>BSBN01000396.1:4181334-5385112 GCA_027924645.1 Cunninghamia lanceolata | reverse complement strand
TAAATAGATGTCTCATTTGATACCTTTGTTTTAAGAAAATACATGTTTTGTGTAGGTTATGAGTTGTGTCATTATGTGAAATAGTCTCAGTTGTGGAAATACAAACTTTCCCTTCTAAAACTACAAGATACCAAGCTTTCTCATAAAATACTAATATGAAAACATGAAATGAGTGAGAGTTGTGTATAAAACAACTAAGTTATTGAGAGATTGTGTGTCAAACAACAACAATTTAGGTCTTAAACTTTGGGTGAATCACCTCCATAAAACATAGGTTTAGTTTATGTCTTTTTTATCTCCTCTTTCCTTGCAAGACAACAGTAGTACAATTAATCCTAGGAGGTAAACCAAGGGAACCAACCCTCTCTGGAGGTTCTTTTTCATCATAGGTCACCCACAACCTGGAAAAGATCCCATGTTGTACTAGGTAGTTGAGTTTTCTTTCAGCTCAACAAGGGTGCACACCTAAGTGACAACAACTTTTAGCATGCCCGGTGGGACTATTTGAAATTAAAATAGTCATAAAACAATCACATATTTTATTTCTATTGATATGTTTGTCAGTTGTTTTTGATCTTTTTGAATCATTTTTAGCATATCTAGTGACTCTAATACCTGGTTTTGAAGAAATCAGTATATAAACAACATATGAGAAGAGTGCAAACAAGAGGAAGTTCAACTCCTTTTGAATATTTGCAACAATCTCCACCTAAGAGAAGGGGAAGGAAAATACAAAGGAACCTTGTTGCTTCAACAAGAATACATTATACCCCACCTTCTAGAAGAACTTCTTCTCACAATCCAAGATATCAGTCACCATTGGTTCCTATGGCCCTACCTAAGAATCGGGTCTTTATCTCTTTCAATCAAAGTAGCCCCTTGAACTTGGCACAACATGATGATATTCCTATGGATACATCAAGAGTCTTCCATTCTTCAATGGGGAAGACCAAATTACTTTGATTGAACACATAAAGGATGTGGCTACACTTTGTGTAGTCTATCATATCACCGAGGAGAACATAGTAGTGAGATTATTGACAGCTTCACTGAAGGGAAAGGCTTTACAATGGTTTAGAGGTTTAGCTGTGAACTCAATCAACACATGGGACATAATTCCTCAAGAGGGCTCCTCATGAACACATGACATACTTCAACTTCCATTTTCAAAGAACATGGGACATAATTCCTCAAATGGTAAGGCCCTCTGCTGAGCATGCTTTTTTATATTTTTGAGATCTCTTAATAGTGATATTTCTATTATGATACAATCCATGGGTGGGAGGACACTCCCTAATGCTTATGACATTGCTATAAGAGCAAAAAATAGTCTCATATAGGAATGCAAGATAGCACCTAGACCCCTAATGCCCCTATTCCTTGATTTGCAGCCACCAATGTCCTTACAAATACCTCCTATAGTTGTTGTACCAACATTGAGTTATCAAACCCCCACTCAGGAAAAAGTTTCTCCAGTACAATCCCATGAACTACAAGAGATAAAAGGCCTTCTCCAAACTTTTGGAAATGAGTTGGTGAATCTAAACAAGCAACAAAACCAAAAATATAGGCCATATCAAGCTCCTTTTCAAGCTTCACACCAACCCAATCAACTTAATAGTTGCCATATCAATAAAAAAATTAAGGCCAAAGACAAGCTCTTAATGCTAGACCTTTCCAACCCTACAATCCCAATGCTACAAGTACTTCAAGGAAATTGGTTCCAGTTCAAAACAACTTGGCATAGGATTATGAGTGGTGCTTCCCATGCAATCAACAAAACAACCAGCTACATGCTCCAATGGAGTAATGAATCAGGCTTTAATGGTGTAGAATACTCCAAGTTTGCAGCCAAATATGCCTTACGAAGCACCTATACAGCAACAAGGAGATCCTCAAAATGAGACAACACTCCTAAATTGGCAAGGTGAAGAGTTCTGTGGGGTTAATTAGACTTATTCCTCTATTGTAGCCAACACTAGAGCTAAGAAGAGAGCTATTGAGATGGAACAATTAGGGCTATTGAGATGGAACAACTAGCTATTAGGGGGCATAATCAGGCTTCTACAATCCATCAAGTGCTTCTAGTCCAATTTCTACAACACGTGCAAGTGTTGCCAAGGGACAAAGTTGTGACAAACACAGAGCAACCAAGAGGTTTATCACAACCATTGCAAGCACAAGGAGACACTGCTATTCTAAAGGGAAAACAAAAGGTGAGTTCCATTCCTTTTAATATTTTAGACCGCATGAAGAAAACAAATATAAGCTGTAGACACCCAAAATTGACCCATTTTAACATTTATGCATTTATCGTATTTTGCACTGCATACATTATTTTGTCTAGCACACTTGTTATCAAATATTTCATTTTCTTCCTCATCTTTATAATTAGTTAAATAAATTTTATTTATTTAATTAATTTTCTCTTATTCTTCTATTTTCCCATCAATAATTAAATAATTTTAAATTATTTAGTTATTCCATCTTTCTTCTCGAAAATAAATAAAATCAATACTTTATTTATTCCCCTATCATGCATATACATTAAATAAATAAATATCTTTATTTTTTAATTTATATTTTCTTCCTCCTGCATTTTCTCTTATCATTAAATAATAAAATAAATAAGAATATTTGTTTAATTTATTATGCATCTTTCCACTCCTATTTTATTTCCATTTTTCTTCTAAACGTGCAAGTGGGCCTTTTGTGCTTGAAAATAGAAAAAATCAAATATGGGTAAGATTTATTAAATTCAAAAAATCAATTATCCCCACCACTTCCGCCTTAAAAATAGTAAAAACATTCTATCTTGGAAAAGAATCTTATCTTTATCAACAACCCACCTAAGATTTCTAAATAAAAATGCCTTTTTATGGACATGGCACGTGCACGTTCATTCCTATCTCTCATTCATCCTCATCCATTGATTTCTTCTTTTATTATTCACTGTTGCTCATCTATGTTATAGGTCTATAAATACCCTCTCATTTTCTTATTCTACACAATCTAATCCATCTAGTATCTGCATTATCGTCATATGAATACCACCTCTTGAGCACTTTGAGCATATCATGGTAGCTTCAGTGAATATGGTTGTTTACTTGGAGAAGCAATCCACATCCAAACCAAGGAATCAAATCATCTAGGTGACTTTGTTTTGTTTTGCATTTTATTTTAGTCATTTAGGTTAGATTTCTTGAAGGTGGTAGGGGTTAGATCTTATTTTCATTTTCTTGATCATGTTGACAATGGAATTTTCCTACATCCACATTCTGGCATGCCTGGTGGGATCGCTCGCTTGATCAATTTTTTGTTACTAAAAGTCATATTTTGAAGTTCAGGTATAGTGCACCTCTGATCAATAAGAAATCGTATTTGAACGATAACTGATCGCCTTTGGAGGACTCAGAATCACCTTTGATTGGGGCAAAATTGCCTCTGCATAGCAGCATGTCACCCCTAGTCCAGTGGGTTGCCTCTAGTATATTTAGGGTTTTAACAATATTTCTTTTATAGCTTACAAGGTTCGATCGCCTCTGCATGACAATGAATTGCCTTTGTTTAACAATAAGTCACCTTTGGTAAATTCTCTGTCGCCTTTGCATCTCAAGAAGTTGCATTTTTTTATCATATGCCTTTGGTCTGCATATGCAAATTTGAATTTTTTGGGAAGTAATATCTATTAGTGCAGTGTGTCAATCCATTTGTCAAAGAATGGAGACTCTGAAAAACTACTGATTTATCTTCTGCAGGTTCGATTGGTCAAAGAATTTAACTTTTTTCACTAAATTAGGCATATTTAGAATTGATCCTTAAAAAGAACCTTGCACGCTCTGTGTTTGTTTATCTTTCTTGTTTGCTTGTTGTGCATGTCTGTAACCTGATTTAATAACAAGAGTATCCTCTCCCCCTACCTATCCAATGGACCTGGGGTGTAAGAGAAATTGTTGTTATCTCTAGAGGGTCTGCCTCCCATTGTGAGAGGGAACAAACCAAGTGGTAACAAGCTAAAGCCAAGCTCATTCAAACTGATATATAAAAAATGTGTTTTTTGACAATAGTCATAAACAACAAGTGTTGAGGTGTCATACCGATGAATGTCTCCCTTAGTACCCCTATGGTGCGTGAAAACCTATAGAGCGTAATCTCTATAGTCTAGGAGGCCTCCTAACCAGAGTGAATCACTGCATGTATGGCCACCTGAATGAATGCCCTTACTAAAAACCTTTGTTTAGTAGCCAAAATCCTTCTATTTGTCAAATTCAAATCCAAATGTGTCACATGTCAGATCATCTCATGTATCCAATGCATTATCCCATATTGCCATATCATCCACTCACCCCATTCAAACCTCTCATACCATGGCTAATCCCAACACCTCTCTTATTGATCAACCTATTATATCAAATCCATCATCCAACACTTCGTATGTTGATCAAATCATGTCTCCTAGACCACAACTATCCAATAATCCTACATCCCATGTCACTCAAACTTTTGTCTCTCATATCCCATTAATCTCCACTCAACCCATGCCTTATACCAATCCCTCATTTGGTGCTCATGCGACACAGATCTATACTGTCAACCCATCATCTAGTTCATATGTACCTCCACCACCTGGTGGTCAAAATAAAAAAAATAGCCAATCCCTTATTTGGTACTCATGCGGCATAGACCTATACTGTCACCCCATCATCTAGTTCATATATACCTCCACCACCCAGTGGTCAAAATCAAAACACAACCAATCCCTCATTTGGTGCTCATGCGACATAGGCCTATACTATCAACCCATCATCTAGTTCATACGTACCTCCATCACCTGGGGGTCAAACTCAAAACATGTACACCCCACCATACAATCCATCACAACAACACTCTTTGAATCAGTAATTAATGTATTGGATACCTCACCCCACCAATCAAAATCTTGTACAACAACCTCAATCATCAATGCCCAATTTCATACAAGAATTGATTGACTTAAAGCAACAAGTTGCTGACATGTGTTTCGGTCAAACAAAGAAAACTTTCTCTTTTGAGGAGGTGTGTCCATACCCCTTCGATAAATCACTGCTAATGATACCCTTTCCCTCGTATTTTGAAATGTCACAATTTGACAAATACAAGGGGAAAGGAGATCCTAATGATCACCTTATAACATTCTATGTGGCTTGCCTAGACATCACATACAATGACACATATCTCTTGCGACCATTCCCTTGCAATCTTAGGGGACAAGCCATGGAGTGGTTTTCCCACCTGCCTTCGAGAATTAAAACTTTTAAAGAATTAGGCAATAAATTTATTTCTCACTTCGCATTCAACATAGAAAATGAGGTTACCATGAATGATCTCATCAATAACAAACAACGAAATGGTGAAACTTTTTCATCCTTCATTCAACGATGGAGAAACGTGGCCAACAAACTCTCTTGGCACATTCCTGAAAAACAACAAGTGGATATTTTTATCTGAAACCTCCATCCTGAGTTGTCATTCCAACTGTAAATGCATAGTGTAACCTCCTTCGATGAAATCATATCTAAAGGGAGCAATGTCGAGAAGGCCCTAATCACAAAAGGTCTTATCAAGATCTTTAAAGAAAACAAAGACAACCCACAATCCTCAAATGAAAAATCTTGATTTTGGAAAAAAAATGAAAATGTTGTGAATGATGGTGTTGTTGACGCCAAGAATGTCCAAACTGTGAAAGCACCCATCAACATACAAGAAGCATCTAGTGGTTCACCATTTCTTCCTCGTGATCAAATCAAAACAAATCTACCACAACGTAAATTCACTCCCTTGGGAGAACCCATTGAGGATGTCCTTAGAAAATTGGTACAATCGGGGACAATCACGTCCCCTGAGGTACAAATGTATGAGGAACCATAATTCAAAACCAAATGGTACAAAGATAATGAATATTGTGAGTACCATAGGGTAAAAGGACACAACACTGCGGGTTGCATGAAACTGAAACATTTGATCCAAAATTTCACCAAACAAGGAGCAATCAATGTTGATACACCAAAGCCAACAAACAATTATGACCTTGATGCTTATAAGAATCCCCTTCCCTCACATGACAAAGCAAGTGCCTCTAACACATGGAAGAATATAAACTACACCTATGAGTCCACTATAGGCCGTATTGATCAAGCCCGTATATCTACTATCACCATAAGGGGAAAAACACCCGATTGTGTTGTTACTACTTGTTAGAAATCTTGAATAAGATTGAAAACTAGAATTTGTAAGAGAGATCTAAGCTACATAAATTGAAATGCAAATGAAAGAAAACTAGTGATTTCAAGAAACATGCAAAATTTGATGAGATGCAAATACAATAAGAGCTCAAAACAAGAGAATAGCAGAGTAAAACTGCTATGCATTCAACATGGATGAAAATACAAGCTAGGGAGCATGCTTATATAGACCAGGGAGAGGGAGGAGGTGGCAACACCAACCAATGAGGAGCAACCATCTATTGGATTAAAGATAGTAAATTATCTTCCCAAGATAGCTAATGGATGCTCACATGTAGGAAGGTGACACCTCATAATCCTCTCACCTAATAAAACATGCTTTATTAACCTAAGGAAGCTTAAATAAATGTGTAGGAAAAACCTTATAAAAAGGAATAAAAAACCTACACTAACACCCCCCATTAAGCATTGCTTAGGTGGGTAAAGAGATGGGTCCCAACAAATGAAGCCTGATGAGGTACCCATGTACAATGAATTCCCCCCCGAAAGAGAAGTAGCCCCCCCACAAAAGAGAGTACACTCCCCTAGAATAGAGAGAGAATGAAAGAAGGAGCTAAGAAGCCCCCACCATGGAGGACACCTACCGTACCCCAAGTAAATCTCACAAATGAATGAACTTGCTCTCAGTGAAGATGCCTACAGTCTGATTTGATGTCAGACAATACTAAAGATCAAGAATGTTTGCTCACGAACCAGCTCCTGAATGTAGTGCATGTGAATCTCAATGTGTTTGGTCCACTGATGATGGACCGAATTGTGAGAGATCTAAATAGTGCTTTGGTTGTCACAAAAGATGACTATAGTCTTCATGAAGGAAATACCAAACTTAGTGAGAATGTGTTGAAGAGAAATGGTCTCAGTAGCAGCATTAACTGCTCCTTGATATTCATCCTCTATAGATGAAAGAGCAATAGCAGACTGCATCTTGCTCGACCAAGAAATCAAACCAAAACCAAGAGAGAAGAAATACCCTGAAGTAGACTTGCGATCTTGAGAATCACCCACCCAATCTAAATCTGTGTATCCCACCAAGTCAATATCCATGTCTGCTGTAACTATGAGTGCCCTGTACATAGTGAAGAATCCACTTAGCTGCTTTCCAATGTAGCTCATGTGTCTCATGCATGAACCTGGAGACTAGGCCCATGGCATATGAAATATCAGGCCTTGTGTGAGTCAAGCATATGAGACTCCCAACCAATTGGTGATACAAGGTATCATCTACCAAAGGTGAACAACAAGAAGCTTCAAGTTTGACCCCTAATAGAAATGGAGTCGGCACAAACTTATAGTTGGCTTTGCAAAATCTGGAAAGCATATCAAGAGCATACTTGGGCTGAGAAAGAAAGATACCAACTAAAGACTGTGTAATCTCAATGCCCAAGAAGTAATGAAGAAGACCCAAGTTAGACATCAGAAATTGATCATGAAGGGCATTTTTCACTGCCTTGATGGTGGATGAGGAGCTCCTTGTAATCAACAAGTCATCAACATAGAGAACAAGGAAAGTGAGAGTATCATCCTGCTGCAAAATGTAGACATTTGAATCAGAGTGGCACTGAGTGAACCCAATTGATAGAAGGAAGGAGTCCATCTTGGCATACCAGGCTCGAAGGGCCTGTTTAAGGCCATATAGAGACTTCCGAAGTCAGCAGACAAGTGAAGGATCCTGAATGAACCCCTGTGGCTGCTCCATATATATCTCCTCCTGAAGGTCACCATGAAGAAAAACACTCTTCACATCCATCTGATGAACTTCCCAATGATGGGCTGTAGCAATGGCAAGGACAAGTCAGATTGAATTCATCTTGGCAACTGGCACAAAAGTCTTAGAGTAGTTAATGCTAGGAACCTGGGAGAATCCTTTTGCAATGAGGCGAGCCTTATGTTTATCGACTGACCCATCTGCAACAAATTTTGTTTGATAGATCCACTTACATCGAACAATTTTTCTTCCCTTAAGAAGAGGGACTAAATCCCAAGTATGGTTCCTTTCCAAGGAACTAAACTCTTGCTGCATAGTAGCATCCCACTTGGGGACACCAGAAGCTTCTCTGAAGGATTGTGGATTAGAAGCTGAAGCAAAGAAGAGATGAGGAGCCTACTTGAACTATGACCTGGTTCTTCTCGCATTTGAATGATCACCAACCCAATCACCTGCTGACTCCAAAGTCTGACGAGCCCAAAGAGGCCCAATAGATGGAGAACCTGGAGGAGAATCATCATCCTTTGAATGATGACTCAAAGAGGAGGAGGAAATGACCTCAACATCATCTTCACGATCTGAAGTGGAGGAAGAAGACTCCTCATGTGGATTAGGAGGATTAAGATCCTTAGAAGAACTATCATCATATAGTCACAATGTATCCAAAGTGATAGTAGATGGACAAGTGTTGGAAGAAGAGACATAAACATCCTCCTCAAACCAAACACTCCTCTCAATGAAAATCTCATGTGTGGTAGGGTGGAGAAGCCTGTAACCCTTGACACCATCAGGATACCCTACAAATATGCAAGGCTTACTTTGCAGATCCAAAGCCTTGCATTTCTCTATTGGAATGTGGGCCCATATAGGAGATCCAAACACTTGAAAGTGCTTCACTGTGGGCTTCCAACCGGTCCAAGCTTGAAAAGGAGTGACTCCCTTCATAGCTCGGTGAGGAACCTGATTCTGGATATAGCACGCATAGTTGATGGCCTCCGCCCAATACTGAGGTGCCATTGACTTGGAATGAATCATACATGTAGCCATCTCTTTCAAGGACCTATTCTTTCTCTCTGTGACACCATTCTGTTGTGGATTGTAAGGAACTGTATGCTAAAGATCAATGCTCTCTGAGGCACAAAACTGCTTAAACCTCTGGTTGACATATTCCCCCCATTGTCTATATGCAAAATCTTGATGGCCTTCTCAGACTGTTTCTCTGCAAAATCTTTGAAGTCCTGAAATGACTCAAAGACCTCAGACTTGTGTTTGAGAAAGTATACCCATGTATATATGGAAAGATCATCAATGAATGTCAAGACATATTGAGCCTTGCTGAAAGAAGGATGAGGCAACAAACCCATAAGGTCACTATGTACTAACTCCAAGAGTTGTGTGGCACTCCATGCTTTGCTTTTATCAAATTTTTCTTTAGGATGCTTACCAATAATACATCCCTGGCAAACTCCATTAGAATACTGAATAGAAGGCAACCCTGAAACCATGTCTTGTTGATTGGGCTGCTGTAAGTAATGGTAGTTCAAGTGGCCAAACCACTAATGCCACAACCTGCTCACCTCATCTAAGTGAGTAAGAAAAGCAAGTGAAGGAGAATCGGGAACAAAGTGAGAAAAGTGATATAGTCGGGACTGAAGATCAACCTTGCCCACAGCAATTGTAGACCCATTGTGCACTCACTGATTATCACTATGTCTAGAGTGAACTCAACCCACTTGTCTAAGCCAGTGTGAGTGATCTGATAAATAGATAGGAGATTAGTTAACAATGAGGGTACACAAAGAACATCATGAAATTGCCATCCCCCACATCGACATACCCTCTCCCTTGTACCTCTGCAGGAGTATCATCACCCAATAGAATAGATGGAAAAGAACATGACTCCAAGGAGGCAAAACTACCTTGTGATGAAGCCATGTGGTGTGAAGCACCTGACTTGATCTAGGAATTTGGCTATGAAGCAACAGCAACTAGGGCATTGCCTTTTCCTTTCCCCTTACTTTTATTTGTGTCCTTTGAAGATTCTTGAGATGAACACTGCTTGACAAAATCAAGCACCTTGATGTTCTTTTCTAGAAGATGAGTCAAGTGATCAATCTGCTTCTTTAGACACTTATGCTCATCATTACCAAGTTTCTTACAATAGGAACATTGAGTTTTCTCCTTCTTGGGTTTGTCACCTTTTGAATAAGAGGCATTATTAGTCGTGTTTGGAGCAACTTGTTTTTGTTCTTGCTTCTTTTCTCCTTGGTTCTTTTGTTTCTTATCTTGCTTACCAGACCCTTTTTTATTTTTAGTGCCTTGATTTGTAGCCAAGGCATGAGATTTAGAGGGCTTAATTATGCGCATTTGAACCAACTTGTCTTGCTCTTTAGTGAGTTCATTTGCAAAATCATCTAAAGAAGGCATCTTATATGTGGTTCCTAAGGCACTTTTAGTGGCATAGAATGTAGAAACAAATACAGAGTAGTTGGAACCAAGTTTAGAAAGAATGCTAAGAATTAATTGACTATATTTCTTCTCTATCCCACATTGCTTCAACTGTAATCTTAAAGCCTTTAGTTTTGTGAAGAAATCCTGAATTGTATCAAAATTACATGGATTTAACCTTATCAGCTCATTCTCTAGTAAATGTCCTCTAAGTTCATCTTGTGCACCAAAGAGGTTTTCCAAGGTAGTCCATACATCTTGTGGTGTTGTAGCTGACTCAATATGAAAAAGTAAATCTAGAGATACAGACATACATAAGGTTCCAAAAGCTTCATCAAGTTTGTTAAACCATTTAGGCTTTTCTGCAATTAGAGATGGTTCAATTTCTAAACTCATAGTTACTCTAAACAACCCTAGCTTCTTAAGATAGATTGTCATTTTAGACTTCCACTCATAGTAGTTATAGGGTGTGAGTATAGGCACTATTAATTGATCCATTTTAATGCAGAAGTAAAGATTATTGTTGTGTAGGAAAGAGAGCTCAAAGGCAATGAAGAAAGAACACACTCAAGACACCCCCCTTTTTACTCAATTAAAGGACCCCCTCAATAAAATATGTTTTGGCACTTTATAGATCAATGCGTTTACAATGTTGGAGTTGTTTTCTAGAGTTATACAAATGTCCAAAAATGGACCCAAATACTGAAGGTACAAAACAATCTCTGAATGAAAACTTCAAAACTACATAAAGGTGTAGTTCATGGAAAAATATCCACTTTCCAAAAAAGAATGACCTCGATACGAGATCATATGAGAAAGTTATAGCAGTTTGAAGTTCAAAAAAATGAGGACTGTCCTTCAGATTTGATGAGAGAACTTAAATTCTAAAAAAAGAGATCATTTGAGAAAACACTAATTTTACCACTGCAAAGAGCATGAAATTCTAACCATTTTCTAAAAACATTTCACTGAAAAATACCTCTGTATGGCTGAGAATGAGCCGTTTGAAGATCAGTGGTAAAAATGAAAACTGCAATGGTGAGGGGTCCAGCTGAAGCTTTCTAATTCGATTACCACATGATTTATTGACTATATGAAAAAACTACCTAATACCCAGATAGTTTTACAATGTGGAAAACAAAAGACAGAAGGCATTTTCTTTATCACTTGCAGAGGATGTGGCCCTAGTCTAAAAAAACACTTCCAACAAGGAAAAAATGACATGCAGAGCCTCCAGTGTCTGATTTGCACGAACCTTATATGGAAATGGGGGTTTTTGGGCCTTCCAAAAACAATGGAAATGTTCTTTTGGCCTGAAAAAATCTTGTTTGTAAGATGCTTCACAAAATATGAGCTTCAAACCCCCATTTGCAACGTTTTCACACGATCTCCAAATCAGATGAAATGAAAGACATTTCTGACTTTGGAATAACCAAAAATGCTGCCAATGTAATTAGAATAAAGGGATTAATGGGTCTTGTTATATCCTTTATGATTCTCCAAATCGTTATAAAATGTAAGAGAAGAGCGTATGGGATTGACAAGATCTTATAGTACTCAATCTCTCAATTAGGAATCAAATGAACTCAAAACTCTCAAACTATTACTCTGATACCATGTTAGAAATCTTGAATAAAATTGAAAACCAGAATCTGTAAGAGAGATCTAAGCTACATAAACTGAAATGCAAATGAAAGCAAACCAGTGATTCTGAGAGACATGCAAAAGTTGATGAGATGCAAATGCAATAAGAGCTCAACACAAGAGAATAACATTGTAACAATACTATGAATTCAACATGGATGAAAATACAAGCTAGGGGGCATGCTTATATAGACCAGGGAGAGGGAGGAGGTGGCAACACTGACCAATGAGGAGCAACCATCTATCAGACTAAAGATAGCAAAGTATCTTCCCAAGATAACTAATGGATGCTCACATGTAGGAAGGTGATACTTCATAATCCTCTCACCTAATAAAACATGCTTTATTAACCTAAGGAAGCTTAAATAAATCTGTAGGAAAAACCTTATAAAAAGGAATAAAAAACCTACAATAACACTACTTGCCGGGGTTGTGTAAATATCCAAGGAGCCCCACCACTTGCCACTCATCCAAATTCTGGTTATAATATCCTTGAGCATCTTGGTAAAACTCCTACCCATATTTCCATACTTGAGCTATTACGTATATCACCCACTCACAAAGCCACCCTTGACAAAGCCTTGCAAGAGTCATCGGTACCAAATGATATGAATACAATGTAATTCCAAGCCATGATAGCAAGCATTGCATCTCCCTATCATTTGACCTTCTTTGATCAAGGTCTTTCATCTTCTAATCCATCTCATCATGATGCACCCATATTGAAGTACACATCAACCAATGCCATGTTAAACGAATACTAGTAGATGGTAGAGCTGGATTGAACATATGTTCTTTGAAATTGATAAAACAATTGGGATACTCTGAGGATTGTATTGATACTTCAAAAAGCATAACCATCAAAGCCTATGATGATAGAGAAAAAGACTCAGAAGGAATCATTCATCTACCTAAAAGGGTTGGTCCTATCACTACCGATACTCAATGTCAAGTCCTAGATATTGACTTGCCCTATAATATTATCCTTGGCCATCCTTGGATACATGCCCTGAAAGTAGTGCCACCTACATACCACCAATGCTTGAAATTCCCATGTAATGGCGTGAAAATCACAATTCCTATAGATCCAAATCCATTTGAGTATTGTCAAGCTTTCCAAGCTACTTATCAGAACCCTAATCATATACCCATCAATATCGAAGCTTATCCATCCACATCATATGTTGATCCATCTGACTTGAACAAGCCCTCCACTAGCAAATCCATTCCTAACATTGCAATCAAAGAAAAAGGGCTTGGCGGGTATAGTCTAAAAGAATCTTGTTGTGTGGGAACTTTGCCCTTGTCACCTAAATATTATGGCAAGTCATTAGTATCCAAATCCACTTCATCTGAAGCCACTATCACTATACCTCCAACTGTATTTATCCAATCAGGACTACTTGACAATGAAGATGTTGATAGTGATATTTCTTCTTGGATCTTCTATGATGAAAATGATCAAGTCTCTCTAGAAGTAGAATGGTACAACAATAGATTTAGGATTATCAAGAACATGGGCTATAAAGGAAAAGAGGACTGGGATCACAAGAACAAGGCCCTCTAGAACCTATTATTCTTACGAAGAAGTTTAATAGGTAAGGTCTAGGGTACGAAAAGGAGGGTCTTCTTTCCTCATACATTAAGTTTATCCTCAAAGAAGTATCTAAGGCTTTTCTTGTGGAAGAGACCTCTAGTCAAGATACCATTGATGACTCTTCCTTCCATATCAATGAATTATTCTAGGAAACATCCATTTATATGCTATCATCTATCTCTCCATCTACATCTTCTGACCTTCAACTTGTCCATCCTAGCCTAATTGATTGGGACCAACAGGGGGCACCTGTCTTAGACATATTTCAAAATGATGAAGCCATAGAAGAATTTATGGGATTAAGGAAAGGTTTACCATTGGGAGACCACAAAGTAGGATTCACAATTGACCTCCCTCAATTGACATATTTTGGTGGAAGTGTCAAATCCTCTAGTTGTAAAAATGAAATAAACAAAATAAAAAATGAAGTAGGTGAAAATTGAAAGGCACCTCTTGACCATGGAAAAATAAAAATAAAGGACATATCCTCGAGTGAAAACCTCTCCAAGGTGCCTGAGGAGGGAGGATCTGACCTTCCTTTGACCACAACATATCTAGAGCAGTTGCCTTTGTTGAGAGAAAATTCTCAAGAAATCAATTTGGGCACCATACAGGATCCAAAGATCACATTCTTAGTAGCATCATTATCAGAAGAAGAAAGGGTTAATTTCACGACATTTTTCATGAAAAGAGCAATCTACTTTGCATGGACCTATGCAGACATGCCAAGTCTAGACCCTTCACTTGTAGTGCATCATTTGGCAATATCTCCCAATGCCAAACCAGTCAGACAAAAGCTGAGAAAAATACATCCCCAAATAACATTATTGGTCAAAGTAGAAATTGAAAAGCTATTGGATGCCAAGTTCATTAAGCCCATTGATTATCTTGAGTGGGTTTGCAATCTTGTGCTAGTTGCAAAACCTGATGGGCGAATCTACTGTTGTAATGATTTCATAGATTTAAGTAAAGCTTGTCCCAAAGATGACTTTCCGTTACCAAGCATCGACACAATTGTTGACCTTACAGCGGGTCATGAAATGCTCTCATTGATGGATGGATTCTTTGGGTATAATCAAATTAGGATTACAGAAGAGGACCAACATAAAACTTCTTTCATCTGTCCATGGGGCACCTACTACTAGGTTGTAATGCCCTTTGGTTTCAAGAATGTAGGTGCAACCTATCAACGGGTCATGACCATCATTTTCCATGATCTCTTCCATAACATAATGGAAGACTATGTTGATGACATCTTGGCAAAATAAAAAACAAGAGAAAGCCATCTCCAAGTATTGGACCAAATCTTTGATAGGCTTGAGAAGTACAAAGTAAGATTGAATCCCAAGAAATGTGTCTTTGGTGTCACCTCTGGAAAATTATTTGGCTACATAGTCTCCTGAAGAGGTATTGAAGTAGATAATGACAAAGTAAAGGATATAGTTAGCATGCCTCCTCCATCAAATCTGAAACAACTTTAAAGCCTTCAAGGTTGATTGCAGTCCATCCGCATGTTCATCACACAACTTGCAGACAAACGCCATCCTTTTCAACATTTTCTTCAAAAAGGAGAGACTTTTAAGTGGGATGATAAATGCCAATAGGCCTTTGATCAGATAAAAGAATATCTTGCAACACCTCCTATATTGGCACCACCTGTTCTTGAGTGACCTTTGCTTTTGTACACTTCTTCAACAACAGTTGCCCTAGGGGCTCTCTTAGCCCAGCATGATGACACAGGGAAGGAACATGCCATCTATTACATCAGCAGAACTCTTATGGGTTATGAGCTTAATTATACATTAGTGGAAAAAACATGTTTGGCTATGGTGTTTGCTACAAAAACGTTGTGACATTATATGCTAAACCAAACGACAAAGCTTATATCAAAGTTTGACCCACTTAAGTATCTTCTCTCTAAAGCAGCCCTTATAGGTAGGAGAGCAAAATGGTGATGATCCTCAGTGAGTTTGATATTGAATATGTTGATCACAAAGCTATTAAAGGACAAGTCATTGCAGATCAACTAGCAGAAGCACCAATGTCAGATATCCATCCCATTCATCCTGAGTTCCCTGATGGAGAACTATTCAATGTTTCCCCTTCAAAAGTTTGGCAACTATACTTCGACGGTTCCTACACCCAACATGGATCTAGAGCCAGGATCCTCTTCATCACCCATCAGGGTGATTGTATTCCAAAATCTTATAGAATTGCCTTTCCATGTACAAACAATATCGTAGAATATGAATCCTTAATCACTGGATTGTGCATGGCTGTCCAATGGGACATCAAAGAATTACAAGTATTTGGAGACTCTCAGCTAGTAATCAAGCAAGTCCAAGAAGAATATCAAACAAAAGATGAGAAGCTTCCCCCTTATAAACTAATGGTTGATGATTTTAAGAAATATTTCTCTAATATCACATTTGAGCAGATCTCTAGGATCAACAACAAGGTAGTCGATGCTATGGCAACCATTGGTTCTCTTTTAGACATGCCTACCAACACACAAAGTTGTGAATTCTTGGTTGAACAACTCCTAATCCCAGCCTTTGAAGTACCCCAATCAGAGCTCATATGTGAGATTGTTGGTCCCAATTCCCCCTGGTATGAAGACATCTATGAGTACCTGTGCAACGGTACCTTCCCCATCCAACTTTCCAACACCCAACATAAAACCTTCATTCGCCGAGCCTCTCACTACACCATACTTGATAAAACCCTATATCGCAAGAGTCTCGATGGTATCCTACTTAGGTGTCTCAAATCGGAAGAGGTTAACATCACTTTATGAGAGGTACATGAGGGTGTCTATGGATTGCATTCCACTGGTCCTAGTCTTGTCAAGAAACTTCTAAGAGCTAGATACTATTGGCCTACCATGGAGCAAGGTGCTTAGTAATTCGCCAGAAGATGTATCCAATGTCAGAAACATGGAGACCTGATACACACCCCAACACATGAGCTCCAACCTCTTATTGTTCCTTGGCCATTTTCGCAATGGGGACTCAACCTCATAGGGAATATCCATCCACCCTCCTCTAATGGCCATAAGTTCATTATCACTGCTATAGAGTACTTTACCAAATGGGTCGAAGCCATACCGATGACTTACATCAACGGTAAGCAGATCTCAAAATTTATCCTTCATTATATCATTTGCCAATATGGTGTCCCACAAACCATCATTACTGACAATGGGTGCCCCTTTAAGAATCAAGAAGTCTAAGACTTGTGCCAAAAATTTCATATCCAACACAGATTTTCCACGCCCTACTATCCTCAGAGTAACAGCCAAGTCGAGGCCTCTAATAAGACCATCATAAAAATCTTCAAGAAGATGATCAATGAGGTTGGCTGTGATTGGCACCTCCAACTAAATCATGCCTTGTGGGCTTATCACACAAGTGTTAGAACTCCTACTGACACTACTCCCTATTCCCTTATTTATGGTACTGATGCCATCCTTCCTATTGAGGTCGAGATCCCCTCATTGGGAGTCTCACTCCAGTACATTATCTTCAATGAAGAATACAGAGCATCTCGACTTAATGAGTTAGAGCTATTGGATGAAAGATGAATCACAACACTTAATCATCTACAGGTTTATCAAAATCATCTTCGTTGTAGCTATAACAAGAAGATTAAAGAAATAAGGTTCCAGGTGGGCAACCTTGTCCTAAAAGAGAACCAGAGAAATTAGTAGAACTGAGAGAAACAGGGCAAGTTCAAACTGAACTAGCTCAGTCCCTTTGTGGTCATATCAGTTTATGGCTCTAGGGCCTATACTCTAACAACTCTTGAAGGCATCCCTTTAGATGAACCAATCAATAGTGTTAATCTTAAGAAGTTTTATCCTTGATCTTTGCATCAGAAAAATATAAAAAAATCATAAAAAGTCTTGGAAAAAAAAATCTAATAGTGAAAACCACTTTGGTGGCACTTTGGATGAGCAAAAAAATGGTAAAGATAAAAAAATGTCCAATGATGAAAACTTGGCAAACAAGCACCTTGGATAAGTACCATAGTGAAAACCTAGCAAACAGGTGCTATGTGTAAAGCCATCTCTCACCATCTACTTAGTTATCATTTATCATCCATCCTCATCATAAACTTCATCCATTCCACCCTAAGATTCCATAAACTTATCCGTCCATAACGAACTTGTTCCTTTTCCATTCCTGAGCTTTACTTATATCATAGCTTGGAAATTGTAAAGCTAGCATATCATTTGAACTGAGTCCATCTTCACCATCCCTTTCCATAATAAGTTTCCATTCGCATTTCCATAATAAAAGTCTTCCCATACTGGGGGCACTTGCTTGTGCTTTGATTTTGGTGTAGATACTTCAAGCATCATCGTCCACACATCATCTCGTCAATAAATAATCATCAACATCTTGTACCATCACACACTTAATCATTCCCATCAATAATAACTCACATCTGATCAATAAAATAACCCCTATCTCTTCCATCATCGTCATCACAAATTAGAACTACATATCCTTTCTATTGCTAAATGCCTCGATCCTATGGATATAGGGTATGTAGGCAATCTGGGATATGAAGGAAGTACTTAGATTTAGGCATAGGTGATACTCCTCTTTCCATATTCCATTCTTCTTCTGATCATTCTCCTTATCTTTCATCTCATTTTCTTCTATCATCCATCTCCCACATCATCAATAAACACCTAGAACTACATATCATCATGTCTCATCATCATCTTACTGTGCTTTGATCCTATGGATACAGGGTATGTAGGCAGTCTCAAATAAAAAATAAGTATCTAGTACCCAAGCACAGATGCTCCATTCTTCCACCCCCTTTTCATTTCCTTTATCTTCCATCTTCTTCTTTTTGACTAACTCAAGCAAAAAATAAACTATGCAACTCGCGATAGCTCAAGCACTTATCAAAATCAAGGGTAAGCTAAAGACATTTGTCTGCATGCCTTAAGCCAACATCTGCTATATCAATCTAGCATCTTAGCCTTCAACAAGATATATCTTTCCTCATAACAAGGCGGTATCCAATCTATCCATGAGCACACTAAATTTGGCAAGAGAACATGATGGCAATGTCATTTGTTTTCTTTTGATTTATCTTTTGTCCCTTTCTAATACCTAGTCAAGACTGCCTTGATCTATCATATCATGGTATGTTGTGATGAAGTGTAGACTGGGGCATGGTCATTTGATTTCGTATGCTGTGTTTGTGGGATGATCTTATTCTCCTACTATGCCTAATGGTATCTTGTACGTGTTGGTATTAGCATCTTGTATGTCAATATCTTTTGCATCTGAGAAGCTAAACAGTCTCTTATGCACTAAGACTAATCTATGCTAAGACTATTTCCCATACATATAACCAACAAGGTTTCATTATGTTTAGTGGAAATGAGTTCAAACCTTTGCTTGCAGAGTCAAAGTCCATCTCGAAACAGCTAATATTCATATCTTGTATCTTGACAAGGTTGTATTAGTCTGTAGTGCATTGGATACTTGACACCTTGGTCTTTATACCTTGGTGCATAATTTCCATATGCTATATCAAACATAAGGACTGCAAATCTCTAATTTCATATGCAACCATCTGAAGCTACCTTTACCATCCATTCTTCACCCAATTGGTCAATAGTTTCATCATCTTCTCTCTAATCATCACCTTCCTAGGCTTCATGATCTCTCTTCCTCCTGCAAAACATGTGTGTTAGACATATCAATATCATTCATTTTCATATAGTATTTGCATTAACAATTGATCAACATCCATATCATTTATAAGCATTTACCATATAACCATTATTTATACATCTATGCATATTTTCATGTTCATTATAAGCATTGCATAACAAAATCATCATCATATCATCAAATCATAATCATAAACATCCATACATATAACCAATGTGCATCTCATCATTAAACACATAAACACAATCAATATCCATAACACATATGCATCCATAACAGTAGGAATCATATATCATCATCACAATTCATCACCATATATAAGCATGGGGTCAATATACAAGTGTCTCATCATGTGCAAAATGAATCGATATATACAAATTTGGCTAACAAAAATCCATCAATATACATATATTAGCTTACAGGCCTCAAAATGATACAAAACTGATACAATGTATGTACAAGCATGTTAGCCCTAGTGTCTCAGGTGGGTGGCACTCCCCAAGGAAGCCTCACCCTGATCCCCACCTATGCCTCCTACACCTCCTGCGCTGCCTATGTCTCTGTGACGTAGTAGTCCCATCACTGACCCTACTGAACTCGATCCACCTATCCTCTGAGAGGTGAACTCTCCTAACTTGCTCCTAAAGTTGGGTTGCTTCTGGTTCATAGGCACTACAAAATACAACCCCCTATTGTGAGGGTAAAATGTCGAATCAATCAAATGAATTAAATAAGACCCAAACATCAACAGAATAGAGAAACAAAGAAGATTCAAATGAACAAAGCAATGAACAAACACAGCAAACCTCTTCCGTTTTGAAACTTCTGTTGTTCGCCTATCACGAATCGTCCTTTCGCAGATGAGATGAGCCCTCAGAGAGTGCAATCTTTTAAAGCTGTTTGAGGAAGTTGATGGTGAACGGCTATGGTGTGATATGCAATGAAGGTGAGCTCCAATGCAACAATGGTGATCTCAAGCTTGTAGATGACAAATGGGTGCCAAAGGCGCGCTGGTGATATTTTTGCAGAGTAACGATGTCAAAAGCCTGGATGATTAGAATGGAGGGATGAAGCTTCATTTATAGACTTGGAAGAATGGGAATCAACGGTTGAGAGGAGATGTGAAGATCAACGGCTGAAGATGGTTGAGGAATGTGCAACCAGTGGAAACGTGCCAAGTGTCCCAGCTCTATCATGAAAGGTGGGATGTGACAAAACTGATTGGAGAGTTAACTCCATTGATTGGTCTGTTAACAGAATTGATTGATCAGTTAGAAGAGTGGATTGTGGAACTGACTGGATTGATTGAGGATTTGACTCAACTGACAGGTTAGTTAACAGATTTGATTGATTGGTTAACTGACCTCTGATTGGAGAAGAAATAGGCCATGTGGGTGAGGGAAAATAAGGTAATTAAATATTAAATATATTTAATTACATGTGCAACCTGATGAGGTGGACAAGGTGATGTGGAATTTTGAATTTAGAACTTAGGATAGAGGAAATAGGATTAATTAAATAATTTATGATTATTTAATTGTGAAGGACAAATAGAAGAATTTTAATTAAATAAATAGAATTTATTTAATTGTGAGATAGTGAATTGATTAAATAAATTTGGAATATTTATTTAATTGGTAGAAGAATGGAATAAATATTTAGAATATTTATTTAGGATGAATCGTGTCATTTTTAGGCGTATACATTTTGCCCCTCTTTGATGCAATGCAGTTTACAGCGTTGCTTCAAAGAAGTTGATAGTCTGAATGATGATACATGCCCCAGTTTGCCCCTGGTACAGGTTAAATGACGATAGGATGCCCCCTCGGGAGATTGGATGGGAAAAAGGGCAGAAGGCGTGAGACGGACAATCTCACGATGAAGAAGGTTAGATTTGAAGAAAATGGGTGAAGAAAGTGTCAAATGATACGCGATGCAAGATGGAATGATGACACACACAAGCAAGCAAGCAAGTATACACAAATGACACAAGAACAAACAAGGTATTGCCCCTGTCAAGCGGTAAACCAATGATATACTGATAATGATATATGACAGTGTTGTCATGGCGGGGAACAATATATCCCTAGACCAACACGACAGGCGTGTTGTCATGGCGGGGAATGATAGATCCCCAGAGCAACATGAAGGATAGTGTCTGGTTTCAGGAAATGAAGCATGTCGTGTAAGACGCGTGTATTGGTCTGATTTCGACAATGCAACATCTTGTATAAGACAATTGATTGATTAACTGATCGAGTTGGTTTACGACTAGACAAGGATCAAGACCACTGATTGTGAGTGGATCATTTGTGCAAGATTGACTTGACTTGATTGGTATGGATTAAGGATGGACCTTGCATTTGGATCATTGCTCAGATTGACTGGACAAGGATGAAAGATATGATGATAGATAGAAATCTGATTGATAGAAGAAAGACTCGATAGAAGAACTCACAAGCTTGTATTTGTATTGATACTCTGCATTGTCAGATCTTTATTGCATGGGGTATGGTATGGATGTATAAATGGATATAGGATGGATGCTTTGCTATCGGAGTGCTTTATTTCATCATTGGGCATTTTTTTTTTTTTTGTGGTACTTTTCTGAAATGTTGTAAGTGAATACAAGCATCTAGGTATAATTGAACCGAGATGACCTGAGTATCGCTTACATGGAGTGTGATTGAGCAAGTTAATACAAGCATCTAGTCAAAATTGAATCTAGATGACCTGATTACCTCTTGCATTTCAACAAGCAAGGATTGCCCCTGTTCATGTTAGACCTTTGATGTCCTCGGTGATCTTTTGCCGATCACGTCCTAAGACAAGGCTTCACATTACTAAAGTTTAATCCCCAAATAGCAAACAAAGAAAATAATCATGCCCCCATCATAGCATCTCTAGCTTTTGGCATCCTTGAGTAGCATAGGAGGGTATGATAGCAAAAATCAGGACTCAAACTGTTAACCATGTTTCTGATCTACAAAGCATATTTGTGTTGATATGTGTTTAGCTCTTGCCTTAATTTGCATAAAATCGTTTAGAAGACTTTGGGTATTTCCTTTGTGTTGGATAGGTTAAGATGCTCATAGTCAAGATTTCTGCTTGAGGCGCGGGTTCTGCTTGCATTTGCTTGCTTGGTGAGAAGATTGCTCAATCCTTATTGGGGAGACGGACCCTAAGGGACTGACCTAGTGCCTCAGGGGCTCATTGCTAAATGGCCTTGCCTACGTGACGACACAGAGGCAACGTAGTTCAGGGTAAACCCTAATGGACGATGGATGGAGTAGAAGAAAGACGACAAGAATGAAGACAAGAAAGGGGATGAATGGGACAAAGGGAAGAAATGGAAGCCTCGGGGGTGCATTAGAATAATGACCTTGCCTATGTGACGACGCAGAGGCAACATAGTTCACAGACTTGGACCACAGACACTGACGAGGGACACTACACTAGGCTTACATTGAGGAGACGGTATGGGACAAAACCTTGGTTGACAAGGCCACAAGGTGAGTATCAAGCCATGATAGGTAACTGTCAAGCATTTATTTGTGGGATGGATATGGGTTGAATGGAAAAAATAGAGGGAGAATGGGCACAAGGTGATTGGATTCCCAAAGATGGAGAATGCGGTTTGTCCCAAGTAACGCATGTTTACCAGGTTTTCATCACTTGCGTTTATTTGCACGAGAAGCTAGAAAGTAACATGATGCCTGATTGCCAGGTTTTCATCATGATACCTATCCAAGGCGCCTGTTTGCCAGGTTTTCACCAAAGGACGATTTTTTTTGTATGCTTTCTATTTTTTCTGATTTTTTTGTATTTTCTCTTTGTAACTTTTTTGATTTTTTTGATTTTTTAATTTTATTGTGCCCCCTTGCATTGGGGTTCTCTTAGGTATAGAACTGGTGAAGGTGCATGCTGTTGATTGGATCATCAAACAACTCACCTTCTGATGTGGCCAACTGATATGCTCCCGATCCGTAAGCCGCTACAATTACATAGGGTCCAAGCCAGTTAGGCTCGAACTTACCTTTCTTTTCTCTGTCCTGCTGATTGCGAGGGTTCTCTTTTAGGACGAGGTCCCCAACCTTGAAGCATCTTGGTCTAACCTTGTGGTTGTAGCTTCTTGACATCATCTGTTGATAGGCTTTGAGATGGTCAAAAGCTTTTTGGCGCCTTTCCTCTAGCAGTTCTAGCTCTTGTAGTCTGGAGACTCTGTACTCTTCGTCTGATATGAGACCTTTCAACGACACCCGAAGGGATGGGAGTTCGACCTCAATGGGAAGGATGGCTTCGAAACCATAGACGAGGGCGTAGGGTGTAGCACCTGTGGGATTGCGTATGCTGGTTCTGTAGGCCCACAGAGCGGGATTGAGTTGGACGTGCCAATCGCGACCAGCTTCATTGACAGTCTTCTTTAGGATTTTTAGAATGGTTTTGTTCGATGCCTCAGCTTGGCCGTTACCTTGGGGGTAATATGGGGTGGAGAAACGATGTTGGATTTTAAAACGCTCACAAAGTTCCTGGACATCCTGATTTTTGAAGGGTCTCCCGTTATCCGTTATGATGGATGAAGGGATGCCATATCGGCAGATAATGTAATTCAGAATGAAAGAGGAAATTTGCTTTCCTGTGACGGTTGATAAGGGAACGGCTTCAATCCACTTTGTAAAGTACTCAGTGGCGGTTATGATGAATTTATGGCCGTTGGAAGAAGGCAGATGAATCTTTCCCACGAGGTCAAGTCCCCATTGGCAAAAGGGCCAGGGTGTCATTAGAGGTCTCAACTCCTGAGCCGGTGCATGTATCAGGTTCCCATGTATCTGGCACTCTTTGCACTTTTTGACGAACTGATATGAATCCATTTCCATATTGGGCCACTAATAACCCAAACGCATGAGTTTCTTAGCTAAGGAAGGACCGCTGGAGTGTGTTCCGCAGATCCCTTCGTGCACGTCTCGTAAGGCAGTTACAGATTCTTCTGGTTCTAGACAACAGAGTAAAGTACCATCCAGACCACGTCGGTAAAGGGTATTGGCGATAATGGTGTAACGGGAGGCTTGTCGGATGAAGGTTTGTTTTTGGTTGGAAGAGAGGTCCAAAGGAAGGATATTGTCCTTGAGGTAAGTGTAGGTCTTACCGTACCAAGGCGAATCAGATCCTACTAGGTGGCAAATGGAATGGGTTTCGAGGAGATCATAAGACGGTTGTCGAATTGTTTCTACTAAGAACTCATACCGTGACTCATGTTCAGGTATCTCAAGAAGAGAGGCTATGGTCGCCATTGCATCGGCTGCTTTGTTCTCTATCCTGGGTATTTGCTCAAACGAGATGGTCCCAAAATGTGCTTTGAGGTCGTCGACCATCCATTTGTATGGGATGAGCTTCTCATCTTTGGTCTGATACTCATCGTTGACCTGGTTTATGACAAGCTGAGAATCACCGTAGACACATAGTGCTTGGATTTTCCACTCAATGGCCATCTTGAGACCAATTACCAAAGCTTCATACTCCGCTATATTGTTAGTACATGGAAATAACAACCTGTAGGACATTGGAATTGTGTCACCTTGGGTAGTGATAAACAAGATACCTGCCCCCGATCCATGGTTGGTGTAAGACCCGTCGAAGTAGAGTTTCCAAGGAGATGTGGACAGAGTGAATAAAGACTCATCGGGGAACTCAAACTGCATTGGTGAAGTGTCCTGTAACGGTGCCTCAGCTAGTTGGTCAGCGATGATTTTCCCCTTGATGGCTTTTCTGTCCACATACTCTATATCATATTCGCTAAGAAGCATAACCCATTTGGCTAGTCGACCCGTGAGAGCTGCTTTGCTGAGAAGATATTTTAGTGGGTCGATCTTGGCAATGAGTTTGACAGGATGTGCCAACATGTAGTGTCGGAGTTTTTGTGAGGCAGAAACCACCGCAAGGCACGAACGTTCCACCTGTGAGTATTGCAACTCGTAGCCCACTAAGGTTCGACTGATGTAGTACACATCTCTTTCCTTGTTCTCATAGTCTTGCTCTGCTAGGAGAGCCCCAAGAGCAGTAGGTGTAGCAGATATGTAGAGAATCAAAGGTTTTCCTTGGATCAGAGGCATGAGTATAGGAGGATTCATGAGGTACTCCTTGAGTTTGTTGAATGCCTCTTCACACTTCTCATCCCATTTGAATGGAACGTTCTTATGTAGGAGATGGCTGAAAGGATGGCACTTGTCTGCCAGCTGTGAGATGAACCTACGGATGGCCTGTAGCTTGCCCTGTAAGGATCTCAACTGTGTTAGAGTTTTGGGTGGAGGCATGTCCATGATTGCTTTGACCTTGGCCGGGTCTACCTCTATGCCGTTTGCTAACACGATGAAGCCTAGCAGCTTGCCTGATGTGACCCCAAACACACATTTCTTCAGGTTCAGTTTTACTTGGAATTGATCCAATCGTTGGAAGACTTTTTCTAATGTGTCCAGGTGTGAGTCCCTGGTGAGTGATTTTGCCAAGATATCGTCAACATAATCTTCCATGGTCACATGCATCATGTCGTGGAATATGGTTGTCATGGCCCGCTGATATGTAGCACCTGCGTTTTTCAACCCAAATGGCATCACATTCCAGCAAAAGGTACCCCATGGACAAGTGAAAGCAGTTTTGTGCTGATCCTCTGGTGCTATTTTGATCTGGTTGTACCCTGAGAATCCATCCATGAGTGACAGCATTGTATGTCCTGCCATGAGGTCGACTATGATATCGATGTTAGGCAAGGGAAAGTCATCCTTGCGGCATGCTTTGTTTAAGTCTCTAAAATCGTTGCATAGTCGAACCCTGCCATCTGGTTTAGACACTGGCACGATGTTTGATATCCATTCGGGGTAATCTATGGCTCTGATGAACCCCACGTCTAGCAATTTCTTGAGTTCTTCCTTGACCAGAAGGGCTATATGGGGATGCATCTTTCTCAGTTTTTGCTTTACGGGCTTCACCCCTGGATCTAATGGCAAGTGATGTAGAATCAGGTTTGGGTCCAAACCTGGCATGTCGGCATATGACCAAGCAAAGCTGCCTCTCTTCTTTTTAAAGAATGGTACAAACCTGGTTTTCTCAGGTGGCGTGAGAGATTTTGCAAAGTGGATAATCTTAGGCTGCTCTTCGGTTCCAATGTTCACTGGCTCTGTTAGCTCCACCACGATCTGTGACCTTTCTTGATACATATCACTTGGGAGGGTGTCAAGCATTCCATCGTCAGGTGCCACAGTTGGGTTTTCACCTTCAGATACGTCCTTTCTTTTTACTGTTTTATGATCTGACACTGCCGCACAGCAGTTTTCACTGTCAGATTCCTTTTTGATCTTTACATTTTTGCGACTAGAAGGCTTGGCACCCTCCCCGAAGTAAGCTACAGTATTGAGTTCGATAGCGAAACTGGCTTTATGATCTCCTTTTGGTAAGTGATCTCTAAGTCCCATATAGTCAATGTAGGCATCATCGTTCTGGAACATATCTAATTGAGGGGTCCCTTGCAGGTCCCAGTGAATAAGCTCAGGGTGTAAGAGGGGAAGGGAGTTGGATGAGAGATCTGATTCATTAATGTTGTGAATGGAAATGCTATGGGCACTGGCGGGAGTAGTGTTCTGGGTGGTACTTTCTTCCAGGTTGTTTATCACAATGGAATCGAAACTTTCCTCGAAAGCCATACTCTCAGGGAGGGGCAAATCAGACTCCAGTGGTCTGTCCCGTTGTGTTTGTCTCTCATGATATGGGCTAAGAGTTTGGATGGTGTCAACCTCTTTGTCATCGTAGGAGTACTCCGTTAGCTCATCCCACTCATACTTATTGGAATCATCCGAATCTGTGTCACTGTCCACTTGGAGTGTTTTGATTGTCTCCACAAGACAGGCATTTTCCTTGGCTTTACCCTTGCCTTTGTATCCCAAGCTAGTGGTGTTTCTAGCCAAAGAGGAGGAAGAAGGTTGTATAGGTTCGATGATCCCTTCTTTTCTGAGGCCGATAGGGCCTTGTCCTTCATATCCCATCCTATGCAAGATGGTCTCACCTCGCCCATAGAGCTCTGTAGGGAGTCTGGGTGGATCTTGGGGTGTGTTTTCTTCTTCGGCATAAAGCCATTGCAAGAGATCTCGCTCCTCTGATTCATCGGATAAGGTCCCCCATTTTACAAAGGGGTTTGCGGGAGTTATAGGAGGAGCAGAGGGCTTTGGAAAATGCCTGGGTTGATGCTTGGGCTGGCCAAAGGAGCGAGGAGACAGGGGCATTTTTGCAAGGTTGAGGCTGTGCTCAATCTCGTATTCCCCCACGCCATTTTCTTTTATGGTGATTTTCATTGGTTTAGGCCGTGAGGAGGAAGCTTCAGCAGAATGGTCCTGTTGCAAGGTAGGGGAAATGTGGGCTCGATTGTTGGGTATGACACATTCAGGTTTTGCTTGGAAAGAATTGCAGTGTTGGTAGGGATCAGGGTCGCCTTGTATGGTGACCTGCTTGCCATCATGTGGGAACTTTATGCATTGATGGTAGGTGGAGGGGACAGCCTTCATGGCGTGGATCCATGGTCTCCCTAGTAGAATATTGTAAGCAAGCTCCCGATCAAGGACTTGGCACACCACATCTTTAATTACCGGTCCCACTTGAATGGGTAGGACAACCGTGCCCTTTGTGGTTCGTTCCTCCTCGTCATAGGCTTTGATAGTAATTTTCTGTCTTGGATCTACTGCCTGTTCAGAGAACCCCAATGTAAGGACTAGCTTCAAAGTGCAAATATTCAAACCGGCACCCCCATCAATGAGAACCCTCTTGATGCGGTGCTTGTGTATGTATGCGACAATGTGTAGAGGAGTGTTGTGGGGTTGAGATATGGAAAGGTCATCTTGCTCTGTAAACGAGATGGAAGTGGAGGATGTCAAATTACCCACCATGGTTTGAAACTTTTCTTGGGCGAGGTTAGTGGGGACAGTAGTTTCCACTAAGGCTTTCTCAAGAATCTCCTTATGAGAAGGAGATAGACGCAAGAGCTCCAATATAGAAATGTGAGCCGGAGTTTTTTGCAATTGGTCGATGACATTATATGGGCGGGAGTTGGATGGAGAAGGTGACGACCTTGGAGGAGTGGTGTTGATCGTGACTCTACCACTGCGGGTAATTATACTACAACCAGTTCTGTTAGGTCCTGGTTGTTGGTTGGGGGATATGACGTTGACTTGCGGAACATGCTCAGAAATGCAGTTAATGGTGTACTCAAAGGGAATGCTTGCATAGTTAGCATTACTCGACCCACTGTTCTGGTTTGGCCTATTGCGATTGTTGTCATTATTGTTATGGCCATTGGAGTTGTTGCCGTTGTGACCATTGTTGTTGTTGTGGCCATTGTTGCGATTATTGTTATACGGCCGGTTGTGGTTTAGAAGAGGATCCCGGTAGGCCACATGATATTCATTGGAGGTATGCTGTTGTGTTCCTCCCTGATTCTGATCCAGTATATCTTGCATGACATTCTTGAGGCGGATACAATTGTTAGTCGTGTGCCCCCTTCCTTGATGATACTCACAGTAGTCTGTGTCCTTCCAATAGGGAGGTTTTACGATAGGCTCATAGTCGCTTGTTGGCGGTAGAGAAATTTTATTGTTAGCCCACAACTTCCTGAGGGCAGATTCTTGAGATTCTCCTAACGGTGTGAATTTCCTCCTTGGATTTGAATTGAACCAAGGTCTAGGTTCCCGAGGGGGTGGCTTGTTGAGTGCACCGTTATTTGCTTCTTCCTTAAGAGTGAATATGGGTTGTTGTTTAGGGGCTGCCGCCTTGGCATCCACTACTCCATCGTTGACCACATTCTTGTTCTTGGTCCAAAACTTTGACTTGTCAGTTGTGTAATTGGAAGGAGGTGTGTCCTTGTAGAGCTTGAGAGTTCCTTTAGCGATCATAGATTTCTCAATGAATAGCCCCATTTCAATGACTTTGGCGAATGAGGTAGGGCATTGTATCTGAATCTGATAGCTAAGATCGGGATTCAAATTGTGGACAAACATTTCCAATAGTTGTTTCTCAGGCATGTCGTAAGAACACTTACTAGCTAGCTGTCTCCATCATTGTAAGAAGGTGGCGAAAGACTCACCACCCTTTTGTTTGGTTTTGCATAGGTCTAGCATAGATACTTCGTGGCCTATGTTGTAAGAGAAGTGCGTTATGAATTTATTGACAAGTTCATCAAAAGTTTTGATTCCCGGTGGGAGACGCGAGAACCACTCCATAGCTTGACCTCCTAAAGATCTTGGGAATAGTCTCATTAAGTAGGTCTCATTGTGAGCCACTTCTAAACATGCTGCAGTGAATTCCCGGATATGATCTCTAGGGTCCCCCTTCCCTTTGTATTTGTCAAATTTCAGGATTCCGAATTGAAAGGGGAATGGTTTCATGACCAAACTCCTGTCAAAGGGGTATGGTGCTATATCTTCCAAGGAGTAGTTCTTGGAATTTGTGCCGATCTTAAGGTTGGAGATTTCTAGCTTTAGACTCTCAATTTGTTGTCTCACATTCGCCATAGGAGGATTTTGATCTATGGGTTGTTTTCCTCTCTCATTGGCATGGGGGACCGTGTCATTTGTGCCTCTCTCATGTGCATGTGGGCCTGTGTCATTTGTGTCCCTCTCACGTTCATTGTCTGCATTTTCCATGATGGAGCTAATGTCAAAGTCTGCGGGGAGTTTGGTTCCGAGACTAGCAAGATGATGGAAATATTTGGTGGGGTCCTCAAGGAGCACTTTCTCCACTAGGCGTTGGAATTTGCTATCTTGCATGTGTGCCACTAATTCTTCACGAGAAATTTCTTCATCATCATCGTGTGGTGGGGCGATGTGATCGGATGAGTCGGCCATTTCAATTAGCTTGTTGTACTGGGATCGAGTAAGAACCATGCAAGGTGGGGTGGGATGAAGTGGACTAGATTTAGAAATTTTGGCAAGGTGCCGACTAAGACTGTAATGAATGGGGTATCTAGGACAAGACTTGGACAAAGGGTTCTCTCGCTCAATGACTTCAGGTAAGACGGTTGACACAAGACTCTAGCCACTAGCAAGGGTAGTCGATACCAGTCTCACTGTGTAGGGCTTAGTCATTCAACAAGACTACTAGCAAAAGGTACTGTGACCTACTAGGCTTACGTGAATTCACTAATGAAACGAAGAAGGACCTATGTCGAATCGGTATGGGACAGAATGACGTTGGGTCAAGAGTGACTAGGACAGAAGGTGATTGGGATGACCGACGAAAGAGAGAGAATTGGGTGAAAATGGATGAAAATTGACTGCAAGGTTGATTCTGACCTCAGAAAATGAAACTAGGCTGAAATGGGTACTCTGAATAGTTGACGAAAATTTCTCAAAAATAGGGCAGATGCTCACTGTCACACATGCGCAGAAACAGATGCGCAGCAAGAATGGGTAAATGCGCCGTAAGTCGCTGTAAAAGCGCCGCTCTGGTGAAGTATGTATGCGCAGTAACAGTGTGTAAATGTGCAGCAGAAAAGTAAATGCGCAGCAAGTCGGTGTATATGCGTGGCAAGTCGCTGTAAAAGCGCAGCAGAACAGTGTATATGCGCAGCAGAAAGGTATATATGCGCAGCCAGTCGGTACAAAAGCGTAGTAAGTTGCTGTATATGTGCCGCAGAAAAGTGTATACGCGCAGTTCTGGTTTTTTTTGCAAATTTTTGGGATTTTTCCTCTGTTTTTGGTATTCTTTGGCTGGAAAAGGTCTTCCTGATATTATGAATTAATTTAGCAAGAAAACACGGCAAGCACAAAGAATGTTTTGTAGTTTTCCATTGTTTTTGTAGTTTTTCGACTCTATTTTGGACAAAAACAAGCACAAAATCCTAGGTGAGAAATGGATTATAAGGGATTTGGGCCACTAAAACAGGAGGTATTTAATTTGGGCAACCGTTCAAGTGGTTACACGTGCGGTGGCGCTACTCTCCGTTATGGAGTCTCCCAGCCTCAAAGGGTTACGCCTGAGAGGGTTTTGGGGGAGGTTGGCCGTCGGTGTAACATAACAGCACTCGTTGCAGGAAGTTTTCACCTCAAGCACAATTTATTTTAAGTGGCTCGGTAGGGCTTGGCGTTAGCCTGTTACCACTCAGGGTCGTTCCCGCTTGGACAAGCGTGCATCCAAGGGCAGGCCCCTCCTAAAGGTTAAACAAATAGAATGACAAGTCTGGCACTCTGATCACCCAGAAGAGGGGAGAGCATAAGCCTATTGTCATTCGCAAGCACAGAATACACTGATTTATCCACCCTAGTTAAAAGATAAAAACTAAATGGGCTAAACTACTCAAACAGAACTTTGAAGTGATTTCAACAATATTGCAGTGGTTCAATTTTAAATCCCAGAAAGCAGTTGTGAGTTCAATTTTAAGTCCACGTTGCACGAGCTTGTTAACTTTGAAATTCAGGTCTCACGATATAGCAATGGTTCATTTTAACTTCAGAAAGCAGTTGTGAGTTCAATTTTAAGTCCACGTTGCACGAGATTGTTAACTTTGAAATTCAGGTCTCACGATATAGCAATGGTTCATTTTAACTTCAGAAAGCAGTTGTGAGGTCAATTTTAAGTCCACGTTGCACGAGATTGTTAACTTTGAAATTCAGGTCTCACGATATAGCAATGGTTCATTTTAACTGCAAGATCAGTGATGAGTTCAATTTTAAATCTTAGATAGCAATAACTTGGAAGTTGTTTGCAATGCAAGCATGAAATAAACCAGTTACTTCCTCCCTAATTAAGACTAGATGAAGATTTGTAATGAACAACCATTTTACTCTTTCCCAGAAAATGAAATGTGAGCTAGTTAGATGCAACTACATGTAACTGAACCCGAGCCTATCCTGCAAAACCGCTCCAGCAAACACCTGCAAAAGGGTTAGCGTTAGCAAAATCCTCTAGAAAAGTACTAAAACCTGAGCCAGTTACAAATGCGCAGCTTCAGTGATCAGATGCGCAGAAATGATCAATAGAAGCACAGAATTAACGAATGCGCCGTAGTTTTGAATGTATGCGCCGTTAAAATGGATAAATGCATAGTTTTAATGTATGCGCAGTAACAATCTTCAGAAGCACCGTAATAGTCAACAGATGCGCAGTTATAACAGAAGCACAGCAACAGTCTATGAAAGCGCAGTAACAGTCAACAAATGCACAGTTTTAACAAAAGCGCTGTAACAGTCTGTAAAAGCGCAGCAAGAATACACAGATGCGCAGGATTTTCAAAAGCGCCGTAATAGTCTTCAAAAGCGCCGTAAAAATGAACAGATGCGCTGAACTAATCTGTGCGTGACTCTGCGGGACCTGTACGGAACCTGCCTTCAAAAAAGCTCAAAAATGGTGAAATAAAGGGGCAACGGCCCCACGGTGGGCGCCAAAAATGTGAGGGTAAAATGTCGAATCAATCAAATGAATTAAATAAGACCCAAACATCAACAGAATAGGGAAACAAAGAAGATTCAAATGAACAAAGCAATGAACAAACACAACAAACCTCTTCCATTTCGAAACTTCTGTTGTTCGCCTATCACGAATCGTCCTTTCACAGATGAGATGAGCCCTCAGAGAGTGCAATCTTTTAAAGCTATTTGAGGAAGTCGATGGTGAATGGATATGGTGTGATATGCAATGAAGGTGAGCTCCAATGCAACAATGGTGATCTCAAGCTTGTAGATGACAAATAGGTGCCAAAGGCGCGCTAGTGATATTTCTGCAAAGTAACGATGTCAAAAGCCTGGATGATTAGAATGGAGGGATGAAGCTTCATTTATAGACTTGGAAGAATGGGAATCAACGGTTGAGAGGAGATGTGAAGATCAACGGCTGAAGATGGTTGAGGAATGTGCAACCAGTGGAAACGTGCCAAGTGTCCCAGCTCTATCATGAAAGGTAGGATGTGACAAAACTGATTGGAGAGTTAACTCCATTGACTGGTCTATTAACAGAATTGATTGATCAGTTAGAAGAGTGGATTGTGGAACTGACTGGATTGATTGAGGATTTGACTCAACTGACAGGTTAGTTAACAGATTTGATTGATTGGTTAACTGACCTCTGATTGGAGAAGAAATAGGCCATGTGGGTGAGGGAAAATAAGGTAATTAAATATTAAATATATTTAATTACATGTGCAACCTGATGAGGTGGACAAGGTGATGTGGAATTTTGAATTTAGAACTTAGGATAGAGGAAATAGGATTAATTAAATAATTTATGATTATTTAATTGTGAAGGACAAATAGAAGAATTTTAATTAAATAAATAGAATTTATTTAATTGTGAGATAGTGAATTGATTAAATAAATTTGGAATATTTATTTAATTGGTAGAAGAATGGAATAAATATTTAGAATATTTATTTAGGATGAATCGTGTCATTTTTAGGCGTATACACCTATAATACTCTGCCTCAGCCTAGGCTATCCCCAACTCTCCCTGCACCCTGGTAAGCTCTCTAGCCAAAAATAATGTGGCCTGATCTGTGCCCAATGTAGCTATGGATGCATCTTGCTTTGTCATGACCCTCTGGACCCTCTGACCCGCTACATCTCTTTGTGCAGTAAGTCTAGCTATAACACCATCATCAGGTGCTGCCTGTACTACCTATGTTGCCTATGCCTGGTAGGCCTACACCTATCCCTTGGCCTATCTCATGGCCACTATAGCCCTATCTCTATCTATCTCTGTTTGCCTAAGCCTAGCCTGTACCTGTATCCTCCAGCCCATCTCATGTTGTAGCTATCGTCGTAGTCAGGTCACTGTAGTATCTCCTTGATCACTTCCTGCTCCCACAGCCTGCTGTTGCTGCGGAGGAACTGACACCTATACATGTCTTGGAACCTACCACACCACCTGCTACTGTGCCCCTACCTGAGCAACTGGTCCCTGTGGCACAATTTGTACCCTTAGAGGATGCCTCTGTCTCCTCCCTCTCCTCCTAATTGGTGCGTGCACCATAACCTCTCCCATCTCTCCTGGCTTGGTCAATCATGTGGGCCTATGTATCAACCAATATGAGTCATACTTAGGAGTAGTGCCTAGATCAACTGGTCCTGTAATCTAGTCCCATACCACTGGATGTAAGCCCTAAAAGTCTATCAATGCTGTCTCTACAACAATCTCTAGACCCCATGCCGAAATCTCCCACTGTGTCTGTCCATAAATCACATCTCCAATTGGCTCACCATGAGGCAAACCAAACTGTCACAGTACTCTCTTAGGTAGATATCTCTTGATCACATATATGCTCTATCCAAAGAGATATCTAGGCTGCCGTGCATAGAACAGCTTTGGTACATCATCGTCCCAGCTCTCGCAATCCATCCACGGCCTCCAGGTAAATTGATCGAGCTCATCCAATGTCTGCCACTAATATACAAGCACATGAAGCTGCCTATATGTCGTTGCTCCTCCATAAATGTGAGCATAAGGTTGTCCTGGAATCCTCTGTCTCAAACCCAATGGCCTTGTCACAACAATGTGCTCATAAGCCCAAACATGTAAAAGTGTGACCCCCGCTAACATGCTTGAACTAAATAGGTACACACAATCATGAAGATAATGATAGAGTTGTCCTAGTACACAAGAACCCCACGCATATATGACCCTATACTCAAACATGCTCTCCATAACAATACTCCATCCTACTAGGAATCCTCAAACTCAATGATCTGGAACCAAAAATTTGATAATGGCAACCATAACTCTCTGCAACCGATCGCACATCTCCCTCATCCTCCACATAGGAATCTCGCGATCGTCAATGCCTATATCTGGAGTCCCAAATAATCATCAAAAGGTAGCTGGCGCAAGATTCATATCATAATTAACTCAATCCCCATGGATTGGAATCTGCAAAATGTGCCACACATCCTCTAGTGTGATGGTAGCCTCACTAGTTGGGAATAGGAATGAGTTGTGCTCGCTGCACCAACACTCCACTATGGCTGTCATCAATGTCGTATGTGCACAAACTGGCGTGATCTGTGATACATGCTCTAGGCCAATGATCTCCAAGAATAGGTGCTCATTTGTGTCCAACTATCGCACCAATCCCAAATCTGATGGGTGAACCTCTCGTGATAATGATGGTCATAAAGTAGCCAGCAATCGTCCAACTGACTTAGTATCTATGACTTTTTTTAGCAAAACCCTAAAACTGCCTATAATTGACCAAAAGCGACATGTTTTTTCTATAGGTGACTTAGTCTTTACCATAGGTGATACATTTTACCATATGCGACTGCCCATCGCTCAAATGTGATGCATTTTACCATATGCGACCGTCTGCTATTCAAAAGCAACTTTTTACACCAAAGGTGCATGCAAAAGTCTAAGAACCCTAGATTTTGACCATATGCGCATAAAAAAACCAATATGCGACAAACCTGCATTCATATGTGACGCATTTCGCCAAAGGCAACTTTTTGTTGCTTAGAGGTGCATGCCCTAATACTAAGCACCTTTGGTGGCACGAGACCTATTTATGACACTTTTGACAAACTAATTACACCTATGGGGTGAGTTTTTCGACACATACTGGTGCAGAAGCTTCTACTGGTCATTCGTAGGTCCTCACCCTCTTGGCCTGATGATCCTCACGTGGAATCGACATCCTATGTCTTTGTGACTCTGATACACTCTAAACACTTAGAGCTCAAGATTTCTACAAGCAAATTGCACAAATGAGTAGAATTGACCCTTTGGAACCTATTTGTAGGGCCCTAACCCTAATTTTTCTTCTAAACCAAACCCTAATTCTTCTATTTCATCCCCATTGTCACCTGCCCAAACCCTATTTCTTCGTGTAAACTTAACCTAATCTATCCTTGTTCTGTCCTCTTGTTGCGAATCAACCCAGTCTTTTTCCTAGTCGTTTGGTTTTCCTCTCGAGGGGCCATCATCCATTAGTTCACTGGGGCATAGCCTGTTTATCCAATGTATCATATCTTCTTTGAAACAATGACCTAACAGACATTGTCTCAAAGAGGGGCAAAATGTAGACACCCAAAATTGACCCATTTTAACATTTATGCATTTATCGTATTTTTGCACTGCATACATTATTTTGTCTAGCACACTTGTTATCAAATATTTCATTTTCTTCCTCATCTTTATAATTATTTAAATAAATTTTGTTTATTTAATTAATTTTCTCTTATTCTTCTATTTTCCCATCAATAATTAAATAATTTTAAATTATTTAATTATTCCATCTTTTTTCTAGAAAATAAATAAAATCAATACTTTATTTATTCCCCCATCATGCATATAAAATAAATAAATCTTTATTTATTTAATTTATATTTTCTTCCTCCTACATTTTCTCTTTTCATTAAATAATAAATTAAATAAAGATATTTGTTTAATTTATTATGCATCTTTCCACTCCTATTTTATTTCCATTTTTCTTCTAAACGTGCAAGTGGGCCTTTTGTCCTTGAAAACATCAAAAATCAAATATGGGTACAATTTATTAAATTTGAAAAATCAATTATCCCCACCACTTCCGCCTTAAAAATAGTAAAAACATTCTATCTTGGAAAAGAATCTTATCTTCATCAACAACCCACCTAAGATTTCTAAATAAAAATGCCTTTTTATGGACACTTGGGACATGCACATTCATTCCTATCTCTCGTTCATCCTCATCCATTGATTTCTTCTTTTATTCTTCACTGTTGATCATCTGTGCTATAGGTCTATACATACCCTCTCATTTTTTCATTCTACACAATCTAATCTATCTAGTATCTACATTATCGTCATATGAATACCACCTCTTGAGCACTTTGAGCATATCATGGTAGCTTCGATGAATATGGTTGTTTACTTGGAGAAGCAATCCACATCCAACCAAGGAATCAAATCATCTAGGTGACTTTGTTTTGTTTTGCATTTCATTTCGGTCATTTAGGTTAGATTTCTTGAAGGTGGTATGGGTTAGATCTTGTTTTCATTTGCTTGATCATGTTGACAATGGAATTTTTTTGCATCCACAAAAGCATGTCAATGTGGGACTCATTATCTATTCTGAGGCAAAAAGATCTTTAAATTACCTTTTCAAACTTGAGTGTGTCCAATGAGTCTTCCAAAGGCCAACCCAAAGTAGTGCTTACAAACACACCCCAAAACAATGTTGGACAACAAACTAAAGAAGTCAAACCACCACCTTTCTATGTTTCTTTGATCATTGGGGATCACTTGGTCTATAATTGCATGATTGCTTTAGGTGCAAGCAACTTTGTTATGCCAAAGCAAATAGCAGATAAACTTGGCCTTACCTATGAACCCTTTTCAAAAGGTGTAGTATAGCTAGATGGGATAGCCATCCAGACATTTGGGGTCATCAAAGGGCTAAGATTAACTCTACATACCTGCCCAAACTTCTCCATTTCTCAAGATGTATATTTAATAGACCTACCACCATTTTTTGCCTTGTGCTTGTTTAGGGATTTTGTTGCAAAATTAGGTGGCTATTTGTCTTCTGATTAGTCTCACATGTTGTTTAGAACAAGGTATGGTACCAATAGCCAAAGACCATATAGAACCATATGTCCCTAGTGTTGTGAATGCTAATTTAACTATCATGGACCAAGAACACCCTACTATCCCAGAAATTAATACACACATTGAGGTATTCCTTGAAACATCTTACTAGATGAATGGGCAACTAAAAACCTTGACAATGATTCACAACAGTCATTGGAAGAGATTGGGTTTGGTGTATATATATGATGCACGAAGTTGAATCTTTGGTACCTAACCTTGTCAAAAATGAAGGATTGCATTGTGACCAGCAAGGTAATAAGGTTTGGCAACTTTATTTTGACGGGTCAAGAAGCAAAATTGCTGCTGGTGGAGGTGCTATGATTTCATCTCCATGAGGTGAAAAATATTACTTAGCTTTTAGATTTGGTTTTAGTTGCACAAATAACATAGTTGAGTATGAGGCCCTCATTCATGGTCTTGAATGGGCAAGGAAAAGGAAAATTAGTTGCTTACAAGTGTTTGGAGATAGTGAGCTCATTGTAAATTAGGTGAGAGGCTTGCATGTGACTAAAAATAATTTTCTTAAGTCATATAAGCGTAGAGTTTGGGATATAATTGAAGAATTTGATGTCATTAACTTGTTGTCCATACCAAGAACTTAGAACAAGCATGTTGATAGGTTGGCTGCTATAGGTGCTCAATATGACATTCCTAGTGAAATAAAAAATGATAAGGTACAACAATATGTAAAGGTGGTTGTAAAGCCATAAATCCAAGATAATAATGTTCATTGACAAGTTTTTGATGGTGATGAACAAATTGCAATTTTTTTTTATTGAAGTAGCTGAGTTCTCAGCTAGGAATCAAGAAAAGTTGTAATAGTATGAAAATTAGATCATACAGTTGAAAAAAAACAAGTTGCCAAAGGGGTTAGTGACATTGGAGTCCATTTTCAATCTAAATGACTAGGTGAGGAAAGAAAAACGTAGCATGACAATCAAACAAGAACACTATGAAGAGATTGAAATCCTTAAAGGTAAGCTCCTCAAGTTGGGAAAGGTATGTACAACAGAAGAAAAACATGCTTTTGTTCTTTTATGTCAAGAATTCAATGATATTTTTGCTTGGGAATATTCTAATTTGAAAGGTTTTGACCCTAAACTTTCCCAACACACCATTGAATTAGAGCCTAGTGCAAAACTAGTGAGGAAAAAACAAAGGCCACTAAACCCCAAACTTGAGCCATTGATGAAAAAAGAATTGAACATGCTAATTGAGGGTAGCATTATTTTCCCTATCAAGCATACCACTTGGGTCTCCAATCTAGTTCCTATTAGGAAGAAGAATGGAGAAATAAGACTATGTGTTGACTTTAGGGATTTGAATAGAGCCTCATTGAAAGATCACTATTCGCTGCCCTCTATGGAACAAATCTTGTAAGTAGTATTAGGTTCTGAGAGATTTTCATTGCGTGATGGTTATTCAGGCTATAATCAGATTTTAGTCAAGGAAGAGGACCAATTTAAGACAACTTTCACTACCAAGTGGGGAACAATGGCATACATGAAGATGCCTTTTGTTTGTCCAATATTGGGGAAACTTTTTAGAGGGCCATGGATATGAAATTTTAAGGTCTCATGAATAAGATTGTACTTGTATACCTTGATGATATCGCTATTTTTCAAAGGATTCAAAAGAGCATTTCACTCATCTAAGGCAATTTTTAACAGGTGTAGGGAGTATGGTGTATCCCTCAATCTAAAGAAATGCATCTTTGTTGTTCATGAAGATAATTTGCTTGGTCATGTGGTGTCTAAACATGGTATTACAATCAATCTTGAAAGAGTGAGTGCAATTTTGGCTTTACCTTTACCAGCTCATAAGAAGGTTTACAATGTTTTCTAGGAAGGATAAATTTTGTTAGGAGGTTTATATTAGATATTGGTGATCTTTTGAAGCCACTAACATCTATGTTAAGGAAAGGTATGTCCTTTAGCTGAAGAAAGGAAGGGAAAATGAGTTTTAAAAGGATAAAGGAAGCCTTGGTAGAAACATCTACCCTCATAAATCCTAATTTTTCTAAAGATTTTACTTTGTATGCTTATGGAATCTTGACACTATCTGAGCTATGTTAGTGTAGAAGAATGATGAAAATTTGGAGCAGCCAATAGCCTTCTTCAGCCAAGGTTTGGAAGGGTATGAGAAAAGGTATACTTTTGTTGAAAAGCATGTTCTTGCTATCATTAGGAGCCTTAAAATTTTTAGACATCTAATTTCAAACAACAAAGTTTACTTGATGGTTGCTCAACCAAGTGTTAAAGAATTTTTTGTTGAGAAAATACTTGAGTGAAAGGAGGGCAGGTTGGATCACTAAAGTCATGGAGTATGATGTTGAGATCAAGGTAATAAAGCTAGTAAGAGAGAAAGACATGTGTGAATAGATAGTAAGAGATTCTGAGAACAACAAAGAAGAAGTTAAGGAGGTTGTCCGAGACTTCCAAGATGATTCCCAAAGAGCTGCACACACTTCTCCTTCAAGATGGGTATAAAATATGGTTCATTTCCTACAAACTGGTGAGTGTCCACAATGTTTGGATAGGGCTAAAAGAAGATATTATTGGCTGCAATCTATCCCATATGTGCTTTTGAATGGCATACTTTTCAAGAAGGATTTCAATGGTGTGTTACTTAGATGCATTGATGCTAACCAAGTTGACCAAATTTTGCAAGAGTTCCATGATGGATCAGCTAGTGGACATTTTGCACCAAGAACAATAGCATTGAAGATAATGAGGGTAGGCTATTATTGGCCAAATATTTTCAAGGATGCACATGCATGGGTAAGGAAGTGTAAGAAATGTGCCTTTTCTCAGATAAAGAAAGGTTAGCAACCCTTCCCTTGCAACCAATTCTAGTAGAACAACCCTTCATGAAGTGGGGTATTGACTTCATTGGAGCCATTACCCCACCTTCTAGTACAAGTAATAAGTGGGTACTCATTGCTACTAACTATTTTACAAGATGGAGTGAAGTTGTAGCATTGAAAGAGGCTAGTGAGAGTGTTGTCCTAAACATTAATGAGAATTTAGTGACAAGGTTTTATGTTCCTGATTCCATCATTTTTGATAATGCATTAGCTTTTGTGGGAACTAAGATAAGTGAATGGTCTATGAGGAATGGCATCTTTTTGAACACATCATCTAACTATTATCCTTAAGGCAATGGACTACCTAAGTCCACAAACAAGAATCTAATTAGGATTATCAAAAGACTCATTAAGGACAATCAAAGGTATTGACACACAAAATTGAAATCAGCTCTATGGGCTGATAGATTCACTCCTAAAAGGTTAATTGGTAACTCACCTTACTTGCTAGTCTATTGAAAAGAGCCAAGGCTTCCTATCTCAGTGGAGTTTCGAACCCTTGATTTGATCAATTAGCTAGAAATGTTGGAAGAAGAGGTAATGACAATAAGGTTGGCATAGATGGTAGAGTTCAAAGAAGTTAGAGACAAAGCCATGAAGATAATGGAGTTGAATCAAACACAAGTGAAAAGATCTTTTGACAAGAGGGTAGCCCCTAGAGTCTTCAAGGAGGTCGATGTTGTACTCAAGTGGGACTAATTGAAGAGTAGGCCTAGGAAACATTCCAAGTTTGATGCCTTTTGGAGTGGGCCTTATATAATTTCTAAGTGTAAACAACACAATGCTTTCCAACTGTCCAAGCTGGATGGAGAACTATGAATCCCAATCAATGGGATCCACCTCAAACACTATTTTTGAGGTAATAATCAAACCTTTTACACAGTAGGAGAATTTTGGTGTGTCAAATAAGTGTTGTAGCACATTATTTTAGTTTTGTTTCCTTCCTCCAAGTGCTGAGGCACAGTTAGATTGTTGTTTGTTGGCTTGTTTTAGTAGTTTTCAGTTGGTTTCTTGTTATTTTGAAGGTGTTAACAATAGTTCTTTTAGGTCTATCTTGAGTTTGTTTCAGGTTTCCTTGACTCGTTATCCCAATGGACATTTTAAAGCAGTTGGTGTTCTAATTTTAGCAGGTAAAACTTTAGTCAAAATGTTGGTTATTTTCACTCCTTCGTTTAAAAAATGGTATTCAAGGTTATTTTTCTAATATGTGTTGTAATTTCTAGAGCATTTTAAAGTTTTCAATTTGCCTAGTAAGTTCTAGGTTGGAAAAAAACTTGCATTTATATTGTTTGGGGCCATGAAAGAAAGTTTAACTGCTTTTAGATGTTTTAAAATTGTTAACAAAAGTCACTTCATTCCTTTCAAAAGCCTTTCCCATGTATTTATTACATACAAATATTAATCAAAGTGGTCAAAAATACCTTAATGTCTTCAAAAGAGCCCGTACTTAGGTTTGGAGGGAGTTATTTTCAAAGTCTTACATGGAGTTTGAGTTCAAACCTCTAGAGCCCTCAGGTTAGATCATTTGTGACTAGGTTAGGGTTCTGTGTGAGAGTTCCTTGTATTGTTCTACATTGTCTTTAGGGTTTTTGACATGTTTTCTACAAGAATGAAGCATGAAGAAATGTGTCACAAGATCAAGATCTCATTTTCATGGGGATATTGCATACATAAACACCTGGGGTTTATGCAAGATCTTGGAGAGTAGAAGTTTGTTGGGTATATCATATAAGTTTGTTGGGTATATCAGGGTGTAGGTTTCCATATTATTTGATGCTTAATGAAGAAGATCAAGCTACCCATAGTCAAGCGCAAAGCCATCTTTAAGAAGCCTACATATTGGATGTTGCAGGATCTACATGGTAGATATAAAGAAAATCATACATAGAAAGCTCCACAAGGTTTGGAACCTACACAGTGATCTATATAGTTTGTTAAGATAGTGTGCAACATGTGTGCATATGGGTAAGAATCAAGGAGTAGAGACATCAACATATTGTGAAGACATTCATAGTGCTACAGTGTGATTTGAAGGTATGATGTCAATAGCATAAGAAACTCCAAGGTTTGTAACAAATTATCAAAAACCTACACAATAATGTTAATATCTCTAGTAGAAATCAAGAAGTAGATCAAATCCATTCACACCCTTTACAAGGTATACACCATCTAACAATTGTGTAATTTTGAGAAATGATTTGTATGAGCCTAGTAGGGTCTATTAGGTGTTGTGTAGGTTTGTCTAATGATCTAGAATCTTGCAAAGGTTGAAGAACTCAGGAAATTGTTATGAGGAACTCTCTTAAACATTAGGGGGGCTTGTGGGAGTCATGACTAGTTTGTGTAAATGTTTTAGGGGTTTTCCCAAGTCCTTGTAGCATCTTTCCACTCTTAGGATGTGATTAATATTGTGAGAGATTGTTAGAATGAGTTTAAGGTTTGTATATCCATTGTAAACTCTATCTAGCATTTCAAACCTTGAATATTCATTTAAACCCCTAAACAAGCATTATAAAGAGCTGTAGGATTTGCATAATAGTAATAGTGGTCTCTGAAATGTCCAAAGAGCTATATAGCCACAAAGAATTCTACATACTTGATAAAGAGACTTTGCCAAGAATGTGGGAGGTTTTTTAAACCTATTAAAGGCCTATGAAGGAAGCTTGTTCTTGTAATAACCATTTGTGGTTGCATGAAACCATTGTAATGTTAATGATGCAATTTGTAAGGTATATATAGATAATATAAGGTTTAGTCAATAGTCTAGGACTTTGTTAGAGTCTGAAAAGCTTTGCCAAAATTATGGTACTCTTTTAAGAGTCATTTAAAGCCTGTATTGTAGTCTAGAGACTTTGTTAGCAGTTAGAAGACATTGTATAAACCCCAAGAAACCATAATCTTAAAGAATCTATGAGGAAAAATACAAAAGTTTGTCACCCGTATGAAGGAGCTTGCACAGTGATTTCAAGAGGGAGATCAACCCAAGAGCATGCAAGCTGCTTAAGAATCCTAGAGGCCTCTACACTGCTCAACAAGTAGTCATAATCTCATGCAAGTTTGTGAAGGCAAGGGATATTCCAAGGATCTTGAAGCCCTATATAGTGATTTATACATCTGCATAGTTTCCTTGAAGACTATCAATGCTATTAAACATGAAACATGCCTACTATTATATGAGGTTTTACACAGAGATGTATAAGTCTGAAATGGAAAAAGAGGATCACTTGGCTATTGAGGTAAAAGTATGCATGGAAGATTTGATGTCTGGCATGATTTGTGGCCTCATTGGAAAGGATTTCTAAGCTAAGTATTGTTTGCCAATGATCTATAGGGCTGACCAAGTCACATGGGTAATAAGACTGTTGTCTAAAGATTCCTAGGCTTTTGATGGGAAATGGCTATGATGACATATGACTATGATGACTATGATAACATGGGACTGTGAAAAAGAGAACATAGAGTTGACAAGAGGGCAGGAGGTCCATAAAGACTAGAAACACACAAAATGATAGGAGATAGAGGTTTACATAGTAGAATGTAGGGGATATAGTGCATAAACTAGTGACTCTATGTCTTAGCTTTATCTCAGGCAAAGAAAATAACATTATGGATACAAAGAAGAGGATAAGGTATACATATGCATAGTATATCTAAATGATATCTTATGTCTCAGATAAGAATCAATTCAAAAACTTGTTAGGACTAAGGTGGTATCAACCTTGTAAATCCTAAATTTATTCCTATTATTGTTTATAAATCACCCATAAGGGATGAAAGGTTTCACCAGCAGTGATCTTGTTTCAACCATATGTTTATAGCCTATACTCGATGCTAATTTGTCTACGATGGGGGTCACAGGGGGGTTTCTCCCTACAAGGGGATGTGGGGATCATCCCCTCAGTGGGGGGTCTGGGGGCTACATACCCTAGTAGGGGTTCGAGGGTAGCACCCCTGAAACCTCATTTTATTTATATTTTATCATTGTAAATTTTGATCGTTCGTCATTAGGTCACATATCTGATGGTCGATATTTTTTCAATTTTCTTGTCCTAGAAGGAAACCCCCTTTTATAAGGATATTTGTACTACATTTTTTTATCAAAGTTGAGAGTAACAGGTGCTACTAGATTGAAGACTAAAGAGGAAGAGAAAGTGCATGTATTGTAATCTCATATTTGAAGATAATACAACTTGGAGCCTCTTTTCTTGGTGGAGTTTTTTACCCAAAAGGGTTTTCTCCATGTTACATACTGTGTTATGTGTTCAGTTCTTAATTCATGTTATTTATGTGTAGTGGTTTTTATTTATGTTGCAATCTTCATTGATTCTACATTATTTAGAGGAAATTAATAAGGTTTAAATCAAATTTCCATTGTGTGGTTTGTACCTGCATTTCTAACAAAACTTAGAGATCCAGACCATTCAAAGTGTTCATGATTTCAATCACCTAAAAGATTGTATGAGGTGTCTAAAGAGGTTTGAAATAGTGATTAGTTCCTACTAAAGTAAAAGAGCCTAGAAGATTGGGGTATCTCCATACAAACCCTAATAGAGGATTACCAAAAAATACAAAAAACTCTATCACAGTCTAGAAGGATTGATCTCTCCATGCAAGACATTATCCAAGGAAGAGAGATCTAGGAACCTACAAATGTTATGTCAATCACCCATTGTGACAACTCAAGGAGACTATCTTAACTTTTGTGGCAGAGGCATGTAACCTTGCAAACTGAGATGAGTGGTGAGAAGATAATGCCAAGGGGAAGACTTGAAAGGATAAATTTTTCAATCACATGAAGAGGCTACAGTCTTAGTTTTATAACATCTACATTAGTCCTAAGTCCTGTTGAAGACTTAGCAGGGATAGTTGGTGAAGTGACAAGTGTTCTCAAGCCCTAAATGAGTAGTTATAGGAAGTTAGAAGACTCAAAATGTAGCAAATATCTTCTTAGGCACCCAGGCATGTCCTATTCAACAATAATGTGGAGTGGGAGGAGTTATAAGGCAGTTTGGACATTTATAATAGCACTAGGGATAGTTGGAGAAAGTTTGACCATTTCCCAAGCATCTAGGAGCAGTTAGAATGACAAGGACAACAATTTGAGAGAATCTAGGAGCTCTAAAGACAACATGTAAAGCTGAAGAAAGATTGTAGGAGTTGGAGTAGATCAACCACTACTTCCTCAACTTCAGTCTCTTCAATACTTGAAGGAGTAACAACCTTTCAAGAGTCTTTATCATGTAAAACTCTGCCTGGGCATCCAAAGTATGTTTCAACCCAATTTTTAGCATTCATTTTTTTTATCAAGGTCATCTCCTATATGCTCTCCTATACTTGGGATGAGATATAGAAGGCTTGGGATAGTTTTTTCATGGTTCTTTCTTTTTTTTCTAGAGTTTATCAGCAAAAAACATGCATTGTAACTCAGTCTCGGCTGTAGAACAACATATTGTAACACATTTTCAATAAAAAAATATACATTTCTAGGCATATTCAGCTATAAGAACACCTTTTTTCAATAAAATTTTAAACATTTTACCTTCTTGTAGCGTCGTAAAATGTGTACACTAGCATTTTACACCTATTTTAGCTCCTAGCTTGGACCTATTTTGTTGCCTTTGTTCATCAGGACCTATTTTAACACCTCATTGAGCTCTAAACGATCAATATCTCAATCCCAAAATGTAAAACCATCATAATCAACTTAGGACTGGACTAAGCCCGCATTAAAAGACACTTTTTGAAGTCTGTTGGCCAAAGGTCTAGGGTGCTCGAGCGCCCTAGTCTCACTTAGGTACTTTGGTCCCACTTTGTGGTGTCAGCTTAGAACACTTCTTTAGTTATAATTTCTTAGCCTAAAGTTGTTTTATTTGTCGAAGGTGAGAGAGAATGCATATTTAAGTGTGTTGTAGTTCATTTGACACCTAACCGGATGAATGTGAAATTACTCTTATGTGATGTTCTGTGCTAAAGGATTCTTCATGTTTAGATTGTCTTCTACTTCTAAATGCTATTGAAATTGTTTTTAGGCTTCGAAGGAAGTTTGAATTCCTCTTCATCACTCTCCTTTGTTGGTAGTAGTTCTTCATCAACTAAGGTCAGATATCTTGTGGTTATTATCATCATTCATCATCATTATCTATCATATTATTACAGATCTGGCCTCTGCCCTCCTAGGGCATGCACTCTTGGATCTTATCATTCGTTGTTGTGGAGGTGGGAACACTAACATAGGGTTTGATTGAGGCAAACCTTTAAACAACATAACCTTTTCCCTCTTTCTATGTGTGCAAGTGAGAAGAATAGGTTTTGGAGGCTGGTTTCTGGGAAGAAGGTAGTGCAGACGGATATAGGTTTGATCATACCCAAAGTTTTTCCTAACCCTAAAAGAGGACTAGGGCACCTGAGTGCCCTTGTCCTGGGTACTTCTACTACATTTTCTAGGTTCTCATTATTCTTTTGCCTCTGCTATAATTATTGATCTCTGAGTTTCATTTCATATAGTCTGTTATAGCTTATTATTCATCATTTTAAGGTTTAATCATAGTCTTGGCTTTCTTGTTTGGTTTTGGTTGAACTTGGTTGGTCCTTTTACATACAACAAAATGGAAAAACCCTTGTAGTTTGGCTCTCCTCCTTGGGTAGAATCCATGGTCGGTTTGTGCCCCAATGTTTTGTAGAAGAGGGATGAACTGGTTTAACTCTTTAGGCTAGATCTCTCTTTTCTACACTACATTTTGGTGAACCTGTTGTTTCTTGCACCTTTTGATCCCTTCTTCTTTTAGATTCAAGTTGTTCATCACTCTAGATCTGATTGGCAGTGTGATCTTTAGTTGCTTTGAATTTATATATAGTTAGATTTTGCATAATTTCAACCTAGGGTTTGTCAAAATTTTGCATTGATTAAAGAATTTACATTTGTTATACCTTTCATTAGTTGTTGTTTAAAAGCATTTTGCATTCTGGCATTTGAAAATTGAAAAAGAAAAATTGCATCTTAGACTTGAAAATTGCATAGTTGTCATTTAGTCGCATTGAATATTATGTTTGAATTTTGCATTAGCATAGTTGTGTTTGTTTGAATTGAATTTGATTAAGGATATATTATTGATTCAATTAAAGGAAAACTCAAATATTTGTTTTGTTACATCATCAACTTCTTCTCTTTTGGCATCTTGTGTGTTATTAAAGCTTGTAGTCACTATATGAGCTTTGTGACCTGGTGCCCTGATTCTAATACCTTTGTGTGAAGAAGTATTTGAATTATGGGTTCTAATGTTGATGCATCAGAATTTGAAATTCTTAATCAAGTCACATAACTTCCTACTACACTTATCCTTGAAACATCAATTGCTCAAAAATCCATCAATATTGATGACCTTATCGCTCATGTTCTTGAGGCCCAAATTCAAAAGTTAGACATGGAACTGGCTAACTTTTAGCAATTTGTGAGTAAGGAATATATAGTCAAGGAGGATGTCCCTATAGTTAAGAATCTTAGAGGATTGTTTCTTGAGGGACAAGAGGGAGTAGAAGTCTTACGTGGCCTAAACACAGTGCATAACAACATTATGTTGACAACTAGTTGTGCTAAAATCATGATGAATGTGATTTCTCCTAATCAAATAGGGACTCAAGTGTCAGTACCCGTACCCTCAATCCCTATGCCTACTTATTCATCTACTATTCTTACTACTAATACATAGCCAATTAATAATCATACCACATGTGTTGGGTTATCTATTGGGAATCTTGTTTGCCATTATGGTGTCGTTCCTTATAATTACATAAATTCTGCACCAAATGTCACTCCACCTACCTTTAAACCACCTATTACATTTCAAAAGGCTACTCATACTCCATCACCTAGTCCTTCATTTCAATCTCTACCTGATTCCACTTCTGACCTCATCATAAACCATTTGTTAAAGAATATGACCTCCATACAACAACAATTTGTTAGCATGAGTAATAGCCCACCTAAAAATAGTATGACAACACATTACCTTTGTAGCCCTTTGTCCTAAGTTATCCTAAGAACTCCTATGCCCGAGAAGTTTGAGACTCCTCTCTTTGAGAAATATAATGGGAAGGGAGACCCTAGCGACCATGTGGCATATTTTACCACTATGTGTAGTGGTTTCTACTTTGAGGATGCGATCTTAGCAAAACCTTTTCCTAGGTCATTCAAGGACACAACGTTGGATTGGTTTTGAGTGCTTCCTCCTAATTCTATAATTACATTTTCATAATTAGTTAATAAGTTCCTCAAGCACTTTCAGGTGAACATTGGACCTCAAGTCTCTTTGAAAAACTTGGTTCCTTGCAAACAAGGAATGAAAGAGAAAATAATTGATTTTATAAGGCATTATCAAGCCCTCTTTTCAGAAATCCAGTATTCTATTCTAGATGCTGATGTGCAAAGAATTTTTATAGGAAACTTATAGTCTCACATTTGTGATAAGATATTGTTGATGCAGTATGATTCATTAACTCATCTTTGCATGACTCTTCATGATTATCAACTTTTGGTTAGTTAGTATGAGCATAATCCCTCATCGGCTCCAGTTGCTCAATCTGAAGCCTCTAATAATCATTCTTTTAAAAGACAAAACAAGAATTTCATCAAGATAAACAAAATTTTAGCAAATAACAATAGAAAACATATGGCAGCAGCGTCATCTCCTGCTTCACCCCTTATAAACTAAAACTGAAAACAAGAAATTTTACACCATTATCTAAATCTCTTCATTCTATCATGACACAAATTTTACAAAAACAATCTCATCCCGCTTCCACTTGTTAGACCTCTCAATCCGATAAAGATGTAATCATCTTCCTTTGATGCGAAGGCTTTTTGTCAATTTCACCACTTTGTTGGCGATGACACTAAAAGATGTGTGCATCTTAAACATGAAGTTCAAGACCTCATCAATGCCAATGTCATCCAAGTTGTTGATTTTAATGATAGGGAACAAATTGGTGGTAAATCCTAATCAAAACCTTCAAATATATACTAATCCTTTACCTCATCATGAATATGATGCAGTGAACATATCTCATGACAAAGATTATGATGAAGATATTTTCATGGCATGGATGCTCATCCTCATAAAGAGGGAGTGGATTTGGAACCTATTATATCTTTTACTCCATGTGATGCTACTATCAAAGCTCTTGATGGGCCTCTCTATATTACTATTCGAATCAATGATAAACCTATTCGGGGTGCTATGATAGATCCTATATGCATGGTGAATGTAGTAACTAAAGAGTTCCTCTACATGCATGGTTTACATTGAGATACATATGATGTATCTAAGGTGGCTATTAGACCACACAATGGGTCTATCCATCCAACCCTTGGTGATTTAACTCTTGAAGTTAAAGTTGGGCCAAGAGTCTTGGATGCTCATTTTGTCATGATTCCTACATTGGATCTATTTCATGTGAAGTTGGGCTACCCATGGCTTTGTTCCATGAAAGAGATCCCCTTTATGTACCATAAATGCTTGAAGTTTCCATTTGAAAAACAAGTGTATACTGTACGTCATAGTTAGTGTCACCTCGTTGCTTGAAATGGACACTTTTCACTCGACTACTTCTGGTTACAACTAGTAGGAGTCACTTGAGAAAGAGATGATTTATTCTTCTTGTCATATCAAAAATTTAAAACAAAGAAGATAGCAGAGTTATCACTTAGTAATATTCCTCATTGTGATGTTCTTGAACCTCCTCAATCTTCTGAGGCTCGGACTGTAATTCCTCCTGTCCCACAGGTAGTGAATGAGGCTAAGCTTGAATCAAAGGTTCTTCCCCATCCCTAAGCATCTGGTAGATATGTTGAGGTTCCCCCTCTGCCATCCCTTCAAGGTACTAGTAGAATTTTAGCAAATAAATGACTACATGACTAAAACTTTTAGTCACGACAACTAAAAATAACTAATTTCTACTATTTTTTTACAACACAACTATAAATGACTAATTTGATCATCACACAAATAAATTTAGTCACACAAATAAATGACTAAATAGATTATTTAGTCACACAAATAAAAATGACTAAATAATTAGTCACAATATAATATTAAAGTGGGTAAGTTTTTATTTTTGAGACATTTTTCGTGGAGAGAAAATGGACAAAACACAGCGTTTTGATTTCCCTTGCATTTTTCATTGTATGGAATATGGGCAAAACCTAAATTCCTATTCTGTTGTTTTTTGTAGACAGGAATGTGTGTTTTGCATGTTGGGATACATATGTGGTGAACATTTCTCTTCATGGAGGCATCAAAACAGGGGGAAACGACTACTAGGACAAACAAGAGGGTTTAAATAACTTCTTTTCAAATGGCATTGACATTCTTTACTGTAGATCCTAGTCTATTCAAGCATCATGTCACGGATTTGAATAGGTAATGGTTTAAAATATTGTTTCATCAGTGCGTGTGCCCTTTATTTGTCATTGTATTTTTCATTGTACATTCTACATTTTGTACGTTCTGTTATTTGCTAGGGCACTTCCAATGCATGTAAAGAACTAAACAAGGTTTGCATTGATAGGATCCTATGCATCTTGTCGATTCACAACCATTATGACGATGATTTCTCCAATAATTTGCTTGTTGATTCACAGAAAAAAGTTATGTTCACACACTCCTGGACCCCTGTTACCTAGAGCATGAAGTTGTTTGGACTTTTCTTTTTTCTCTATTGGGGGATCGTTTTACATAAATGGAAATGCTTAAAAGATTTGAGAAGGAAGGGGTTTTGATTCCATTCATTTGTTTTTCTCTATTTTTCTCTCTTCTTCTTCTTGTGAATATGAACACTTTCATGGGAGGATTAGATGGTGATAACAAGGGGTAGGTAGCCAGGTATCCAAGTTGAAGGAATCATGAGGAATGATTGGAGACTCAGGTAAGTGAATTTAATCTAAATTTCTTGGTATTGTATAATTTTTAGATGGTAATGTTTCCAATAGTTTTTTGGATATGTCATATCTCTCGTTAAGAATTTATTTACGGTATTACTCTTGGAGATATTTTGCATAGAATGAAATCTCTCTGCTATCCACTCATTAATTTACCTCTGCATGACAATGGCTTCAAATCCATACTTTTAATTCCTCTACATGTCAATGGTATTATACCCTAATCTTTTTACACCTGTTGGGCATGGATCTTCTCTGCATGTTCTTAATATTTTATTTCATAACTTTAAAATCTCTTAAAATTACAAAATTACTAAGTTAAAATCTTTTAAATTATAGAATGTTAGTTTATAAGATTTTAACTCAGAAATTTTATAATGGTTGTTTAAGTAGATAAACATCATCACACTCCTGGACCCCTGCTACCTAGAGCATGAAGTTGTTTTAGGTATCCCATTTTGTCACTCATCACACCATTTCACAGTCCTTAAGGAGGGTACCAAGGTTATACTAAGTCATTTCACAGTCCACATCAAATGACATTATGAGCATTTTTAATGATATTGAGCCAGGGATAGTCATATAACAATCCTAACTGAGTCTTTTAAACCATTTTTCAAGATTTATTTGTTATCATTTGGTGCCATGAAGTATGATAGAACTCATAAAAGTGTAGAGTGCTCATGGAATAAAGGGACAATCCACATGCAAAGGCAACCATGTTATAACTATCAAAAGAATGATAGTCCTTCAAATAAATGAAAGATTAGATAACAATAAGTAGAAGGGTAAGAGGGCAGTATAATTGTTGGGTAGTTAGTAGAATGGAAGAGGGTTTGGCAACTCATGACAGTTGTTCTCAAGATAATAATATGTTCCCTGTAGAAATTCCATGTATTGACACATGCAAGTTGAGGTCATGAGCTTCATTTGTGTATTGATTTTTTAAAAATAATAAGATTATATCATCTGCAACATATCCTATGAACAAAACATTGATTCACTTATGCTACTGTCAAGTATAACCTACACGATGCTTGGAGCTTTTAAATTTTACAACTTTCTTTTTGCAGTTAAGACAATCATCTTTAGATAAACAAATTTAATTTATCATTATTTAATTACTTTAATTACTGGACACAACAATTGTGTAAATACCTTGGTGAGTATGATAACAATTTTAAGATAGTATCTTTTTCATTCATTAGTTACTCCTAGAGATTAATATTCATATTTGATAAGTGAAATATTTCATTGGAATCACAATTTATTCTTGTCATTTGAGCTCAAGTTTGTATGGAATCTCATTTGTAGGCTTGTCCCTGGTTGATAGAAAGGTTCAAAGAGCGAGAGGAAAATGTTAAAGTATTAATATTTTGCTTATATTTAAGTTTTAGATGAATGATGTCATTTTATTGTATATTATTATTTCAACTTCTTGTTAATTTTGCTGCAGATGGATGTGTTTAATGCCTTTATTGAGTTGTTATGCTAGATTGGGAATGTGACTAATGGATTAGGGGATGCTTGACATTCAAGGAAAGTGTTTAATGAAATATGAAGAGCTGATATTACTTGTAATTCTACAAATTTTTCTTAGAATAGTATCTATTAGAGGTTTTTTGGCTGCCTTGTGCATGGTTGTTTGACTTCCAAGTGTGTTATTTTAAGGATAAACATACTTTTTACTAAGTCTGTTGGTTTTGTTTCCAATTTTCTGTTGTTAGTTATTGAGGCCTTTGTAATTTGTTGATGAGTACTTTGGATGAAATGACCAATAATAAATGAAATCATTTATCTTTGTGAAATCTAGATGAAGTTGACAGATTGGGTAACCTAAAATAGAAACCTTCTATACAAAAGGGATAGAAGGAAACCCCTCTATATTTACCATCAAAATAACCATTTGCATCAAAGATTATGGCTTGGTATTCAAAACTATATTTATCTTAGGATTTAGCACATACAAAAATATGGACACCTTCCTCTTTCAGATTCTCATCCTTGCATAATTTAGACAGTCAATTATTATCTAAAGTTTGTAGCCATATAAAGAAAAGAAGAAGAATATCAAGTCCTTTTGTAAAATGTCTAGAAGAATAAAATGGGTACCCTTTAAAATGCTCTAGTAAGGAAGAAGTCAACCAGGCTACCAAAATTATATATGAAAGGGCTAAAAAGAAGGAAAGTTGTCTTTATTAATGTCAGAATAATCATTGCTTGGTATCCAAAAGTATATCAGAGATTGTTGCAACTTGTAAGGATAATAGATGGATCTAATAGGGACCTTTTGGGCAGTCTTCAGGGGTACAAGGTCAATGTACCTTTTTGAGCCCATGTATCTAGTTTGCTAGCTAGGGCAAGAGGACTTCGTCTAGAAGGGCTATTACAATCTCCATGAAATTCATCTTTTTTTGCAAATTGATTCAAATTCTAATCTGGCAAGATAGGTTGGATAGAAGAAGTAATCATGCTCATTATCATAGGCTTTCTCAAAATTGTTATTGTACCATAGTCTGTCTTGAAATCAAGATCATATGTGAAAGGCAGTATTGTAGATAATGGATACAATACACCATCCTGATCTCATTTGAAAATTGAAGAAAATGTTTTAGAGGCTAGTTTCTTGAACTTGAAGGGGCTTGTTAAAGGTGATTCAGTCTAGATAAGGCTTCTGCAATTATGTTATATGAATTTACTTTATATCAACAAGGTAATGATACTACCATGTGATCATGTCTTGACATGGCCGAGTGGACAAAAGGATAGGACTTGAGATGGGAAATAACATCATTGGTTGACTTTTCAGAGGAAATGTGTGGGAAGTTGTCTTGGATCTTCCACACTTCACTAAAAAGGAGGAATCAAAATAAGCTACATTTAAGAGTGACTGGATATTTTTGACTCTGGTAATTGCATTCACTATAATGATATTTCAAGATGTGGTGCCGTGAAGACCACTTCTTTTTTGGTCATGATTGAAATGAGTGATGGTGAATATCTTAGTTAAATTTTTCTAATCAAGTCTTGAGTCAAGTTGCTAGGTTACTAGTTTGCCTTTCTAATCCATAGCATGCCAATTTTGGGAATAAAACCTTGGTAATTTATTTTTATCTAAATATTTTAGAGTAACTGATGAGAAAAGTGAATACAACTTTAGTATGTCTTTTAACATAATAAAATTCAAATTTGGCTTATACCATTTAATGCTTTGGCAGCCCATTATTAATGTTGAAGCAAGAAGTCCCAAAAATAGTCAAGTCTTTGAACAGGCAACTCAGGGAAAAATTAGTAAAGACTAAGGTGAGTGTCAAATCTATATGTTGAAAATGATGTTGCTCTACAATACATATTATTCTATTGTTTGAAGCATCTTTTGCATATAAAGAGGGCTTGTGATTCTTCTTCTTTTTCTCCTTATATTTTAATGTTTTTGTAATATTACTAGCCTGAACTAAGAATGCTTATGTAGGTTGAAGCATTTTTAGTATTGAAGGAGCTTGTGGCTGTGCTACCTGATTGCTTAGCTGATTATATTGGCTCCCTGGTGCCTGGAATTGAGAAAGAACTTGATGTAAGATAAAGAGCATATGTTTTATTTGAGATTTTCCATTATCATTATCTATTATGTTGTCACTTTTCTGAATAATGTATTGTATCAGGACAACTCATCAAACTCAAATCTTAAGATTGAGGCTCTTTTATTCACTAGACTTGTGATGGCTCCACACTCACCCTTTGTCTTCCATCCATACATCAAGGTAATGGTTGCCTAACCATACACACCAAATGCTATATTGTAGTGCTTTATGACTAAAACATCAGCATAGCTGGAGCTCGTTGTTTTCTAGTGTTGTGCTCTCTTTTTTGAAATTCTATTGTAATAGGTTGTTTTATATTCATATCCATTTAATCTGTCTAGCTGGTAAGAGAGTTTGGAGAAACTTAATTTGAATATAGAGAAAATTATTTGTTATCTATCTACCTTTAAGTCAAAAAGATGGTTGATAACTTACACACTTTGTACAGTTATATCCTTGTTTTAACTATATAGTCATTCATAATTGTACGGAGTAAGAGTATTTTTATGGAAACTACAAGTTTCTAGGTCTCAACAACAGACATAATATTCAAGCTTGGATTGATTATGGCCATTTTGAAAAGGAGGTCAATGTCACCATTGCAAAGGTTGGTTCATATCACTTAGAAAAGCCATTGATATATGTGAAAAATTTGTCTATAGCTAACATTCTTGAAGAAGAAATCTATGTTGGTTTCTCAACAGCTACAGGAACCTGTATTGTAGAGAATTGCATCCTTGCCTAAAGCTTTACTACAAACAGAGCCACTCCATTCAAATAGTTCTTGTGCCTTGTCTATGCTTCCACATTTTGCATTCATGTCTACCAGAGCATTTCCAACTATAATATCTAAAAAAAATCCCCCTTCCATTATGTTTTGATGGATGTCCATAACCTATTCCAAAGCTCCCATTTTGACATAGGCAGGGAGGATGCTGGCAAAGGTTGTGGAATTTAGCTTTACACTAGCCAATTGCATTTGCTTTAAAATTTCTAAAGCCTTTTCAAAAAATCCATTTTGTGCATATCCTGTAATCATTGAAGTCCATGCGACCACATTTCTTTGAGGCATTATGTCAAACAATTCACGTTCCTTGTCTATGCTTCCACATTTTGCATATATGTCTAACAGGGTAGTTGCAACTACAACATCTAACAAAATTCCTCTATCCTTTATGTTTTGATGGATGCCCATACCCTATTCCAAAGCTCCCATTTTGACACAGGCAGGGAGGATGTTGGAAAAGGTTGTGGAATTTGGCTTTACACCAGCCAATTGCATTTTCTTTAAAATTTCTAAAGCCTTTTCAACAAATCCATTTTGTGCATATCTTGCAATCAGTGCAGTCCATGAGACCACATTTCTTTGAGGCATTCTGTCAAACAGTTCATGTGCCTTGTCTATGCTTCCACATTTTGCATACATGTCTAACAAGGTAGTTACAACTATAACATCTGACAAAATTCCTCTATCCTTTATGTTTTGTTGGATGTACATACCCTATTCCAAATCTCCCATTTTGACATAGGTAGGGAGGATGTTGGCAAAAGCTGTGGAATTTGGCTTTACACCAGCCAATTGCATTTGCTTTAAAATTTCTAAAGCCTTTTCAACAAATCCATTTTGTGCATATCCTGCAATCATTGCAGTCCATGAGACCACATTTCTTTGAGGCATTCTGTCAAATAATTCACATGCCTTGTCTATGCTTCCACATTTGGCATACATGTCGAACAGGGTAGTTGCTATTAGATTTAGGATAGATAACTGAGAGGGGGGTGAATTAGTTGTCTAAAAATTCTTTCCAATTAATCACTTAAATCCTTCTTTTAATTTAGTAGCATAATAATAAATCAATCATGGAAACATAAAGCAACAATTCAAGAGCAGAAACACATTAGCACATAGGACACCAAGATTTTAACATAGAAAACCCAGTTAAGGGAAAAAACCACAGGGTGACTAACCCAAGATTGTATTCTCTATTAAAAGAATAAGAAGAACAAAAATGGCACATGCCAATTAGGGCTCACTGCCCAAGCACACTGTTCACAAGAGGCCCACTACCTACAAGAGACACAATATCTACAGAATAACAAATATTACATACTTGAACTGAAGAATAGCATCTTCACCATGCTTGAGTCAGTTCCATTTAAGCCCAATACTTTAGCTTTGCCTTTCGCTTTGCTCCTCTCTACCACACATTCATCTCCACAAGATGCATTTGAAATGACTTCACAACTCCTTATTTATACAAGACTTCGACTTAGGGATAATCATCCAAGTCAGCATACATTATAGAGCAAATACATAAATTCAACATGACTAATTACAAAAAAGACTTCATGCAGATCAACACATTGTCAGCTACACAGATCTAAGACTTCAATCTTCTTTGAGGAACACGCCATGCTTCACAGAACATCTTCAAGATCATCTACAAGATGTATAACTCATCCGGTTGGCTTGACTTAGGAAGAACATCATCATCCGGAAGTAATTCTTCAATTACAAGCTCAATCTACAATGCGGACCATCAACATGAACTAGACATAATCCAAAGACCTCCACAAGCTTTGCTTGAATCATCAAGAACATCCACACTACTCCTTATTGAAATCATTCTCTCCTTCATTCAGAACCTCAAGAATACAATCTATCATCACTGTCATATTAGAATAGATGCTTGCAGACCTCCAGATTGTAAATCAATTGAGTTGTCAATTCTCATTGACTTCCTAAACATTCCACCAAATCCATAGAACAAAATATTTCATTTTCGGATCTCACTGGACCTATCTATGTCACTCTGTCACCTCTGAACATCTGTCAGAACCATTTTTACTCAAGAGGCCATAACTTTTTCAGATATTCATGCAGACCTCTTAAATCTTTACTGCAACAACTTAAGACACATATCTACAAACCCCTTGATCCACATCCTCTGATCTTCATCTTAGCTAGGATCTTTACCTTACTGTCTTCACTGTTCTTCTCTGTTCTTGATAGGACTAATTTTCTCAATATCCTCAGCATACAACTCATCCAATCCTTGACATCAATGCAACAGGAGTATGTTGACATCAATGACAACACCGGTTAGGCCCATATTTGAAACATTCTCCCCCTTTGTCATTAATGGCAACATATGATGTGAAAAACTTTTTTAACCATCAAGACAAGAACTTCTCCTCACTGATTGACATAACTCCCCCTATCAACAACAACCATTCACATGTCTTCTCTTCCTTCACTTCTCCTCCTTTGATGAGAATCCACTTTTTGTTTTTCACATGTCTTCTCTCCCCATTTGACATCAATGGCAAAGGGCACATACTTGCATTACTTCAGAATCATACCAGCTACTCCCCCTGAGTAGTAGCTTCCCAACATCAATTCGGACCACAAGATATGACTGTGAGATCCACTGGACTAATGCACATCAGTGCACCCTAATTCAAAACTGGAGGAGTAATTACCCCTAACTTCTCCCTGAGATACTCAAAAGAGTCCTTAGGTAGAGGTTTAGTAAAAATATCTACAATCTAATCCTTGGAAGGTACAAACTCCAATTTGACTTCATTCTTATTCACCTGCTCTCTCAGAAAATGAAACTTGATGGATATATGTTTTGTCTTTGAATGCAACACCAAATTTTTTGATATATTTATTGCACTTGAATTATCATAGAAGATTGTGATAGGTTCCTCATACTCCACTCTAATATCTCTTAGCATTTGCTTCATCCACAAAACTTGAGTACAACTACCTATTGTTGCAATATATTCTGCTTCTACAGTGGACAAAGATATTGCCTCTTGTTTCTTGATCAACCAAGAAACCAATCTTTTCCCTAAAAAGAATGTTCCACCACTGGTACTCTTCTAGTCATCCACATCTCCTACCCAATCAACATCTTTATATGCATGAAGAGAGAAATCATGATCTCTAGGATACCACAAACCATACTCAACTGTCCCTTTTAGATATAAAAAATCCTCTTGATTGCCATGACATGAGATTCTCTAGGATCAGCTTGGAATCTAAAAACAAGACCAACAACATTCATATTGTCAGGTCTGGTTTGAGTGAGATACAATAGTCCTCCAATCATTGACTTGTACTTTTATGATCAGCCTTAGGAGAGTCATCGTCTTTGCTCAATTTACATCTAGTTGCCATGGGAGTACTCATTGGTTTTGAGTCTTCCATCCCAAATTTCTTCAACAATTCTTTCACATATTTGGTCTAAGAAATGAATATTCCTTTCTTTGTTTGAATGATTTGTAGACCCAAGAAGAAATTCATTTCCCCAAACATGGACATCTCAAATTCACTTTTCATTTGATTTGCAAAAGTTTTCCACATATTGTCTCTTCCTCCAAAAATGATATCATCAACAAACACTTCAACAATTAAGATATTTTCATGATCAATTTTGAAGTACAAGTTACTATTAGTAGTACCTTTGTTGAAACCAATCTTCAAAAGATGCTTATCTAGTCTTTCATACCAGGCTCTTGGGGCTGGTTTGAGTCCATATAGTGCTTTCTTCAACTTGTAAACCATATCACCATGATTAGACAACTGGAATCCATCCGGTTACTCAATGTATACTTCTTCTTCCAAGTCACCATTCAGGAAGGCAGACTTGACATCCATCTGATATACTTTGAAGTCCTTGAAGGGAGCAAAAGCAAGAAATAATCTAACTACTTCAATTCTAGCCACCAGAGCAAAAGTTTCTTCAAAATCAACTCCTTCTACTTGAGAGTAACCCTTGCAGACGAATCTAGCTTTGTTTCTGACTACTTCACCATCTTCGTTTAGTTTATTCCGAAAGATCCATTTGGTTCCAATTACATTCTCGTTTCTAGGTCTGGGAACAAGATCTGAAGTGTGATTTTTCTCAATTAGCATCAGCTCTTCCTCCATTGCTTTAATCCAACTTTCATCATTGCATGCTTCATTCACTAACTTTGGTTCAATCTTTGAAATCAGACAATACTCTTCTAAGTCTTGAGCAATCTTACATACCTGGGAAGTTTGGGACTTTCTTGTACTTCTATTTCTTGAACAGGTTCATTCAAACTTGTCTCTTCTTCCTGATTCACTAGATCAATCTAGATGTGAATTTTAGAAGGGGCTTGGATTCCTTGGATCAAAACATCATTCTAATCATCTTCATCATATTCATAAAACCTTGAGGGTTTTTCAATACCTTCATCAACCTTCACATTTGTACTTTCTATAATATTTCTCAATCTCTTGTTATAACACTGATATGCTTTGCTTTGAGTAGAATAACCCAAGAATATTCCTTCATCACTTCTAGCATCAAATTTTCCTAGATCTTCATCTTTTTTGATGTAACATTTGCTACCAAAGACTCTAAAATACTACATAGTGGGAGTGATGCCAAACCAGAGTTCATAAGGAGTCTTACCAATATTGCTTCTAATTGTACTCAATTAAGAGTATAGACTGCAGTGCTTATAGCTTCTCTCCAGTAGATCTAAGGAACATTTGCTTCCATCATCATGGTTCTAGATGCTTCCTGGATGGTCCAATTCTTTCTCTCCACTATCCATTCTATTGTGGAGTCCTTGGAGCAGACAACTGTCTCTTTATCCCATGTTTCTCACAGAATTCTATGAATTCCCTGGATGTGAATTCTCCACCTCTATCAGACCTCAGACATTTTATGTTCAATCCAGTTTCATTCTCTACCATAGCCTTGAATATTTTGAATTTCTCAAGAGCCTCTAATTTATCTTTCAAAAAAGTCACCCACATCATCCGGGGGTGGTCATTAATTAATAGCACGAAGTATCTATCACCTTGGACACTCCAAATGCTTGCCGGACCACATAGATCAGTATGAACTATGTCCAATAATTTGGTAGAAGACTATTGTGAATCTGCTCTACTTACCCAACTGACATTCTTTGCACAAACTATTAGTAGGTTTCACCAGTCTTGGAAGATCTCTTACAGCTTGATTGTTTCTTATCTTGATGATATTATCAAAATTCACATGACACATTCTCCTATGCCACAACCAACTCTGATCAATTTGAACAAATAAACAACTTTTACCAGTACCAACCAAGTGGAAGATATTACCTTTTGTTTGAGTACCGGATGCAATCTCTATTCTGAAACTTTCAAAGATCTTGTATTTTCCATTTTTGAATTAGAGATCATAGCCTTTGTCCACTAATTGTCCAACACTAAGAAGATTGTGCTTTAGACCTTCAACATACAATACATTACTGGTTTTGTTCTTTCCATCAAAAGAAATGGTTCCTCTACCTCTGATTCTGCCAGCAGAAATATCACCAAATTTTACCACTCCTCCTTCATATCTTTCCAAATCTATGAATTTATTTTTATCACCTGTCATATGGTGGGAGCATCCACTATCAATGACCCAATCATCCTTTTCTTCAACTTAGGCAGCTAGAGCTCTTTCTACCATTTTATGATTGACAGATTCAGAAGGCATTGGATCTTCTTCCTTGATGGCAATAAACACACAGTCACTTCCAGATTTGTTTCCTGTCTTTGATTCATCATCTATTGCTCCTTTATCATCATCATCTTCTTCACGAACATAGTAACATTTCTTTTGGAATCTTGATTTGTTAGGATTTGGTCTTGAAAATCTTTCTGGACACCTTGAAGCAAAATGACCAATCTTATTGCAGTTAAAACATTTAAAAGGAAATTTCCCTTCATACTTACCGGATCCTCTTGGCATTCTTTTTACAATAAGGGCTTCAAGTTGAGGAGCTTTTGCTTCATCTGCTTCCAGATATTTTCTTTCTTTTTCATACCATGATAGTTTCTTTGAAGAGTTCTCTCCTGGATCAAACTTTTGTTTCCCTTTTACAGAGGCACTAGCTTTGAATACAGATTTAGTCTTGGGGGGGCATCTCCAACCTCAGACAATTCAAATGCAACTAATTTTCCAACCAATTGATCTCTTGTGATATTTGAAAAGGATCTGAATTCTTCAATAGCAACAACCTTATACTTGTAAGAATCAGGAAGGGATCTGAGAACTTTGGCAACAATCTCATCTTCATCCAAGATTCCACCAGCACATCTAATGCCACAAACAAGCTTATTTATTCTTGGCATAAATGTAGTGATATTTTCATCTTCTCTCATCTTCAGGTTTTGAAAATTTCCTTTTAGACTTTGTAGTTAAGGAACTTAGTAGAGCTTCTTTAGTTTGAAGATTATTTTTAGCAACTCTGATTTCATCTATGATTCTCAAACCATTCTGTGAAGGAACATACTTCTTTGAAGCCATGCTCTAATACTGCATTCCCATACATTACAAGTGACATTCCATGTGACTTTTCCAAAGAGTAAAATTGGTTCCATCAAACCTCAGACTATCCTTCTTGTAGGATGACATCCTAGATCTCCTCAAATGGTTAAGCTCTTTTAGAGAAACTTAGCTCTGATACCAATTGTTAGATTTAGGATAGACAATTGAGAGGGGGGGTGAATCAGTTGTCTAAAACTTCTTTCCAATTAATCACTTAAATCCTTCTTTTAATTCAGCAACATAATAATAAATCAATCATGGAAACATAAAGCAACAATTCAAGAGCAGAAACACATTAACACATATGATACCAAGATTTTAATGTGGAAAGCTCAGTTAAGGAAAAAACCACGGGGTGACTAAGCCAAGATTGTATTCTCTATTAAAAGAATAAGAAGAACAAAAATGGCACTTGCCAATTAGGGTTCACTGCCTGAGCACACTGCTCACAAGAGGCCCACTACCTACAATAGACACATTGTCTACAGAATAACAAATATTACATACTTGAACTTAACAACAACATCTTCACCATGCTTGAGTCAGTTCCATTTAAGCCCAATACTTTAGCTCTGCCTTTCGCTCTACTCCTCTCTACCACACACTCATCTCCACAATATGCATTTGAAATGACTTCACAACTCCTTATTTATACAAGACTTCGACTTAGGGCTAATCATCCAAGCCAGCATACATTACAGAGAAAATACATAAATACAACATGAATAATTATAAAAAAAGACTTCACATGGATCAACACACTATCAGCTACACAGATCTAAGACTTCAATCTTCTTTGAGGAACACGCCATGCTTCACAGAACATCTTCAAGATCATCCGCAGGATGTGTAACTCATTTGGTCGGCCTGACTTAGGAAGAACATCATCATCTGGAAGTAATTCTTCAATTACAAGCTCAATCTTCAATGCGGACCACCAACACAAATTGGACATAATCCAAAGACCTCCACAATCTTGCCTGAATCACCAAGAACATCCACACTACTTCTGCTTACTAAAATCATTCTCTCCTTCATTTGGAACCTCAAGAACACAGTCTATCATCATTGTCATATTAGAATAGATGCTTGCGGACCTCCAGATCATGAACCAATTGAGTTGTCAATTCTCATTGACTTCCTAAACATTCCACCAAATCTGTAGAACAAGATATTTCATTTCTAGATCTCACCAAAGCTATCTGTGTCACTCTATCACCTCTGAACATCTGTCAGAACCGATTTTACTCAAGAGGCCATAACTTCTTCAGATCTTCACGCGGACCTCTCAAATCTTTACTGCGTCAACTTAAGACACATATCTACAAACCCCTTGATCCATATCCTATGATCTTCATCTTAGCTGGGATCTTTAACTTACTGTCTTCACTATTCTTCTCTATTCCCAGTAGGACTAATTTTCTCAATATCCTCAGTATACAACTCATCCAATCCTTGACATCAATGCAACAGGAGTATGTTGACATCAATGACAACACCAGTTAGGCCCATACTTGCAACAGTTGCAACTACAACAGCTAACAAAATTCCTCTATCCTTTATGTTTTGATGGACCTTATTCCAAATCTCCCATTTTGACACAGGTAGGGAGGATGTTGGCAAAGGTTGTGGAATTTGGCTTTACATCAGCCAATTACATTTTCTTTAAAATTTCTAAAGCCTTTTCAACAAATCCATTTTATGCATATCCTACAATCATTGCAATCCATGAGACCATATTTCTTTGAGGCATTCTATCAAACAATTCACGTGCCTTGTCTATGCTTCCACATTTTGCATACATGTCTAACAAGGTAGGTACAACTACAACATCTGACAAAATTTCTCTATCCTTTATGTTTTGTTGGATGTCCATACCCTATTCCAAAGCTCCCATTTTGACACAGGTAGGGAGGATGCTAGCAAAGGTTGTGGAATTTGGCTTTACACCAGCTAATTGTATTTTCTTTAAAATTTCTATATCATTTTCAACAAATTCATTTTGTGCATATCCTGCAATCATTGCATTCCAAGAGATGACATCTCTTTGAACCATTCCATTAAAAAGTTCATGTGCCTTATCTATACTTCCACATTTGCATACATGTCTACCAGAGCATTTCCAACTATAATATCTGACAAAAATCCTCCTTCCATTATGTTACATGATGGATGTCCATACCCTGTTCCAAAGCTCCCATTTTGGCATAGGCAGGGAGGATGCTAGAAAAGGTTGTCGAATTTAGATTTACACCTGCTAATTGCATTTGGTTGAAAGTTTCTAAAGCCTTTTAAAAAAATCCATTTTGTGCATATCCCACAATCATTGCATTCCATGAACTGACATCTCTTTGAGGCATTCTGCCAAACAGTTCACATGCCTTGTCAATGCTTCCACATTTTGCATCACCTACTCTCCTGCAGGCACTTCAAGTCATGCTTGCAGTGATGCGGGAAAGCCCCACATCACTGCAGACATGAATTGAAGTGCCTGTGGGAGAGCGGGTGATGCAAAATGTGGAAGAATTGACATTCCAAAGCTCCCATTTTGACACAGGTAGGGAGGATGCTGGCAAAGGTTGTAGAATTTGGCTTTACACCAGCCAATTGCAGTTGCTTTAAAATTTATAAAGCCTTTTCAACAAATCCATTTTGTGCATATCCTGCAATCATTGCAGTCCATGAGACCAAATTTCTTTGAGGTATTCTATCAAATAGTTCATGTGTCTTCTCTATGCTTCCACATTTTGCATACATGTCTAACAGGGTAGTTGCAACTACAACATCTGACAAAATTCCTCTATCCTGTATGTTTTGTTGGATGTCCATACCCTATTCCAAAGCTCCCATTTTGACACAGGCAAGGAGGATGATGGCAAAGGTTGTGGAATTTGGCTTTACACTAGCCAATTGCATTTGCTTTAAAATTTCTAAAGGCTTTTCAACAAATCCATTTTGTGCATATCCTGCAATCATTGCATTCTAAGAGATGCCATCTCTTTGAGCCATTCCATCAAACAATTCACATGCCTTATCTATACTTCCACATTTTGAATACATGTCTACTAGAGCATTTCCAACTATAATATCTGACAAAAATCCCCCTTCCATTATGTTATGATGGATGTCCATACCCTGTTCCAAAGCTCCCATTTTGGCATAGATAGGGAGGATGCTGGCAAAGGTTGTCAAATTTGGATTTACACCTGCTAATTGTATTTGCTTGAAAGTTTCTAAAGCCTTTTCAAAAATCCATTTTGTGCATATCCCACAACCATTGCATTCTAGATGACATCTCTTTGAGGCATTTTGCCAAGTAGTTCACATGCCTTGTCAATGCTTCCACATTTTGCATCACCCGCTCTCCCGAAGCACTTCCAGTCATGCTTGTGGTGATGCGGGAAAGCCCAACATCACTGCAGACATGACTTGAAGTGCCTGCAGGAGAGTGGGTGATGCAAAATGTGGAAGCATTGACATTACAAAGCTACCATTTTGACACAGGCAGGGAGGATGCTGGCAAAGGTTGTGGAATTTGGCTTTACACTAGCCAATTGCATTTGCTTTAAAATTTCTAAAGCCTTTTCAACAAATCCATTTTGTGCATATCCTGCAATCATTACAGTCCATAAGACCACATTTCTTAAAGGCATTCTGTCAAACAGTTCATGTGCCTTGTCTATGCTTCCACATTTTGAAGTATTTAAGCATTCTTTTTCTAAAACTATAGTTTTTGAATTGTAATGTTCCTTGCCTTTAGGAGAAACTGATGAATTTAGGGGACTCCATTTTTTTTTTAGGAATTCTACATTATAGTAATCAGCTAAACATTAGCCATATATGAAAAGTCAGTGTTTTGTAAAGTGTCAGATGTTCTAGTTTGTATATGAGTATTTAAGGAAAGATATTCTTTTAAATAAAGAAAAATTAACTTCATTTTTGTGTAGTTGAGATCTGCATTCCTAATCTTTGCTTCATTCACTTATTTCGTATATTATTATTTTGTGCATGACAGTTTTGTGCAAATGTCTATCAATCTAACAAATGAGAAGCTGGAAAACCATTTCAATCAGGTTAGGAAACTATCATATATGTTTGAGCTCTTTTCATGGCTACAACATATTCTCCAGCAACTCTACTCTGCACTCTACAATTAGAATTTTCAGTTTTGATGTTATATTTGGTACTTTAATGTAGCATGTGTTTAAGATGGAGCACGCAAAATACATTAGAGAAGAAATCAAATGGAGTAGCATAGAATTTGTGGATAATCAAGATGTGTTGGATCTCATCGAGAAGGTTATTACTGCTCCTCTTTTTTGTGATGTTAATTTAATTTTTGCCTTACCGTATGGATTTTATAGATATGGTGAATTGTTAGAGATGATGAAGTTTGTATATCAACTGCCAAATGGTGGGGGTTCTATAGGGGGCCCCACCCATGATCATAGAAACTATAGACAAAAATAGCTACCGAGAGATACATACAACTATGCAAAAATTAACAAGACCATGATAAGCATACTCCCATAGCCATCAACTACCAAAATCCAAAACTGCCCAATAACTATGAAAAACCTTTACAAACATACAACAACCCAGGAGAAAAATACAATGCTAAAACCATAAACCCATAGCACTATACCACCCCCACCACTCCTTGCCTCCATGCATAGCTTGGCTAGTATCTACCATTTCCTCCACCCAAGGAGCATTATCATTTCTAGCTTGAGCCCTTCGATTACCAGCTAGCATGGGAAACCATACACCGTAACAAATTTCTTGTCCACACTGAGATTTGTGTACAAAGGAAGCACAAAAAAAGCAATAGTGTAATCACTACCAACCTCCAAGTGAACATGGAAGTGATTAACATGCAGCCTACATAACACTGCCACATCGCCACATTAGGCTTGCAAGACCCAAATTTCTCTCTGCAAACTATCCAACACATTTAGCGAATCTTCCTATTGTAATGTGGGTAATACTAAGACAACTCCCCTAGCCTTGACTACTTGCACCTCTAACTCACCACCGGATTAATATCTAGCATCATCATCCCCATGAATTGATCAAAAAGGAAGATTATGAGAAGCCAAAGACAAACTTCAATAATAGGGAGATAGAGCACTAAGTTGGCAATGAAATCCTCTCTTTTAGCCACTTTGGAGCATTGACCATCCCATAGTGCTAGCTCACAGAAGATGGATTTGACAAACCCTAGCATAGCTGGGTCCATACAAGTAAAAACACATTGCAATCTATGGTTTGAGATGCCTCCTTGTGATAGAACCACCCCATCTATGGTTTGTGTTACCTACATGCTACACCAAAGCCTTACAAATGCCACCTTTTGCATTTGCAAATAACAACCCCACTACCACTCTTTGTAACCTTGAGCCTAGCTTCCACCTTATTACAAGATATAAAAGGACTATACAAAGAGTAGTCATATCCAAGTTCTCTGAGCACTACTTGAGGCAAGCAATCCTCAAGGGGTTGAGAAACCTCAGGAAATAAAACTTGCACAACCGATTGATCACCACCAGTCTCCTTAGAGGTAGGTGGAACAAAAGTTATATTGTGATTGTGGGGAGGTCTATTTTGTGCACAAAGGTTGCCCCATTTTCCTCACTAGTACAAAAAGAGCAATATATTACTAAAAAAACTACTAAAAACTACTTATAAATGACCAAACATGGCCACATGACCATTAGTAGTTTATTGCCAGTCATTTATAACATGACCAAATTGATGACTAAACCATTTTTAGTCATTTATTGGTTGTTTTGATTGATTGATTTGGTAGTATATTTAGTTGTTGATTTTGTCATTGATTTAGCCATATATTTAATCATATTTATTCACTGAGTTTGGTCACATGACCATTAGTAGTTTATCGCCGGTCATTTATTTTGTCACATGACCAAATTTATAATGCGGCCAAATTGTGTCAATTGGTAGTATATTTATTCACTGATTTCTATCATAGTATATTTGGTCATATGGTTTAGTCATATTTATTCATTGATTTTTGTTAATTGGTAGTATATTTAGTCTGACATTTGAGGATTTAAACATAAAACATAGAAATACACATCAATCATCAATTGCACACAATAAGACAACCATTAAGAAGGCAAAATCACTGCACTTTATTAAAAGAAAGGTGTTCTTACATCTTGGACAAGTCTGAAATATTCCTCTTGCTTGAAAAATGCTTAGAAATAGAGTACTACAATGTTTATTTTCAGTCACAAGACTGAAAATCTGAGTTATAATGCACAAAAATGATAGAGTCGAAGGATTCCAAACAATTTGTGCATAATACATGTATTTTGGTCTTATAGCGGGAACCTTTTCTGCAGGTGAGAACACCTAAAGTTGCAGTAATAGAGCCCACAATAAAGGAAGGCCTTACCGCCATACTCGAAGCTTTGGCATAGCTTGAGGATGCTCCAGCCCCTAATGCTCTGAAGAATGCCCCGTTTAACATTAGATCTCCCTCTGATCACCAATTCCAATTCCTCCACATACTTTTTGATGCATCTTCATGCTTTGTCACCTGCACATTAATCATACTCATCATAACTATTGTACATCCATTGTAAACCAAAGAGATAAATAAGAGACGAGTTGTATAGGCCTTTTACCTCCTTTTTGAGTTGATTGTCAGGGGCAAGGAATTTGTTTCCTTGGCTATTAATGGTGGGGTTTCCACTCCCCCCGATGGCGTATATATCCCAGTGGGTGTAGTCATTATTCACCACATGGAAGTATCTGTGTCGGCACCTGTATTACAACATTAATTTTGTAAGCTTCCAATAGAGAATAGATGGATAAACTTTAGCTTTTGAGTAAGTAATACAGAGTCTAATAAGATTGTATTCATACCTGGGCATGCATTGAACAAGCCCTTCTCCAAAGTGGTTGAAAGCAATTGTTACTTGCATTTTAACATCATGGGTATAGTCGCCGTTGTGTCCCAGGAGCATCACCTTCAAAACACCACAAAATATTTAACTTGAGTAATAGATTTTCATTGATAATTTAATAGTTACCAATGTTGTTTCATGTTTCTCTATGATAATGGAATTGTAATACCATACTTTAAGGTCACATCATTAAAAAACAACGGTGAATCCTTTGTAAATAATAACAATTTTGATTGGGGTTTATAGGGCATCAATTTCTATTGGCAGCACTTTAGAATTAAGAAGCCAAATGTTAAAGAGGTTTTACCTTGAGTTACTCAGCTAGTATTTTCACAATGATGGCACTATACCACACCCCACCACTCCTTGCCTCCATGCATAGCTTGGCTAGTATCTACCATTTCCTCCACCCAAGGAGCATTATCATTTCTAGCTTGAGCCCTTCGATTACTAGCTAGCATGGGAAACCATACACTATAACAAATTTCTTGTCCACACTAAGATCTGTGTACAAAGGAAGCACAAAAAAATCAATAGTGTAATCACTACCAACCTCCAAGTGAACATGGAAGTGATTAACATGCAACCTACATAACACTGCCACATCGCCACATTAGGCTTGCAAAACCCAAATTTCTCTCTGCAAACTATCCAACACATTTAGTGAATCTTCCTATTGTAATGTGGGTAATACTAAGACAACTCCCTCTACCTTGACTACTTGGACCTCTAACCCACCACTGGATTAATATCTGTGATCATCATCCCCACGAATTGATCAAAAAGGAAGATTATGAGAAGCCAAAGACAAACTTCAACATTGGGGAGATAGAGCACTAAGTTGGCAATGAAATCCTCTCTTTTAGCCACTTTGAAGCATTGACGATCCCATAGTGCTAGCTCACAGAAGATGGATTTGACAAACCCTAGCATAGTTGGGTCCATACAAGTAAAAACACATTGCAATCTATGGTTTGAGATGCCTCCTTGTGATAGAACCACCCCATCTCGATGCATTGATGACAAATCTTCCATACCTCAACAAGATACCAAACCAGAGTAGCTACCTACATGCTACACCAAAGCCTTACAAATGCCACCTTTTGCATTTACAAATAACAACCCCACTACCACTCTTTGTAGCCTTGACCCTGGCTGCCACCTTATTGCAAGATATAAAAGGACTATACAAAGAGTAGTCATATCCAAGTTCTCTGAGCACTACTTGAGGCAAGCAATCATAACCAAGCTCTCTGAGCAGTCTTATCCTCTTTTAGAAAAAAACACATCACACTGAAAATATGAACAGTGAATACATAGTAGTGAACTCTCAAACGTGTAACTGTTTTCTCATTAAATCTAAAAATAAATACTCTGCACTAGCTAAAAATTTGAATGAATAAATCACTCACACTCCTGCCTCTCTTTAATAGATGACGAAGGATAAGAGTAAAAAGGAACTACTAAATCTAGAAAATATAACTTCCAAAATAAAATAGCAAAGTCTGAACTTAGACTTCTCAATCTGCAACAGTATTCTAATCTAGAAGAGGATGAGGCTCTCAGTATGCATGCACCCTTTCGTACATAACTGGGTGTTAACTTGAAGAAGACTATTGTTGTGTCTCTCCTTGCTGCCATCACTGTTGTGCCATCATTGTAAAAATACTAGCTGAGCAACTCAAGGTAAAAACTCTTTAACATTTGTCTTCTTAATTCTAAAGTGCTGCCAATAGAAATTGATGCCCTGTGAACCCCAATCAAAATTGTTGTTATTTACAAAGGATTCACCATTATTTTTTAATGAGATGACCTTAAAGTATGGTAATAAAATTCCATTATCAGACAGAAACACGAAACAACATTGGTAACTATTAAATTATCAATGAAAAAGCTATTACTCAATTTAAATATTTTGTGGTGTTTTGTAGGTGATGCTCCTGGGACACAATGATGACTATACCCATGATGTTAAAATGCAAGTAATAGATGCTTTCAACCACTTTGGAGAAGGGCTTGTTCAGCGTATGCCTAGGTATGAGTACAATCTTATTAGACTCTATATTACTTACTCAAAAGCTAAAGTTTATCCATCTATTCTCTATTGGAAGCTTACAAAATTAATGTTGTAATGCAGGTGCCGACATGGATACTTCCATGTGGTGAACAATGATTACACCCATTGGGATATGTACGCCATCGGGAGGAGTGGAAACCCCACCATTAATAGCCAAGGCAACAGATTCCTTGCCCCTGACAATCAATTCAAAAAGGAGGTAAAAGGCCTATACAACTTGTCTCTTATTTATCTCTTTGGTTTACAATGGATGGACAATAGTTATGATGAGTATGATTAATGTGTAGGTGACAAAGCATGAAGATGCATTAGAAAGTATGTGGAGGAATTGGAATTGGCAATTAGAGGGAGATCTAATGTTAAACGGGGCATTCTTCAGAGCATTAGGGGTTGGAGCATCCTCAAGCTATGCCAAAGCTTTGAGTATGGCGGTAAGGCCTTCCTCTATTGTGGGCTCTATTACTGCAACTTTAGGTGTTCTCACCTACATAAAAGGTTCCCATTGTTAGACCAAAATACATGTATTATGCACAAATTGTTTGGAATCCTTTGACTCTGTCATTTTTGTGCATTGTAACTCAGATTTTCAATCTTGTGACTGAAAATAAACATTGTAATACTCTATTTCTAAGCATTTATCAAGAAAGAGAGATATTTTAGACTTGTCCAAGATGTAAGAACACCTTTCTTTTAATAAAGTTTAGTGATTTTGCCTTCTCAATGGCTATCTTATTGTGTGCAATTGATGATTGATTTGTAGTTCTGTGTTTTATGTTTAAATCCTCAAATATCAAACTAAATATACTACCAATTGACAAAAATCAATGAATAAATATGACTAAACCATATGACTAAATATAATATGATAGAAATCAATGAATAAATATACTACCAATTGACACAATTTGGTCGCATTATAAATTTGGTCATGTGACAAAATGAATGACCAGCAATAAACTACTAATGGTCATGTGACCAAACTCAGTGAATAAATATGATTAAATATATGACTAAATCAATGACAAAATCAATGACTAAATATACTACCAAATCAATCAATCAAAACAACCAATAAATGACTAAAAATGGTTTAGTCATCAATTTAGTCATGTTATAAATGATCGGCAATAAACTACTAATGGTCACGTGACCATGTTTGGTCATTTATAAGCAATTTTTAATAGTTTTTTTAGTAATATATTGCTCTTTTTGTACTAGTGAGGAAAATGAGGCAACCTTAATGCATAAAATAGACCTCCCCACAATCACAATATAACTTTTGTTCCACCTGCCTCTAAGGAGACTGGTGGTGATCAATCAGTTGTGCAAGTTTTATTTCCTGAGGTTTCTCAACCCCTTGAGGATGCTCCTATACTTCCGCCTACCTCGTAATTTGAGAAGGAAGAGTATCCTACATTGAAGAACCCTCCCTCCATGGTCTCCCATCCTTCGATGGTTCCTCTTGTTTCTTCTAATGTTCCTGAAACAAAGGAAGAAAGGAATCCACATTGGAAGATACTACGGTTCCCCTTAAGAACATCATGAATAAAGCTAAGCGAAATAAGATTCACAAGAAAGAAAGAAGCATCATTGTGATATGGCTCACCTTGCTGCAGGAGGGGAGAATTTTCCTTCTTGCAAGCGTTCATCACCGACAGATGCCAAAGATACAACTACTACTCTTGTGTCCCTTGTAGAGAAAGAAGCTTTTCATGTTGCTATAGAACCTATTATAGTACATTCCAATAGAGATTCTAAAGATGATATAGGTGTGGCTATTGTACCTTATAGCTCTGGTGCTATAGTTCCTCTTGCATCTTGTCCTCCTTTTCAAATGGATGAGACTCGCACATGAGGTACCTTGTTTTCTAGTTATGTGTGTGTGTGATTGTGTTTCCCCCATGATGTGTTGCTTGATGCTTTATTTGTGTTTTTATGTTATCGTTGTTATTATTATTGTTGTATTGTTAAGTTCTCTTTGGATGACCCTTGACACCCTTGTAGGTGCAAGGATACAAAGGGACCAGAATCCATTGTGACATTCTCTCTATTTGTATTGTCATTCTTCTATATGTCATAATTTGATTTGTTATTGTGTCCTTTGGGGATGATGGAAGGCGTATAATGTTTTGGCATTCTCCTTTGTTGACCCAAGGGATGTTTATTTTGATTTCATGTGATACTTCTTCCTTTGTCTTTGTAATTCTACTAGCTGGTGGATCATGATGATAATTCCATATATATATGGATATGGTCTTGAGATGTCTCCTATATACAACCATTCCTATACCAACGCCAGTTGGTAGATCCCTTTGTGTTATTACTTAGTTTAATTTGCTGTTGCTTTTATGCTTTGATTTTATTGTACCTTGTTGCTAAGCTTGTCATCATACCATGACTACACCAGCCATTGTGTATCATGCCTGAAGCATCACCTTGGTTTTGCCTTTTGTGGGGGCAACCCTTGGTGTGAATGTAGTTATGTGGAAATGCATATCTTATGGACATGTGCTTACGGAAATCTCTCGTACCTATTTTGTGATTTGTTGTACCTTAAAGCAATTGCTCCCTGATAGGAGTTAGCAATCACTTTAAGGTGGGTCATGCATCATGCTATGATCTCTTTTGGTTGTGTATTTTCTTGTTGGCAGGGAACTCACCTAGTGATTCAGTTGTCCTCACTAGCATGTGATGCTTCCTCTCAGGTCCATGAGCCACATAGTGCAACATAGTTGGCTAGCTCGTGTGCTTCATGTGTGACTTAGCATGGTCACCTAGTAATTTGATGGTCCTTACTAGTGTGTGATCCACGGTGACACTTCTATCCACATGAGCCCTAACGACAGAGCAAACTAGCATCAGAGTCATGCGTCTTGTGTGTTTGATCTATGTATATTCTTATGTGTGCTTCTTTTACGCATTATGTCTCTAGCTTATGTTTTAATTTATGTGTTCATGTGTCTTAATCATGTTTCCCATGTGTTCTCTATGTGTATGCTTTGTGTTTGGCCTGTATTACCTTTATGTATTGCATCTCTTCCACGTGTATTCTTGTGTATGCTTTTAGTACTCCACGTACGTGTGAATTAATGTTTTGCATGTTTTCTCTTTGCTTATGTGTTTGCAACCTTAGGATCCTAAGTTTGGGGGCTACTTGTAGTTCGAAGCTTGGTAGAATCCTTTGGTCTTCTATGTTTGTGTGTTTTGTCCATCCCTTTAGCATGAGTTTGAACGTACGTTCGTAACCACACTAAAGTGGGGGCTAAATTTAGCATCGTAAAATGTGTACACTAGTATTTTACAACTAGTTTAGCTCTTAGGTTCGACCTATTTTGTTGTATTTGTTAGTCAGAAACTATTTTAACACCTCTTTGAGCTCTAAATGATGAATATCTTGATCCTGACAAGTAAACCCAACATAATCAACTTAGGACTAGACTAAGCCCGCATTAAAAGACACTTTTTGGAGTTTGTGGGCTAAAGGTCCAGGGCACCCAAGTGCTTTGGTCCCACTTAGGTATTTTGGTCTCACTTTGTGGTGTCGGCTTAGGACACTTCTTTAGTTAGTATTTGTCAACCTAAAGTTGTTTTCTTGGTCGAAGGTGAGCGATAATGCATATTTAAGTGTGTGTTGTTCATTTTACACCTAATAGGATGAATGTGAAATTGCTCTCATGTGATGTTCTATGCTAAAGGATTCTACATGTTTGGATTGCCTTCTACTTGTGAATGCTATTAAAGCTGTTTGTAGGCTTTGAAGGAAGTTTGAAGCCCTCTTCATCACTCTCCTTTATTGGTGGTAGTTCTTCATCAACTAAGGTCAGATATCTTGTGGTTATTATCATCATTCATCATCATTATCTATCATATTATTACAGATCTGGCCTCTGCCCTCTTAGGGCACACACTCTTGGATCTTATCATTCATTTTTGTGGAGGTGGGAACACCAACACGAGGTTTGACTGAGGCAAACCCTTAAAACAACACAACCTTTTCTCTCTTTCCATGTGTGTAGGTTAGAAGAAAAGGTTTCGGAGGCTAGTTTCTGGGAAGAAGTTAGTGCAAACAGATATAGGTTTGATCATACCTAAAGTTCTGCCTCACCCTAAAAGAGGACCAGGGCACCCGAGTGCCTCTATCTTGGGCACTTCTGCTACATTTTCCAAGTTCTAAATTATTTTTCTACCTCTACTGTACTTGTTGGTCTCTAAATTTCATTTCTTGTAGTCTATTATAGCTTGTTATTCATCATTTTAAGGTTTAATCATATGTGAGGCCTACCATTTCATTCCCTTATATTTGACTACTTTATTTTACTGTCGGTGATACATATTAGACTTGTGGGACTGTTGATCTCGATTTGCAGGACTATTAGACTTTATGCTTTATGTGGATTTATTATGTTTAGCATGATTACGATGTGATTAGATCTTGATATTGATTCACTGATGATGTTAGACATATGATTTACATTATGATGTTATTGGGATACTATTCATGTGATTTTAGTTAGAAATTCATTATGTGATTCTATCTTGTGATGGATTTTTTAAAATGCAAAATTTAGAATTTAATTATGACGTGATTCTTTGATGTTTATATGATCATGTGATGATGTGAGTGTATGTTTCACTTTGCTTCAACTATTATATACATGTGGGATTAAAATTTCATTTGAGTGCACAGGGGTTTCTAACGAAGCCACGGATATTTAGAGATCATCCCACACACTATGTTGTTTCCTGTGTAAAGCCGATCTAGTTCCAAGAGGAAGGAAGATCAACTATGTGATGTATGATGAATTTTTGTAATGTTGTTGTGTGATGTTAGTTGGGTTACGTCTACCCCTTCTTTTATTTAACTTTTGATTGGTGTTGTAAGTTGTAATGTCATTTGAATTTTACTTTGAGTTTTAATTTTTGAGACCCCTTTTTATGTGTTTTTACTCAACTGATGGTGCTCAAAATGGGTTAAGATTGACCCTGGGTTGTACCCCTAGGGTCTAGGGGTCATTTGGGCTTATGTAACCTTAGGTAAACCTCCATTTGGTCACTTTAACTTCATCCTAAAGTAAAGTGACGAAAATGTAGGTTTGGGAGGGAGAGGATGAGTGGGTCAAACACTCAACCTCTTCATTTCCTCTTTCCTAGGTTGGGGGAGAGTCTTCAAGACCCCCTAATTGTGGATGACTCAATTCCAAGCGTCTCCCACAATTGGTGAGGGTACCTTGGGGTTGAGTGGGCTTTCTTAGGAGGAGATGATTGGGGCACATGTGGTACCCACTCCTTTGGCTCCACCTTTCTCTCCCACATATGTGAAAGAGAGCAAGTAGATGGGAGAAAGACCTGGTGGAATGGGTGGATGACATGTGTCATCACCCCATCCAAGAGTCTTGCAAGTGGTTGTGTGGAGGAGTGAGGAGGTGACATGTGTCACCTCCCCATTCCTCAAGGCTCATGAGAAGAGCCTATTTTAATCCCTCTTGAAGAGAGGGAGGGGGTTGTTAAATCTTTTTCAATTTTTGAATTTTAGTTGTTTTTGGGGAAAAAGTTAGAGGAAAAAGGTTGGAGACTAAACTTGGAGGAAGGGATAGATGAGCTCTACTCAAATATCTTCCATTTGGGCTTTATAAGGTTGGTCTCAAGGAAAATGCCTTTCCATATGCATTTTCTTTAGTTGTATATTGTGTGTGTGAGTTCCATTTTGTTGTTTTTACTTTGTGGTAGAAAAATTGGGTATATGAGTTGTGAGAGGCTCTCCATTTGGAGAAAATGCTCAACATGTGTGGGGTGGGGGAGGAGTGAACCTCCTTGGGGTCACATCCTTATTTTTGTGGGATTTTAGCCTTGAAGACAATATGAGTATATGATCTTTATGTGAAGTGGCTTGAGAGCCAAGAGAAAAAAACTTGAGAAAATATGGTTTAAAGAGTTGGCTTGAGGCCTTGAGAAGAAATTGTTTTGGGAAGTTTGTTGGAGTGGCACTCTTGAGTCGAGTGATATCCACTCCCCTACCCCATTAAACTCACTTTGGTGAGTTTTGTTTTGTGCAAGCCAAGGGAGTGTATCTTATTTTTGTGTTGGGTGAATTTGTTGTAAAGTGTGTGTGTTCCTTGTGTGAGGATGACCTCCTAGCTTGGGGGTAACTCATGAGTGAGTCAATGGTAGGGAGGAGAGCATTTTGTTTGTGGCTTCTTTCCCTTCCTTGTGTTATTGCAAGAATTTGGAGCTATGAGATGTTGGAGTAAACACTATTTTTTTGTGTTGTTATTTTGATCTCTCGAGAGAGCATGGCCATGGTTGGCCTATTTGTAGATGTGTTATTGAGTAGAGAGTTAATGTGCTCTCTTGAGTTGTAAAGCAAACAAAAAAAATCTTGAGTTGTATTTAACTTTTATGTATTTGGAAATGGAAGTATAGGTGCTGATTTTGTTTTATATGAAATGTGTATGAGAAAAATGTGCACTATAATGAAATGAAAGTTTTTAATGTGCATTGTAAGTAAAAATGGTTGCTCTATTTTATTGGTATATTTATGAGTTTTATTGCAGAAAATGAAAATAGATAGTTGTTGTTTGCTATTGGAAAGATAAAATGAAAATGTTATTGCTCATAGAAAAGAAAATTAGCTACTGCTGTTTTATTTCAAAAAAGAAGAAAAGGGAATTTATAACATTTTTACTTCCATTCCCAATATATATATATTGGGAATATATATATATATATATATATATATATATATATATATATATATATATATATATATATATATATATATATATATATATATATATATATATATATATATATGAACTATCATTATCAAAAAAAAAAAAAGAAGGAAAAAAATAGATGTATTATTTGGCTGAGGTAAATTTCCTTCCCCACCTTGTTTATGTGAATGTATTTTTCCATCTTAAATATATACATATTTATATTTAATTTATTTTCTTTGAAATGTATATACATATGTATATACACACATATATATAAATATATATGTGTATATATATATATTCATTGTCTTAATATATATATATGAGTGTATCGGTTTTTATATATATATATATATATTTAATAAATAGATTTATATCAGTAAAAAAAATCTGCAGTTATAGTTTTTTTTAGAGAATATATATATTTACATACATATATATATACATATCTCACATTTCAATGTTTTTATTTAAAAAAAAGAATTTAGAATCAAAATCTGCAGTGGTGTATTTTTTTTAAAAAAGGGGGGTAGAAATTTCATCATGGACGGTGGGGGTTTCAACCCCACCGCCACTGCTGTTGCCTTGGGTGTGGGGAGGGGGCCAAGCCCCCACCCACACCCCTCCATAGTGGGATGTGGGTGGGGGCTCGGTCCCCTCCCCTCACCCCCGTCGCCCCTTACTCCCTCTTCTCATTTCACCGGCGCTGGCATATCCCCACACTCCCCTCCCCATAAACTGCGAACCAGTCTCTGTGGACCTTGCAAATGGGGGTTGCATACCCAGCGGTGGCGGCCGTTCCTTCTTCGCCACTATGTGTTCGGCCTTTGGCCATGGCTAAACCTGCAAGTTTCTATTAAACTCTCTATTGTGTGTGTGTATATATATATATATATATATATATTTCGGCATATACACATTGTTGTTGCAAAAAAAAAACCCTTTGGTATTAACCAGAGTTTTTTTTTTGTATATTAAAAAAAATAATGAACAGATAAGTGTATACTGAACGAGTATACCTCTAGAGCCTTAATCATGGCTTCCCCTCTCTCCAACCCTGTAACAAAAGCATAGAAGAAGAATGAGAGATTTTGAGAGGAAAGAACAAAATGAGATTAGAGAAAATAGGGTTAGGGCATTTAGGCTTCTTGTGCATAAGGATAATGTTATTTTAATTGGTAGGATTTAGGGCAAGTTTGGTTTTAAAATTAGTTTTATTACTTATTTTTGTTTATCTTTTCCCTCTCTTGTTTGATTTATGTTTGGGATTTAAATTAAGCTTTTGTCTAGAAATTTATGTTTAAATAAAAGGTGAGTTCAATTTATTTTGGGGTTTGGGAAGTATTTTTTTTATTAATGTCATTTGGGAGGCCTTTTTGTAGGAATAGAGATTTAGCTAGAATAATTTGCTTGATGTTTTAATAAACTTTGCGGTGGAAGTAAATTAATTTTAATTAAATTTAACCCTTAGGTTATATTGTTTTGATTTTGATCAATTGAGAATAATTTTAATACAAGTGGACGATAGTTTAATATATTAATATTTAAGTATTCATTTTACTAATTTATTTGCGACATTTATTTAATTTAGTGAGTATTAAATAGATTAGTCGTTTAATCATCTAGTAAACCTAGTATACCTTTGTCACAAATTAAATTATTAGAATAAACCCTACTAATGCCCGTGAGGCATTATGCTGCCAGATTTTTTCAAAATCTAGGGGTTTAGTTAAGTTAGTAAATTTAACCTTGCGTATTGTTAAATTATTGTTTTTGCTAGCTTGTCGACTTTGAGATTTGACAGTGAATTTGTTCTGGTGCATTAGAAATAGACCTTTGATTTTGACTTGTGTCGAAATCCTATCTTTCACTTAGGTAAACCTAGGGTTTGGATCTCCGATCCTAACTCTATTAGCAACGTTAATCACGTCGCATCGACCCCCTAGTTGGCCTTCATCGCGTGAGGGAAATGTGCATGAGATCGCATTTCCCTGCCTTCAACTGACATGTTTACGCCTTATGCATACTACCACTGAGCACGCTGACGCGTGTGAGGGGGTTTCTAGGGAAGTGCAATTTTTTTTTGATATTTTGTGTCATGACCACATGACAGATGTGGACATGACACGTGCGTTGCATGTTATAACCGCATGTGAAATGTGGGCATGACATTTGGTATCGGAGCCTAAGTTTAAACACTGGGCTTACTTGGGCACGTTACTTATTCTACAATTTCAAGTAATTAGTGATTACCTTGTTTTTATAGGATGCCTCCCTGACGAGTTTGACAAGCATGTTCACGCCACACTGCATCTGTCGAGGTGTATAGTGATTATTTAGCTGAGGGTCAAGCACCACTGACACCATAGGTCCTACCTATACCAGACATTGGACCATAGATACTTTAGGCACTACAGATAGTGTTAGGCTACCACCAGTTGCAGATGCATCACGCATAGAGCCATGTGCTAAGCCCCATGTTGATCCGTGAGAGGAGCCACATGTGGAGCCACAAGTAGATTCATGTGTGGAGCGACATGTGGAGCCCCACATCAAGCCGCGAGATGCACCACATGTGGAGCCGTTTGTTGAGATACCAGATACGATGGCAAAGGAGGTTGGATTGGCCTATAGGGTCCATAGTAGGAGCCCTCCATGTCATGATAGGCATGAGGAGACAATGTGAGTGGAGTAGATCTTTCACAGGTCGTATGATTATTATGTAGATGAGCCCATTAGAGGGCACAAATACTAAGGAGACCCCATTAGGGATTTGTTGAGGTTGAATCCTCCTACTTTGGCTAAGACTACAGAGGGAGCCGAAGCTGAGGCTTAGCTCATCAATCTAGATAGATGCTTTGCATTGCATCCTTACGAGGGCAACACGAAGGCACGTGTGGCAGTCCACCTGTTGTGAGATGCAATAGCTACTTGGTGGCGCATTGAGGAGTGCAAGCATCATCTATCATTGGACATACTCTCTTGGGAGACTTTCATTGAGTGCTTCAATGCGCGGTATTTATCAGATCACTACAGATAGTGTCGCATAGATGAGTTTCATGACCTTCATCAAAGAGGGCTTATTGTTGCTCAGTATGAGGGCAGATTCATTGAGTTGTCTTGATATGCGAAGTATCTCCATGATGAGAAATTCATAGTTCATAAGTTTATCAGAGGATTGAACCATAGCATAGCAGGGCCTGTACGCATGGCAGACCCCCAGACATTGAGTGATGCTGCTGAGAAGGCAAACATAGCTGAGGAGATACAGGGATGAGGGCAGGGTTCACGCCCCCAGTTTCAAGATTGTGGGCAGCAGCAGCATCAGCAGAGTTACCGCAGACCACCATTACCACCACAGAGAGGAGGATTTAGTTCTCCATCATTACCTCCTAGACCTCCTCAACAGCAGCAGCAGAATTATCAGAGGTCTAGACCCCAGAAGAGGGCATAGGGAGGGAAGAATCAAGTTTGGTAGCAACATGGCCCGCATAGAGATCAGAGGTAGCAGGGACCACCTATGGGGCCCACGAGGTCACAGCATTCATATAGGGGTTCACAAGGTTCCATAGGTAGATCTGGACAATAGCAGTCGGGTAGGACTCAGAATGGATAGGTGTAGGCTCGGGGCCCATGCTATGTGTGTGGTGGAGTGAGTCATCTAACCAGAGAGTGTCCATAGGGCTTTACAGCAGGGGGACAACCCCGTTCAGGAGGGTCAGAGCAGACTTTAGGAGATGTGGGCAAGTCCCACCACATGTTCGTAGTGGTTGATAACTGCCAGGCTAATTTTTAGACCTTAGTGATTAAGACATCTGGTATGATTGGGGGTGCCCCCATTTCTATTTTTTTTGACTTTGGAGCTACTGATTCCTTTCTATCTACATCATTAGTGGAGCATTGCAGGCTAGTGGCTTCTAGGTAGGACATTAGGTGAGAGGTTGAGTTGGCCACTAGGGCTAGGATTTCAGTAAATGCCTTGGTTCGTGATTGTGAGATCTCTTTGGGGTCCTTCATTACATCTTGTGACCTTGAAGTTATGCCATTAGGATCCTACGATGTGGTTTTGGGTATGGACTGGCTTGTAGCTCATAAAGCCAAGCTAGATTGTCGCTGAAAGGTGATTAGCTGCTTAGACGATCATGGTACATCAGTTGAGATAGTGGGCATTCAGAATCCCACAACAGTTCATATGATATCCGCTCAGCAGCTTAAGCATTGCATGTGGATGGGATGTCAGATATTCGCTATCACAGCTAGTGACAGATCAGAGGACAAGCCTAAGGCATCATTAGATAATCATCCCATCTTGATAGAGTTTGTCGATGTGTTTCCTATAGAGTTACCAGGGATGCCACCCCGTCATGAGGTAGACTTCCATATTGATTTAGTGCCGAGTGCCGAGCCAGTGTCCCATGCACCCTACAAGATGACCACTCATGAGCTTACAGAGCTCAAGTTACAGCTTGAGGACTTGCTCGAGAAGGGGCACATCTGACCGAGCGTTTCACCTTGGGGCACTCCAGCTATCTTCGTGAAAAAGAAGGATGGGTCTCTTTGCTTGTGCATGGATTATAGGCAGTTGAATAAGGTGATGGTGAAGAACCGTTACCCTCTTCTTAGGATTGATGATCTCTTCGACCAGATGCAGGGAGCCAGGGTGTTCTCTAAGATTGATATGAAGTTTGGTTACCATCAGTTGTGTATCACAAAGGTGGATATTCATAAGACCACTTTCTGGACTAGATACGACCACTATGAGTTCACTGTGGTCCCCTTCAATTTGACAAACGCCCCTACAGTGTTCATGAGTCTCATGAACGGGGTGTTCCGTACCTACTTGGATCGGTTCGTGATTATTTTTCTTGATGACATATTGATCTATTCATGTACTAAGGAGGAGCATGAGGAGCACCTACATTAGGTTTTGTAGTGCTTGAGAGAGTAGCAGCTTTATGGCAACTTGGCGAAGTGTGTCTTTTTCAGGATAGAGGTACAATACTTGGGGCACATCCTATCAGGCAATGGCATCTCCATAGATCCATCAAAGATCAAAGCTATCAGAGATTGGCCAGCACCCACCAGTGTGACAGAGGTCAGGAGTTTCATGGGATTAGCTGGTTACTACCGTAGATTTGTAGAGGCCTTTTCTAGGATAGCGCACCCAATTAATTCCCTTCAACAGAAAGGGAAGAGTTTCACTTGGACCGAGCAGTGCGAGAGGGCCTTTGGGGTCCTCAAGGAGTGTCTTATCAGTGCTCCCATTTTAGCAGTTTCTAATCCTGTAGAGAATTTTGTAGTTTGTACAAATGCATCACTTGAGGGTTTGGGAGCCGTGCTTATGTAGGGTGGTAGAGTGATTGCATATGAGTCACATAAGCTCAAGACATGTGAGATGAACTGCCCTACTCATGATTTAGAGCTCGTAGTAGTGGTACATGCTCTTGTTCATTGGAGACACTTTCTTTTGGGTCATCACTTTGAGCCTCATTCGGATCACCATAGTTTGCAGTACATTTTCACACAACTAAATTTGAATGCCTACTAGCGACATTGGATGGAGTTTCTATGCCAGTGCGAATTTGATATCCACTACATCAAAGGGAAGGAGAACATGGTCGTTGACACTTTGAGTCAGAGGCACCACAAGATCCTGACCTTGACCTTGAGTGTGGACTTGAGAGAGCACATCATTCAACATCTGACTGAGGATGAGTGGTTTCTTGAGGTGTAGCAGGAGATCCAGTCACAGAAGGCCCTTAAAGGCAAATTTGTAGGATATTCCCTTGAGTCACATGGGTTACTTAGACATCAACAACGCATCTATGTACCCCGTGTGGGTGATTTTTGTTTAGTAGTTCTTTTAAAGGCTCATAGAGCACCTTATGCAGCACACCCAAGGGTGAAGAAGATGCATGCTGACTTGCGATAGTTATACCATTGGGCAGGTATGAGATGGGATATTGCAGAGTATGTTGCTTGTTGCCTTGAGTGCCAGAGGGTCAAGGTTGAGCATCAGCATCCAGTGGATCTTTTATACCCTCACGAGATACCTGAGTGGAAATGGGACACCATTTCTATGGACTTCATTGTTGGTCTTCCTATGTCATCATGTCACCATGATGCCATTATGGTGATGGTTGACAAGTTGACCAAGGTGGCACATTTCTCACCTATATGCACAACGTACAATGCACCATCTGTGGCAAGAGTATTCTTGGATCAGATTATTAGACTACATGGGGTACCTCGCCGTATCATTTTTGATAGGGATTTAGTGGTCACTTCAGCCTTTTGGAGAGCCTTGCAGTAGGCCTTAGGCACACAGCTCAACTTCAGTTCTGCTTATCATCCTGAGATAGATAGTCAGACAGAGAGGGTTAATCAAGTTTTTGAGGATATGCTCCATATGTATGTCATGGATCAACAGAGTAGATGGGAGGAGTATCTGTATCTAGTTGAGTTTGCCTACAACAATGGGCATCACAGCTCATTAAGTATGCCTCCTTTTCAGGCCTTGTACAATAGACCTTGCAGGACACCTTTGAGTTGGGACCGTATTGAGGACAGGGTTGTGATAGGGCTAGAGTTGGTTCAGGATATGTAGCAGTAGGTGACTTTGATTAGGTAGAGACTTCAGGAGGCACAGGATCGATAGAAGAAGTATGCCGTTGCTAAGAGGGTAGATTAGAGCTTCTCAGTTGGGGAGAGAGTATTCTTAAGAGTGTGACCACACAAGAGTCCAATCCATTATGGAAAGGGCTCTAAGCTTGCACCTCATTTTGTTGGACCTTTTGTGATCTTGGAGAGGATAGGACCTATAGCCTATTGTCTAGCCTTGCCACCTAGCCTGTCACGCATCCACAATATTTTTTATGTTTCTATTTTGCGGCGTTTGATATATGATTTATCTCATGTATTGGATTGGAGTGCTCTTTAGGTAGAGGTGGAAGGCCAGTTGGATTTGGAGCCAATTCCCATGATGGCTTGTTGGATGTTGGGCCTTTGAGGTCAAGAGCTAGACCAGGTTAGGGTCCAGTGGGACAAGTACGATGAGGTCACGTCGACATGGGAGGATGCAGCAAGATTGAGGGCCCTTTATCCTCACCTTTTTGATGACTTTCAGGAGGAAGTACAGTCTTAGGGGGGAGGATGTGAGGCCTACCCTTTCATTCCCTTATATTTGACTACTTTATTTTACTGTTGGTGATACATATTAGACTTGTGGGATTGTTGATCTCGATTTGCAGGACTATTAGACTTTATGCTTTATGTGGATTTATTATGTTTAACATAATTATGATGTGATTAGACCTTGATATTGATTCACTGATGATGTTAGACGTATGATTTACATTACGATATTATTGGGATACTATTCATGTGATTTTAGTTAGAAATTTATTATGTGATTCTATCTTGTGATAGATTTTTTGAAATGCAAAATTTAGAATTTAATTATGACGTGATTCTTTGATGTTTATATAATCATGTGATGATGTGAGTGTATGTTTCACTTTGCTTCAGCTATTATATACATGTGGGATTAACATTTCATTTGAGTGCGCATGTGTTTCTAATGAAGCCATGGATATTCGGAGATCATCCCACACACTGTGTTGTTTCCCGTGTAAAGTCAATCTAGTTCCAAGAGGAACCAAGATCAAATATGTGATGTATGATGAATTTTTGTAATGTTGTTGTGTGATGTTAGTTGGGTTAGGTCTACCCCTTCTTTTATTTGACTTTTGATTGGTGTTGTAAGTTGTAATGTTATTTGAATTTTATTTTGAGTTTTAATTTTTGAGACCCCTTTTTATGTGTTTTTACTCAACCTATGGTGCTCAAAATGGGTTAAAATTGACCCTGGGTTGTACCCCTAGGGTCTAGGGGTCATTTGGGTTTGTGTAACCTTAGGTAAACCTCCATTTGGTCACTTTAACTTCATCCTGAAGTAAAGTAATGAAAATAGAAGTTTGGGAGGGAGAGGATGAGTGGGTCAAACACTCAACCTCTTCATTTCCTCTTTTCTAGGTTGGGGGAGTCTTCAAGACCCCCTAATTATGGAGGACTCAACTCCAAGCCTCTCCCACAATTGGTGAGGGTACCTTGGGGTTGAGTGGGTTTTCTTAGGAGGAGATGATTGGGGCAAATGTGGTACCCACTCCTCCCTTGGCTCCACCTTTCTCTCCCACATATGTGAGAGAGAGCAAGTAGATGGGAGAAAGACTTGGTGGAATGGGTGGATGACATGTGTCACCACCCCATTCCAAGAGTCTTGCAAGTGGTTGTGTGGAGGAGTGAGGAGGTGACATGTGTCACCTACCCATTCCTCAAGGCTCATGAGAAGAGCCTATTTTATTCCCTCTTGAAGAGAGGGAGGGGGTTGTTGAATCTTTTTCAATTTTTGAATTTTAGTTGTTTTTGGGGAAAAAGTTAGAGGAAAAAGGTTCGAGGCTAAACTTGGAGGAGGGGATAGAGGAGCTCTACTCAAATATCTTCCATTTGGGCTTTATAAGGTTGGTCTCAAGGCAAATACCTTTCCTTATGCATTTTCTTTACTTGTATGTTGTGTGTGTGAGTTCCATTTTGTTGTATTTACTTTGTTGTTGTGGGAAAATTGGGTATGGGAATTGTGAGAGCCTCTCTATTTGGAGAAAATACTCAACATGTGTGGGGTGGGGGAGGAGTGAACCTCCTCGGGGTCACATCCTTATTTTTGTGGGATTTTAGCCTTGGAGGCAATATGAGTATATAATCTTTTTGTGAAGTGGCTTGAGAGCCAAGAGAAAGAAACTTGAGAAAATATGGTTTTAAGAGTTGGATTGAGGCCTTGAGAAGAAATTGTTTTGGGAAGTTTGTTGGAGTGGCACTCTTGAGTTGAGTGATGTCCACTCCCCTACCCCATTAAACTCACTTTGGTGAGTTTTGTTTTGTGCAAGCCAAGGGAGTGTATCTTATTTTTGTGTTGGGTGAATTTGTTGTAAAGTGTGTGTGTTCCTTGTGTGAGGATGACCTCCTAGCTCGGGGGTGACTCATGAGTGAGTCAATGGTAGGGAGGAGAGGATTTTGTTTGTGGCTTTTCCTTGTGTTATTGTAGGAATTTGGAACTATGAGATGTTGGAGTAAACACTATTTTTTTGTGTTGTTGTCTTGAGCTCTTGAGAGAGCATGGCCATGGTTGGCCTATTTGTAGATGTGTTATTGAGTAGAGAGTGAATGTGCTCTCTTGAGTTGTAAAAAAAAAATAAAAAAATCTTGAGTTGTATTTAACTTTTATGTATTTGGAAATGGAAGTATAGGTGCTGATTTTTTTATATGATATGTGTATGAGAAAAATGTGCATTGCAATGAAATGAAAGTTTTTAATGTGCATTGTAAGTAAAAATGGTTGCTCTATTTTATTGGTATATTTATGAGTTTTATTGCAGAAAATGAAAATAGATAGTTGCTATTTGCTATTGGAAAGATAAAATGAAAATGTTATTGCTCATAGAAAAGAAAATTAGCTACTGCTGTTTTATTTCAAAAAAAAAAAGAAAAGGGAATTTATAAAGTTTTTACTTCCATTCCTAAGAATATATATATATGAACTATCATTATAAAAAAAAAAGGAAAAAAAAAATAGATCTATTATTTGGCTGAGATAAATTTCCTTACCTACCTTGTTTATGTGAATGTATTTTTCCATCTTAAATATATACATATATATTTAATTTATTTTCTTTGAAATGTATATACATATGTATATACACACATATATAAATATATACGTATATATATATATGTAGATATTCATTGTCTTAATATATATATGAGTGTATTAGTTTATATATAATAGATTTATATTAGTAAAAAAAATCTGTAGTTATTATTTTTTTTCAGAGAATATATATATATATATATCTCACATTTCAATGTTTTTATTAAAAAAAAAGAATTTAGAATCGAAATCTGCAGTGGTGTATTTTTTTAAAAATAAAGGGGCGTATAAATTTCATGGTGGAGGGTGGGGGTTTCAACCCCACCGCCGCCGCTATTGCCTTGGGTGTGGGGATGGGGCCGAGCCCCCACCCACACCCCATCGTAGTGGGATGTTGGTGTGGGGTGGAAGCTCGGCCCCCTCCCCACACCCCCATCGCCCTTTACTTCCTCTTCCTATTTCACCGGTGCTAGCATATCCCCACACTTCCCTCCCCATAAACTGTGAACTAGCCTCCATGGACTTTGCAAATGGGGGTTGCATACCTAGTGGCAGTAGCCATTCCTTCTTTGCCACTGTGTGTTTGTCCTTTGGCCATGGCTAAACTTGCAAGTTTCTATTAAACTCTCTAATGTATATTATATATATATATATATATATATATATATTTCAGCGTATACACATTGTTGTTGCAAAATAAAAAAGCCCTCTGGTATTAACCAGAGATTTTTTTTTGTATATAAAAAAAAGAATGAACAAATAAGTGTATACTGAACGAGTATACCTCTGGAGCCTTAATCATGGCTTCCCCTCTCTCTAACCCTGCAACAAAAGCATAGAAGAAGAATGAGAGATTTTGAGAGGAAAGAACAAAATGAGATTAGAGAAAATAGGGTTAGGGCATTTACGCTTCATGTGCATGAGGATAATGTTATTTTAATTGGTAGGCTTTAGGGAAAGTTTGGTTTTAAAATTAGTTTTATTACTTATTTTTGTTTAACTTTTCCCTCTCTTGTTTGATTTAAGTTTGGGATTTGAATTAATCTTTTGTTTAGAAATGTATGTTTAAATAAGAGGCGAGTTCAATTTATTTTGGGGTTTGGGAAGTAGTTTTTTATTAATGTCATTTGGGAGACCTTTTTGTAGGAATAGAGATTTAGCTAGAGTAATTTGCTTGATGTTTTAATAAACTTTGCGGTGGAAGTAAATTAATTTTAATTAAATTTAACCCTTAGGTTATATTGTTTTGATTTTGATCAATTGAGAATAATTTTAATACAAGTGGACATTAGTTTAATATATTAATATTTAAGTATTCAATTTACAAATTTATTTGCGACATTTATTTAATTTAGCGAGTATTAAACAAATTAGTCGTTTAATAATCTAGTAAACCTAGTATACCTTTGTCATAGATTAAATTATTAGAATAAACCCTACTCACGCCCATGAGGCGTTATGCTGCCAGATTTTTCTAGAATCTAGGGTTTAGTTAAGTTAGTAAATTTAACCTTGTGTAGTGTTAAATTATTGTTTTTACCAGCTTGTCGACTTTGAGATTTGACATTAAATTTGTTCTAGTGCATTAGAAACAGACCTTTAATTTTGACTTGTGTTGAAATCCCATCTTTCACTTAGGTAAACCTAGGGTCTGGATCTCTGATCCTAATCCTATTAGCGACATTAATCAGGTCACATCAACCCCCTAGTTGGCCTTCATTGCATAAGGGAAATGCACATGAGATTGCATTTCCCCACCTTTGACTGACATGTTTACACCTTATGCGTACTACCACCGAGCATGCTGATGCGTGCGAGGGGGTTTCTAGGGAAGAGTAGAATTTTTTTGATATTTCATGTCATGACCACATGATAGATGTGGACATGACATGTGCGTTGCATGTTGTGATCGCATGGGAAATGTGGGCATGACATCATAGTCTTGGCTTGCTTATTTAGTTTTGGTTGAACTTGGTTGGTCCTTCTATATACAACAAAAGGGAAGAATCCTTGTAGTTTGGCTCTCCTCCTTAGGTAGAAACTATGCTTGGTTTGTGCCCCAATCTTTTGTAGAAGAGGGATGAACTAGTTTAACTCTTTAGGCTAGATCTCTCTTTTCTACACTACACTTCTCAACTCCTACTTCATTGTGTGTGGATGAATGATAATTTTATGTTTCCATGATGATGAATGTAAGTCCTTAAAAAAATGTCTCATTTGATATCTTTGTTTCAAGAAAATACATGTTTTGTGTAGGTTATGAGTGTTGTCAAGATGTGAAATAGTCTCAGTTGTGGACATACAAACTCTCCCTTCTAAAACTACAAGATACCAAGCTTTCTCGTAAAATACTGATATGAAAAGATGAAATGAGTGAGACTTGTGTATAAAATAACTAATTTATTGAGAGATGTTGTGTCAAACAATGACAATTTAGGTCTTAAACTTTGGGTGAATCACTTCCATAAAACATAGGTTTAGTTTATGTCTTTTTTCTCTCCTTTTTCCTTACATGACAACAGTAGTATAATTAATTCTAGGAGGTAAACCAAGGGAACCAACCCTCTCTGGAAGTTCTTTTCCATCACAGGTCACCCACAACCTAGAAAAGATCCCATGTTGCACTAGGTAGTTGAGTTTTCTTTAAGCTCAACAAGGGTGCACACCTAAGTGACAACAAAAATATTAGAGGACCTTGAAAACCTAAAAACTTGCAAATAAATAGAATTAAAGATGTAAATATGCAAATATGCTTGAAATGTGTAGGTGCTATAGGCTAGGGAACAGACACTACGATACTAGAAAACTACATGTTGTCTGTGCTGAAAGAGTCAAATAGAGCCTAGAAGATGTAGAAATGCCACACCTACACATGCCAATGCACAAGGTGAAAATGAAATGGACCTAGGAACGTGTCTAAGAATGTCAAAGACCTGCAAAAACTCACAACAAACACTCAAGGAACAAAGGATTAGTATGGGACAATTGTCCCAATAGGCGTGCCTAAAATGTAGAGGCTAAAATTAGATTCAAACAAGTGTAAGCAAATCATAAACAAGCCTACAACCCAAAATTCAACTTCTGCTTTTGGTTTGAGAAATAATGGAAGCTAAATTTTATTGCAAACACAAACAAAATATACATTATACCTCCATTGTTGATGTAGATGTGTTCCAATGATCAAAGTGGATGCACACTATGATGTAATGTGGCTGCTCTAAGTGCTTGGATATTTCTCAATTTGGCAGCATGTGGATACTATGAGAATGCATGATGAAATCCTTTAGGTAAGCCTCTTTAAATATAATTTCCCATGGGAAAATGGATTGTTGTGATTGAGAGATGAGAATCAATGGTTGGGACTAAATCTAGGAGGATATTCATTAGCCTTGTGACAAATGGCATGATGGGAGGCCTCATATAAGATGGAAGACTAGGATTATGTCAGTTTGTAGGATGGAATGAGATGCAAACATGTGGAGGAAGGGGAGTGATGTAAGAGGATGGTGGAGATGGAAGAGTGAAATCAAGGGTCAAGATTGACCCATGTAACATGCTCACACATATGTGAGAAATTAGTGGGAGAAAGAGGCAGGGTTGATGAGGTGGAAGTCAAAGATGCTTACGAGTCAGCAAGCTCACACATGTGTGGGCAAGGAGTGGGATGAGTTAGCATGTTCATACATGCATGAGCATTAAGGGAGTTTGGACACATGTCAAATGATGTACCATTTAGATTTTGATCCATGTAGATGGATTAGATTGTTAGGATTAAAAGGACAAAGATTGAGGGTGATGTGGATTATTAAATTAGAAGATATGTTAAGGGGGATTAATTAGTCTCAATTAATTAACTAATCATGGATTAATTAATTGATTAAGTTGGAGGAATTGGGAACTAAGGTTATTTAATTAGTTGGTTTAATTAATCAACCTTAGGGAGGAATGAGAATGATTAATTGGTGATTAGTTAATTAATTAACTATAGGAAGGTAGGTTAAATTAATTAAATAATTACTTATTTAATTAATTTATGACTAGGGAATTTGGGGTGTCTACACACACATGTTCTAGCATTATGGGCTTATATGACTAGTATACACATTCCCATAGGGTACACACCTTATCCACTAGTTCATCATATTGAGGCCATTATGCGCTTGGAGTTAGAGATGCCTTCATTAAGATATTTACTTTGTGGTATTATTGATGACACTACATATAGAGAACATATACTACAAGAACTTAAAACATTAGGTGAAAAAAGAGCCAATGCATTATACAATCTTTGATCTTACCAACAACTAAAGAAAAATTATAACAAAGGCATTATTCATAGAGATTCCCAACTAGGTGACTCGGTTCTTCATACAAATCCTAAAAACCCAAATGATAATACAAATTTACATGGAAATTCTCATTCTAATTGGATTAGATGATTCATCACCACTTCCTCATTTGGATATGGATCTTTTGACTTGTCTAATCCCTATAGAAAAACAACGAAGGACTTGGCTAATATCATGCATTTATGTTGTTATTACTATTGATTAGAAACATGATGGGGTGCTATAAAATGATAATAATCTTTCTTATGCCCACATCCCTTTATATACCATTTTTAATCACATGAGATTTATATTATCAACTTGCCTATATTGGGGCAATCATCTTTACATGTTTTTTATTCTTATATCCTACTTATCTATTCTTACATGCTTATCTTTTGACTTGATTGCATACTTGATATGCTTACATGATTGTTATCTAGCCTTTGGGACCATCCTTGTCATATAGTTGCCTAGATTGGGGGTAAGTCTATTATGCACACCTTGATGCTTACCTCCTATTTATGTTCTTACATGTGTCATTATACCTATCTTATCATTTGCCTTTATTGAGGACAACATTATGCCTTGATGCTCATCTCTAATTTAAAATCTCATGATGATACATATTTACATATTTAGATATAATCTGACTACCTTTAGTTTTCATTCTTGTCATTATAATGTATGGTTTCTCCTTTGCTCTAATTCCTTGCACCCTTTGGATGCAAATAATTGAAGGGGTATATATTGTTGCTAAAGTTTTTATGATCAAGATTTTAAATAGTGATTGTGCTAGATAGAGACTCATCACCATATCTAGATGGAGCTTAATCATATTATATTGCTTTGATCACATGAAGATTTATCACATTTACCACATCACATTGAGATCACATATTTGCATCATTCAAAGTTCAAGATCGTATTGCCTACATAACATAATTGCAATGTCTACATCATGCAGAGATTCATTTACATTGTCATATTATATGGTGATTGAGATTTTGATTGTATTTCCCTCATCATATAGAGATTTATTGCTTTTCCCACATCCTATAGAGATTTATTTGCATCACTATATTGCATGGAGTTTCATTGCATGACCATATTGTGTGGACCCATTTCCCATTACTACATCACATGGAGTATTTTCATATCACTTTCTATATAGGTAGAATTTACTATCCCTCCTCTCTTCTTTTTAATTTTTTATAGATAGTTAAAGCAACATGTATTTTGTGCTTACTTTTATTATGAGGTAGTGTAACATCCTATTTGGACTATTAGATATCCTTAAACATAATTAAATAAAACATCTCACTAATTTCTTTTAATTTATCTGTAATCAAAGATATTACATTTCCAATTTCAAGTACAATATATATATTCATAAAATGGTCACTTCACATGTGACTAACAAAATACCACATATAGAAAATGGTCATATTTCTTATGACTTACAATTTTACCAACATATTTTACAAAATAAGTAATGTATTCCTGTTCACAAGTCTTCGACAGTCAATTGCATAGACTAATAGTCTATTGCAAGTATGTGTAATCAGTGTTGTCATTGATGTCAAGAAGCTTGTGTTGTCATTGGTGTCAACTGTGTCTATTGGTTGAGCAGAGATGAGGTTGTTGTAAGTGTATGACCTGTTTGGTTAAGTTTCTTTATTGAAGATGATTTGGTAGATTTGAAGAAGTACTGAAGATGTTAGGAATATGTTTCTGATGGTTGGTTTGCAAGTGCTTTTGAGAAAATTTGATTAATAAAGGAAACAGTGTGTTGAAGTGGCATTTTGGCTTATAGAGTAGTGTTCTAGTTTTGCTCTGCATTTCCTCTATGTTGAAGATCTGTCTTTGCGGTTTGGATATGTTGTTAAGAGATGTTAAGAGTTATTATATTCTAAATTTGGTGTTCTAGTTTGTTTTGCAGAGGAAGTTGTGTTCACTAGTATGAAGACTATGTTTCTGAGTGTTGCAGAGGTGTCTGGGAGAAATGTCTTTGCTCCGCATCTATCTGCAAAGTGGTTTTAGGTCTTGTGGTTCTAGAATTGTATTTATAAGGTTTATATCTTTCTTTTGTTGAAGTTGTTCATGGTTTGGTGCTCCAGAAGTGGATTTCTAGAAATACAGTGTATGATAGAGATAGTTAAGCATATTAGATAAACAAGATAAGGTTGTGTGGTAGGTGAAAGTTGTTGTAGAGGAATTTGTTAGATTTTAGGATGTTTTAGGATGTTCATGGAATACTCTAGATTGCATTGAAGCCTTGCATATGGTCTACAAGTCATCTTTGGGTTTGAGGAAGTGTGTACTTAAAAGTTCATTGTGTTAACATAGGTTTGGCTGACCTTGGGTGTTTATTCTATTTTTGGAGGTGCTTCGGTGATTGTGAAAGTGTGAAGTGTTGTGCTTGGATGAATTTAGGTCTAAGATAAGATGTGTTGTGGTCCACCTTCATTCATTTCCACCGCGGGAATGTTTAGGTCCAGACCTAATTTGAATTTTCTCGGTTATGGTGATTTTCTGACCTTGGAGAATGCTCTCAAGGTTGAAGACAATATAAATGAGTGTCAAAGGATTGTGATTGAGTGTGTGCATGATAGATGTGATGTGAATAACAGTGTGGTCAATGTGTGGTGTAGTACAAGCCTTCATGTGTTAGGCTACTGGATGTAGTGAGCAAAAGGTGTCTACAATTCTTCAGTGATGCTATAGAGGTGATGTTGGTGTTGTGGTGAATATTGGTTCAGTACTTTGAGCTTCATTGGAACTGTACTCCTTGCATAAGTTAGATGCAATTATAACAGTTCAATTATGGCAGTGAGCCAGCTCTTCTATCTCTTTCTTTCAGGACAGTGAGCCCTTGGGCGGTGAGCCTTTCTTCTAGGTAATGAGCCCTCTGGTAGTGGGCCTTTTGTAATTTGATGTTGATACTACTTTATATTGTGAGCTAGTCCTCACCATGGTTTTTCCCTTCTTGGGTTTTCCATGTAAATCTAGTGTTTATGTGTTATGTGTTGTGGCTTTTTACTTTATGCTTAATTTCTTTTACTGCAATTAAATTTGTTAAATGGATTAAATGTTTGATATGTAAATGGTTTAAGAGAATACCGATTCACCTCCCCTCTTAGTATTCTAGGTGTTCAACAATTGGTATCAGAGCCAAGTCCTTTGGAAGAAGCCTAACCGCTCAAGGAAGATCTTAGAAATTGAACACATGGGTGCTAGAATATTACCTATACCTTCAGAAGAGATTTCTATTGCTAAATACATTGGAGAAGACTGCATACTTGACAAAGCTAGAGAACTTAATGCCTCTCTTGAAGATCTTGAAAGGACTGAAAGTGAAATCAAAGATCTGAAGGAAAATGTCAGAGGAGTAGATGAATGCATCAGAAAATTGAGAGAGCAAGTCAAAAAGTTTAAAGAGAGGCATAAGGAAGTTAGTGAACAATATTTGTGGCAAGCAAATGAATCTATTAGCAGTCTGAAAGTGCAAGTTGAGGAAAAGACAAGAATTAAGGAATGTTTGAATGTAATGATGAAAGGCAAATGTTACACCTTGTGTGTTTCTAACTATTTACTTTTTTCCTTGACTGGTTAATTTTCTTGAATAAATTAATGGTTTATGAATCTTTGCATTAATGTTGTGAATCTTGAATTGAATATATTGAAATATTGAATGATGCAATGTGATGTATTATAAGTGATTCTAGTTATGAAATGTATAAAGCATATGATTATATTGTGATCAACTAACTACTGTTGTGGTGATGTAAGTTGAATGCAAGAACAGGTTGCTCCTTCAGAAACAAGGGGAAGTATCACTTAGGAGAAGGACTTGGTCTGCTAACCTTTAGACAAGCCTAAACTAAGAAAGCACACACCACTATCCTACTTGGTCTAGGTTATGTCAAGTCTATGTGGGTAAAGGTAAGTAATCTATGGTAATGATCTTGAATTCTTATTGGGATATGATTTTATGAGTGTTTGAATGAGGATTGTGATTTAGTCTGAGTGTCGATTGAAGCCTTCTTTGATAAAGTTTAGAATTGCAAACAACAAGGTATAAATGTGGAATGAACAAATACACATATACATGTCCATGATAAACTTATACATATGAGAAAATACATATATGAGTATACGTAGGTAGACGTATCTATGCATGCTCATGAACATATTACTCATAGGCATACAAGTATTGATTGGATGAGGGATATCTATATATGTATGTGTGTATATGTGCATTTCATATTCATACATCGTCAGTGGATATGTGAGTTAATGAGTTTTATGTTGTTTTCAAGTAACGATAATATATATATATATAATATTTATGGTAAACGTAAATATTTGTAGTTGATAAAATATGCATATATGAATGTGTGAATTCTATTATCAAATATAGCTTATAAGGATATGTATATAAAAATATATATATGTTGAAATGCACCAGACAACTGAGAGGGGGGGTGAATCAGTGGTCTCTAAAACTTTAATCACTTATCAACACATCAAATGCTCAATTATTGTTATTAAGATTGAACCATAAAAACATGAAACAAGAAGCTCAACACAATAACACATTCAACACATGAGACACTAGATTTTTACATGGAAAACCCTATAAGGGAAAAACTATGGTGGGTGTTACCCAGCATATATAAATATGTTATCAAAATACCAAAAAATAGAGGCTCACTGCCCAAAATGCTCACTGCAAATGTTAGGGCTCATTGCCAAGATTGGCTCACTGCCAAGAGGTGGCTCACTACCAAGGGGTGGCTCATTGCCAAGGATTGGTGAACTGATTTGATAGCATCTACTCCATGCCTAGGTTTAGTTCCATTGAAGCACAATATAACTTCTCTACTCTCCTCTTCTTACAGCTTCACACTTATCTTTTCATTTTCACTCAAGGACATCATTTTTGCAACTACATTACATTTTTTTATACACTTCATCAACCTTGGAATGTACATCAAGGTCAGCATTACATTCCTCAACCATTAGAACAATCTTCAAGGTCGGCATTACAAACATACATAGAAATAGGTCTGGACCTAAACAAAAATAGCTAAGGGAAAGATGTATGTGGATCATGTTATGCCTTAGCTAGGACTCAAGTGCAATCTTCCACACCACGACACACTTCAACAATCTTTGATGTATCTCCACAAGTAGTGAAATCAACCAAGTTGGCCAAGACTGGTGTTAACATTAAGTCTTCTAAGAATAGTCTTCATCCATGATCCAAATTTCTCTTTGAAGACCAATCCAAAGGTAGGAACATGATTAGGTTTGACATCCACAAGCACATTGTAATCACTAGGAACAACCTCACAGTCTCTAACCACTCTACCAAGAAGATTCTTCAAACTGGAGCACGTAAACAACACTGTCAGCTACTGTCTTAAAGAAAAGATTGCTTGTTGATCACCAAATCATGAACCATTAGAGTTGAAGGCACTTATCATCATTACAAACTTGATTCTAGAACTGTAGACTAAAATACTTAAATATGGAGGAATGCGGAGCATAATACATTCTCCCTGTCACCACCAAATACACAGAAAAAGCAGTTTTCACTTTGATGAACATAACTCACTCAAATATTCATATCGGAGGCTCAAACTTGGAACATAGCATCTTCAGACATGTCTCTAACTAACTTCCAATCTATAGACAAAGATATTCATTCTACAAGAAATACAGAGCAATCTACTAGAGTGTTCTTCTATATTAGGAATGCTTATTATCTTCAACACTTAACTCATTACAAGTAAGCATCTAAACAAGATCACAGTTGGCACCAATGATAACACTGATATGTTGACATCAATGACAACATCAAAGGTATCCTTAGGCAGAGGATTAGTGAAAATATTTGCAATCTAATCATTTGTGGACACATATTCCATCTTTACTTCATTCTCTGTCACCTTTTCTCTCAAAAAGTGATACCTTATTGATATATGCTTTGTTCTTGAGTGTATCACTGGATTCTTTGAAATGTTTATGGCACTTTTATTGTCACAAAAGATTCAATTGGATCTTCATACAAAACTCTTATGTCCTTCAAAGTTTGCTTCATCCATAACACTTGAGTGCAACAACATGCTGCAATATACTCTGCTTCTATAGTAGACAAGGAGATTGAATCTTGCTTCTTGCTTAGCCATGAAACCAATCTATTTCCTAGGAAAAAAAAGCACCTCCACTTGTACTTTTTATGTCATCAACATCTCCAACCCAATCTTCATCTATATAAGCATTAAGAGTGAAATCGTTATCCTTTGGATACCATAAGCCATGATCTGATGTGCCTTTCAAATACCTCAAGATTCTATTAACTGTCATCACATGTGACTCTCTAGGATCTTCTTGAAATCTTACCACAAGACATACTACATGCATTATATCAGGTCTGGTTTGAGTTAGATAAAGTAATCCTCCAATCATAGATCTATACCTTTTCTAATCAGTCGTAGGTGATTCATCAGTTTTGTTCAACTTGTAGCCAGTCACCATGGGAGTGCATACTAGTTTGGAGTCCTCCATCCCAAACTTCTTCAACAACTCTTTCACATACTTAGATTGAGAAATAAAGATTCCTTTATATGATTGAGTAATTTGCAGACCTAGAAAAAAATTTATTTCACCGAACATAGACATCTCAAATTCATTTTGCATTTCTCCTACAAACTTCATGCACATACCTTCATTTTCTCCAAAGATAATGTCATCAACAAAGACTACAACAATTAGGATTTCATTATCATTGATTTGAAATAGATATTGTTGTTAGCAGTGCCTATACTGAATCCTAATTGCAACAAATACTTCTCTAACCTTGCATACTAGGCTCTGGGGGCTTGCTTTAGTCCATACAATGCCTTCTTCAATCTGCACACCATATCATCTTGGTTTGATAACTAAAATCCTTTCAGTTGCTCAATGTAAACTTCCTCTTCCAACTCACCATTTAAGAATGCAGACTTCACATCCATCTGATACACTTTGAAATCTTTGTGAGCTACAAATGCTAGAAATATTTTGATTGCTTCGATCCTAGCCACTGGGGAAAAAATCTCTTCAAAATCTATTCCTTCAATTTGAGAATATCCTTTGCACACAAGCCTTTCTTTGTTTCTTACAACTTCTCCATTTTCATTCAACTTGTTCCTGAAAACCCATTTAGTTCCAATGACATTCTTATCAGCAGGTCTAGGAACCAATTCCCAAGTTTGATTCTTCTCTATCTACATCAACTCTTCTTCCATGGCTTTTACCCAATTTTCATCACTGTAAGCTTCATTTACATTTTTTAGGTCAACCTTTGAAAGTAAACAGTAATTCACTTATTCTTCTACAACTCTTTTCCTTATCAGTACATCTTTTTTCTGTCACCTATAATCTGATCTTCAGAATGATTAATCCTTACATACCTAGGAGTCTTAACAATACTTTCCAGAGCCTCTTCTTCATCTTGACTGTCTTCTTGTTTGACTTTTTCTTCATTCACTATAGCCACAGGTACATTTGATTCATAGCCACTCAAATCTAATATTCTTTCCTTGTCTTCATCCACCTTCACATTAGCACTTTCAATGATCTTTTTCAATCTCTTGTTGTAGCACCGATAGACCTTACTCTTGGTAGAGTAACCAAGAAAAATCCCTTCATCACATCTAGCATCAAACTTGCCTAGTTCTTCTTCTCTTCTGATATAACATTTGCTACCAAAAACTTTGAAATACTTCATTGTAGGTACTCTTCCATACCATAATTCAAAAGGAGTTTTAGAGCTGTTACCTTTGACTTGAACTCTGTTTAGGATGTACACAACAATATGTATGGCTTCTCTCCAGTATGCTTTGACTTGTTCTTGCCAAACTGCGAATAGGAAAATAGGGGGCATGGTGTTTGAGTGGCACCATGGTTGAACAGTGCAAACCAAATAGGAGTCTTGAATTTGACCTATTTTCTTGCACTTCTAACTTTGGTTCTTGCTGTCCACTTACATGTTTGTTGTGCAGTAGTTTTTGCTACCACCTTGAATTTGTTTTTCTAAGTCAAATTTTTGAGTGGGAGTTGTGGTGAATCTAGGAATTTGTTTGTAGCCTTGGCATGTTCATATTTTTGTATAAATAGAGGAGCTCTTCCATTAATTTTACACACAATTTTCCATCGAGTTGATTTATGTTGTTCTACTGTAATTTTCTGAGTCTAGTGTTTGAATGTGCATTGTTATTTTAGTCTTGAGTTTGTGAGGGAGAATACTAAGAAGTAAAGAGGGGGAATTGAGTTGATCTAGGAGGAGATATTCAGCCAACTTGAGGAGATAAGAGCAAGGAATCCATTTGATCTATTGGAGCATAGCATTAATAGGCATGCTAATTTCTTCTCCATTGTGCATTTTATGTTTTAAAGAATTATATGTCTTTGATTGATTGTTTGGAAATAAGCTTGGGTTTCTTTTCTGTATCGAATTGGGTATTTTCTTATATGTTCAATGAGAGGTATATATCTAGTTTAGGAAATATTATGTAATGAATATTGTATGAATAATCTCCATAGTAGAGATTAGTATCTATATTGGTAATATGCACTATATTAAGTTAAGTATGATTAGCTATTGCTACATTGTAAAAGTTAGGTAATGAAAACCATATATTACAACTTGTATTATTTTGGTGGAAGTGTCATAGTAAACTTGGAATTGTTAAGTGGGGTTAATCCTGGGATTACTTGATCCATGGGTAAGGGAGCAAACTTTGTATAGAGAATGATGTCATACCAAATCAAGCTAGGAAGATGGGTGAACATGTGACGTCCATTCCAAATTAGGGGTGCTAAATACTTTGGCCAAGGTAATGTAACTAGCCACTATTTACACTGTCAATTCACTATGACCCAGGTTTACATACTAGGCAGGGATAATCATACTCGTAGGTTGGAGCCATAGTATGACAGCTCTAGTTATGTAGGACACAACATCATGCTCAAAATAGGCTAATCTTTGAGGTTACCATACCAATCCCTTCGTCGAAGGGTAGTGGTGTAGGAGCACCCCTTCAACAAGATAAATATGCACAAGAGGGAGAAGAATAAGGCTTTAATATGTTTTAGACATTTCATGTTACCATGTAGCATTTTGTGTTGGCATTTCATGTTTGTAAACATCAAATTTGACATTTTAGACATGTTGGGTTATGTGGAGGATTAAACCAAGGTGTCTTATCATTAGGTGTTTTGCTGTCTTATGCAAAGCAGGTGTCGTGGGATTAGTTAGGGTTTATGACTATAATCTTGGTTTAATCAAAGTCCCAAAAATAGAGGAGGAGAGGTGGAGTCGGTAACAAAACAAGGAAGGTGGTCGAGGAAAGTTAGTCTTCCACCTTCAGAAATATAAAAGAATTGAATCTCTATAATCAGCCTATGTTCGAAAAAGTTGGAATGAAGAAATAGAAATTTTATCAGTTGTGTTCTACCAATTCTGGACTTTGTGTAAATTCCCTGTATATCAAATCGTTTTGTATATTATTTGTATAGAGTTGCTTTGTATTTAATTTAGTTCTTCTGTGGTCGAGATGCATGATTAAATCCATTCCACTGGTGGATTTCTATGAAATCAATGGAATGGATAGTGTATATTAATTTTCTATTAGTTTTCTTTTTTCAATTCGATGGGCATGGCAGAATAGAAATTACACAATCCGTTTAAGAGGAAGTTATCAGTGGGAATCTCAAATGAATAATCGATGTATATATATCAATTGTATGCAGGGACAGTCTGTGAATATATCGCATTTGCATGTGTACATCATCCTGTATATATGTTGTGGAAAATGGTATGTATAAAAGTCTGTCTGGGTAAAATTTGTGTTGTTCACTGTATATATAATTCCTGTGTATGTCAAAATGGTCTAAGGAGATACATTTCCTATGTATACGTCCATTGTATGCTGTAGATAGTTTGTGAGTATATCGCTATTGTATGTGAGAGTCAATTTGTGTGTATACTGCAATTGTATATTGCTGTTGTATGTTGTGAATATACAATGAAAACATACATGGCATATGATACAAAGGATGACCGACCGAGGTAGTAGCTAGTTTGTATATTGGAAGGACATTTGTCTGTAGATACAAGGGATGACTGGTGATAGTAGGTAAGCACACTGAACCCCACCAGGAAAGTAGGTAAAGAAATGTATATGCACTTTATTTGTATGTGGTGAGACATACAAGGGGAGTAAAAATCGAGGGCCCCACCAAATGCATATTCTGAATGTATATTTAGAATGCAAGTGAACAATGTACATTGTGAATGTACATTGAGGATTTACTGTTGCAAGTATGGGCCTAACTGGTGTTTTCATTGATGTCAACATACTCCTATTGCATTAATGATAGGGATTGGATGAGCCGTGTGCTGAGGATATTGAGAAAATTAGTCTCAATCAAGAACATAGAAGAACAAGAAAGACAATAAGGTAAAGTCCAAGATAGGATGAGGATTAGATGATTCGATTTAAAGGGTTTGTCGATATGTGTCTTAAGGTGGTCCAGTAAAGATTTCAAAGGTCCGCATGAAGATCTGAAGAAGTTGTGACTATTCAAGTAAAACCAGTTCCGACAAGTGTTCAATGGTGACAGAGTAAGACAGATAGATCTGGTGAGATCCAGAATTGCATTATAATGTTTTGTGGATTTGAGGGAGTGCTAAGGAAGTCTTTGTGGAGTGCCAACTGGATTGGTTCGTGGTTAAAAGGTCTGAAAGCATCAATTACTTTGTGACAGTGATGACAGACTGTGTTCTTGACGTTCCGAATGAAGGAGAGAAGGATTTCAGTAAGCAGAGGAAGTGTGGATGTTCTTGGTGATTCAGGCAAGCTCATGGTGGTCTTTGGATCATGTCTAATTCATGTTGGTGGTCCACATTGAAGTTGGAGTTTGCATTTGAAGAACAACTTCCGGATGATGGTGTTCTTCTTGAGACAGGTCGACCGGATGAGTTATACATCTTGTGGATGTTATTATAGATGAATGCCGACTTAGATGATCATTCCTAAGTTGATGTCTTGTATAAATAAGGGATTGTGAAGTCATTTCAAAGGTGTCCTCGTGGAGATGAGTGTGTGGTAGCAAGGAGAAGAGTGAAAGGCAGAGCAGAAGTGTTGGGCTTAAATGGAATTGATTCAAGCATGGTTAAGAAGCTATTTTCTAGTTCAAGTAGGTGATACTAATTTCTTTGTAGACAATGTGTCTCTTGTAGGCAGTGAGCCTCTTGTGAGAAGTGTGCTCGGGCAATGAGCCCTATTTGGCATATGCCATTTTGTTCTTACTATTCTTCTAACAGAGAATATAATCTTGGGTTAATCACCCTGTGGTTTTTTCCCTTAACTAGGTTTTCCATGTCAAAATCTTGGTGTCTCATGTGTTAGTATGTTTTTGTCTTTGATTCAAATGCATTATATTTCATGATTGATATACTGCTAATCACTTAGAAGATTTAAGTATGTGATTGAGAGAAAGTTTTGGACAACTGATTCACCCCCCTTGTTCTCAGTTGTGTGCCCTAAATCTAACAATTGGTATCAGAGCCAAGTTCCTCTAAAAGGAGCTTAACCGCTTCAGGAGATCCAACATGTCATCCTACAAGAAGGATAGTCCAAAGTTTGATGGAACCAATTTTAGTCTGTGGAAAGGTCAGATGAAATGTCACTTGCAGTGCATGGGAATGGCATACTAGTCCATGGCTACAATATAGTATGTACCTCCACAGGGTGGTCCGAAAGCTCTAAATGAAATCACAGATGCTGAAAACAATTTGTGGACTATAGAAGCTCTTCTAAGCACATTATCTGATTCAAAGCTCTTAAATGTTATTGACCTACCAACTGCTTATGAGATTTGGAAAAAACTAGAACTTTTGCATGAAGGAGACCAGTATGTTAAATATGCAAGGTTATAGAGTCTGAAAGGGAAATTTGAAAACCTAAAGATAAGAGATGATGAAAATATTACTACCTTCATGCCAAGAGTAAATGAGCTTGTTTGTGGAATTAGAAATGTTGGTGGAGTCTTGGATGAAAATGAGATTGTTGGCAAAATTGTCATATGCCTTCCTGCTTCTTACAAAATCAAGGTTGCTGCCATTGATGAATTCAGAGCCCATGCAACTGTTACAAGAGATCAATTGGCTAGCAGATTAGCTACATTTGAAATGTCTAAATTTGGAGATGATCCCCCCAAGACTGAATCCGCATTCAAAGCCAGTGCCTCTGTAAAAGGTAAAGAAAGGTATGATCCAGGAGAGAACTCTTCAAAGAAACTATCATGGTATGAAAAAGCAAGAAAAGACCTGGAAGAAGAAGAAGTTGAAACTGCTCAACTTGAAGCCCTTATTGCAAAGAGACTGCCAAGAGGATTCGGTAAGTATGAAGGAAAATTTCCTTTCAAGTGTTTTAACTGCAACAAGATTAGTCATTTTGCCTCAAAGTGTCTGGAAAGATTTTCAAGGCCAAATCCTAACAGAGCAAGGTTCCAAAAGAATTGCTACTATGTTCATAAAGAAGATGATAATGAAGGAGTAACAGATGATGAATCAGAAACAAGAAACAAATCTAGAAATGAATGGGTGTTTATTGCCATCAAGGAAGAAGAACCTATATTTTCTGAATCTGTCAATCTTAAAGTTGTAGAAAGAGCTCTGGCTGCCCAAGTTGAAGAAAAGGATGATTGGGTCATTGATAGTGGATGCTCTCACCATATGACAGGTGACAAAAATAAGTTTGTAGATTTGGATAGGTATGAAGGAGGACTGGTAAAGTTTGGTTATAATTCTGTTGGTAGAATCAAAGGTAGAGGAACTATTTCTTTTGATGGAAGAAACAAAACTGGTAATGTACTGTATGTTGAAGGATTGAAACACAATCTTCTCAGTGTTGGACAGTTGGTGGACAAAGGCTATGATCTCTGGTTCAAGGATGGCAAATGCAAGATCTTTGAAAGCTCCGGAACAGAGATTGCATCCGGTACTCAAACTAAAGGTAATATCTTCCACTTGGTTGGTTCTGGTAAAAGTTACTTATTTGTTCAAGTTGATCAGAGTTGGTTATGGCATAGGAGGATGTGTCATGTGAATTTTGATAATATCATCAAGATAAGCAATACTCAGGTTGTAAGAGATCTTCCAAAATTAGTTAAAACCTACTGACAGCTTGTGTAAAGAATGTCAGTTGGGTAAGCTAAGCAGAGTCTCATTCAAAAGTAAGAAATTGTCCTCTACCAGATTATTGGACTTATTTCATACTGATCTTTGTGGTCCGGCAAGAATTAGGAGTCTGCAAGGTGATAGATACTTCATGCTACTAATTGATGACTATTCCCAGATGATGTGGGTAACTTTTCTAAAAGAAAAATCAGAAGCTTTTGAGAAATTCAAAATATTCAAGGCTATAGTAGAGAATGAAACCAGATTAAAATTAAAGTGTCTAAGGTCTGATAGAGGTGGAGAATTCACATCCAGTGAATTCATAGAGTTCTATGAGAAACATGGAATAAAGAGACAGTTGTCTACTCCTAGGACTTCACAGTAGAATGGAGTAGTGGAGAGTAAGAACCAGACCATCCAGGAAGCTTCTACAACCATGATGATGGAAGAAAATGTTCCTCACATCTATTGGAGAGAAGCTGTCAGCACTGCAGTCTACACTCTTAATCGAGTTCAAATCAGAAGCAATACCAGTAAGACTCCTTATGAACTTTGGTTTGGCATCACTCCTACTGTGAGGTATTTCAAAGTTTTTGGTAGCAAATGTTACATTAAAAGAGATGAAGATCTAGGAAAGTTTGATGCTAGAAGTGATGAAGGAATATTCTTGGGTTACTCTACACAAAGCAAAGCATACCGATGTTATAATAAGAGACTGAGAAAGATGATAGAAAGTACAAATGTGAAGGTTGATGAGGGAATTAAGAAACCCTCAAGGTTTTATGAATATGATGAAGATGATCATAAAGGTGTTCAGATTCAAGGAGCTCAAGTCCATTCTGAAAGTCAAATTCAAACTGATCTGGTAAATTAGGAAGAAGAGATGAGTTTTAATGAGCCTGATCGAGAATCAGAAGTGCGAGAATCTCCCAAAGTTCCCAGGTATGTAAGACTAAACCACTCTGAAGATCATATCATAGGTGATAAAAGCAAAGGTGTACAAACAAGGAGGATTGCTCAAGACTCAGATGAGTACTGTCTGATTTCAAAGACTGAACCTAAGACAATGAATGAAGCTTGCAATGATGAAAATTGGACTAAAGCAATGGAAGAAGAGCTGATGTAAATTGAGAAAAATCACACTTGGGATCTTGTTCCCAAACCTAGAAACAAGAATGTGATTGGAACCAAATGGGTCTTCAGGAACAAACTGAATGAAGCTGGTGAAGTAATCAGAAATAAAGCCAGATTGGTCTGCAAGGGCTATTCTCAAATAAAAGGAGTTGATTTTGAAGAAACTTTTGCTCCGGTGGCAAGAATTGAAGTAGTCAGATTATTTCTTGCATTTGCTACCTTCAAAGATTTCAAAGTATATCAAATGGATGTTAAGTCTGCCTTCCTAAATGGTGACTTGGGAGAAGAAGTGTACATTGAGCAACCAGATGGATTTCAATTGTCTGATCATGGTGATATGGTCTGCAAGTTGAAGAAGGCATTGTATGAACTGAAGCAAGCCCCAAGAGCCTGGTATGAAAGGTTAGACAAGCATCTTTTGAAGATTGGTTTCAACAAAGGTACTACTAACAGTAACTTATATTTCAAAAATGATCATGAAAACATGTTGATTGTTGAAGTGTTTGTGGATGATATCATTTTTGGAGGAAGAGATAGTATGTGTAAAATCTTTGCAAATCAAATGAAAATTGAGTTTGAGATGTCCATGCTTGGTGAAATAAATTTTTTCTTAGGTCTGCAAATCACTCAAACAAAGAAAGGAATCTTCATTTCTCAGACCAAATATGTGAAAAAGTTGTTGAAGAAATGGGATGGAAGACTCAAAACCAATGAATACTCCCATGTCAACCAGTTGCAAATTGGGCAAAGATGATGACTCTCCTAAGCCTGATTAGAAAAAGTATAGGTCAATGATTGGAGGATTGTTATATCTCACTCACACTAGACCTGACATTATGCAGGCTGTTGGTCTTGTTGCTAGATTCCAGGATGATCCCAGAGAATCTCATGTCATGGCAACCAAGAGGATTTTTAGATATCTAAAAGGGATAGTTGAGTATGGTTTGTGGTATCCTAGAGATCATGATTTCTCTCTTCATGCATGTATAGATGCAGATTGGGTAGGAGATGTGGATGATCGGAAGAGTACTAGTGGTGGAGCATTCTTTTTGGGGAAGAGATTGGTTTCTTGGCTAAGCAAGAAATAAGAGGCAATATCTCTATCTACAACTAAAGCAGAATATATTGCAGCAGTAGGTAGTTGCACTCAAGTTTTGTGGATGAAGCAAATGCTAAGAGATATTAGAGTAGAGTATAAGGAGCCTATCACAATTTTCTGTGATAATTCAAGTGCAATAAATATATCTAAGAATCTAGTGCTGCATTAAAAAACTAAGCATATATCCATCAAATTTCACTTTTTGAGAGAACAAGTGAACAAGAATGAAGTCAGATTGGAGTTTGTGCCTTCCAAGGATTAGATTGTAGACATCTTTACTAAACCTCTACCTAAGGACTCTTTTGAGTTTATCAGGGAGAAGTTAGGGGTTATTGCCCCTCCGGTGATGAAATAAGATGCACTGAGGTGCATCAGTCTGGTGGTTATCACAGTCATATCTTGTGATCCAGATTGATGATGGGGAGTTGCTACTCAGGGGGAGCAGCAGGTATGATTCTGAATTGATAGAGTTGCAAGTATGTTCCCTTTGCCATTGATGTCAAAGGGGGAGAGAAGACATGAAAAACAAGTGGCTGCTGATCAAAGGGGGAGCAGTAAAGGGAAGAAGACATGTGAATGGTTGTTGCTAATAGGGGGAGTTGTGACAGTGAGAAAAAGTTCTTGTCTTGATGGTTAAAACAGTTTTTCACATCATATGTTGCCATCAATGACAAAGGGGGAGATTGTTGCAAGTATGGGCCTAATCGGTGTTGTCACTGATGTCAACATACTCCTATTGCATTAATGATAGGGATTGGATGAGCTGTGTTATGAGGATATTGAGAAAATTAGTCTCAATTAGGAACAGAGAAGAACAGGAAAGATAGTAAGGTAAAAGTCCAAGATAGGATGAGGATCAGAGGATGTGGTTTAAAGGGTTTGTAGATATGTATCTTAAGGTGGTCCAGTAGAGATTTCAAAGGTCCGTATGAAGATCTGAAGAAGTTGTGACTCTTCAAGTAAAACTAGTTCAGGCAAGTGTTCAGTGGTGATAGAGTAAGACAGATAGATCTGGTGACATCCAGAATTGCATTATAATGTTCTATGGATTTGAGGGAGTGCTGAGGAAGTCTTTGTGGAGTGTCAACTGGATTGGTTCATTTTTAAAAGGTCTACAAGAATCAATTGCTTTGTGACAATGATGATAGACTTTGTTCTTGAGGTTCTGGATGAAGGAGAGAAGGATTTTAGTAAGCAGAGGAAGTGTGGATGTTCTTGGTGATTCAGGCAAGCTTGTGGTGGTCTTTGGATCATGTCCAGTTCATGTTGGTGGTCCGCATTGAAGTTAGAGTTTGCATTTGAAGAACAACTTCCAGATGATGGTGTTCTTCTTGAGACAGGCCGACCAGATGAGTTATACATCTTGCAGATGTTATTATAGATGTTTTCTGACTTAGATGATCATTCCTAAGTTGATGTCTTGTATAAATAAGGGATTGCGAAGTCATTTCAAAGGTGTCCTCATGGAGATGAGTGTGTGGTAGCAAGGAGAAGAGTGAAAGGTAGAGCAGAAATGTTGGGCTTAAATGGAACTAATTCAAGCATGGTGAAAATGCTTTTTTTCAGTTCAAGTAGGTGATACTTATTTCTTTGTAGATAGTGTGTCTCTTGTAGGCAGTGAGCCTCTTGTGAGCAGTTTGCTCAGGTAGTGAGCCCTAATTGGCATGTGCCATTTGTTCTTACTATTCTTCTATCAGAGAATATAATCTTGGGTTAATCACCCTGTGGTTTTTTCCCTTAACCGGGTTTTCAACGTCAAAATCTTGGTGTCTCATGTGTTAGTATGTTTCTGTCTTTGATTCAAATGCATTATGTTTTTCATGATTGATATACTACTAATCACTTAGAAGATTTAAGTATGTGATTGAGAGAAAGTTTTGGACAACTGATTCACCCCCCCTCTCAGTTGTGTGCCCTAAATCTAACATATACAAGTAGTGGGTATATCACAGTCATACCTGAAAAGCAATTCATGTATATCCCACATTTACATGTCGAAGATTGTATATGTGAATGTACATTGTTAAAGTACATTTCATGAGGAGCAAAATAGGACCAACTATAGCAGCCAAAAGGGTTGGAGATACAATGGGCTACCTGCGATAGGAGGTCAGGTAATGTATATACAAGTCGAATTGAGAATGCAATTGACAAGCATTTCACTATTGAATTGAAAGGCTTTTCCGTTGTACCCACTCTGCATCAAGTGGTATTAGAGAAAAGGAGTATCTTTTGGGGAGAAGCAACAGATAAAGTGTCAAATGAAGAGGGATCATCAGAGTACCCAACAAAGATGACCAACACTGAGTTGGTGGCCTTCGTACGAAAGAAAATGGCAAAGAGCAGAACAACTCGGGCTCAGAATCAAGCTTTGAAAGAAGAGGTAGAGAAGTTGAGGGATAGAGTAGAGAAAGGGGAAGAAGATTCTGGTAGGCGAGAAGATAGGGATGAAGAGGACATCCCTAAGTAGGAAGAGATAGAGGTTCCTACAGACCAGATACCCTTACTAAATGCCCTCAAACCCATGGAGAGAAGGACCATGGATATGAAAATAGACCTGCCAGTGTTTGCAGGAAAAATGGAACCTGATTCAGTGATGGAGTGGATAGACTCCTTGAATATTTTCTTTGAGACCGAGGAAATACCAGACCACCAAAGGGTGAAGATGGCTCAATCCAAAATGAAAGGGGCTGCACTAACTTGGTGGAATTTCATCCAAGATGACAAGGTGAAAGAGGGAAAGAGCAGAGTTGTAAATTGGAAGAAGATGGCTTTAGTGAAGGAGGCCTATGTCCCATTGGATTACAACATCCAATTACATAAGAGGAAACAAAACTTGAAGTAGAAAGAGTTAGATGTCAGCTCATACACAAAAGAGTTCATGAAACTATGTGTCAAAACAAAAGTAAAGGAGAATGAAGAAGAGAAGGTGGCAAGGTACCTCAATGGATTGAGGTTTGCCATCCAAGAAGACATAAATATGCATAACCTAGAGATAGTACAAAAGTGCTACCAATCGGCACTCAAGGTGGAAGAGAAATTTAAGAGAAGACAAGAGTAGAATAGTAGAGGAAGAGGAAGATAGCAAAGGGGAGGAAGAAGTCCTTTCAGAGGTAGAGGAAATGGATTTGGATACCAAGGTGAACCAAACCAAGAGGGCAACAAAGGAGATAGCAGTCAAACCCAAGGGGGAAGTTACAATCAAAGAGGAAACTTTAGGGGGAGAAGACCACCGTTTAGAGGAAGATCTCTGGGTAGAGGACCTATCAGATGTTACAATTGCAATCAAGAAGGCCATATAGCTAGCAGATGTCCAGGAAAGGCAACTAATTCAATGGGAGAAAGGAAGATAAATCTGATCCAAGAATCTGATTGTCAAAGTGTGGCAAGATCCAACACTTTTTAAAGTGTGAATGCTCCTGACAGTTATGGATATCTGGAGAAAGGAGAATCTTTGATGATGAGGAGAGCAATGACCACCATGAAGGTGCCTGACAAAGAACCCCCACAAAGGAAGTCTCTCTTCAGAACTACTTGCAAGGGAGGAGAAAAGGTATGTAAAGTTCTGATTGACTCCGGATCCACTAAAAATTTTGTGTCAATTGAAATGGTAGAAAAGCTTAAGCTTAGAAGACTGTCACATCCTTGCCCATACAAGACCTCATGGCTCACCCAAGGTCAGAAAATAGTTGTGGAAGAATAGGCTTGGGTGGATTTTCAAATTGGACCATACAAATATAGGTTATTTTTTGACATTGTCAAGATGGATGCTTGTCATCTCCTATTTGGAAGACCATGGCAGTATGACTTGAAAGCACACCATGATGGAGTGAGAAACACATATTCAATCACCAAGGATGGTAAGGTGATAGAGTTTCTACCATTGATGGAGAATGAGGTGGAATCAAAAGGGAAAGAAGTCAAGATGATGATGGTAGAAGGCAAACAATTCATGAAAGAGATAGTAGAAGGAGCAGTTACATATGATCTAATTCCATGGCTAAAGGTGAACAAGGAGCAGCAGCAAGAAGTCAAGGGAGAGAAGAGGCAAAAGTTCATAGATCCGGCTGTCCAAGGATTATTGGACAAACACAATGGCATCATCTCTGATGGAATGCCAAGGTCCCTACCACTTATGAGGGACATCAGCCATTGCATAGATCTAATTCTAGGATCTACACTTCCAAACAAAGTAGTATACAAGCTTACCCCAGAACAGAATGCAGAGGTAGCAAGGCAGATTGAGGAATTGTTGGAGACAGGCCTAATTGGCAAGAGCTTAAGTCCATGTGCATGCCAGCTGTACTAGCACCAAAGAAGGAAGGCACTTGGAGACTTTGTACTGATTCAAGAGCTATCAGCAAGATAACAATCAGGTACAGGTTCCCAATCCCTAGGATAGAAGATTTGCTTGATTGCTTGGGGGGTGCTAAATATTTCTCAAAAATAGATTTAAAGAGTGGATATCATTAGATTAGGATTAGGCTAGGAGATGAATGGAAAACTGCATTCAAGACCAATGAGGGTTTATATGAGTGGAAGGTCATGCCTTTTGGGTTGTCCAACACTCCTAGTACCTTTATGAGGTTGATGAATGAGGTCTTGAGGGAATTCATGGGAAAATTTGTCATAGTATATTTAGATGACATCTTGATTTTCAATAATGCAAGGGAAGAGCACCTCAACCATATAGACTTGGTCCTCAAAAAGTTACATGGAGAGAAGCTAATGATCAACTTAGGCAAGTGTTTATTCATGCAAGAAGAGATTATCTACTTGGGATTTGTTATCTCACATAACAAACTAAAAATGGATCAAGAGAAGGTAAGTGCCATATTGTCTTGGCCAATTCCTAAAACCTTGAATGATGTTAGAAGTTTCCATGGGTTGGCAACTTTCTATAGGAAGTTTATAAAAGGGTTTAGTCATGTTTGTGCACCCATGCTTGACACCATAAAAGGAGGACAGAAGTGCAGATTCACTTGGACAAAGGAGGTAGATGATTCATTTGAAACATTGAAGAAGAAGGTGGCAGAGCAGCCAGTCCTTGCACTTCCTGACTTCAATAAGATTTTCTAGGTAGAATGTGATGCAAGCCACATGGCAATTGGAGTAGTACTCAGTCAAGAAGGTAGGCCTATTGTATTTTTTAGTGAAAAACTAAATGATGCAAAGAAGAGATACTCATCATATGATTTGGAGATGTATGCTCTAGTACAGTCACTCAAAAAGTGGAGGCATTACTTGATTCCAAAAGAATTCATAGTGTTCACAGATAATCAGGCCCTTAGTTTTATAAACAGTCAAGAGAAGCTGAACCATAGGCATATGAAGTGGGTGGAGACTTTACAAGCTTTCATCTTCACACTTAAGCACAAGAAAGGGGTCAAGAATAAGGTAGCAGATGCTTTGAGCAGGAGGGCTCTAACCATCAATCAAATCCAGTTGGAGAGTGTTGGCATTGACTCTTTGAAGGCCATGTATGATGTTGATGAAGATTTTGGAGAGATCTACCAGGTATGTACTTCCTTTGGTGATAAATATCATGCTGAGTTCTCTAAATTTCTGATCCAAGATGGATTACTTTTCAAGGGTGGACAGTTGTGTATTCCAAGATGTTCTATGAGACTGAATATCATTAGAGAGAAACATTGTGGGGCCATGACATTTTGGTCTAGATAAGACTTTTGATCTCGTGAAGAGACATTACTATTGGCCCAAGTTATAGTTAGATGAGAGAAAATTTGTGGAGGCATGTGTGATATGTCAGAAGGCAAAAGGGAGATCCAATAATGTAGGTTTGTATCAGCCACTACCCATTCCTTCTAGGCCATGGGAGAGCATAAGCATGGACTTTGTATTGGGTTTGCCTAGGACAAGGAAGGGATATGATAGTGTTTTTGTTGTAGTAGATAGATTTAGTAAAATGGCACACTTTTTGCCATGCAAAACCACTAGTGATGCCTCATATGTTGTAGATCTATTTTTCAAAGAGATCGTAAGGATACATGGATTACCATTGAGCATAGTCTCAGATAGAGATGTGAAATTTATTGGCCATTTTTGGAGGACTCTTTGGAAGAAGCTTGGCACCAACTTGTCCTTCTCATCAGCCTACCATCCTCAAACAGATGGTAGACTAAAGTTGTTAACCGTTCATTGGGAAATCTATTAAGGTGTTTGACAAAACAATATGGAGAGAAGTGGGATAACATCCTACCACAAGCAGAATTTTCCTATAATGACACTATCAATAGGAGAACAAGGAAGTCACCTTTTCAGGTGATATATGGTATTCATCTAAGAGGTATTTTGGAGTTGAGAGATCTACCTATAGGAGAGCCTATTAGTGTAGATGGAGAAGCTTTTGCATCAGCCATCAAGGAGGTGCATGGTCAAGTCAAGAACCAGCTTCAACTAACTACATTGAAGTAGAAAACATATGCTGATAAGAAGAAGCGACATGTACAGTTTGATGTTGGAGATCTGGTGTGGGTTAATCTGAAGAAGGAGAGGCTCCCAAAAGGTAAATTTACCAAGCTAATGCAGAGGAAGATTGGACCATGTCAAATTTTGAAGAAATGTGGGCAGAATGCTTATGAGATCCAACTTCCTCCTGATCTTGGATTGTCACCCATTTTCAATGTATGTGATTTGACTCCTTACAAGCCAAATGCAGATGTAGAACAGGAACCATTGCAGGATGCAACAGATGATGATATTCCTAAGCATGATCCACCAAAGTTGAAGAAGATAGTAGACTCAAGAGTGACATAGAAGACAAGGGACAAAGAGTACATGGAGTACTTGGTAGATTGGCACGGGCAACCTATTTCAGAGGCAGTTTGGATGATTGAAGATTAGATTTCAAAATATGGTCCAGGTTTTCAAACTCTGATCTCAAGTGGACTTGAGATCTCTTCTCCCGGGGAGTATGGTATAGGATCACCCCTTCAACAAGATAAATATGCACAAGAGGGAGAAGAATAAGGCTTTAATATGTTTTAGACATTTCATGTTACCATGTAGCATTTATATGTCATTGTCAAATGTAGCATTTTGTGTTAGCATTTCATGTTTGTAAACATCAAATTTGACATTTTAGACATGTTGCGTTATGTGCAAGATTAAACCAAGGTGTCTTATCATTAGGTGTTTTGTTGTCTTATGCAAAGCAGGTGTCGTGGGATTAGTTAGGGTTTATGACTATAATCTTGGTTTAATCAAAGTCCCAAAAATAGAGGAGGAGAGGTGGAGTCGGTAACAAAACAAGGAAGGTGGTCAAGGAAAGTTAGTCTTCCACCTTCAAAAATATAAAAGAATTGAATCTTTGTAATCAGCTTGTGTTTGAAAAAGTTGGAATGAAGAAATAGAAATTTTGTCAGTTGTGTTCTACCAATTTTGGACTTTGTGTAAATTCCCTATATATCAAATCATTTTGTATATTATTTGTATAGAGTTGCTTTGTATTTAATCTAGTTCTTTTGTGGTCGAGATGCATGATTAAATCCATTCCACTGGTGGATTTCTGTGAAATCAGTGGAATGGATAGTGTATATTAGTTTTCTATTTGTTTTCTTTTTTCAATTTGATGGGCATGGCAGAATAGAAATTACAGAATCCGTTTCAGAGGAAGTTGTCAGCAGGATCTCAAATGAACAATTAATGTATATACATCAATTGTATGCAGGGATAGTCTGTGAATATGTCGCATTTGCATGCGTGCATCATCCTATATATATGCTATGGAAAATGGTATGTATAAAAGTCTATTTGGGTAAAATTTGTGTTGTTCATTGTATATACAATTCCTGTGTATGTCAAAATGGTCTAAGGAGATACATTTCCTATGTATACGTCCATTGTATGCTATAGACAGTTTGTGAGTATATCGCTATTGTATGTGAGAGTCAGTTTATGTGTATACTACAATTGTATATCGTTGTTGTATGTTGCGAATATACAATGAAAACATACATGGCATATGATACAAAGGATGACCGACCGAGGTAGTAGCTAGTTTGTATATTGGAAGGACATTTGTCTGTAGATACAGGGGATGACTGGTGATAGTAGGTAAGCACACTGAACCCCACCGGGAAAGCAGGTAAAGAAATGTATATGTGCTTTGTTTGTATGTGGTGAGACATACAAGGGGAGTAAAAACTAAGGGCCCCACCAAATGCATATTCTGAATGTATATTTAGAATGCAAGTGAAGAATGTACATTGCGAATGTACATTGAGGATATACAAGCAGTGGGTATATCACAGTCGTACCTGAAAAGCAATTCGTGTATATCCCGCATTTACATGTCGAAGATTGTATATGCGAATGTACATTTCATGAGGAGCAAATGAGGACCGACTGTAGCGGCCAAAAGGGTTGGAGATACAATGGGCTACCTATGATAGGAGGTTAGGTAATGTACATACAAGCTGAATTAAGAATGCGATTGACAACCATTTCACTATTGAATTGAAAGGCTTTTCCGTTGTACCCGCTCTGCATCAGGTAGGGCCGTTTACAAATTTGGTAAATGTGAGGGGGACCATAGTTAGTCTGTGGTTGGCGGAAAAGCGCTTGAGTGATGCTTCTCCTCATGCAGTTGGTGGCCAGAATTTGGTGAAGGACATTAGAACCATTTGTATCTCTACTTTTAGTTTAGCTCTTTGAAGCTTATTTGTAACTTTGTAATCATCTTAAGGAATTTTGTAAATGAGAATATTCAATATTTGTAATGTTGAAATGTAATTTGATTATGCAATGGTGAAGTTTGAAATATGTTTCACATGTGCATCATATCATTTTAAAAGAAAGAAAAATTTTATTGCTCGTATTGTTGGTATCACAAACTATTTACTTTTGGGTTAAATTTAGTAAAATTTGTTTGGTAGAACAATGGGCATGTTACAAAAAATCAGAAGAATGTTCAAAACTTTGAACAAGAAGTTGTAAATCTGAAATCAGATCTGGAGAAGGCAAGGATTCATGAAGACAAAATCAAGATGAGATTTATAAAGCTTGTGTGATGTTCCAATAGTAGGGCATTGTTTAAATTAAATATTTAAATGTCATGATTAAACAGTGAAGTTACCTACTTGGAATACATTAAATAATATTATATAATATATATAATATTTGTTTTAATTAATAGGACATAATAATATATTTAGAAATAATAAATATAAATATTAATATTAATATTAACAATTTAATATTATTATAATAATTATAATATATAATATATTTATATATACTGATATATAAATAATATTATAAAATAATATATATTAAGTGATAAAGGGAAAGACCCAATGAATTGGAGAAAGGAAAAAGCTTATAAAGTAGTCACAAATATCCTTTAGGTTGAGATTCATACTAGGCAGTGGATATAATCATTTTGACGAGAGGCAACGAGTAAACTCAATGAGTGATTAGTTTATCATGTGTTAAAATATATATGTTTGCAATGATTAGTCTCTAATGGGTGCGATCTATGAAACAAGGCAACCAATCCCAAATGCATTAACATTAAGGGATATATATGGAAGTTCGGTGAGGAAAAGGAAGACTATGGAATACAAGGAAATACATAAAAAATTTAGAGTTTAGAATCTGCAATAAACAAGTATAATCCAGTGATCAGACAAAGACAAATATTAATAAAAGGATAGCAGCAGACAATCGGGAAAGAACAAGTCCACAATAAATAGGCAAGGAAGGAAAAGATATATTTCTGATTTAAAGCAGAATATACATTACTGATCTAAGATCTAATTTATACATATAAAGAGAGGAAAGAAGCGACCAATAAAGACATACAATCGTAGTAAGTATATTAATAATCATTAAGTCTGATAACACAGTTGCAGTCAAAGAATCCATATCTCTTTTAGGTTGCATTACTTATGTAGAATGAATAAAAGTGAACAAATAGAATATGAGATGCTAATACAGTTTAGATGATAATGCAAGTATTTATTATGTATCCATGAATAATAATCTTTAATGCATTTTAGATGTAAATGATATTGAACCTCATCATGGAGGAAAGGATGGAGATGTTGATAAGAGGGTATAAGGTTTCCATCTAAGTACTCCACCTTGGATGGATGTCAAAGCCCTGTGATCAAGGCCACGAGGGTCAAAGTCTCACTCTTGGGCTTAGATTGGATAAATTGAGAACCCCACTACAATCCCCATACCATTCCTATCATGATGAGTTATTAACTGTAAGGGATAAAGCATGGATAGGGAAGCAAGACAAGCACTCTACTAAGTACCACACTTTGGTGGATGTCTAAGTCTCGTTGCCAAAGCTAAGAGGGCCAAAGTTTTACTCTTGGGCTTAGTATGGGTTGGCTGGGTGAAACCTATCATGTCCCTATCCCTATGATCCAAATGTGTTTGACAGTAATAGTAATATTGGAGTTGTATTCTGAGTTTAATATATTCTTAGCTAACCCTAACAATGGCATTAGTTTATACGTATATATGTATGCACTTATGTTCTCTATATGATGATTACAGGATTTATATTCAAGAGCATAATGAAGAAATAACTACTTGTAAGTCATCTCCCTAACCCTAAACTTGTGGTATTTGAATTTTTAGGGTAAAATTAGTATTGTTCCAATAGGGGACATTACAATTGGTATCAGAGCATCTTTCTTGCCATCCTGTGAATACTTGGTGCATTATGTGTATTCATGTGTATGCTTCATGCTTGTTGTGTATACTTTAGTATTATGTGTACTCGTGTATACTTGGTGACCTTGGGATGGTGGATGGGTCCACGATGTAGTATGGGATGCACTGAATCCCCCTTCTAGTTATCCGATGGTATACTTACATGTATTAATGCAACTTATGTGTATTCATACCTTATGACTTATGTGTATTCAATTGTATTCAAGGGTATACCTTGTGATTTATGTGTATTTGAGTGTATTCAAGTTTATACCTCATGACTATGTATTCAAGTGTATACTTCATGACTATGTATTCAAGTGTATACTCTATGACCTTGTATTTGTATTCGAGTGTATACTCTATGACTTTGTATTCAAGTGTATACTTCATGACTATGTATTCAAGTGTATACTCTATGACCTTGTATTTGTATTTGAGTGTATACTCTATGACTTTATATTCAAGTGTATACTTCATGACTATGTATTCAAGTGTATACTCTATGACCTTGTATTTGTATTCAAGTGTATATCCTATGACTTTGTATTCAAGTGTATACTTCATGACTATGTATTCAAGTGTATACTCTATGTCCTTGTATTTGTATTCAAGTGTATACCCTATGACTTTGTATTCAAGTGTATACTTCATGACCATGTATTTGAGTGTATACTCCATGACATTGTGTATTCAATTGTATACTTTATGACTTCATGTATACATGTATTCGAGTGTATACTCCCTAACATTGTGTATTCAATTGTATATTTTATGACTTCATGTATACATGTATTCGAGTGTATACTCCATGACTTTGTGTATTCAATTGTATACTTTATGACTTTGTGTATTCAATTGTATACTTTTTAACTTCATGTATTTAAGTGTATACTCCATGACATTGTATATTCAAGTGTATACTACATGATTTATGTGTGTTCAAATGCATACTCCATGACTTATGTATGTTCAAATGCACACTTCATGACTTACTTGTATTTATGTGTATACTTCATAATCATGTATTACGTGTGTATACTTTGTGAATTACGTGCATGCATCATTCTTTATGTGTTACATGTGTGTATTGCATGTATGCTTCATGATTGTGTATTATGTGTGCTTCATGATGTGTGTATCAAGCATATGCTATATGTTTCATGTCTTACATGTGTATGCTTGTGTATTATACACTATGTTCATGCTTCATGCTTCGTATACATTGTGTATTATGTGTATGTTCCATATTCCATGTATTAAGCATATAAGCTTTGTGTATGACATGTACAGTATTTGCGTGTGTATACTTTGCATACTTTGTGTATCTATATGTTTCATACACGTATAGTTCATGTATCACATGTACTTATGTGTATGATTCATGCCTTTCATGTATTTATGGGTATACTTTATGTCTTACATATCGTGTATGCATCATATATTATGAATATCTATGTGTTTACTCAAAAAGCTTACTCCGTGTGTGTATTAAGATTACTTTATGTTGTAACTAAGGAGACCCCGTCAAACTTGAGGTGAAAAAGGAAAGAGCATTTCATCTAAGAAAAACATCCAAGACATCATTAACAAATTCAATTGATATTTAGGTCCACTGAGGTATCATATAGATCTAGGAGGGTCAATCTCTTAAAAAAATCCAAAACAACAATTTTGGAGAGGATGTAATAAAGACAACTCAACTCTTTAGGAACCCACAAATGAGGAACAAGATCTTAAAAGAAATGTGGAAATTGATAATAAGATATATTCATCGAACTTAATTGTTCTATCCATTTAGAAAGAGATCAGGTGTACAAACAAGTGATCTATCCCTCACTCATTGAAACAATGATGAAACAATCCAGTCCATATCATATGATCTACCTTATAACATTGATCTAGTGAACTTTGTCTTATTTCTCCTACATGTGATATCTAGGGTAGACCACTTCATCCAAGGGTCATCTTCTCTTAAGCTCTTTAGAGTAACCCTTCATTCATGATTAAAGATCAAGGATATTAGTATTAGGTTCATAAGTATTTTGATGAAATTACTACACATCAAGTTATACCAAATTTGTTACGTAAGGATCATTCTCACTTGCCAAACCCTAAATTAGTTGATGTTGTCTAAATAGAAAAAACACTTTCCCAAAATATGAGAAAACAAATTTAGTACCAAAATATAGAGATATGTAAAGAAGAGTATAAAACCCCAATGGAATTGAAAGATAGGACAAGAGTAAACCTAAATAAACCTATATAGGTAAGTCCTATTACTTGCTAAGGAATGACTAACTATTGTACATCTTTCTTTTAGCAATTTGTACATATAGGTGTAATAGATATTTGGCCTATAAACTCCCCATAAGAAATCAGCTTATAGAAAACCTTGTTTGAATACTTACATAAATTTTCTCTCTACGACATCATATAATCAATTGTTCCTCAAAAAATGGTTATCTTTCCCTATCATCATTGGATTTGAACATGACTCTTCTTTGGGATCAATAACTTATCAAAGGGTAAAACTACAAGATGAGAAGCACAAGATTGAATTCCTGGATCAAAGACCAAGATGCCTTTTTGGTCCTTTCCTCTAAGGAAAAGGGAAAACTTATTTTAAAGACATCATTAGTTACCAACACTTGTTGGAAAATACAAACACATGAACCAAAAGGATATTTAAGGAACATCATCAACCTTATGATCTTAAAGAACAATGAGGGCAATGGAACTAAGGTAAGTATACTAACAACAATCCCTCAAAAGAATTAATTGGAATCTTAAAAATTTTATTGCTTGAGGACAAGCAATCTTGGGCGGGGTGGACTGTGATGTCCTGATATTAGGGCATTGTTTAAATTAAAGATTTAAACATCATGATTAAACAGTGAAGTTGCCTACTTGAAATACATTAAATAGTATTATATAATATATATATAATATTTGTTTTAATTAACATGATATAATATTATATTTAGAAATAATAAATATAAGGATAAATATTAATATTAGTATTAATATTAGTAATTTAATATTATTATAGTCATTATAATATATAATATATTTATATATATAATAAATAAATAATGTTATTAAATAGTATATATTAAGTGATAAAGGGAAAGACCCAATGGATTGGAGAAAGGCAAAACCTTATAAAGTAATCATGAATATCCTTTAGGTTGCAATTCATACTAGGCAGTGGATATAATAATTTATAGCAATTAATATAATCATTTTGATGAGAGGCGACGAGTAAACTTAATAAGCAATCAGTTTATCATGTGTTAAAATATATATGTTTGTAACGATTAGTATCTAAGGGGTGTGATCTATGAAACAAGGCAACCAATCCCAAAGGCATTAACATTAAGGGATATATATGGAAGTTTCGTGAGGAAAAGGAAGACTATGGAATACAAGGAAATACATCAAAAATTTAAAATTTAGAATCTGCAATAAACAGGTATAATCCAATGATCAGACAAAGACAAATATTAATAAAAGGATAGCAACAGACAATCGAGAAAGAACAAGTCGACAATAAATAATCAAGGAAGGAAAAGATATATTTTTTATTTAAAGCAGAATATACATTACTGATCTAAGATCTAATCTACAGATATAAAGAGAGAAAAGCAGCGACCAAGAAAGACATACAATCATAGCAAGTATATTAATAATCATTAAGTCTGATAACACAGTTGTAGTCAAAGAATCCATATCTCTTTCAGGTTGCATTACTTATGTAGAATGAATAAAAGTGAACAAATAGAATATGAGATGCTAATACAGTTTAGATGATAATGTAAGTATTTATTATGTATCCATTAATAATCATCTTTAATGCATTTTAGATGTAAATGATATTGAACCTCATCATGGAGGAAAGGAAGGCGACATAGATAAGAGGGTATAAGGTTTCCATCTAAGTACCCCACCTTGGATGGATGTCAAAGCTCTGCAATCAAGGCCAAGAGGGTCAAAGTCCTGCTCTTGGGCTTAGATTGGATAAACTGAGAACCCCACTACGATCCCCATACCATTCCTATCATGATGAGTTGTTAACTATAAGGGATAAGGCATAGATAGGGAAGCAAGACAAGCACTCTGCCAAGTACCCCACTTTGGTGGACATCTAAGTCCCACCACCAAAGCCAGGAGGGTGAAAGTTCTGCTCTTGGGCTTAGTATGGGTTGGCTGGGTCAAACCTATCGTGTCCCTATCTCTATGCTCCAAATGTATTTGATAGTAATAGTAATATTGGAGTTGTATTCTCAGTTTAATATATGCTTAGCTAACCCTAACAATGGCATTAATTTATATGTATATATGTATGCACTTGTGTTTTTCATATGATGATTGTAGGATTTATATTCAAGAGAATAATGAGGAAATAACTACCTGTAAGTCATCTCCCTAAACCTAAACTTGTGGTATTTGAATTTTTAGGGTAAAATTAGTGTTGTTCCAATAGGAGACATTATAGCTTGATGAAATGATTGCAAATTAGAAAAGTCCAAATGACAAAGAGGGTTTAGGATTTGAAAAGGGTAAAAGCTCAAAATTAGGTCAGACATCAAATACTGAAAACAAGAATAATAATGGCAAGTAGTTCTGGAATAAAAGGAATGAAGTTAGAAGACCACCTCTCAGACAACCAAATGCTCAAAGGTACCCATATTTCAATGGTTTTTCTCATTCTTGCAATAAATATGGACATAAGGCAATAGTATGTAGAAGAAGAATAAATCAAAATTTACCTTCTTTCTCTGGTCAATGTTTTACATGCAAGGAAGTTGGTCATAGAGGTAGTGAGTGCAGAAGTCAAATGAGGAATGGCTATAAAAAGGATAGAATGGTTCAATCTTTCAATGGCTACTATTATACATGCAACAGATTCGGGCATAAAGCTAATCAATGCAGATCCAGAATGAATCGAAGAAATACTTGTCAAAGGAATGTTGTGTTCTATAATTGCAATAGACCTGGACACATTTCTAAGTTTTATAGAAGTAGAAACATGAAGAAGGATAATCTGGTAGAAGAGAATGAACCTATACCAAAGGTTGATCCAGCATAGACCAAAAGGGAAATGAATAAAATTTTGATAAAGAAGGAAGTAATAGAGGTTAATGGAAAGCCTATACTGGCATCTGGTGCAGATGTTTCCTCCAAAAACTTAGATGAGAGCTTTGGCTCAGGGGAGATTTAATGGGAATCTTTTCTCCCTTGCCAAAGGAATGGTGTTGATGCCTCAACATGAAGATATGAGATGAAGATTGACATGCTTAATCATTTGGCAAAGACTGTGGTAGAAAATCTCCTAATGAAGAAGTCTGCAGAGAATTTGAAGATGACTGTATTTAGAGAAAGGTCTGACAACCTTATTAGACAAGGCATTTGTGGAAAAATTAGGCTAAGAAAAAGGGAGTTATAATAGAGAAAACCTTTTATACAAAATGTAGAATATTCAGCATATGGACCAGTGCTAGCATGAGAACGATAGGATCAAGGAATTAAAGAAGTTTGATGGAAATTCTAGAAGAAAATATCCAAATGTGGTAAATTGTGGAGGATTTTAGGGTTCACAATAACAAGAGAAGTTTCATGGGCTCAGGGGGAGTCATTTCTAAAAATTCATCATCAATTCTTCATTGTGATTAAAGTACACAACATATAGATGATCTCAACAAAAGTCCAAAGCATTTGAAGGATCTAAGAAATCTAGGAGCCGGGTGACAGACATAAGCATGAAATGAGTGAAAAAGAGGTTTCTAGAAACAAAAGGGATTGAGAAGTAGTGAAAATGAATATTTTTGGTTCATCATCAATGATGAAGGTGCTATAAGAGGGATTGAGAAGGGCGTTGGAAGAAGTGAGGGTATCTAATGTGTAAGACAAGAGTAGTGTGGAATATCAATGCATGACTTGGAATGCCCATCAAAAATAATATCAATGGGTTAGTGAACAAGGGGTTTCAAAGTAAGTGGTCTTCAAGTGTCCTATTCAGGCTCTTCTTGCACAACCATTCAAACTGAGACCTAAAGTATGAGAACTAGTGAAAGACATGGTAGAAGACGATCATATGGGAAATAGTTTTAGGAAGGGGAAATTGACAAATGAGTACAATTTTGATTGAAGGCCTTTTTGCAAATCACAAGTTTGAGGATCATTCAGCTGTGCATATCGAATTAGATCTTGTTGAGCAAGAAGATCAGTTAACACATGAAATTTTCCTAGAAGATGAACTTGATCAAGAAACTAGTTTGGATGTTTTCAAGCTAGATCTTGAGTTCTTAGAACCTAAGATGACCTCTGAAAACTAAAGAAAGACATCTTTGAAGATGTTTCTTCTGATGAAGCAAAAGGGAATGATGATTCAAATTTTTAGAGTGAAATTGACAGTGAGAGGAGGAAGGAGTGAACAAGTAAGAAAAATAATTCAAAGCTTGACCATGACAAGAAGAAAGAAAAGGGATAGGACATTTGATTCTAAGAATGAAAGCGACAGTGACAAAAATAGAAGGAAAAATAAAAAGAGTTAAAAGGCTTTTTATTCGATTACTCACGGCTATAGCAGACACTATTTTTTTCTAGATTGTAACAAACAAAAGGGTCATTGCAAGTACCAAAGTGAAGGCCAAGTGTAGTAAGAAGCAAGGTTCAGTGTCCCTATCAACTGTAGAGCCAAAATATATTGTAGTAGCCTTCTGCTATACACAAATATTGTGGATGAAGCAAATTCTAAAGGCTATCAAGTTTGCAGATAAGGAAGTGAAGTTGGAATGTGTTCCAACCAAGTATTAGATTGCAGACATTTTCACAAAAGCTCTTAGACACATTTGAGGATCTTCGACAAAGGTTAGCGGTAATTTCTAAAGATACATAATGATGCATCTGTCTAGGGGGAGTTCATGCCACATATTTAACCTGGACTGATGATGGCTACCTCTCAGGGGGAGCAGGTAATGGTGACTGATGATAGGGGAGCTTGCAAGAGAAAGGTTGCAGACAAAGAGAATCTAAGGGAAAGATTATTGGACATATGTGTTGTCCTTGATGTCAACATAGTATCTATTGATTTCATACACTATCACAAGGTGAGAAAGGTTACTAAGGTTGTCATGAAGGTTGTCAAGAGATGAGATGTTATGCTCCTAAAGAAGAAGGAAAGTTCATGGTTGAATGGAATGCCCTAATCAGTGTAGAGTTAAGTTTGAATTCTTGAGAAAAAAATATATGTTACTATAAAGAAGATGCATGGGTTGATGTAAAGAAGATTTGGCCTCTGGGAGTTGGTGCTTGTCTTTGATTCTGGATGACTACTCTTTTGAAGACTATCTAGAAGATTGATCTGCATTTCCATCATACTAATGTTTAGTTGCTGCAGTTTGGAACATAGCTTTATAAAGTGTCACATTATGTATGTTCCAAGTTTCATGAGGATCTGATCACTAGAAGGTCATTTTTCTATTGATAAGCTTGTAGACAGTGTTGGTTTTGTAAAGGTATTCCCAGCAAGGTGATGGAATGCTTTGCATTCCTTTGCAGTTGCATATTTGGCCATGCGGTTCTAATGGCAGCTTATCATATGAAGTGACATGATATATCTATCGTTTTAGCTTATCACTCACTCAACATGAGAAGTTACAAGGGTCTATATATCATCTATTACTTAGACATAGTAGAATGTTGAGACCTACTAAGATTGAAAGAAATGGTGTGTCACCCTTTGCCATTGATATCAAAGGCGGAGTGAGAGTAATGTGAAAAAGGAAAGAGTCAGTTGTTAGAGAGAGAGTAAGATGTGTAAAAGAAAGGGGGAAAGTAAAAAATAAAAAAATTTTGGTACAGAGTTGTGTCTTGATGGTTTTTCACATTATGTATTTCCATCAATGACAAAGGGGGAGGTTTTTGCAAGTATGTGTAGTCAGTGTTGTCATTGATGTCAACAAGCTTGTGTTGTCATTGGTGTCAACTGTGTCTACTAGTTGAGCAGAGATGAGGTTGTTGTAAGTGTATGAGCTATTTGGTTAAGTTGCATTGTTGAAGATGATTTGGTTTCTTTGAAGAAGTGTTGAAGATGTTAGGAATATGTTTCTGATGGTTGGTTTCGAAGTGCTTTTGAGAAAATTTGATTAATAAAGGAAACAATGTGTTGAAGTGGCATTTTGGCTTACAGAGTAGTGTTTTGGTTTTGCTCCGCATTTCCTCTATGTTGAAAATCTGTCTTTGTAGTTTGCATATGTTGTTAAGAGATGTTAAGAGTTTTTATATTCTAAATTTGGTGTTTTGGTTTGTTGTGTAGAGGAATTTGTGTTCACTAGTATGAAGACTATGTTTCTGAGTGTTGCAAAGGTGTCTGGGAGAAATGTCTTTGCTCCACATTTTTCTACAAAGTGGTTTTGTCTTGTGGTTCTAGAATTGTGCTTATAAGGTTTACATCTTTCTTCTATTGAAGTTGTTCATGGTTTGGTGCTCTGGAAGCTGATTTCTAGAAATACAGTGTATGATAGAGATAGTTAAGTATACTAGATAAATAGGATAAGGTTGTGCGGTAGGTGAAATTTGTTGCAGAGGAATTTGTTGGATTTTAGGATGTTTCAGGATGTTCGTGGAATACTCTAGATTGCATTGAAGCATTGCATATGGTCCACAAGTCATCTTTGGCTTTGAGGAAGCATGTACTTAAAAGTTCATTGTGTTAACACAAGTTTAGCTGACCTTGGGTGTTTACACTAATTGTGGAGGTGCTTCAGTCATTGTGAAAGTGTAAAGTGGCATTCTTGGATGAATTTAGGTCCAAGCTAAGATGTGTTGTGGTCCACCTTCATTCCTTTCCACTGCAGGAATGTTTAGGTCAAAACCTAATTTGAATTTTCTGGGTTAAGGTGATTTGCCGACCTTGGAGAATGCTCTCAAGGTTGAAGATAGTATAAATGAGTGTCAAAGGATTATGATTAAGTGTGTATGTGATGGATGTGATGTGAATAACAGTGTGGTGCAGTACAAGCCTTCATGTGTTAGACTACTAGATGCAGTGAGTAGAAGGTGTCTACAATTCTTTAATGATGCTACAGAGGTGATGTTGGTGTTGTGGTGAATATTGGTTTAGTACTTTGAGATTCATTGGAATTGTACTTGCATAAGTTAGATGCAATTATAACAATTTATTTTTGGCACTGAGCCACCACTTCTATCTCTTTCTTTCAAGACAGTGAGTTTTTGGGCAGTGGCCCTTTGGCAGTGAGCCTTTCTTCTGGGTAGTGAGCCCTCCGATAGTGAGCCCTTTGTAATTTGGTCTTGATACTATATATTGTGAGCTAATCCTCACTATGGTTTTTCCCTTCTTGGGTTTTCCACGTAAATCTAGTGTTCATGTGTTATGTGTTGTGGTTGTTTGTTTTATGCTTAATTTCCTTTACTGCAATTAAATTTGTTAAATGGATCAAATGTTTGATATGTCAATGGTTTAAGAGAATACTGATTCACTCCCCCTCTCAGTATTCTGGGTGTTCAACATGATCCCCTGCACACCTTCCTTTTAGAAGTGGCCCTTTCCTTCACGAGGGTAATAGATAATGAGAATCAATTGATTCTTTATGTCAATCTGAGAACTAGTGATGTGTCTTAGCTAGTGACAATTGGGTTTACAACTCTAGTCTAGCTCTACCTATGTATGACCCATTCTGATTGTTCAACTATCTGGCACACTGTGAACCAACAATGAAAGTAGTGACTTTTGCATTACTTTGGCCAAAGTTTCATATAAATATAGTCGTATGTTCACTTACTCTTTTCTCGACTTGGAGACAACATTCTTATTTCTCAATTTATGTCATATATATGATAATTCTTTTCAACTTGCTTATACCATATTGGTCTTAAAGACATACCATAATCCCTTATCTACTAGTCATTTTGACAAGTCTAAGGTGAGAGCTTAGGTGACTATATAACACACATTGAGCCCCTCTTTTCATCCTTGCAATCACATATCTATGATGTCCTGCCATCTACTCAATGACCTGTCTACCTATTCTCATTCGCATCTGTGTTCTACACATACAAGATTTTGACATTTAAGCCATAGGTTTTTTATAATTAAAGACTCTATCTGTCTAAAACTAAGAATATAATCATTTGACTCATATTTGTCAAAGATAAACTATAATTTCATATACCAATGAATTGAATACACTTCCTCATGTATATCAAAAAGATAACATAATAATAAAGTAATCTATATCATGACTTTTCATTTCCATAGTGAATATATCTCTCAATAATCTTATGGCTATTCTTAGCCTAAGATTGGGTTAAATATTATTCATCTATAAAACTAGAATACATATAATTTAAAATAACTCTAGAATAGATTCTAAAAACAACTTATTCTTCTTTATATACTTGAAAATAATGGTCTAATGTCAAGTGTTCCTACACAATGACTTTGACTCAATAACTAGCTTTTTAAGCTTTCAAACACACTCTATGTCTTCTCGGTTAGCTACTACTATGAGAAGAATACTCTAATTACGATTATAACCTTCTCTTAGGCCTCTCTTAGGTCTACATTGGCTCATAATAAAATTTATACAACCCAACATGGTTTTTATTGAGAAGTCGATCACTACATTGTCGACTTATTCTTTACATAGTCGAGCTCTAAATTTCTTGGCAAAATCAGACCACACTTAAGGCATAGTTGGTCTCTCTTATAGATTAGTTGGCCTATTATATAGCACATAGTTAGCCTCACAATAATACAGTCGGTCTCATAATAATAGAGTTGGTCTCATAATAACACAGTCGATCTATCATATATCATAGTGGGTCTATCATATATCACAGTTGACCTCACAATAACAACAATCTTGTTGACAAGTTGAAGATATCTATGTTTAATGTTATGAGGCTTAGGCACAATCTTTAACTATTACCCTATGAAGCTTATTGTGCTTCACTAACAATGAAAGGATAATAAGTATGGAGCCGAGATATTTTCTACTCAGAGGTATATAATTGTTTAACTTTTCCTAAGGCATAAACTATATGACAAGGAGTAGAAAAATAAAAAGAGTTAATCATAACCATTCCTCATTCTAGTTATGATATGATAATATAGAAAACAATAATCCTCTGTAAAGGATAAACATCTGATGTACATTCACTATGCTCAACGATAATCTTCTTAGCAAACGACAGTTCTAACACAAATCTCTTTACTTCTTTCATACTAATGATCTTAGTCAAATGAAACGTAGCTATATATACTCTATCATTGTCTATGGTATGTAGTAGACTTACTTGAATAATAACACAGGCTGAGACTTCACCGTTGTCGCTTTATTGTATTTCCTCTGCTCTTCCTAGCTTTTGAGCCCTTCTCTTCGTCTACATACACAGTCTTCTCCCCGCTTCTACTTAACCTCCTCACAATAGTTATGGGTAGATAGTTAAAGCATCACCCCCAAGAATCTCTCTCCACTCCATATGAAACTTAACATGCAAAATAAGTGGGGAGTGTGGCGCGACTGCTCCTTCCCCCACTCCCCAAGCATCTAGGGAGAACACTAAGGAGAAATAAAGAGAGACTTTTTACCTCTCAAAAAATGATCTTAACTATGACAATAATAATAATAATAATAATAATAATAATAACTTGTAGATAGACATAATACACTTAACTAATAGATGTCTCTATTGCATACTCTCGAACACTAATTGTGCTTATTTGTAAGTACAATTATCAACAGAGAATTCTCACAAGTCAACTAAGATTTTGACAACAAAATTAAACATGTTTAGTCAATTTACACACGTCGACTTATCATCCAAAGGAATACACCATGCTTTTATCAAATGAAAAAAAGGATTTTAACCTTTGTCTTAATGATGACATAATTTGACAAGAATAAACATGATCTCACTACTAAGTATGTGTGTGTGTGTGTGTATTTCCAGATGGCATAAGAATCGTTGCATTCACGTGATTTAGCACCCTCTCCATGGTGATACTCTCTCTCTTCATATCAGAGGGAAAATAATACTATTCTTGCATCCACCTTAGTTACATGATGATAGTTAGTCCATTTCACCATTTAACCACATGATCATTAATAATGTCATAATCAATTATTCCTTGCATATAATTTAATATAAAGAAAAATGCATTTTCCATCATTACTATAATCATAATATTTTCTCTGACTAACTATTTGTCTTCACAAAAATAATGAAAACAAATATATTAGTTTAAAAATGAGGTGTGACATATCTCCCCCCTTAGAGATCATCATCCTCGATGATTAAATCCAAACCAAAAACAAATACTTCAAACATGTTCTTATACATCATGCTATATAAAAATATGTGGAAACTTTTGATAGATATCATTATAATCCTCCCAGGTAGCATTTTCCTTTGAATATTGGTCCCATTGGACCTTACACTAGGTAGCCTCTTTGTTATGTAGGTGGAGCTTGCATACCTTGAGCACTTTGAGAGGATCGATCATGACCACTCCTGGGTCCTGTACCTAGAGAGCATTCCAATCAAGTATATGATTAGATGTTGATATATATTTCTTCAAATATGACACATGAAAAACATCATTCATTCTAGCAAGGGCTAGTGGTAGAGCTATCTTGTAAGCAATTGGATTAACCACTTCTAGGACTTCAAAAGGTCCAACATATCTAGGTGATAGTTTGGAAGACTTTCTAAACTTAATTGGGCTCTTATGTGTTTTGACTCTCAAGAGAACTTTAACTTCTACTAAAAATTGTCAGGGTATTCTCTTGGCATCAACATAGCTTTTCTGTCTATCATTTGCTTTTGCCAATCTTTTCCTGATCATCTTTACTTGCTCTTCCATTTCTGAAAGCATTTATGGCCCAAGGCAAATCCTATCCTCTAGCTTATCCCATCTTATAGGAGTTTGACACTTTTTGTCGTACAATGCTTCGAATGGAGCCATCTTAATTGCAGAATGATAAGAATTATTATATGCAAATTCAACTAGTGGAAGATACTCTTCCCACTTATACTACTGATCCATACAATACATCCTCAACAAATCCTCTAGTATTTGATTTACTCTCTTAGTTTGTCCATCCATTTCTAGATGATAGGATGAGATTATATTCAGTTGTGTTCCCAAATATGAGAACAAAGTTTGTCAAAATCTTGAAGTTATCTAAGCATCTCTATCCAAAATTATCTTTTACGAAATTCCAAGCAACCTGAAAACTTTTTGCATGGACTTCTTGGCTAAGATGGGTGCTCCATTTGTAAGATTACCAGGTATAAAATAAGCTACCTTAGAAAGTTTATCCACTACTACAAGAATAGCATCATGCTTAAGGTGGGACATAGGTAATCCTTGGACAAAATCCATACTAATAACCTACCATTTCCATTCAGGTATGTTATGAGGATACAAAATTCCTACTGGGTGCTGGTGTTCAACCTTAACTCACTGATACTCTAGGCATCCTACCACAAATCTTGTAGCATTGTTTTTCATTCCCTTCCAAAAATATAAGGGTTTCACATCAGCTAACAACTTTGTCACTCTAGGATGACTTGAATATGGTGCAGAATACACTTCTTTCCACACAGTTCTTCTTAAATATCCCTGATTCGGAACATATATTTGGTTATTGAATCTCGATAACCCATTAGGTTTAAAATAAAATCCATCATACTTTGTATCTTGAGGATTTTATATTAAAGATTTCAAAATTTGCTCATAATATTCATCACCGGTCAAATTCTTCAATACTTGAGCTCTAAAATTAGAGTGCACTAATACTATTGTCGATATGTGCCTTCTTCGACTCAAGGCATCAACCACTCGATTTTCATTACCCTTAATGTACTTAACCTCAACATCATAGTTAGAGATGAGCTCTAACCATCTTCTTTATTGAGCATTAAGGTTAGGTTGTGTGAATATATGCATCAAACCTTAATTATCAAATTTTAGTTCATATTGTTTTCCCAACAAATAATGCCTCCATACTTGAAGAGCATGCATAATTGCCGCTAATTCCAAATCATGAGGGGCATAATTCTTCTCATAAGGTCATAAATTCCTGGACTTATAGGCCACAACTTGGTCTTCTTGTATGAGCACTCCTCCTAACCCTTCTCTTGAAGTGTCAGTGACAACAATAAAATGACCCTCTGGGTCTGGGACTTTAAGAATTGGTGCTAAAGTCAATTTCCTTTTAAGAACATTAAAGCTTCTTCACACTTATCAAACCATTTAAATCTCTTTCCTTTTCTCTGCATGGAAGTGATTGGATGGGCAATTCTAGAAAAGTTCAAAATGAACTTCCTGTAATACCCTACTAATCTCATAAAACTACGTACTTCATGCATATTTTTAGGAGTAGGTCATTCCAAAATAGCCTTTATCTTCAATGGATCTACATCAATTCCTTTAGCTGATATTATATGACCCAAGGACTCCACCTCTTTTTGAAAGAAGGTACATTTGGATAACTTACCATAAAGTTTATGCTCCCTAAGTCGTTGTAGAACTATCCACAAGTGTTGATGATGTTCCTCCTCATTATGAGAGTAGATTAAAATATCATCTAAAAACACCAGAACAAATTTGTCTAGACATTCTCTAAAAACACTATTCATCAAATTCATAAATGCTACCGGAGCATTGGTCAAACCAAAAGGTAAGACTATGAACTCATAAGTCCCATGCCTTGTTTGAAAGGTTGTCTTGTGAATATCTTCTTCCTTCAACCTTAGCTGATGATAACCTGAGCTAAGGCCAATTGTGGAAAATATAGATGCATCACACATTTGATCAAAAATATCATCTATGCATGGTACATGATACTTGTTCTTTATTGTTGCTTTGTTAAGCATATGATAATCTATACAAAGACACAAAGTACCATCTTTCTTCTTAACAAAGATCATAGGCACTCCCCAAGGTGACACACTAGGTCTAATCAGTCCTTTTTGCAACAATTTGTAGAGTTGTGCTTTTAGCTCCATCAACTCAGTAGTAGTCAGTTGATAAGGTGCTTTGGACACCTGTTCGAAACCAGGAATAATATCTATTGCAAAATCAAAATCTCTTTCTGGGGGCAGACCTGGAAGGTCTTCCGAAAACAAATCCTAAAAATCATGAAGAAAAGGGTACATTTCAAAAGAATTTTCCTTAGGTTCCTTCTCGTCTTCATCTTTCACCTCCTCCATTTTAATTACAAACATCTGTCATCCTTTCCATTTTTCTCTTTTTAATTGCATCGCAAAAATTATCCTAATTTTCATTTCTCACTGAAAACCTTAGATAAGGACAACATTTCTGCCATCATCAAGGCATTCTACTATTTTGGAAAGACAATCAACTTTTGCCTTTTTCTGTGATAACCATTCCATCCCTAAAATGACATCATAGGATCCTCGAGGTGCTACATAAAGATTGACCTCTGTGAAAAAAGTAGGTAGGGTTAATCTAGCTTCAAACAAGCATTGTTCTACCCGAGCTCTTGACTAGTTTGCAAACTCTACTGTCCATGAATTAGCCATGAAACTAGATTTCTTAGACATTTTATCAAGTATTCTAGGGTTCACAAAATTTTTAGTTGCTCCTATATCTATAAGAATAGAAATTGGGGTTTCAAAAAGAGTACCTGTGGTTTCAATAGGAGTAACTTGATACTTAGCTTGATGACTATCAAGAACACCATGAATCCTTTGCTAAAAAGCCATTTGCTATGAAGGTAAAGGTTTACCTCCATAAGATTTCCATTGAATCTTTGTGGGGCACTGGTTAGCATAATGATCTCTTCCACATGTGAAACACCCTCTAGGAGGACCTCTCTTTCTAGAAGATCGGTTGGTAATATCATCATTCTTTTTAGGATTGAAATCCTTATTTCCATCCCTAGATTCATTTCCATTAAATCTAAAACTTTTACCACAGTTCCTCTCTCAGGATTCTTGATTCTTGTTTCTCTTTTTGAAGGATGCTGAAGGATGACTCTAGTTAAATTTCCTTCGAGATCTTTCTTGATACATAGAGATAGATTTGAGCTTCTGCTCTTGTTTGATGGATTTCTCAAAGACTTGATCCATGGTCATGGGTCCATGGACATCCACTTCTCTACCAATCTGAGCATTCAAGCCCATGATAAACTTCCTTATTCTAAATCTCTAATCCTTCCAATATTGTGGCACATACTTCAATAATCTGGTAAATTTTTCTCAGTATTCAGTGATAGTTATATCCCCTTGATGCAAATTTTGAGAATCTATTAATTTTTGGTCAAAGTAAAGTTGGGGCAACCATCTTTTCCTAAATATGACCACAAATTGATCCCAAGTTATGTTAGTGTAGCTTTTGTATTCCTTTTCATAATGTTTTTCCTACACCTATTATTAAGCTTTCTTAGGTTAATAAAGTGAGTTTAATTAGGTGAGTGGGTCATTTGAGGTGTCACCATCCTATGAGGGAGTTTTATTTACTATGTTTAGATCATTTCGTGGTCTCTCCCTCCCAATATTCTTGTTTCATGCCTGATGACATGGATCTAGATATTGCGAGATCTCTATCCACCAATAAGTCCTCCATGTTGAGTTTCCACAACTCAAAGCTGCCTCCATTAAACTTCTCTATATCAAACCTCCTAGATGTGCTTTCCATCTCTTTCCTGCAACAAAGATTTCAAAATCCCTTGCATAAGTTCCCACTCAAACAAAGATCAACTCAAAAAAGCCTCCACCCAACAACTAGGACCAAAGATGATCAAGCTCTTATACCAACTGAAAGGAAGTAAGGTATGTGGGAAACGCTTTCCACACTAATCTACTAAGGAAGGATTGATGCCAATTTTAACTTTTACAATTATAGATTAAGATGCACATTAACATAAAGGTAATAACAACATTCACATGCAAAACTCACAACACAATATACATATATATATATACATATACATATATATATATATATATATATCTGTGTGTGTGTGTGTGTGGAGAAAACCCTTTAGGTAAAAACCCCACACTCTAAACCCGCTCAATATATTATTCAAGAGTCAAGAAGATTACAATATACTTGTAGTGAAATCTTTCATAGGAGTATTAATTAACCAAAGATTTAGAGGTAACTCAACATCTATAAGACTCTTACACACAACTTCCATCTCCAGATATATAGAAAATACAATACAGTAAACCATCAACGGTAATTACTAAACCATGAGCCAAAACCACCCAAAAGTGGCACCCAAATTATCTCCAATCAAAGATGCCTTATGATGTGCCAAATCACACACCAACACATGTAACTCTCCACTTTATAGCTGTTTTAAGAGTCCAACATGTTTTCACATTTCCCAAAAATAGGAGGTCCAACTTCTGGAGGCCATATCTTTTGATCTGGGTGTCTGATTGACAAACCGTTTGATGCATTGGAAATCTTGTGAAGAGATCTATCAAGATATAACTAGCTTTATCAGTTACGACAAGTTTTAGGGCATTTAGGGACCTCTAAGTGCCTTAAAACTAAGTTTGAAACTTTCTGACAACTTCAAAAAATAGAAACTTTAATATCTCGCAATCCAGGTATGATCTTGAGTTGAAACTCACCCGAGATGTTTATTTAGTCATTCTACACCTTTTGGAAAAATTTCAGGTCCATTCAAGGTCAAATGTAGAGTTACTAAAATTAGTAAGTCCTGCATTTTTAGCCCTTTTGGAAACTTTGAAAGTTCTAGACCATTATTAAAGATAAATGGTATTCAAAAAGACCAAAAATGGGAAGAATAGTAACCTTTCATATTTGCAAGATTGAGACACTCTTCCTAACATATTGATTGGTTTTTCCACCTTTACCACTCTCCCTGGTCTATATAAACTCACTACCTAGCTTGTATTTGGTATTCCATTCCATTCTATTTTGTGAGCAATCTATTTAGACTATTTTGATATGATCTATTTGTTTCCTCCATTTTGATCTTCTATTTGTGCATGTCTTTAGCTTTCTAGATTTTGGGTTTCTATCTCCATTTCAAAATCTAACATGATATCAGAGTGGGTGAATGCCTAGGGCTATTCATTTATAAGATCTTGGATTTGAGATCTTGATTTCTCTTGAAAGTTGAGTATGCTCTTCTCTTGAATCTGATGATGACCTGGAGAATTAGAAAAACTTGACAGAAATACCAATTTCTGGGGAGGGTTTTGTATGTGGCTTTGTGTTGTAGGTAGCTTTGGGAGATTCTTGGAGTAAATTTGAGCTCACCATTGTGTTTAGAGCTACCGAAAAAGTTAAAATAACCCTTTGTTTCATCTAGATCAGACATTGGAAGCCATGTTTATGAGGGTTTGAAGCTAGAGGTTCATTGCTAGATCCAACAGGGAGCCACCATTTCAGAGTAGTTTGGGTCGAATCTAACCTTGCAATTGCGCTCAGAAGGGTCAAAAACCCTAAGATCGCTTTTCTATTCATTAAAATCAGAGAAAGGTTTCTAGAGAGTAAATTTTTTACTTGGGGACCTCCTTGGCCCCCTACACATAGTTCAAGGCAAGCTTGAGTTTTTTTCCAAAATATATTCCTACGTTTGTTTTTTTGTAAAATATATATATCAATTTTTTTTTAAAAAATTCATAGTGATAAAGTTTTGGAAGAAATAAAAAAATATTTTTTTGGGCAGTACCCTGCGTAGTACGCAGGGTACCCCCGTACCTATAGAGGCTGGACGGGAGCTCCTTGAGCTCCGTGCCCCTCATAAGAGGCCATGGACCCCTCTTTAGAGGGTCCATAAACCCCTTACATAGGGTGTGGGGGAGGCTTCGACCCCCCACTCAAACTCAATTTTTTTTTGAAAAAATATGGTCTACAAATGCTATTTAGCCTTTTGGCCTTAATTCCTGCAAGCCTCCATTGACATGCCTGCCACATTTGGCAGTCCATTTGGATGTTTGCCAAATTTAACCTATCTCTATATTTATCCAACTGAGATCTATTTCTGGCAGAAGTTTTTTACATTCGGCTAGAGAATCTTCATTTTGGTAGTGGTTTTCTATTTTTGGAGATTTCGCTAAACTTGACGACATAATTTTTTTTTCATTTTCTCCCCCCTCACTATTGTAGTTTTCATTTTTGCACTTGAACTTCTAACGACTCATTTTCAGTCATACTAAGGTCTTTTTCAGTGAAAGTTTTTTTGAAAAGAGGTAGAATTTCATGCTCTTCACAGTGGTATGATTGGTTTTTTCTCAAGTGATCCCATTTTACATAAATTTAGTTTTCTCATCAGATCTGAAGGATAATTCTTATTTTTTGAACTTCAAATGACTATAACTTTCACATACGACCTTGGATCAAGGTGGTTCATTTTTTGAAAGTCAATATTTTTCCAAGAACTACACATTGGTGCTATTTTGAGGTTCTCACTCTGAGATAAATTTTTTGTGCTTTTAGTAATTGGTCCATTTTGGACATTGTAAAAATTTGGAAAACAACTCTAACATTGTAAACACACTGATCTATAAAGTGCCAAATCATAGTTTGTTGGGGGGATTCTTTATTAAGTGAAAAAAGGGGGGTCTCTTGGTGTGCTTTTTGATCTATTTACTCATGCTCTTCTTTTCCTTCATATGGATCATTCTAAGGTTCCATTTCTTACACCTTACAATTATTTAACATGGCATCAACCAGAATGGAATGCCCTAATGCAAATTGGGTATACTCCATATGTTTAACAAAGGTAACTGAACCCATATATGATAAGGAAAAGATAAAATGGATGCTTGAACATACAAAATCTCTTGGATGTCTTCATAGCCTTGTTTCCCTTGATCTTTTGTTTCAAATTGAAGCATGTAGAAATGCACTCATGATGCTTGGGAAAAATTGAAAACATTGTATGGTACAAATGATGAAGTTAGAGGCTATTAGATTGACAATGATTTGATGAGCCTTGATCCTAAGAACTTTGGCAACATACAGGATTATATAACTAAGGTTAATGATATGAGAGCACAATGTAAAGCATACATTGTATTGAGAAGAAGGACATTCAGTTAATCTATAATGTACTAAACAAACTTGGTCCTGAATTTTTTGCTTTTGTTTATAGCTTTCACACTCATAGGCTAATTATGGGAGTTGCATACACCATGCCTTCATTTGCATCTTTTTCTGAGATGTTAATGCATGAAAAACATATTCTTCTTTCTATGGGTATCATTAAGCCATCACAAACTCAAGCCTTGTTGTATAGTTAGCCTAAGGGATAGAAAGAGTCAAGTTCTTCTGACAAGAAATTAAAAAAATAAAAGAAAAATCCACACATACATCAAGCATAGAACAAATCCTCTTCAAAATGGAACTCATCTAAGAAGGAGAAGTCTATTTGTGCATGTTGCAAGAGGACTGGACATGAAGAACATTCTTGTTATACAAAGGATATTGATGAACTGAAACATTTTCTTAAGAAGAACAATATTAGTCTACCTTCTAGAATGTCTAAGTCTTCTTCTTCTTCTTCTTCACATTCCAAACAGTCAAGATCTAATAAGGAAAAAGGCCATGCAAGTTTTGCTTCCAAGTCATAGAAAAATAAGGGTAAAGCTCTTTGTGCTTCTACAGGTCTTGTATCAGGGAGATGGCTTCTTGATTATGGAGCTTCTCACCATATGGCTTCTTCACAGTCCATGTTCTCTTGTTTTGAGCCTTGTGTTATGCCACCTATTCTGATGGGCAACAATACTTACATGAATGTAATTGGGATGGGATCCATTGATATTGGGGATGGCACTTTCAATGATGTTTTGTGTGTACCTCATCTGACAAACCATCTTCTTTCCATTTATCAAATCGCCCATGGTGGAGCAGGGAAGACTGTGGAATTTACACCTGATTCAGTTGCCATTTGAGACTTGGAGAGTGGAAAGATTATTGCTACTAGAATGGTTGATCATGCATCTTGATTATACTTTTTTTTAGACTTGTTATGTCAAAAAATATCCCCTTGGGGGCTTTTCCCTCTTAAGGTTTAGCTCCCGAGTCCTTAAATTGCATTTAGAGCATCTTGTGTGTTATTTTTGACTCCCAATGAGAAAACCCTGAAGTCTTATGGCAAATAGGACCTAGGGGATTGCATTTTGATGAATCCCAGATAAAAATGGTAGGGTGGACTTGGGCGCTAGCACCTTAGTCTTGCCCTATTTTGGGTCTACCCTAATTTCAAATGTCAGTTTAGTGACCGTTATTTAGGTCCTATGCTAACATCTAAAGTTTGAATTACGAAATTCTTAGCAGGAATCTTTATAGTTGCATATATAAGCATGATTAGGTTTCATTTGCAAACTAGATCAAAATTGGATGAGCATTGTGATTTTGAGAAAGTGATTTAAGGCATTCATTGTGTTGCAGAGTAGTACTTTGTTGTTATTGTGTTTGTATTTGCATATTTGACATCCATCTCCTCATGGCATGAAGAGCATCTTCCTTCCATGAGATCTAAACTTCAAGATGATATCTATTGTGTTTTCAATCATTTGTCATTTAGATTTTTGCCTCTATCCTATCAGGATATGTACTCTTATCTGACAACAGTGTTCAAAAGACTTGAATGTCTCTCTAGGGCTTGACCGAGGCAAGCCTCTAAACACCACAACTCCCTCCCACACTCCTTGTAATTGTAGGCTACAGGTACCAAGTTTTGTGAAGTGGAGTTGTAGAAATGGAGTGGTAGACATCTAGGATTTAGGATATGAGAAGTAGAGGACACTGGTGAACATTCCTAGACTAGGGTGCTAGTCCCTATGTCCTCCAATTTTCTGAGGCAAAAATAGAAGTTGCAGTGCAGATCAATGTTAGGAGAAGTTCTAGATTCTGTGATGAAAAGTACACCTTGGACTTGGGTGGTAGTCCCCGTGTCCCTAAATTTTCTATTTTTCGGACTTTGAAAAATAGTGAGTTAAATATCCTTGTCTTTCACCTTTGTCTGAAAGGATTTGCCGTGATTCGATAATTTGCTTACTGTTTTGCATATTTATGGTTTTAAGTGAAATTGAGAATTAAATTGAGATATTGTTTGACACATCCAAGATTTTGCATCTTCCCAAGTGGCAGCCCAACCTGATAGGTGAATCCTTTTGCACAAATTAGAGGTTCAACTCGGTTAATATGCCCTTGGAATGTTTTGTGTGAAAGGAGGATTCTGAATAAACCCTTGAAATAATCCACCCTCTTTTCATATAAAACATTTTGGTGAACCCATTTTTTTGGACGTTTTGGCACCTTGCTGAGTGTTGTTTGATAGATTTGCATTCATTCATCTTATTGCATTCAAAAAATTACAAAAAAATTGAAAATTTTGAAAAATTTGGCATCTTAGGCTTGCATTTTAGCATAATTTGAATTATTTGACATTTAATTGCATTACATTTCTGTTATTTTCATTAGATCTGATTTAAATTACATAAATTCATCATTTAGCATTCACTTGCATTGCATTTTTGTGCTTAAATCGATAAAAATTGGTTGAAATTGTGCATTTTTCATAAAAACCTAGTTTTGCATTGGCTAAGGTTTGTAGTAAAAATCTTGTTTCAGATTTTACTACCATTTTCAAACACTCATTAGGGCTAATTTCCAATTGTAGTGTTTCATCATAGTGGTCTTCTTGCAAAATTTCATGTCTAGGGCTTGAAAACCTTGCATTTTCACTAGATCTGGCCTTATCGTCTCTCTAGATTTGCACTACAAGCATGTTGTAAGGGATTTTGCTGCATTAATTATCTATTTTTAGGGTTATTATCTTATTCCCCTCCTCAAATTCCTTACAACACCCTTTTTACTAGGCCTTTGCATTGAAAATTTGTGAAAATTTGCATATTTTAACTATATTTTCACTAGGGTTTGACTTAGATTGGCACTATAGGTGTGTTGTGATGGATTTTATTTCATTAAGTGACTGATATTACTTTTATAATCTTCTTTTCATCATAACTTTCCTCACAACACCCTTTCTCTTATTCATTTGCATTGAGAATTGTTGACAAATTGCATATTTTAGCACATTTTCACTAGGTTTTGACTTGTCATCACTCTAGGTTTGCATCAAAAGCATGTTGTAAAAGATATTACCACATCATTGGACTGGTATTAGGCATATTATTCTCTATCCCTCTTGAAATTTTTCACAACACCTTTTCTCCTAGTGATTTGGATTGGAAAAAGTTGAAAAATCAAGCGTTTTAGGTCATTTTCATACATACTTTTGCACTGGTTCTTGCATAAGTTTTGAAATATTTAAAATCTTATTTGGCACTCATTTGAACACACAAACATGGCTTCTCAATACAAAAATAATGATATGCTTCCTTCTAGGCCTTATTTGAAAAGACGAGCCCCTGAACTTGAAATAACATTTACACCTCATGACAAAGAAATGGTAAACACTGAAGGGCCTCTTTATATTACAGTAAAAATAATGGAAATACCTGTGGATGGAACACTCATAGACCCTAATTGCATGACTAACGTGGTTACAAAAGATTTCCTTCTTAAACATGATTTGCAACAAAACTATTATGACCCGTCAGATTTGCAAATTAAAACACATAATGGATCTTTGATGAAAACATTTGGATTGATAAAATTATTAGTCTCAGTTTACGATAAAACCATGGATCAGTTATTTGATGTTATCCCCTTACTCGACCTCTTTCGTGTAAAACTAGGACATCCTTGGCTTAATGCTATGAATGGCATTCCTTCAATTATTCACAAATGTCTAAAATTCCCTTTGCATGGAGAGATCCATACTGTCCGTTGTAATACATACCAACCTCCAGCTAAGAGAAAGAATTTCACCCTTGATTACTTTTGGCCACAACCTGAAACACAACCTGAGCCATGAAGAGACCAATTCTTCCTAAATTATAGATGATACAAAGAAAAACAACTAGCTAGAGTGATCAGGCCTCCTTTACAAACATTGAGGGAAGAACAACATGTGTTTGAAGATCCTTTTAGAGCAAAAGGAAAACGACAAAGTGACATAAGAATTACACAAGACTACTATGAATATGATGAGATAATTGGCATGATAGATGTGGATAAGGAAAAGTTTCATAACTCACCTCATCCACGGAGAGATGGTATCTATGCTGATATCCCACCCCAATCATCCTTACAAGGATCGGGAGGTTTTCATTGACAACAAAACATTCCACATAGACCAATGAAATTTGAACATGGTGCTTCTTCCTCTAATGTGAAAACTCCTATGGAAAAACATGATAATGCCTTTGAAAAGATAAGTGGTGAGACAAGAAGGAATAGACAAGCAAAATAAAGGAGGTAGTGAAGACAATCTTTTACCCAACGACTTGCCACTCAACAAGAAAACATTCAACCTAACATTGAATCAAACATAGAAAACCTTAACACTAAACAATTGGAAGATAAGAACAATAGTTGGGCTATGGTACCTTACACACCTCTTTCCTCTAGCATTCGAGATTGGAAGAGGATGATTTGCTTGATGACAACCTATAGTTTGGTTGCCCCTATAGGTAAGTATTTCTAACCCTTTACCTCCGTGTTGTGTTTCCCCTGTGATGTGTTACGTGTTGTTTAAGCCTCCTAGGATGACCCTTGATACTCTCGTAAGGTCAAGGATACTAGGAGATTGCCTCTGTTGTGACCCTTCTTCTATTTGCATCATCATTCTTCTATATTATTTCTCCTCTATTTCCATTGTTGTGTGTTGTGTCTTATGGACATAACATTACAATTAGTGACTTGGGGGCATCCTCCTACGTGACTGTTCCTAAGGCACTTGTTTCTCCTCTTGATTTATTGTTTCCCTTCCTCTAGTGGTTCTATCTAGCGAGAAAATACCGAAAAACATATTATATTGATGTGGACCTAGTGTCACTTTAGTGAGTAATCAAAAAAAGGACCTAGTCCATACATGATGACAGGGTTGTTATATTCTATTCAACTCTTGACTAGTAGAATCACTCCATGTGATCTTGAGGTTGTCTTATCGCACTTACAAAACATAACAATACTACTGCTCCATGCACTTTATCTATCTTGTATCTTGCATTCCTTAGTTCTTTATGTGAATGATCATATACATTGTTGTTTATCATGATTATATGGATGATAACACCTTTTCTTGTAGGGAATTGTGTGTTTGTGGGAATATTTGGTGATCATAACGTACATGTCACCTCCGGGGGCATGGGCTTTGCAAGAGCTCATGTTCCCTTGTGTGTTTTCTTCCTACCTTAACGTGCTTGATATTAGTGCATGATATCAACCACCTTAAGGTGGGGGCATATATAAGGTAAGCTATCTATTCTAGATGCTAGTAAAGTGTGTTTGAACAATCTTGAAATCTACTTCATATACCTCCTTTGCACCATAAGGCATCTCCATGATGCAGGTGGGGTTGTATACTCATACCTCCTTTTCACCATAAGGCATCTCCGTGATGCAGGTGGGGTTGTATGCCATGCTTCCTTTTCACTGTAAGGTGTCTCCGTGATGCAGGTGGGGATGCATTTTCAAAAGTCCCTTGAGTAGGCAGGGAGCGGATCTAAGACTATCTTAACCCTTAAGCGTGTCTTTGGTGATTGTTGTGGCAAAGTGCAATCATCAGTGTGTGCCTGTAATGTGCTTGAGATGGATGTGAACCTAGCAATAGGTTTCTTCTGTCGCTTGTCTATTGTGTCTTCTATGTGTGTGTATGGTGTGTTTGTTCCCAAGCATAGTCTTAAAGACTGGTGGTGATGAATCCCTCCTATTCTTTGGGATTTGTATGGCATGCTTGATTTATATGGCGTGTTTGTTCTCAAGTGCAGTCTTAAAGACCAGTGGCGATGAGTCCCTCATGCATTTTGGGTTGTGTGTTTACTTTCCTTATACTTGCATCTGCATTTCATATAAGAGAAAAAGAAAAAGAAAATAATCATTGCATTCACTGTGTTTTGTGTGTCTTCAATGATGTCTTTTCCATGTCTTGCGTGATTGTAACTATCTTCTCTATGTTTTATGTGCATGTTACTGTCTTCAGTGTGTTTGGCGTGTTTGTTGACCATACTTTAATGCATGTATTGGCCTTGCGTTTATACATACATTAAAGTGAGGGCTAAATATTATGTTAGAAAATGTCCCCTCGGCGGCTTTTCCCTCTTAAGGTTTAGCTCCCAGGTCTCTAAATTGCATTTAAAGCATCTTGTGTGTTATTTTTGACTCTCGGTGAGAAAACCCTAAAGTCTTATGGAAAATAGGACCTAGGGGATTACATTTTGATGAACCCTGAACAAAAATGGTAGGGTGGACTTGAGCACTAGCTCCCTAGTCCTGCCCTATTTTGGGTCTACCCTAATTTCAAATGTCGGTTGAGTGACCGTTATTTAGGTCCTATGCTGACATCTAAAGTTTGAATTATGAAATTCTTAGCGGGAATCTTTGTAGTCACATATATAAGCATGATTAGGTTTCATTTGCAAACTATATGGAAATTAGATGAGCATTGTGATTTTGTGAAAGTGATTCAAGGCATTCATTATGTTGTAGAGCAGTACTTTGTTGTTATCGTGTTTGTATTTACAGATTTGACATCCATCTCCTCATGGCATGAAGAGCATCTTCCTTCCATGAGATCTACGCTTCAAGGTGATATCTATTGTGTTTTCAATCATTTATCATTTGGATTTTTTCCTCTATCCTGCTAGGATACGCACTCTTATTTGACAATGGTGTTTAGAAGACTTGAATGTCTCTCTAGGGATTGACCGAGGCAAACCTCTAAACACCACAACCCCCTCCCACACTCCTTGTGATTGCAGGCTATAGGTACTGAGTTTCACGAAGTGGAGTTACAGAAAGGGAGTGGCAAACATCAAGGATTCAAGATCTAAGAAGTAGAGGATTCTGGTGAACATTCCTGGACTAGGGTGATAGTCCCTGTGTCCTCCAATTTCTATGAGGCAAAAATAAAAGTTGGAGTGAAGATTAGTGTCAGGAGAAGTTCTAGATTTCGTGACAAAAAGTGCACCTTGGACTTGGGTGCTAGTCCCTGTGTCCCCAACTTTTCTATTTTCCAGACTTCAAAAAATAGTGAGTTAAATATCTTTGTCTTTCACCTTTGTCTGAAAGCATTTGTCATGATTCAATAATTTACTTACCATTTTGCATATTTAGGGTTTTAAGTGAAATTGAGCATTAAATTGAGATATTGTTTGACACATCCAAGATTCTACATCTTCCCAAGTGGTAGCCCAAACTGATAGATGAATCCTCTTACACAAATTGGAGGTTCAACCACCCTCTTTTCATATAAAACAAGACTTTGCACTAGATGATGGCTCTGATCCTTTGGCTGTTGATCACACTCCTTGTGTGTCATTTGATTTTGAGGAGAATTTTGGTTACTTGAGCCTGGGTATTCTCACATCTGATCTAGTTCTTGAGCCTTGTATTTCTTCTTCTCCTCCTCCTGTTTCTTCAGATGTCAACATTGCAATGATATAGGAGGCTCACATTGGTCTTCTAGAGACATAACTGCTTGGGACATATTCGTACCAGACATTTCATCCTTGTTTGTAGAGTCCCACATTATAGATTCGGGAGACACTATTGATTTCATTCATCTTCTCTTTAATGGAGTTGATTCTTCTTCAGATGTTTCGAGGGCACATTCAGACCCTCTTGTTCCTTCTTTGCCTATATCTGCTTCTACAGTGATTTTTTATAGATACTCATGAGTCCACATATCTGACTCAGTCATCATACATTTTGACATCTTCTGCAGAAGTATCATCATCTCCTATAGTACTTGATCCATCACATCAACATTTGTCACATTTTTGCATTAGCTTAGATATCCTTGAGCAGCATTTAGAGGAGGCATCTTTGTTTTCAGAGGAGATGTCTTCATCTTTGGATCCTATTCTATTTCAGTTTCCACTTGGTTCTAGTTTGTCACTTTCATCAGTTAGGCCTGGGACTCCTGCTTTGGTTGTGGAATCTTTCAGCATCGACATGGAGACATATGAGCAATTTTTAGAGATTTCATACATCTTGAGCTTTCTTCCCTCATATTCCTTTTAGGAATGGGAAGACATTCTACAGACACCTTTGGTTTTGTTTCTTCCCAAGGGGAGAAATGTTGTTCAACGATCATGGACCATCTTCTACATCCAATTTTGAGCATCAACCATTGGCATAGCTACTTACTTTTAGGGGGCTCCTTCGTCCTTCTCTTTCCTCTCTCTCTTCTAGGGGTATTCTCTCTCTATTTGTTGGGGAGGGCTTCTTTTTTAGGGGGGTGACATCTTTGTACATGGGTACCTCATCAAGCTTCGTCTTCCAGGACCCATCTTTTCATCCACCTAAGCTATGCTTAAGGGGGGGGTATTAGTGTAGGTTTTTTATTCCTTTTCATAAGGTTTTTCCTACACATATTATTAAGCTTGCTTAGGTTAATAAAGTGAGTTTAATTAGGTGAGTGGGTCATTTGAGGTGTCACCATCTTATGAGGGAGTTTCATTTACTATGTATAGATTGTTTTGTGGTCTCTCCCTATTGGTCAATTTTGCCACCTCCACCCCTCTCCCTGGTCTATATATACTCACTACCTAGCTTGTATTTGGTATTCCATTCCATTCTATTTTGTGAGAAATCTATTCAAACTATTTTTCTATGATCTCTTTGTTTCCTCCATTTTGATCTTTTGTTTGTGCTTGCCTTTAGCTTTCTAGATTTTGGGTTTCTATCTCCATTTCAAAATATAACAAGTTAGACTTAAGGAACTCAATCCTAATTCTATTTTCTTATTCATCCACCATGTGGATGCTTCTCCAACTAATTGGATGCTCCCCATATAGCTTTGGCGATCTTAGAATAATTTCTTATCTCAAAATATTTTTCCATCTATGTTAGCCAAGCCTTGGTTGCATCTCCACTCACTGTTCCATCGAACTTAGGAGGTATAACTTTCTTCATATCTCAGGCTAGCTCATTGGTAAGATGAGTTTTTGCCTCATTATGAATTTGTGAGTCTTGATTATTTACTCTAGGTTCACCATGGAAACCATATTCTTATCTCCTTTTAGAGTAATGTTCTTGATTGGTTTCTCCCCCTCTAACTTCTTGTTCCAGGGTTTCCAATCTTCCTTTTGTTTCATTTAAAAGTGACAAAATTTGATCTAATTTTGGCATGGGGTTATTCTCAGGATCTGGCCCATCTGGGTTCCCTCCTGGTTGGTTTCCAGAGTGTTCCATTATATTACCACATTTAATCATTTGCATAGAAATTTATCAAAACATGTAACTTTTTGATACACTATCATAAAGGTATAAGTTCACAAATACAAAATCTCAGAGATTCGTCACACAAACATTTGCTTACTCAAAATACCAAAACTTTACTTTATTCACTTTCTAGATCTTTTCATCCTTATTCAAATGCAAAACTTTTTGTGAAAAGGAAATGTCTACATATCACTTTTTGACAGAGGAAATTCCTCTGGTTCCTCCTCTCCGTTAGAATCAAGTAACACAAAATTAGTAGGTGGATGTACTCATGAGTACTCCTTCAACACCTCTAGACCCATAATAGGCGCATCTTGACCACACCCAAAAGGCATGTCACGATGAGGGAACGGTTTACTAATCTTAACAATAGTAGGGGTTGACAATCTTTTTGCCTCCTCAATCCGTTTCCTCCTTTCCAGGAGGATATGTTTGAGTGCATTAGCTACTATTTCAAAATCAGTGAGTCAAGCTTCCTTTGCATAACTCATTGTATCTTCCATCTTTGGTTCAAGAGATGGCTCTTTCTTAATAGTGATCTTAGGAATTTCACTAAGTTTTGTTTTTTTGGCTCACTTTCTTGTCCTTTTGTTTCTTGTTATTCTAGCACAAGAACAAATGTTTTAACATTAGCATATCTTTCCAATCTTGTGAAACCTCGCAATGAGCTCCAAGGTCGAAGTGTTGAACCTGGTAGCTCGGATACCATGTGTAACATCCCAACTGGAATATTAGATATCCTTAAACATAATTAAAGCAAACATCTCACTAATTATTTTTTAATTTACCTATAATCAAAGATATTACATTTGAAATTTCAACTACAATACATATATTCATAAAATGGTCGCTTCACATGTGACTAACAAAATACCTATTTTGTTGCCTTTTTGGCTGTTGTTATCGGGACCTGCTCCTAGGTTTTGTAGCTATTTGTGGCCTTGGGCCTGTTTTGCTTCCTGTTTGGCTTTTGTTATCGGGACTTGTACCTGGGTTTGCAGCTTACTAATATAAAAATAAAATACCACATATAGCAAATGGTTGTATTTCTTATGACTTACAATTTTACCAATATCTTTTATAAAATAAGTAATGTATTCTTGTTCACAAGTCTTCAATAGTCAATTGCAAGAGAGAGAGAGAGCATCACCATGGTGCTTTTCCTCTAACCATAGATCAATGGTCCCTGCACACCTTCCTTCTAGAAGTGGCCCTTCCCTTCATGAGGATAATAGATAATCAGAATCAATTGATTCTTTATGCCATATGAGTGTTAGAAATGAAAGCACAACTACTCAATGGAAATCTGATTCAAATATAAATTTCTGCAATCTTTAATTGTGTATTATCAATGGAGATTGTCACATGAAATAGAAACTATGCAAAATAGAAATGCAAAATAGAAAATTGAACAAACAACATAGTGTTTACGTGGAGAAAACCCTTGCGGGTAAAAAATTCTACTAGGAAAGAGGCACAAGTTTGTATTAATCTAAAAAAGATTGTACAATACAACTCAACAACTCTCTCCATCAGTCTTCAACCTGACAGCATTCTGACAACACAAGTACCTAAAATCTATATTGCAGCAACAAATACAATGGAAAATATTTATAGAAGAGTTTTCCCTCCATTCTAGGCGTCCACTTTCTCTCTCCTCCAATAACCCCACATGCAAGCATTAAATGTCATCATACATGCAACCACCAAGTGTCAAAATGTGACCCATGCAAAGTTCGGCACCCAAAACCAAGAATAGCATGTAATAGCATCTTATGATGTGTCATAACCATCATAGATACCACCAACAACAAATCTTCCCAAGATGGGTGCCTGGGGCTAAAAATAGCAACCACAACTAATAATGGATGTCATATGCGTCATACATGAATGAAATCTTATGACAACTTGCAGCTGCCATAAATCTACTTACACCACATTATGACAAGTTGTCATACATGCCAAAAATAGTAGATTCCTCAAGGGAAACACCTACCCTCATTTACCTTTGAGTTTTACAATTGCCAACAGCAAATATCACTCCATAACTACCACAGGTAACTCTAGAATTACCATTGTCAATGAAACTGCCTCATTCCCTTATGAGTGATTACAAATTACAAATAATAAATGTAATAAATACAATATTGGAATTTACAAGGTTAATGGCACCTTAATCCAAAATTCTCCTACTTGACATTATACATTGTAAATCAACCCATAGGAAATCAAATGAAATAATCAGGTACTAGAAACAAAGCCCATGGCCTCTCTACGCCACACGAACTTCTCTGTACTCATAGGTTTGGTCAATGAATCTACAATATTCTCATGAGTGTCTATCTTCTTCAGCTCATTGTCCATTTGAAACCAACTCTCAAACAAAGTGATACTGAACATCGACATGCTTAGTCTGAGTACAATTCATAGGATTCTTGGCCAAACAGATAGCACTCTAGCTATCACAACCAATCTAAATGATCTTGCAATCAAATCCAATACATGTACACAATCTCCTCAACCAAACTACCTCCTTAGAGAGATGGGTAGCAGCCATATACTCTGCTTCTATGGTGGACAAAGCAATTGTGGGCTGCCTCTTACTCATCCAACTCACTGCTCCTCCAAATAGAGTAAACACATAGCCACTAGTGGACCTTCGACTATCCAAGTCACTTGCCCAATTTGAATCAACAAAACGCTGTATGTCCAAAGATTTATCAACACTATCAGCACTAGAATAAACCAAGCAATGATCAGGAGTTCCTGCAAGATATTTAAACACCCTTTTCCCATAATTCCAATGCTGTCTACCAGGGTTAGACATAAATCTGCTCAAAACTCCCACTGCTTGGGCAATATCTGGCCTAGGGCAAACCATTGCATACATCAAACTCCCTACAACACTAGCATATGGCACATTAGACATATCCTCAAAATCATCCTCAGTCTTTGGACACATATCTAATGAAAGCTTAGTACCAATGGTTAAAGGAACTCTAACTAAGTTATAGTCCTGCATACTAAATCTCTGCAAAATGGTATTCACATACTTACTTTGTGACAACCAAAGCTTTCTGTTACCTCTGTTCCTCCTAATCTCCATACCTAAAATATACCTGGCAGCACTAAGATCCTTCATCTCAAATGCACCTAAAAGTTGGGCTTTAAGCTCACTGATCATTCCCTTAGTATTGTTGAAAAATAACATGTCATCAACATACAATGCAATGATCAATATAGAATCACCAACACAATAAATTTAAACATAGTGATCCTCCTCGCTTCTAACAAAACCCAATTTCAACACAAATGAATCAAACTTTTGATACCACATTCTGGGGGACTGTTTCAAACCATAAAGTGACCTCTTCAACTCGCAAACCCAATGTTCTTTTCCTTTTACCTCAAAACTTGTAGGTTATTGCATATAAATTTCTTCCTCAAGATCTCCATGCAAGAATGCATTCTTAACATCCATTTTCTCAATCTCCCAATCATAAGTTGCATCAATGGATAAAAGAAATCTAATAGAAGTCAATTTAGCAACATGAGAGAAAATCTCACCAAAATCAACTCCCTCTCTCTAGGAGTAGCCCTTGGCTACCAGTCTAGCCTTGTACTTCTCCAATGTCCTATCTGCTCCAAACTTCTTCTTGAAGACCCACTTACAACCTATGGCCTTTCTTCCTTTGGGAAAATGAACAAGATCTCAGGTGTTACAAGAGTCTAAAGCCATCATCTCCTTCTGCATGGATAACTACCAAGACTCACTATCATCTGAAAGAATAGCTTCCCTATAGGATCTAGGCTCATCGTTAGTACTCAATAAAGCAAATACACAATGAAAATCTAGTGGGCTATACCTGTCAACTAGATTCTGTTGTCTTGTGGATCTCCTCAAGGATGGAGTAGGAGTCTCAACTCGTTCTTTTGCATGATCATCTGTACCAACTTCTTCTATAACAATAGAGTCATCTTCATCAGAAATGCTCGAATCTTCTTCTTCTTCTTCACCCCCAATCCATCATTCTGTTCTTCTTGAGGTGCTTCTTGCTACTCTAAATCAAAGTGCACTCTCTTTACCTTTTCATCTTTTTCTTTTGGCTGCTCAGGTTTAGAAATATCTCTAAATTCCCTAAAAATAACATCTCTAGAATAGATAATCTTACGGGTTAGTGGATTTGAAAGCTTATATCCTTTGACATTATCACCATATCCAATGAATGTACACTTTTTAGCTTTTGGATCCAATCTAGATCGCTTTTCCTTAGGCACATGAACAAAAGCCTCACAGCCAGAAACCCTTAAATGTGAAACAAAAGGTTTCTTACCTGTCCACACTTCATAAGGTGTCGAATCAAGAGCCTTACAAGGAGAAATCTATTAATCAAGTAGCAAGTAGTACACACAGCCTCTACCCAAAAGCATTTATCCAACTGTGCATCACTTAGCATCTTCTGGCTCTTTCCATGATTGTTTGGTTCATCCTTTCTGTAACACCATTCTACTATGGTGTATACAGAGTTGTCTTTTATATGATAATACTTGCATGCTTGCACAACTCATCAAATTCCTTAGAGCAATATTCCTCTCCATTGTCAAATCTTAATATTTTTAGATCTTCAAACCTGATTGGTTCTCTACTAAGACTTTGAATTCCCTAAACTTAGTGAAAACTTTAGTTTTGTGTTTCCAAGTAAATTTGGACACATCATCAATGAAGGTGACAAAATAACAAGATTTTCCTATAGAATCATTATCCATAGATCCAAACACATCCGTATGAATAATTTCTAACTTCTCTTTTACTCTATTGTGTCCTAAAGGAAACAATTTTCTATTTTGTTTACCAAACACACAATGCTCATAGAAATCAAAGTGCTCATCAGAATAAGAGAAACCATCCAACAAATGTCTATTCTTAATAGTTTTCAAAACATTATTACTAGTGTGACCCAATCTATGGTGCCACAACATACATGTATTTTTAGTACTAGCCTCAGATACATAGGAGGCATTACAAACTGTAGTGGCTTCAAGATTGAACAAGTTTCCCAATCTCTTCCCCTTCACTACCACCAAGTTCCCTCTCACACTTGTCAAAAGTCACATGCATTCCCAAATCATTCATCTTTGAAATAAAAATCAAATTTCTAGCTAATCCAAGAACATGATAAACATAAAGGAGGGTTTTAATCCTCCCATCACTGAAACACAATAGTACCTTGCCTTTCCCAACTATCAGATATGTAGAGTTATCTCCAAGGTAGATATTACCTCCATCATACTCTTCATATGTGGAGAACCATTCCTTATGCCAGGTCATATGAAATGAGCATCCTGATTTAACCAACCAGTGATCATTAGAAACAACATTACATGTAGAAAGTAAAACATCTTCACCTGCATTCAAGGACTTATATCCGAAGCATTCTCCCACTATTTCTTTGGGTTTTTGTACTCCTTCACATGTCCCCTTTCACCGCAGTTCCAACACTTAACTATGTTCTTCTTTCTAGGAGTCTTAGATTAGCCCTTAGACTTGTCCTTAGCCCCTTTTTGATCTCCTTTCTGTCCTCTTCCCTTAGACCTTCCCCTAACACTAAGAGCATCCCCTAATCTATCCAAACTCTTCTTCCTTAGTTCTTGTGAAATTAAAAATGCAACAAGGGCATCCAACCTCGGATCTGTGAGGTTAGCAGTGATAGCAAGGATAACATTCTCTCAAGACTCAGGTAAAGAACAAAGAGGCAAGATAAATTTATCTTCCTCACCAACATCAACATCTACTGATGCAAGCTGACTCATCAACAAATTAAATGAATTTAAATGCTCTACAACTGACTCACCCTCTTTCATTTTCAAAGAAAATAGTTTTCTTTTTAAATAGAGTTTATTTACCACACTCTTGGCTTGATAGATCTCACCCAACCGATTCCACAGTTTATGTGCGGTCTCTTCCTTTGTGACATTCAACAAGACAGAATTTGAAAGACACAAATGGATGGTTCCTCATGCCTTCTTATCCAGTCTATCCCCCTCATCTGGAGATACATCATTGGGTTTCTTCTCTTTTTAGACAGCCAACCACTGGTTTCTTTCTTCTAACAAATCTTCCATTTTCAGCTTCCACAACTCATACCTCATTCTGTTGAACTTCTCAATGTCCAAACGAGAGGTTGATGCAATGGTAGATACAACCATAATATCAACACAAGATCTGCAAAACAAATACAACCAAATCTCCCACTGCAGCTACAACTTCCACACTACCACCCAAGAGTCAAAGTTGGCCAGGCTCTGATACCAAATGTTAGAAATGAAAGCACAACTACTCAATAGAAATCTGATTCAAATATAAATTTATGCAATCTTTAACTATGTATTATCAATAGAGATTGTAACATGAAATAGAAACTATGCAACACAAAAATGCAAAATAGAAAACGAAACACACAACATAGTGTTTACGTGGAGAAAAACCTTGCAGGTAAAAAATTCCACCAGGAAAGAGGCACAAGTTTGTATTAATTTGAAAAAGATTGTAAATACAACTCAACAACTCTCTCCACCAGTCTTCAACCTGACAATATTCCAGCAACACCTGAGTACCTAAAATATGTATTGTAGCAACAAATACAATGGAAAATATTTATAGAAGAGTTTTCCCTCCATTCTAGGTGTCCACTTTCTGTCTCCTCCAATAACCCCACATGAAAGCATTAAATGCCATCATACATGCAACCACCAAGTGTCAAAATATGACCCATACAAAGTTGGGCACCCAAAACCAAGAATAACATGTAATAGCATCTTATGATGTTTCATAACCATCATAGATACCACCAACAACAAATCTTCCCAAGATGGGCGCCTGGGGCTAAAAATAGCAACCACAACTAATAATAGGTGTCATATACATCATACATGCATGGAATCTTATGACAACTTGCAGCTGCCATAAATCCACTTACACCACATTATGACAAGTTGTCATACATGCCAAAAATAGTAGATTCCTCAAGGGAAATGCCTACCCTCATTTACCACTGAGTTTTACAATTACCAATAGTAAATATCATTCCGTAACTACTGCCGATAACTCTGGAATTACCGCTGTCAATGAAACTACCTCATTCCCTTATGGGTAATTAGAAATTACAAATAATAAATGGAATAAATACAATATTGGAATTTACAAGGTTAATGGCACCTTATTCCAACACTAAGAACTAGTGATGTGTCCTAGCTAATGACAATCGGGTTTACAACTCTAGTCTAGCTCTAGCTATGTATGACCCATTTTGATTGTTCAGCTATCTAGTACACCATTAACTAACAATGCAAGCAGTGACTTTTGCATTACTTTGGCCAAATTTTCATATAAATAGATAGTCCTATGTTCACTCTCTCTTTTCTCGACTTGGAGACAACATTCTTATTTCTCAATTTATGTCATATATATAATAATTCTTTTCGACTTGCTTATACCATATTGGTCTTAAAGACATACCATAATCCCTTATCTACTAGTCATTTTGACAAGTCTAAGGTGAGAGATTAGGTGACTATATAACACACATTGAGTCCCTCTTTGCATCCATGCAATCATGAGTCTATGACATCCTATCATCTACTCAATGACCTGTCTACCTATTCTCATGCTCAGCTGTGTTCTACACATACAAGATTTTGACATTTAAGCCATAGGGTTTTTATAATTAAAGACTCCATCTGTCTAAAACTAAGAATATAATCATTCGACTCATAGTCTGTCAAAGATAAACTATAATTTTATATACCAACGAATTGAATACACTTCCTCATGTATATCAAAAAGATAACATAATAATAAAGTAATCTATATCATGACTTTTTATTGCCATAGTGAATATATCTCTCAACAATCATGTGGCTATTCTTAGCCTAAGATTGGGTTAAAGATTATTCCTCTATAAAAATAGAATACATATAATTTAAAATAACTCTAGAATAGCTTCTAAAAACAACTCATTCTTCTTTATAGACTTGAAAATAATGGTCTAATTTCAAGTGCTCCTACACAATGACTTTGACTCAATAACTAGCTTTTTAAGCTTTCCAACACACTCTATGTCTTCTCAGTTAGCTACTACTGTGAGAAGAATACTCTGATTACAACTACAACCTTCTCTTAGGTCTCTCTTAAGTATGTATTGGCTTATAATAAAATTTCTACAACCCAACATGGTTTTTATCTAGAAGTTGATCACTACATTGTCAACTTATTCTTTACATAGTTGGGCTCTAAATTTCTTGACACAATTGGACCACACTTAAGGCATAGTTGGCTTCTCTTATAGCTCATTCAGCCTATTATATAGCACACAGTTGACCTCTTATACTTGAGACACATTTAGTCTCATAATAATACAGTCAACCTCTTATACAAGACACAATTGGTCTCGTAATAATATAGTCGGCCTCTTATACAAGACATAGTTAGTCTATCATATATCATAGTGGGTCTATCATATCTCAGTCGACCTCAATATAACAACAATCTTGTTAGAAAACTAAGGTTGCAATACGAAGATATTCATGTTGAATGTTATGAGGCTTAGGCACAGTCTTTAACTATTACCCTACGAAGCTTATTGTGCTTCACTAACAATGAAAGGATAATAAATATGGAGCCGAGAGATTTTCTACTCAGAGGTATAGAATTGTTTAAGTTTTCCTAAGGCATAAACTATATGACAAGGAGTAGATAAATAAACAGAGTTAATCATAACCATTCCTCATTTTGGTTATGATATGATACTATAGAAAACAATAATCCTCTGTAGAGGATAAACATCCAATCTGCATTCACTATGGCCAATGATAATATTCTTGCCAAACGACAATTCTAACACAAATCTCTTTACTTCTTTCATACTATTGATCTTAGTCAAATGAAAGGCAGTTATATATACTCTATCATTGTCTATGGTATGTAGTAGACTTACCTAAATAATGAGACTTCACCAGTGTCACTTTACTGTATCTCCTCTGCTCTTCCTAGCTTTTGAGCCCTTCTCTTTGTCCACATACACAGTCTTCTCCTTACTTCTACTTAAGCTCCTCACAATAGTTATGGGCAGATAGTTAAAGCATCACCCCCAAGAATCTCTCTCCACTGCCCATGAAGCTTAACATGTAGGAATAAGTGGGGAGTATGGAGCGACTACTCCTTCCCCCACTCCCCAAGCATCTAGGGAGTATGCTAAGGAGGAATAAAGAGAGACTTTTTACCTCTCCAAAAAATGATCTTAAGTATGATAATAATATTAATAATAATAGTAATAACTTGTAGATAGACATAACACACTTATCTAATAGATGTCGCTATTGCATACTCTCGAACACTAATTACGCTTATCTGTAAGGACAATTATCGACGGAGAATTCTCACAAATGGACTAAGATCTTGACAACAAAATTAAACATGTTTAGTCAATTTACACACATCGACTTGTTATCCAAAGGCATACACCATGCTTCTATCAGATGACGAAAATAATTTTAACCTTCATCTTAACGATGACATAATTTGACAAGAATAAACATGATCTCATTACTAAGTATATGTGTGTGTGTATTTCTAGATGGCATAAGAATCGTTGCATTCATGTGATTTAGCACCCTCTCCATGGTGATACTCTCTCTCCTCATATTGGATGGAAAACAACACTATTCCTGCATCCACCTCAGTTACATGACGGTAGTTAGTCCATTTCATCATTTAACCACATGATCAATAATAATATCATAAACAATTATTCCTTGCATATAATTTAATATAAAGCAAAATGTATTTTCCATCACTACTATAATCATAATATTTTCTCTGACTAACTATCCGTCTTCACGAAAATAATGAAAATTAATAAATTAGTTTAAAATAGGGTGTGAGATGTAGGAGTTACTCATTGCATATCTTTTCACAATTTTGTAGGTTTTGGTAGAGTGCTCATACTAAGGAGAACGTAAGAAGAATTATTGTATCTTTCTTTAGAGATGATATTCTTTTATGAGTGTTTGTATATTTACTTTTCATGTTGGCTAAGAATGTCCATGTACTTTGAAATTCATGTTCATGTTAGAATCACACGCACATCAAAGTGGGGGAAAAAGTCTAATGGTCAAATTAGTATACCCATGCCATTTCTCGTATACTTTTGTGCCCATCTTGGTGGAATGTCTTAATGCAACACTATTGACAAGTGTCATACTCTTGTGTTTGGTTTGGCCCATGGTCTAATCCCTATCCATTTTTATTTAGCTCCATTACACCAATTCCCATACATTCACCATTTACTCATCATTATTACACCATCATTCACACTTACTTCCATACATTTGTTCCCTACCTTGAAATTATCATTTTAGCCTCAAGGCTCATTTATAAGTGGCTTATGATTGACTTGGTTCAATTCTGAGGCACACAAGAATTAACTTGAAATTCAAATATTTAAATTCAAATTCCAAGTCTCCCACCCCTTTTTTACTAGGCTTTATGAGACGACTTAATATATATTTGTGTGATATGTTGCCATGTCATGGTATTTAAAGATATTCAATGCACAATTAATTCAGTATGAAAGAAAAGAGAGAAATCAACTAAGAACACACTTTAATCTCTAAAGGAATAAAAGAATCACATATGCATATAGGCCATCTACATGTTGGTGAATGTTGTCTTTGATCTATCTCACCATCAAACTATTTTGATCCACTAAAGGGGTTTGACCTAGGAGACCCTATTCACCTATCGAGTTGAAAAACTCCTAAACAATGTCCCTAGACACCACCTTGACAGATTTAGACAACAAGAAAGCAAAGGTGAATAACTTTCTAGGTGCACATTCTGTCAAATCATTCCCACATGACACAAATCAATCTCACATGCTAGATCAAGCTCATGTAGCTCAGGATCAAACCTACAATACTTAAGATTAAACCATAAAGATTTCTAAGAGAGTACAAACTCTAAGAGAATCATTAGACTGAGGATATCAATTTTTAGATAGTGACAAATTGAATTTATACAATTTCAACATCAATTCTTCTATCATCAATTTTAAAACTAAACACACCTAACCGTCAATCTTTATATATTTATTACAATAATATTCCTAACTAATTAATTTAAATTATTTATACTTATTTAATTAGCATAGATTATTTATGTAATGCAATTTATTCTCTTTGCACCTTAATGGTTGATTAGGACAACACACAAAGCCACAATTTATACGACACTTGGGAGTACATTCAAAAGGACCAAATTGGGTTTTTTTGGGTAAGTTGTAGACGTCGTGTAGCAAACAAAGCAGGACTAGTATCTTAATAGGGCAAGGCTTAAACGGAAGTACACCAATAAGCTAACAAGCTGAAGGCGCAAGTAAGCGCAAGATTCTTTTATCGCACTTCCGTATTAGGCAAGATACCTCGGTGCGCCAAGCAATGTCTTTTTTGCACATAAATGACAAGGTATTGTAAGGTGAAAGCAATTGGTATATGACAATGTTGTAACATTGCTCCTATGCTTCTAAAAAGGTTTATCCTCTTTATACGAGTTATTTTAATTAAGTAATATTTATGGTTAAATGTGTATTTAGTATGTAGATAGTATTGTGTAACCTTATAATTTATATGAGTTATGAAATTTACAAAATCAATGACTTTTTATCAAATTAAATAATAGTTCACATATTTATAATAAAAAATGTAGAGGTCATTAGTTTGTATATTATTTTCCAATTAAACCGTTCACTTTCTTTTACTTAGAGGTCCATTTCATCCTACCAATACATTACAAGCAACTATTGAATATAATATATATTTAGTTTCTACAATTCTTACCAAAGATCAATAAAATAACCAATCCAAGATATCTATATTGTGTGCTATAGTGAAACTCAATAATTTATTATAGTATAGTTTCTAGTTAATTTAATGTTATATTAGCAAAAATTAACAAGTAATTATGTTGCCTTGTACTTAAAATAAATTAATATTTCAATTTACAGGTCTATGCCAATGCATAATCTCTTGATTATAATAAAAAAATACTTCATAGAAGTATAAACAAAATACTAATTGTTTTATGTTGCGCATCACACTAGTGTTCTAATGTAACATGCATCCTTTTATTTAGGCTTCTGCCATTGTTAGAAGCCATGTGTGTTGTGAATAAGCAATTTATGTGCTACAACACTTTAGTTTCCAATAATACAAAAGTTTGTATCCTCATACTAAGTGTGAGGTCCATTAATCTAACGGGTAATGAAGAATATGTTGCCACACTAATGTTATTAAAGACACTTGATAACATCTTTAACTACTCGTAGCCATAATGTTGTAACTTTATAGAGAGAGAGAGAGAGAGAGAGAGAGAGAGAGAGAGAGAGAGAGAGAGAGAGAGAGAGAGAGAGAGAGAGAGAGAGAGAGAGAGAGAGAGAGAGAGAGAGAGAGAGAGAGAGAGAGAGAGAGAGAGAGAGAGAGAGAGAGAGAGAGAGATAGAGAGAGAGAGAGAGAGAGAGAGAGAGAGAGAGAGAGAGAGAGAGAGAGAGAGAGAGAGAGAGAGAGAGAGAGAGAGAGAGAGAGAGAGAGAGGCACACATTTACAACATCACACATACACAACAAGGATTGGTATCCAACGATACTATATCTAAACAATACACAATAGTGACAAGTGCAACTAGCTAAAATAATAACACATGCCATTGGATCACCAAGAGGGTAAAAAAAATTCAACTAATTGTGTAGTATGGTGTATAGTTTTCCCCTCACATACCTAGTCAATACACAATAAAACTAATTTTGGTTTACTCTCTACAAACTTAGCTAAAAGATTTAAATTCAAATACTAATTTAACAATGTGTTGTTTAGTTTTAACTACTCTCTAAACCCAACCAAAAAAATTATTTAAAATAATAAGCAAGCCACTAATTTAGTTCTATCCCATTTGTAAACTCATCCCAAAACTTTAAAAGAATGCTACAACATATGGGGTTAGTAGTACAACTTTTCACCTTCCCTTCCCTGGTGTCATAAGCTCTATATAGGTTTTACCTTTCTTGGTGGATTCAAAGCATAATAAAATGGAGCAACATAGTTGAAGCATTGATTTTGTTTTATCCTTATCTTGACCCAACTAATGTTTCAAACACATAATATCCTCATTTACAAACTAGTTTTGTGCAAAATATTACATTCACTCTTCCTCTTTTTCTTTAAAGTTATTTCACATAAAGTTGATAAATTGTGTTGTATACTTTTCATGTTTTACACTCCTCATAGATTGTACACCCCACCACAACTAGTGAGTCTAGGGCATTTCCCCTGCTATGAGGGTATGAGGGCAATGCCCTCCCATGAGGGGTTTCAATGGCAAGGGCCCTTTAGGAATTTTTTTTGGGCCCTTATAGGTGGTTTTTAGCCTATTATTTTATACCTAATGCATTGTATACTACCTAGTAGTTTTTTATATTGATAGGCCTATAAATACTCACACATGGATTAGGGTTAAGCATGAGAACAAAATATATTATTGTATTGTGAGCAATTGAATTACACAACAATGGAGTACCATTTTTGTTGGATTGTTTTTAAAATCCCATTATTTATTTTTGTTGTATATTAGATTTTGTTAGCATTGCTTTTATTGCATATGTTTATCGATATTTTTCTCTTCAAAAGAAAAATAAAAAGTTTAGGTAGGAAGAGAACAAAGATCCTTAAACTCAAAGAAATATCTCAAAGTGAATACATCTATTTGCAAGTTTTATCTACCCTCCCTTGCTCCCCCCTTTTGTTTGATCTTTTCTCTAGTTATCTCACAATAGAACTAAACAATAAAAACACAAAAATATATGAAGCAAATTAGATGTACAAACTAAGGGAGAGAAATCCTCTATGCAAAGAATCAAAGCATGCAACAATGTTGCAATGATATATAGAATAATCTCTTTCTGGCATCATAGGTTAGGACATGTTGATTTTGGATTTATGTGTCATGTGTGTATGCATGATTCAAGGCCTTCCTTACATTTGAACCTTGAGTAGAGTATGAGAAGAATGTATGTTAGGGAAACACCAAAGAGAAGTGTTTCCAAAGATCCCAAATCATAGATAGAGGCTTTACTCCACTTGATCTCATTCATGTACGTATATATGTGGATAGATGAAGATATATTATCTCATAAGAGAAGTATTTTCAAATATTCATTGATGGTTGCTCTAGATTCCTATGGATCTACTACATTAAGACCAAGTATGAAGCCTTTTCCAATTTCAAGGGCTTCAAGACCATGGTGGAGAATTAAATGATTAGATTAAATCATCTCAAATCAAATAGGACAAAGAGTATATTAGGAGAGATTTTAAGTGATTCCTCACTAACACTGACCTAACTCACCAATGCACAGTATGCTACACCCCATAGTAGAGTCGAGTGGCCAAGAGGAAACAATGCATCATCATGGAGATTTGTATACCCATGATACACAATAGATAGATAGATTTAAAATTATATGGGGAAGTTGTCATTTATGCCACACATATAATCAATTGTACTCCAAGTCACGTGTTTAAGGAATGCACTCATTTTGAGTGCATGGTAGATGAGAAATAAGACATTTCTCATTTGAGTGTCTTTGGATCTAATGATTAAGGCCACATACCAAATGAAACCCATCACAATTAGAACCTAAGAGTTGTAGTGCATTTTAGTCAAGTATGGCGAGTATCCCAAATCTTACATGCAATTCAACTCAATACTCAATGTTTTTTTTTAATAGGGACATCATATTTCACGAAGACCTCTCTTAGGTATCTTATATAGAGCCATCAGATGATTCCTGTAACAACTGATATTAGTAGAGAGAGTTCATCCAACACTTCACCAAGTATTTTAGCTTATTTCCTTTGTGAATATCACCACATTTAAATCTTTTCATTTGAAAATGGTATTTAAAGGAAATTAAATTGACTGAATCTAGACAAACTTTCATTTGGATCATCCAATCAACCTTGAATCAATAGCTTGAGAATATTTTTGGAATTTGAAGGACATGGCAAGGTGATATGGCAAGACCAAAGTAAGGGTGATCTTTTAAGACCTGGGAAAGATTATGACTTATCTCTTTTTTTTGCTATAAAATGGTTCTAAAATCTTAGCAAGATAAAAATGATATGCTTGAGGCTCAAAGTGTTGTTATCCTTGGAAATAATGTTGTTATCCTTAGAAATAATGCTACTTGTAGGTCAAGCTTTATTTCTAATAGTTGATGAAGTTTAGAAAGATTAGAATATAACAATTTGAATTGTCAAAATTTTGAGCTTGAGGAGGATTTTAGACCATTGATCTTTTTAGATATTAGATGGCTAATAGAGCATAGTGCCTCAGGGTCATTCTCAAACTTTCAAGATTCTCATATCCCTTGAATAAAGGTGAATCTATTTATTGAATCATAAGGAAGCTAACAATTTATATAATATTTTAATTATTAAAACTTTATAGCTAATAAGATCAAGCTAAAAGATTAAATATTCAAGATTTTTCATAGGGGTTAACATTAACTTTTTCAATTTATCATTTTTTATTGAATAAGTTTAAAATGAGTACAAAGTTCCAAGCCATGACATAGTCAAAGGTTTTTGAACAAAACATAAGATTAATTTCATATCATACTCCAGTAACATTTGAATTTTTTTTTAAAGTAGAGAGGACATACCAATATTCGTCCAATTAACCATTTAATTTACTACACAATGAATGTTCTAGATATACTAAAAGTTATTCCAATTAATTTTGCATTAATTCTGTAGCATGAACCCAATGGAGGAGAGATCTTTTACTCTAGTAGAAAGCTCCTCCATTTTATTTGATATATTTTCTTGATTCTTTTCCAAGACCAAAAGTTGATCTTGAAGAGCAATGACTTGTTTTCTAAGATCCTCATTGTTTTGAAAAGATTCCTATAATGCACAATAAATATTTTCCACTTGCAACATAATGTTAGAGTAGAATGCTTGGATGATAAATATTAGAGTATATGTTAGATTAGAAGCCATAACTAAACATTTTAATCCCTATAATTCTTAAGAATAGTCTATCTACAAGTTTCTTAAACAAGATTCTATCTACAAATTTATGAGACAGGGTTATTAGACCCATTGATATCAATAATAAAAGAAAATGGTTGATAACCAATACAAGATAATATGTGCTAAATAGGTTAGAGAATCCATAATGCAATAGAATAAAGAAAATTACATGGACAATGCTAACATAGGATATACCTTGGGAAACCCTTTTGGAAAAAATATAGTTAAAGACAACACCATTCAATATAGTAACAATATAATGTTGTATACAATACAAAGAGATTTATTCTATGTTGATTGAATGTCTTCAATATTATGCTTGATCCAATTATAGAAAGATGTACTTGTCACCAAAAACTATGTCCAAACACAAAGACATCTTTGTTTTATAGGCATAAGACAAATGAGAAATAACCAAGTGGTTTACAGTACCATGGGCTCAAAACCTTGGACCCAAATCCAAGCACCCCATACCATGTATGAAAATTCTAATGATCCATTTACATGCATGTAAATTCTCCATACACCTAGTTGCTTTTAGTTGGTCAAATCTATGTCTCCATTCAATGAACTTTAATATCCCCCATATTAAGTGCTTGTCTAATGTAGCTCATATTATAGATGCTATTCAAAGTGGAAATATTATTATTACAAGAGGAATCTCAAGAATCCTCTCCAAGTGTAGTGTCCCATTTCACACAAGGGGCTAGATAAATTAAAATAATATTAAATTATTATGTTAGATTTTTAACAATATTTCACTTGTATACATTGCTTATGGGGGCCAAAAAGATAAACATAGATTAGTAGCTAGGAGGTAACATTGCCCATAACTTTCTTACACCAAAAAATTTCTTAATGCTCATTGGTTTTGTTAAAGAATGTACAACATTATCCAAGGTATCAACCATTTCAATCAACACATTCTATCTTTAACCATGTCTCAAAAAAATGATAATGCATATTAATGTGCTTGGTTTAAATGTGATAAGTTAGATTCTTGGTCAAGTTGATTACACTTTGACTATCATAACCTATCCTTACTTTTTATAAGAGTCCAACATTTGAACAAAGTCTCTAAACCCACATTAATTCCTTAAAATCATGAGTAGTTTTCATGTATTCAAATTCTATAGTTGATAGGGCAACAACTACTTGCATCTTGTTTATCCAACTAATAGCTCCACCAAACAAGGGAAACATATAGCAACTTGTAGACCTTTTATTGCTAATGTCTCTATGCCAATTGGCATCAACAAATCTCAGTGTATTTACCATCATGTCAATATAGATTTTTCCTTATTAGAAAATAACATAGTCTGAATTGCCGCTTAAGTATCTGAATGCCCTATTAATTGTAATCCGATGTTGTTTTTCTAGATTATACATATATCAACTCGAAACTCCTAGTGCATGGGTAATCTTTAGTCTAGTACAAACTATAACATACATTATATTTCCAACAACACTAGCATAGGGATCATGGATCATGTCCTCAACATCTTCCTATGTCTTGGGAAATTGTTCAATGGAAAAGTTTGCACCAATAGAACTAGGAACATTAACATGTTTTCAATATTATATTCTAAATCTCTACGAAATAGGAATAATGTACTTCTTTTGACGCAACCAAAGCTTTTTGTTAACATGTTTTCTTCTAACTTCCATGCCTATGAACTTTACAACACCTAGATCCTTCATGTCAAATTGTAATGAGAGCTAGGATTTCAAATTTGTAATCATTTCCTTATTGTTACCAATAAGCAACATATCATCAAGATCTAAAACAATGATAACAATTTGGTCACTAATCTAATTAAAATACACATAATGATAAGATTTATTATGAATAAATTCAAGTCTCAAAACATATATATTTGGCTACTTTAGGCCACGAAGAGACTTCTTCAACCTACAAACAAAACCATCCTTTCCATTAACCATAAAATATTAAAGTTGTGACATGTATATTTTCTATATTTTCTCCTCAATATCTCCATGTACAAACATTATCTTGCATGATCTATCCATCCCACTTAAAGAGCAAAAGCAAAAACAACAAATAAAATAAATCTAATTCAATTTAACTTAGTATTTAAGGAGAAATCTCACCAAAATTAATTCCTTCAACCTAGGAATAAACTTTTTCTACCAACTGAGCTTTATAATTTTCTATTTGGCCCTATAAACTTAACTTATTTTTGAGCACCCATTTGCAACTGATGAGAGTCCTTCTAGTAGGCAACTTGGACAAACCCTAAGTCCTATTCTTATCCGAGGAACCATTTCTTCATCCATTGCCTTCTTCTAGGACTTATTTTCCTTTAATTCAAGTGCTTCCATAATAGTACTAGGATCATCATTAGTTGTAGATAAAGTAAACATACAACAAAAATTAGGTGGCTTATACCTTTTCAATTGCCTTTTTTCTTAAGTAGATCTCCTCTAGGGTGGGAAATGAGGATCTTCTTTTTCTATTGCTTCACCCCCATCTTTTGTTCACCTTCTTTCTTAGGTTCATCCTCATGTGAAATTTCCTCATTATTAGTGTCAAACACTTCCTTCTATTCTTGCTTCCCTAGTTGTTCTTGTTTGAAGATTCTTTGACGTCCCTGAAGATCACATTATGATTGTAAATTGTCTAGTTCTCTATTTATGGATTCCAAAGATTCTACCCTTACACACCATTACTGTACCAAATAAAGATACATTTCTCTACTTTATAATCTAGCTTAGATCTCTTCTCTTTTGGAACACAAACATATGCATCACAACTTAAAACCCTAAGATGTTGAAGAAAGGGTTCTTTTAACTAGTCCAAACCTCCCATGGGGCTTTATTAAAAAGAGCTATTATAGGAGATATGTTGATAAAATAAAAAATAGTGTTCATTGCTTCTACCCAAAACTTTTTCTCTAAACCATCAACACTAATCATACTCTTTACCTTTTACATTAGTGTCTTGCTAATTATTTTTACAAATTCATTTTTTGTGGGGTGTATGGATTTGCTTGTTACCTTGTTATTTCATTTTCCTTACAAAATTTCTCAAACTTTGTTGATAAAAGTTCTCTACCATTGTTCATTCTCAGCTTTTTTATCTTCTTCTTTGACTAGTTCTCAATAAGATCCTTAAACTTGTTGAAAACTTTAGATTTTTGTTTGAGAAAGAACACCCATGTTTTCACAGAGAAATCATCTATGAAAGAAACATAATTAAGGGATATTCCAAGTTAAGGAACACAAATTCGTCTAAAATCATCACAATGAAATAAATACAAAATCGCATAAGATTCATCAATACGAATGGAAAATCTTAACCTAATTATGCTTACGATAAGCATAATTCTAATATAATCTATGCTTACGATAAGATTTATTCAATGCTTATGATAAGCATAATTCTAATATAATCTATGCTTACAATGCAACTAGGGTTTGAAAATAAGAATATAATCTAACATAAACAAAGATTTATTCAACTAGGGGTTTTCTAGAGGATTAGAAAATAACCATAACTACAACCCATATTGAAAAATGGGGAAGCATACATAAAAATAAATCTTTTAAATTCTTCACAAAATAGAAAATTTTGCAAAGAAATGTTACAACTTGAACAAAAGAATGAATTACAACATAAAAAAATAACATTTAAGCACATAGACCAACACTATTAGTTCTTTATTTTGATCAAAATAGGGAACACAAAGGCTATGTGTTTCTATACAATGTGAGAGAATAAAAAAGTCCTTACTTTACATTTTAGCCTTGTATAAATAGGCCTTTTAAAAGTATATTAAGAGAGGTAACACTTTTTCTAGCCTCAAGTTATAAACATAAAATATTTTTATTAAGTCATATAAAAGTGACCTAATTTACAACTTTTGAAAAAGCATTGGAGGAAAGATTAAAGATAAGTCTCCAGCCTTCTTAATTTAAATTTTTCTCTTACAAGGCCTCAAACTTGGGCAATTGTGATTGCTTTGAAGAAGATTTCCCCTTAAAAATTTTAAACTATTTAACTATAGGGGCAATTAATTGGGTATTGGGATGATGGCGTTAAGCAGTTGTATCTTCTAGGTTTTTGGTGTTTCATCCACCTCCTTCGTCTGCTCAAGAAATGTTAAAATATCTTTGTGGAAGCCAATTATGATGGATGACATGGATCCTATCTTTCTTGTGGAATACATTACTATAGGTTGTTGAGACCCAGATGCCCTAGTTTGTTTCATAGCTTGCTTATTCTTCCTCAGGATGCCATGTGGCTTAGTGGTGGTATGATCAACAATTTTTGCATCCAATCATTTCTTAGTCTTTTGAATAACAAAAAGAGACCTCTCTATTATGTCTTTCATCTCCTTATTTTTCTAATTAATAGGTGTTAGAGGCTACAATTGTAATCTTAAAGAGAAGATAGGATCTATCATATAGCTACCATCATCACCAATGGCTTCAGTATCCCAACCCATCTCAAAAGACTCAATTTGTTCAATTATCATTCTAGATCAATCCCTTTTTCTTACTTCAAAATCATCCTCATAGTATTCCCAATAATCCTCCAAACGAGGTTAGTGTAGATACCCGGGCCCAAGGTGTAATTATCCTAAACATAATTTTTGATATCAAAAGGAAATCTCAATTCATAAAAACACATCTACACTTTGGCCAGTGATCTCCCCACATTTTTTGCATCAATAGATGAGTGACAAGTGTAATATCTCAAACCCATAGAGAGTGGGTACCCAACCTTCTTGTATTTACACCTTTACTCATGCATCCTATTTGCCTACATACCTCAATAAGAACAAGGTGATCACTCACATAGTGAGGTAGATTTTAAGGATAATCATCAAAACCTCCTATTATGATATATGAAAACCTTGGGAATTGAATATAATATCTATCATATTGACTGATCAAATTTGTAGCTTCAACCAAAATCCTCAATCCAACACTCGCATCAAATTCTCTCACTGTCAACATGGTGAAAGCATCGTTGACATGTCTAAAATTCTTATTGATAATATCCAGTTGTAGCTAAGAGTAGAAGTCATAAATATGGGTTGTGTTGTAATACACCCCACCAACTATAGCCATGACCATGGCTTCTTTTTTTCTAATACATAGAAAAGATGGGAAGACATGTAAAACTATTGAATTATTTGAAAGTCATTAATTGGTGGTGTAAATTATTTCTTATTATCTTCCCCCAATCAACATGTGAATTATAGCCAATGATCGTAATGAATTGACACATCTAGTACTCAAAGACACTTGTCTTTTTATTCTCTATTACTTTGTTCAATAAGGTGATCATGTTAGAAATATCTTCTTGGAAGTGGGATCTTTGCAAGTTCTTTGTGGGATTTATCCTTCTTGGGTATCTTTAGCCAATTTTCGGCAATGTTGGTTAGACAGAGGTCTTTCTTATCTTGGAAGTAAAAAATTGCTTTATCTTTGTCCATGTCTGCATATTCTTCTCGTTGTGGCAATCTGAGGGTGATGCCAAGAGAAGGACCATCTAAAGTTTTATAGTGCCTCACACAGGCAAGGACTAAGTTTGCACATTGCATTGAGGTAGGAAAACCTCTAGTGTGGGCTAGACCACTTTGGAAAGTTGCTTCTACCATGGGAGATCTAGGGTTTTGTCTCATAAGGTTCTAGAATTCACCCAAACTCACATCCCTAATTTGTTGCCCCCTACCTCTAAGAGTCAATTGTCCAAAATTACAACTTGCTCATAGCCTTGATACTCAAACTTCATTTTATGTGGTTTGAATAATAACCAAATCAAATGAGATAGGGTTTATAGGAGGTTTTGGTGAATAATAAGAGATGGAATTTTATCTTTATAATTTAAAAAGCTAGGGTAGGTGCAGTTCATGAATATGTAGATTGAAAATTGAGGGAAACTTCCCAATTTTAGCAAGTAGATGTTAGATCAAATTTGACTGAACAAATGTGAGGGACTTATAGTAATTTTGTAGGGAAAAATTAGTGCCTACCTCATAGAACATATTAGAATTGGTGAGAAGCGGATTGATGGGTACTTCACCATAAAATTTGTAATAGTAGTTGAACTATGTCAGGTGACAAAGCTCCTATAATTTTTGAGAACTCAGTAGTCATGAATGAGTAGTGAAAACCCCTTTTTGGGTTAAACATTTACTTTTGTGAATTTTTTCCATTTTTGAACTCTATTGATGTTTTGAAGGGTTTTCTAACTTCAAAATGTGTCACCTTGTTTTCCTTGGTTAAGAAGTGTGCCTTTCTTCAACAACCATTAGTATTTTTAGAAACTTTAAAACTTTGTTGGTAGTTTCAAGAAACTTCAAACTCACCGACAAATGGGTAAGTGAAGGACCATAATGAGCCAAACAATACCCCTAAGTGGTAATGAAAATTCTAAAAATAGACTTAAGTAACTTCATGTCAAAAATTGAATGAGTTATTGAAATAATATGATAATAAGGTAGCAACAAAAGTTGTAGGAAATTGAATGTAGTTTATGAGATGATATTTTTTGTTGAAAATTTAGAACTAGTGTGAAAATTGAATATTTCAATGAGGCACTACTAAATTTTTAGAAAAATGGAAAAAGTCGGTGTCACTCCGACCAACCTAAGTATAAGCAAAAGAAAATATTTTTCCTCCAAGCTCTAGATTTAAGTAAATGAAACATGAATGAATGTGATGCATATTTTTTTGACTTTTTTAGTAAATAAATAATTATTTATGAAATTTTTACTGACTTTTTAAAGATATTAAAAAATAATTTTTTAGCCAACCTAACTTGGTCTAAAAAATATGAAATTCAAAACTTTTTTTAACCTATGGCCAATAAAGCCTAGAATGTGATTGTAATGAAACAACTTGCACAATAGAAGAATATAATAGGAAATATGCTGCAAATACTTGATGTGCCACTTCGAGGGGGCAACCTCCAAAAGTCTCCAATGAAGAGAACAATTCACAATATGATGATAATGACTAACGTTTACCTCCTATATATACCATAATCAAGCCTTGGATATCACCTAGGTCAACTTAGATACCAAAATATATCATGTAGGCTAACCTAAATACCTATATGAGTCTATATTAATGATTATATAACTTAGTTAAGAGTCAAGGTATCCAAAAGCCAACTACTCATAACCCTATACCGATGTAAGATTAAGGGTATAGCATGCCACTCGTCTTCAAAGAAGCATTGTCCTCAATGTTGATCAATTGTGGATATTTCTATAAAACATCTTCATCTTCCCATGTGGCACATTCAATTGGTAAATTCTTCCAGTGAATGAGATACTCAGTGATTGTCCTAGTCCTCAACTTCTTTGTGCATGTTTGGAGAATTAATTCTAGATCCAAAATGATTCCTCCTCTTTCATCTAGCTCTGGTAACATAGTCTATATAGGAAGTTGATGACCAATCACCTTCTTCAAACAAGAAACATGAAAAACTAGATGTATCTTTGTTGTAGGTGGTAACTCAAGCTTGTAGGCTACACTGCTAATATTCTATAGAATCTGGTATGGCCCATAGTATTTTGGTGACAACTTATTACTCTTTGTTTGTTGCTTCAGGGACATTTTCTTATAGGGTTGTAATACCAAGAAAACCCAATCACCAACCTCAAAACTCCTTTTACTATGATGTTGGTCTACCTATTGTTTCATTCTATTTTGTGCCATGGCCAAATTCTCCTTGAGTCTTGAAAGTATGTGTTGTTGATTATTCATGTGATCCTCCATTGCCTAAACTTTTGGTGTCACCTTCAATGTTGATGTGATGGATGGAGGATGGTATCCATATAATGCCATAAATGGAGATATTTTTGCATATGTATGGAAGGAAGTGTTATACCACCATTCTGCTAGTGGTAGCCAATCCACCCAATAAGACTACTTATTTGAAGTGAGATAATGTAGATATCCTTCCAAGCACTTATTGACAACATTTGTTTGCCCATAAAACTAAGGATGGTATGAAAAGTTGTGAGCCAATTGAGTACCCAAACAAGAGAATAAATCTATCCAAAAGTTACTAGTAAAGATAGGATCACGATCACTAACAATAATCTTTGGGGTACAATGTAACTTTTGTATATTCTCCACAAATGCTTTTGCCACTACACTTATTGTATAAGGATGGGATAATGCAATAAAATCAGCATATTTGATGAGGTGATCCACAAATACCATGATGACACTCTTACCTTTAGATCTTGGAAGGTCTATGATGAAATCCATGGAGACCTCTTCCCACCATTGGTTGGGGATAACTAAGGGTTGCAAGTGACCAGGAGTCTTAACCACCTCCCCTTTATTTCTTTGACATATCAAATATTTTGCCACAAATGTTTGAACATCACCTTTAAGCCCTTTCCAAAATAAATCATGCTTGATTCGATGACATGTGTTCAAAAATATTCAATGACCCGCAACTGGAGAATCATGGAGCTCTTCAAGAATATTATGTTTGAGGATGGAATTTTTGCATAGGTACAATCTTTCTTTATACCAAAAATAGTCTCTCTTCCAATAAAACGTATTTGGACTACTAGGATTAGTTTGCAACTGTTGAATGATATTTCTTCTAGCCACATCATTCTACCACTCTTCTTTGGCTTCTTCGACCCAATCTAGTTGTACTATTGAAATGGCACACAATATGGCCTCAACCTTCTCATCCTTTCTATATAGTGCATAAACCACTATATCTTACTTTCCTTTCCTATAGATGATCTCAAAGTCATACCCCAACATCTTACTGACCCATTTTTGTTGCTCTTCCAATGATAACCATTGCTCCAAAAAATAATTGAGGCTATCATAATGTATCTTGACTTTGAAGTGTCTACCCATCAAATATGGCCTCCATTATTTTATTGCATGAAGAATAAATAGTATTTCCTTCTCATAAATAGGCTTGAGTTGATTCTTACCCTTCAATTGACAACTTTCAAAATCAATGGCCCTTCCTTCCTAGATGAGAACTACTCCTATACCATTTTCTAAAGAATCACACTCCATAATAAAATCCTTGGTGATGTCTAGAGTGGCTACAATTGGAGTGGTACGTGTAGCCTCCTTCAATCTCTCAAATGTTGTATTAGCTAACACATTCCATTGAAAAATATCTTTCTTCAATAGAGTTGTAAGCAGTACTGCTATGCAGCCATAGTTCTTCACAAATATTCTATATTATCTAGTGAGTCCATGCAAACCTCTCGAGTTCTTAATGGTTTTAGGAATAGGCCACTGTATCATAGTCTTGATTTTGTTAGGATCAACCTTTACTCCTTCATGTGACACTATGTCACCCAAGTACTCCACCTCTTTGAGACCAAAAGCACACTTGAAAGGTTTAACATAAATACAATGTTGTTTGAAAACTTGTAATGCTTGATCTACATGATGCAAATGCTCTTCCCAAGTCTTGCTATAAATCAATATATCATCAAAGAACACTAATATAAACTTTCCTCAAAATTTCTTAAAGAATACATTCATCAAATTTTTAAATTTAGATGGAGCATTAGTAAGACCAAATGGCATCACTAGAAACTCATAATGACCCTCATGAGTCCTAAATGTTGTCTTGGGAATATCCTCTTCCTTAATTCAAATTTGGTGATAACTTGATCCAAGATCCAATTTTGTAAAAAATATAGCTCCATTCAATTCATCTAGTAAATCATCAATGACTAGAATAGGAAACTTATCTTTGATGGTGTACTTGTTGAGATCTCTATAGTTTGAACACATGTGCCAAGTGTTATCCTTCTTACACACCATCACAATGGAAATGAGTAGGCACTCTGGCTATGCCTTATAATACCTACCTCTAGCATCTCCTAAACCATCTTCTCAATCTCATTTTTTTTTACATATATGGGCACCTATAAGGCTTGATGTTGGGTGGTTGGATCCGTGGTACTAGCTCAATGGCATGATCCTAGTCCCTTTTTGGAGGCATTCCTTTAGGCATATCTTCAAAAACCATTAAGTGATTATCTATAATTGCTTTTAGATCTGGCTGGATAGGAACATTTAGTTGATAGGATGCTAATGAAAACAGTTGTGCCACAAATCCATTAGCCCCCTTTTTAAGCATCTTTTGCATTTGATTAGAGCTTACTATTTGTGGAGACTTGTCACACAACCCTCTTAGTTCAACTATCCTTCCCTTTGAATGAAATCTCATGAATAACTACTAGAAATTCATCTTAGTTGTCCCTAATGTGGTGGGCCACTCTATTCCCAACACAATATCTGCTACCCCCATGGGAACATAAAACATTGGACAACTAAGTCAATATTCTCCCATGGTTAATTTATGCTATGGAATTTTTTTGAACAACTCACAGTACCCCCATCTGCAATTTGAACCTAAAATTTTGGAGTAGGAAATATAAAACAATTCAGACAAGTTACTAACTTTTTGTTGATGAAGTTGTGAGTGCTTCCTGAGTCTATCAATACTGTTACCCTGTCTTTCTTCAAGAACCCCACCAACTTGAGAGTTTGTGAAGTGCTAACTATTGATGGTGTTTTTAGCGTAGCAACACATGTAAGATACATGATATCTCACCTCTCTTGAAAGGAATCGCATTCCAAACCTTCATAATAAGACTACCCCAAGGTTTATACAACTAGGTCTTAGCTCGAAGGATAACTCAGTGGATATGTGCTCCATTGTTCCAAACAAGGGGACTTACATGCAATGTAGACAAACTTTATGCATTAGGGTTTGATTGCACATGACTTTGATTAGTTTTCTGATTTGACAATGCATGGAAAAACTTATATATATATATATATATATATATATATATATATATATATATATATATATATATATATATATATATACACACACACACACACACACACACTCAGATTGCTACAAGATATGTGATTTTAGCATGCAACCAGCAATCTGCCAACTTGCATTCATTAAACATGGAATCTATGACAACACTATGCAAGTTTATGAAACCTAATCTAACTAGATTTGATAAACAAAATGCAAAAAGAGAAAGGGAGAGAGAAGGGATAAGAGATCTATAGACAATTACAGAAATGATCAACAAACAGATAGACATATTCCCAGCAATAAACAAATCTCTACTTAACCAGGTAGCCCACAATGCCATAGAGATTGTGCAATCTTCTAAGGAAACACAAGGTTTTTCAAATTATGGAGGATTCATCAAACACCCAATTCTTAGTGTAGTTGAATAAACTCACACAATCAAACTTAGATCATATAGATATGCCCAGGCTAACCATGCACAATGACATACAATCAACAAGCCACCAATGGTATGGATAGGAAATCCATCAAATATCTAAATAATTAACCACAAATGCAATTGAATAACTAATTGGAAAGGTGAAGAAGAACCATGATAATGATATCCAACCAACAAGATGAACTCAAATGGAAACATCAAATGAAATTATGTTTGTATTTATTCAGAAAAATGGCAGAGTTTCAACAATTCTTTCTTCAGTGCTTTCTACTTCTTTTACAATGAGAGAGGCTACCTTTATATAGAGAGGCAGCCATACTGAGTTTTTCAATGGATGGTGGAGATTGATTCAACACCAATGGTCAAGATTACATGGCATTTAATTTTGGTCAGTGGGTAGTTACAATCCCTAATTTGCTTTTGTCCTTTAGGAAAAGGACAAAATTACAACTTTTTTAGCTCATGAGAACAAGATGAAATAGCAACTTTTTGAGTTGTCTAATGGGACAAATGACTTTTCCAAGGAGTTGACTAGTCAACGAGAGTATGTGGTACATTTTTATGAAGACATCCAACTGGATGCTTGCTGGATTGACATTGCATGACTGAATGGCTGGGGACAACTGTGAACATGTCTTGGACATTGAATAGGATCTGTAGGAACAATAAGATGTAGGTCTGATCTCTTGTGTCTTCTAGCTCCTGAGACTTATCTCCATCATATTTGACATCACACTAACTTCCTTTCGTAGGTACAATAGTGGTTTGGTTGACAAAATGATGGTTCTGCATGTTCAGGTCAGCAGTGCATCTTTGGGTTGTCATCCTTCACAGTGGCTCCAAGTGGTTGCTTCATCCTTTCAGACCTACAATTCGTAATGCCAAGAATCAATTTCATCATAAACAACTCATTTTATATCAAAATATATCAAAATGCATCCATTTGCAGTCATGGATCCATATGGGATAGCTCAAAAGCAATGTTGCTTCCTTATGAACAACTTCACAAATCTAGTGGATTTGCCATGATTTTCTGAGTTTTTCATCATTTTTGACTACCCATTTCACATCTTAGTGGTCTGGGATGTTTTTGTGCCTATTAGGATTCAGTTGGATACTTTTATTTTATGTTTTTAGACCTTTTTTGCAAAAAGCAGGGTTTTGGGGGGTTACTAGATATGCATGTGCAGTAGCATTAATTTGATGCAAAAGATGCTCAAAATCCATACTAGCATGATAAAAATGCTTAACAAGATGTAAAGAGGTGATAGGAAGATCAAATTCATCATTCAAACCAAGTTTCATGCCTTAAAAAAATCAAATTTGCAACCTGAAATATGAAAAAGCGAGGTTTTTATACCCTACCAGATATATGCAGAAGAGTGTTATTTTAGCGCTGGTAGGGAAATTGAGTCAATAGGATAGGAGCGCCTTTTGAGGTCTAGTGGATATATGCAGTAAGGTTATGTTTCCATGCTAACTATTTTATGTGCTTCTGGCGGGAATATCTAAGGCAATTGGATAGCATTGTTTCTAAGCGCTACTGAATATATGCAGTCTTTTTGCGAAAATCTAGTTGAAGTCCTTTTTAATGCAAACTCCTTAAAAGGACTTAGTGGGGAAATCTCATCTTGCTAGACATATCTAGTTGGACAGAAATCTAGCGGAAATCTGATTGAAACAAATTTTAGCGTTGAATGGTATGTAAAGGGGCCAACACTAATATCTGGTAGGACAAGATATCAATGCAAATTGTAAAAAAGGCTAGTTTTCCTGCCATATTTGGAAACTCCCTGATTGACAGTTTCCTATACTTTAAATATTTTGAAATATACTGTTAGGATGTTTGAGATAGGTCCCAGATCCAAGGGATTTAACATGCAGATTCTAGAGTTTGGAGGATCCACCAGATTTCAGACTTAACTATTTTTTTGAGATTCCAGGGCTTCAGACTTAGCCAAATTCAGAGGATCAGGAACATGCATTAGGGTGAAAGCACAAGGACCCCTTAGTGAAATGTTGTGGAATTTGAAATGATTTTGCAATATTGAGGCATGGAAACTAGGAATCCCAACATGACACATCCTGCAGGAGCAATTTTAAGAAATATATCTAGTGACATAGGATTTTAGCGCAAACTACAGTAACACCCACTTTTAGTGCAAAAGGCAACAAAGGTCTATCTCTTAAGCACAAAATCAATTAAGACTCCTCCAAATCAATCATGAAAGGCATTAAATGACTTCAAACATGCCAAATACCCAAATTTGGAACAAATCTCGTATTCTAAGCACCATTTCACTTTCTCATCATCATAAGGAGGAAAGGTTGAGACTCCAAGCCAAAGAAAAAAGAGGGGGTCCCCAATTGGCAAAATGGGGCTTGTGTGCAAGGCACAACACTAAATCCAGCAAGTGCATGACAAGAAATGATTGGATGAGTATCTTTGGATTCCTCATCTAACTCATTGTAATGCTCTAATATTTGTTTATCCTCCTCTTCTTCCTCACTTGGCCCTTTAATATTATATAGAATAATTTATTTTTAGTGCATTTATGTCCTTGACTGTATTTGATATCACATTTAAAACATTACCCTTTTTCTCTCTTCTCTTCAATTTTTTTTGGTGTTAATCTAGTAGGTTGAGGAAGTGACTGTGTAGAAGTGCTTTTATCTCTTATGTTGACAAAACCTTACCTTTTATTAACCATAAATTTTCCTCTACCTAACTTGCCATAATCATTTCTTCAAAGATAGAATTTGGACAAAACATGTGTACCTCATATTTGATGTGATCCTTTAGGCCTCCAAGGAATAACAGTCCAACAAATTTTTTGCTACCACATTTTCCACTCTTAAAGACAAGGTGTAGAATTGATGAATATAATCCTTGACTACACCTGTTTGCCTTAATTTGGTAATCTAAATGAAGTAGCTATCCATAAGATTGTCACCGTAATGTGTAGTGAGTTCCTCTTAGAAAATAGACCAAGTGACAACACATCCCTTCTTTTTCTTTTCTTCACATACCCAATGATACCAAATGAAATGGTTAGGTTCCAAGTATAAGGAAGCCATGCCCACCTTTTGTTGATAAGAAACACAGTGAATATCAAAGAATTGTTCCATTTGGAAAAGCTAATTGGTAGGATCTTGACCATCAAACTTTCACATATCCATCTTTGGTATGAAGTTCCTAGCTATAGAATGATTGGAGTGTTGATCCATCATGAGATCTAATTCAAAACCAAAAGCATATTTTCCCTTAGAAGAATCATCTTCCTCCCAATCCTAGTGGTGTGACTGCCTGTATTTAAGATCTCTAGGATGTTGCACACAAATAATTTTCTCCATCATTTTCTCGATATCACTTAGCCATCATTTTCTTGATATCACTTGACTTAGCCAACCCTTGCATTCATTCTAACATAATTAACAAGATTTCATCCTTCATCTTGTTGGTTTCTTTATGAAAACTCTCTTGATTTTCCACATCCTTGTTGTATGGAGATTTTCTAGCTATGACAACATTCTTTTTGCCTCTTGTTGCAGGCCTCACCATGATGAGAAAAAATAATTTTGGAATAAATCACACAAAATAAATCCAATTAATCTAAAAATTTTACTGTAACTTACCAGGGACTAGATCTCCCTTCCCAAAAAAATTCTCTAAGAAATTCATTAATTTACATCCTTGAGAGCAAAATTGGTGGAAACCCTAATTTTGCAATAACTTCCTCAAATTTGACTAAAATGACCTCAACTATAGAGTGTAGAAGCTTCAATATTCTTCAAAATACCCACTAAAAGTATTGAAAAGATTCACCAAATGGGTAGATATGTGCTTCCCAAAATGACCTCGAAAATTAAAAAATTGCCTTATTTTTTTGCCTTCACAGTTCTAAGATCATGCTCTATTACCACTTGTAATGAAGCAACTTGCACAATAGAAGAATATAATAGGAAATATGTTACAAATACTTGATAATAATATGCCACTTCAAGGGGGAAACCTCCAAAAGTCTCTAGTGAAGAACACAATTCGTAATACGATGATAATTACTAACCTCTACCTCCTATATATACCATACTCAAGCCTTGGATATCAACTAGGGAAACTTAGATACCAAAATATATCACCTAGGTTGCCCCAAATACCTATATAAGTCTATATTAATGATTATATAACTTGATTAAGAGTTAAGATAGCCACAAGTTGACTACTCATAACCATATACAAATGTAAGATCAAGGGCATAATAGTGACACATGTTTTGGATTTAAAAAAGATAAATAGTTTGAAAGTGATGAATGTTTTTCTATATGTATATCTATCAAGAAATTATACATAATGTATGTAGAAAATTAATAATAATTACCTATTAAAATTATAATGAGGCATATATTATACTTTTAGAATCTTGATAGTTTCCTTTACAAACCCTTTTTGTTTTGTTAAATTTAAGTCTATTAGCTTAAAGGATGAAGTCATGGAAAATTTTAGGATAACACTAAATAGGTGGTTTTACACTTGTCTAAATATAAGATGATCCTATGGAATTTTAGAGGTAATCCATATTTGAGATAGATCTATTAAAACTTTTCCCATCCAAATCTAAATATAAGTCTAAATGTTAACACAATTTCATCCAACAAGTTTTTTTTGCCCATTGTCACTATTTGGCCCATTATGATCTCACACTCACCAAAATGACTTATGAAGCTATCTTTTGATCATTTGAAATTGTTAGATTCCCAAAATCATCTGCAGAAAAAACTTCTACAAGAGAGAGTTGCAAGAAAATATTGCAAAAGCCAAATGCATGAATTAGTGCTTAACATTCCCCTTGCATTATTCAGATATAAATACAAAGGATATACACAACCACTGTCTAAGAATAGACAAAGTGGGGAAAGAAAGCATAAAGAAAGCATGTGACACATGTCACAATGCTTTCAAGAGAAAAGAAAGCCTATGATACATGTCATGAGGCTCAAAATAGAAAAAGAATCTCCCTAATTAACTTATGTAAAAGTGAAAATATAATTTTTCACTAACTCCCCCCATAAGTGCAACTTAGGGAGATTACACAAACTAAAAAGAAAGAAAAAAAGATGGGTCCTGGCAACAAGGCCATGTTAGGTACCCATGAACAACAAGGATCTCTCATAAGGTGGAGAAAAGGAGAAAAACCCAGTGGGAGAAAACTCCTCTCCAAAAGAGAGAAAAAACAAAAAGAAAGTACAAGAACATGTGATGGAAGAAGGACACTAAGACCCCCCATGGAATGAATCCATCACAAGAGTACAATCATGAGTGCCCCCCATAAGAGAGAGAATAGAGAATATGAATCCCCTCCAAGAAGAAGCTCTAGAACTAATGAATAGATCTTGAAGACAAAGTCCAATCCACTGCCTGCAAACAACATTTCTCCCTTTCAGAAGAAATAAATCCATTAGTGAATGTAGAAGCCATTCCCACATTTTAGATGAATAGGGAATCCATATTGAACCATGTGCCTCTGAATGCAACTCAAGTGACCTCATATTGGGAAAATATGTCTTCTCCAAAATAGAAATTGTCTACCCAATTAGAGAAGAAGAACCAAGAGAGGATATGATCTGAACTACATTTGGAAACACAAAAGATGAAGGTGGTGATACAAAGCGACCTGAGATGGCATAAAACAAGAGAGATAAACCCTCAAATGTGTCCTCCAAATCAGCAATGTGAGACTCCACAAACAGAGATGATATGTCTGCAAGATAGGAATCCCAATGAGGTGGATCTGAGAGACTGATATTGACCTACTGCAGAGAATCACTAGAAGCCAATAATGGTGCAACACTAAACTCTGAAGTAGCAACAGGTGATGGAGATGATGTGATCTCAATAGGAGGAGAAGAGGGAGCAAGAGAGGTCTCTATCTCTAAACATTCAAGACATGCCACATACTCAAGCTCCTTTAAAGTATCATCATCATAAGGTATATTATATGCATCATCAAGTGGAATGAGACAATCTGCTGTAGGATCATTTGGAAATGGTGAGACATGAGGGTCTCCATACAACTCCCAAATTTTTGTCCAAAGTGTGTGTGGGCTCTCATAGATGGGAAGATCACACGCAATATCATAATCAACAATGGTACAAATTAAACCTACAACATGGTCTTGATTGTTACCCCAAACAGATTTCTTCAGAGGTGTCTCTGGTTCAGCTATGAGCCCATAAAGATGAGGCAGAAGATGCAGCCACCTGAGATGTGTTAGGATGCCTCTTTGCCAGGACTCAATTGTTCTTAGTCAGATTGACCAAAGAAGAATGAGTGGAAAAACCCATGATACCTCCTCAAAATGATAGAGATTAAAACATGCAAATAGATTTATGCTAATAATAGAATCCTATCAAAGCAAACAGAACCTTTCCAGGAGGCAGCATGTCTAGGATATCTAACATAAGCCATAAAATAGACAAACTAAATAAAAGATACCTAGGGCTGAATCTGGAAAAATTACATAGATGGATGTGTAGAGCTTTCTAATACCTTTCCAATGCCTATTCATTTTTGAAAAATAGAGATTCTGGGCACAAGAACAGAGCTCAGAAGCCAAAAATGATGCTTTGACTTCAAATAGCAAAAATAGGTTTCAAACAAAAAAATCTAGAAAAAAGACCAGCATTACTAGATAGTGCTTAGAACCAACTTTCCAATGCTTTTTGTTTGCCAATTTTTGAATCCGTATGCTCAAGTTATGGCCTCTGGAAAAAAACTACCTTTTTAGGCCTGCACATGAATGCGACATGGAAATTGAGGTAGATTCAAAGATTGAGTGGCATGGAAATCAAGGCAAACAGAAATCAAGTGGCAAGAAAATCGAAGCAAATTAAAAAAAATGGCATGCAAATCGAGGCAGCTCAAAAATCAAAATAAACTCAAAAAAAATGGCACAGAAATCGAGGCAGCTCAAAAATTAAAATAAACTAAAAAAAATGGCATAGAAATCGAGGCAGCTGTACAAGAAATCTAGCACCGAAATCGAGGCAGCCATACGGATTTTTCTTGCACATAAAAAACCAAAACCCCAAAACATGGCCAAAACTTTTTTTTAGAAAAATATAAAGTGCCTTATATGAAAATAGGGGTTTTGACACCTTCTGAGTGCAATTGTGAGGTCTGTTTTGCTTCAGGGTGTATAGATTATTTTCTCATGGCTAAAACCCTCTCTAATTTGCGAAGAAACTGACAAACCTATCTTTGACACCATGTTAGATTCCCAAAATCATCTGTAGGAGAACTTCTACAAGAGAGAGTTGCAAGAAAATATTGCAAAAGCCAAATGCATGAATTAGTGCTTCACATTCCCCTTGCATTATTCAGATATAAATATAAATGATATACACAACCACTATCCAAGAATAGACAAAGTGGGGAAAGAAAGCATGTGACATATGTCACAATGCTTTCAAGAGAAAAGAAATCCTATGATACATGTCATGAGGCTCAAAATAGAAAAAGAATCTCCCTAATTAACTTATGTAAAAGGGAAAATATGATTTTTCACCAATAGAAACCCTTGTTGGTATTTCAATGATTTCTTAAACTTGTGAACTTGCCAAAAGATTTTTTTCAATCCCTGCTTATTTTGTTTCTTTTTAAAAGTTTGATGGTATTTTAGAGATTTTAAAACCTATGAACTCACTGATATCCTTTACAATATAAATCAAAGATTAGAGATTTTTTAAAACTTGTTAGAGAATTTTAAAGTTCGCAAACCTTTAGAATAACTAACATATTTGTTTGTCAAAGGTTTTACAAATTCACAAACTTTTCAAAAGGGAGATAGGTGAAAGGAAGGATAAGTACTAGAGATTTAGATAGTTACAAAACTTGAGAAAACATTGATGAACACTTGAGGAGGAGGCTTTTTGGGGTTTTGGATAGTTAGGTAAATCATGAAAATGTTGACAAGGTTCCATAGAACTTAAAGTTGTTGACAAAAAAGAAAAAGTCTTAGAAAGATGGGAACCTTAGATTTTTTTGAAGTTTTATGTTCATTAGACTTTGTTTAAGGCTGATCCCAATTGAGCCAAAAAGGAAAACCAAAACATACAAAAAAAGGTTTAAGCAAAAATTGTAGGAAATAATTAGCTCTAATTGGGGACACAAACTACAAAGGACATTGAATGAACCTAGAATTTCTCAAGTATGGAACAATGCCTTGCCTAATGGGCCATAGAGGCATGGGAGGAAAGAAAAGAACAACATAATGGGTAAAAGTAAAATTAAAATGAGGAAAAACAAAAGGCAATGACTAATTAGGAAAGTAGGAAACAAGAACAAGAAAAGAACAAGGAAAACAAAGGAAGCATGTGAAACTAAAGTACAAGTAAGGGGGACAACCCATTTCATAATTTACATAATTTCAAACCTTTCCCATTATAAGGGGCAAGGGTGTACCATCAATATATGACAAGAAGAATGCATTATTGCCATAGACTTGCCTATGTTGGAAGGAACCTTGCCAAAGTGAATCAATTTTTTTGTGAGCTCCTCTTGGTTATCTTCTCTTGTTCCATAGAAAAAATAATCTCCAACTATAAAATCCCTTGATCTAACCTTATTTTCAAAAATCACTTTAACTTTGACTTGATGTTTAGTGATCCTATCCAATATATCCTCTCTATACTCTTCCATCTTTAGTAAGTACATAATCTTTTTTGACAAGGCATTTTGGAATTGTTCATCCCCTATAACATCTTAGAGCTTTAAATATGAGAGATTTAAAGGGATAGGCAATGTGCTATTGATTCCATATACTAACTTAAAGGGTGACATGCCTATGGATCTCTTTGGCATAATCCTATTATCCCACAATGCATCATACAACTTCTTGTGCCAATTCTTCAGATTTTCATCCACCAACTTGTGAACAATAATAGTAATATTTTTGTTGCTTGATTCGACTTGGCCATTTCCCTATGGGTAATAATTTAATGAGTGTGACAAGGTGATACCATGCTCATAGTAGAAAAGAGAAATCTCAATAGAAGAAAAGTTCACTACATTATCTATGACTATTTTTGTGGCACCCCAAATCCGACCAAGATATTTTCTTTGATAAAATTACAAACCACTTTAGATTTAGTTTGCCTCACTGGAATTGCTTCCACTCACTTAGTGAAATAATTTGTAGTTGTTAAAATGTGGGTGTGGCTTGCACTAGAGTGTGGGTTGAGAGGTCCAATAAAATCAATCCCCCATTGTTGAAATAGTTCTTCTATTACTACTAGCATGAGGGGAAGGGATGCTAATTGTAGTTTACCTAAAAAATGCCTACATTTTTCACATTTTGCCACCCAATCATATATATCTTTAAACATACTTGGCCAATAATAAAATTGCCTTAGGATTTTGAAAGTTGTCATTGAGGAAGAGAAGTTTCCTTTGCATACTTCATTATGGAGAAGTCTTAGAAGCTTCTTTTGTTTCTCCTTGTTGATGCATCTCAAGAAAGTCCCATTGACTCCTTTCTTGTATAAAGTATCACCCTAGATTATGTATTTGGTATCTTTAAGCATAATATTTATCTTTTCTTTCACTGAAAGGTGAGATGGGCATTCTCTGTATGTGAGGAAATAAGCAATGTTAGAAAACCTTGATTATCCATTAACCCCACAAAGAGTGTTGGCAGAAGATCATTTGAATGTTTCTCTTCATTCTTTGTGATTATCTTGTAAAGTCCTTGACCTCTCATCAGTTTGGTAGGCTTAATATTAATAACATATTCCTAGACTTTTGTAGTCCAAGCCCCTCTTTTATTATAGCCTATCTCTTGCTGAGTTAAAATGGTTTTAATTATTGGATTAGGTACATAAAAGATTGTATGAGAATGTAGAATATATTTATCTTGAATTGTTTGATGACTCTAAAAACAAAAAAGGTATGTTTCCCCATTGGTGAGTAGTTCAACTCATGCTTCTTAAGAGGTATTCCCATGCAAGCAATAGGAGACTCCACTCCTTTATCATTCTTTTGCAATAAGATAGTTGGCAATGTATGCTTTGATGCATAGCTATGAACAATGAAGTCTTTGTGGAATTTGTGTTGCACAAGAATATGTGCATCAACTATGGTGGATTTAATATATTTGAAGGCTTTCTTACTCATTCCACTTGAAGCCTTATTTCTTCTTCATCATTCAAAAAAATTAGAAAGAAACCTTCATAAGAAATTGATTTGACTAAAAAACTACCTTACACCAATTCTGCTAGAGAGAAGGATGAGTTGTTGGATGACCTTGACTCTATCAGGGTCAATCCTTATTCCTTATTTAGACACAATATGCCCCAATAGTCTTCCTTTAGTGAAACTGAAAATTAACTTCTTGGGATTTAAGGATATTCCTTGTTGTCTACACTACTGCAATAAAAGTTCTAGACCATGAAAATGATCTTCTCTCTTCTTTGAGAAAACCATCAAGTCATCCAAATAAAAAACTACAATTTTATTCTTGAGATCACTAAATGATAATTCCATAGCTCTTTGAAAAGTGGCCCTCACATTGATGAGGCTGAAAGGCATGCAGTTGTAGGAAAAAGTACCCCAAGGAGTGGTAAAAGCTGTCTTGTGTCAATCTTCTTTTGCCACACTAATTTGATTATATCCCAAAAATCTATTGAGTATAGACATCATCTCTGATCCAAATATAGTTTACAACATGTGATCCATCATGGGCAAGGAGTAATTATCTTTCAAAGAAGACTGATTTGGATTTCTAAAATCAACACAAATTCTAATTTCACCATTCTTTTTACATACCAACACAATATTTTCCACCTAGATAGAATGACATATAGGATATATAATAACTTCTTTCAACATCTTGTCAATTTCTCAAAAAATTGGGTTTGCAATCTTGGGATTATATGGAATTGTTTCTGTTAGTGTAAATAGGGTCATTATCAAACTAGTTAGCTAATCACACTTTCTAGGTTGACCTATTCACACTAGTTAAGTCTCCACTTAGGGAATTTTACCTTTTTGACTCACTTCATGTGGTTGGGACATGTGTACTTGCCTTTTGAGACACCTAGTTCATACACACTTGTCACATGCTCTCACACATCATTTGAGCTAGAAAAGTGTTGCAAATTTGGAGGGGTAGTCAATCGGTTAGTGCTACCTTCCTACCTCCTCAGATCCTTGTTTATTTATGTAAGGCTTATTTGTATATTTTATACACTCTCAATATATGATAAACATACTTTTGTGCTCTATTTTTCACCAGTGGAAGGATGTTATGATGTCACATTTAGATCTTGGATGCTCCAATAGTTTATGTTTGAATGGAGAAATCCTAGGATTAAGAGGAATGTGGTGTTGCATCTTTCCATCTATAAATTTTTTTAAATAATCATCTAGCACTAGACAAAAATATCTTTATATTTAATCAAAAGTGCCATGAGGCATGCTCCCTCTTTGGGTGTGCAAAACTTACCAATGCAAACCATCTTGGGGTTTTTTGTTGTAACAATATTTATCTTTTTGTAATCAGTAGAAGAATTCATTACATTCTAATTTTTTTATTTTAAATATCTATCATGTTTATCAAACAAATATTCAAGCATGACTAAACCTTTAGGCAACTTGTTTCCCTTCAATTGTATTACCTTTTATTTAGGTATATATAGGATGTAGTGGTAAGTTTATTATCATCATATTGCAGCTTGTGTTCTTCATTGGAGACTTTTGGAGATTACCCCTTGAAGTGGCATATTATTATCACATAGTTGTAGTATATTTTATATTATATTCTTCTATTATGCAAGTTGTTTCATTTTAAATGGTATCAAAGTATTATCTTAGCACCGTGAAGGCAAGAAACAAGGTGATTTTTTTGGAGGTCATTTTAAGAAGCACATATTGTTAGGAAAAGGTGTGTTGTAAACCTTACATAATAATGATATTGTTATGTCAGAAAATGTCCCCTTGGTGGCTTTTCCCTCTTAAGGTTTATCTCTCGAGTCATTAAATTTCATTTAGAGCATCTTGCATGATAATTTTGACTCATGATGAGAAAACCCTGAGGTTTCATGGCAAATGGGACTTAGGGGTGCACATATGATAAACCCTACATGAAATAGGGGGGGAGGACTTGGGCGCCCACACCCTAGTCTTTCCCTCTTTTAGGTTAGGACCTATTTTTGGGTGTCAATTTTATGACCGTTATTAGGTCCTATGCCGACATCTCAAGTTTGAATTAAAAATTTCTTAGCGGGAATATATGTAGTTGCATATATAAGCATGATTAGTGATTTATTTGCAAACTAGATCGACACTATGAACTTGTGTCTTATGTGAAAGTGATTCAAGGCATTCATTGTGTTGCAGAGTAGTATTTTGTGTTGTTATTATGTTTGTATTTGCAGATTTGGCATCCATCTCCTCATGGCATGAAGAGCATCTTCCTTCCATGAGATATTCACTACAAGGTGATATCAATTGTGTTTTCTATCAGTTATCATTTTGATTTTGCCTCTATCCCATAGGGATGCACACTCTTTATCTGACAATGGTGTTTGGAAGACTTGAATGTCTCTCTAGGGCTTGACTAAGGCAAGCCTCTAAACACCACAACCCCCAACCCACTTTTTTGTGATTGCAGGTTACAAGTTTTAGAAGAGAAAGAAGTGGAGTTGCAGGAGAGAAGTGTAGACTATTGGGATTGTAGATCTAAGAATAAAATAGGGACCTAGACTCGGGCACCTGCTCATTAGTCCTCTAGATCCCACAACAGTGAAATCTTTGAAACAACAGAACTGTGTTGCAGACAACATTCCCAGATTCTCATAAAAACTAAGGCACTGGACCAGGGCACCTACTCATTAGTCCCCAACTTTTTAGAACACTAAACTTCAAAATCTAGTATGTATTTGATTGTCATTTGATATGTCTATGTGTGATCATTTTTTGTAATTTGTCCGTTTGTTTACGATTTCATGAAATTAGAGAGTTGAGCATAATTGGACTTAATTGAACAACAAATTCACACAATTCCAATCTTCCCCTATGTTCCAAGTGACAAGAGATATGTAGTAGAGTTATCTACTCGGTTGAATGTCCTTGAATCTTTAGTGGTAAAAGGAGGATCAACACAAACCCTTAAAAACAACATTTGGACATCTTTCCCCCTTTTTTCACATTAAACATTTTGGTGAACCCATGTTTTTAATGAATTTTGCACCTTTTTGAGTGTTCTACTTCATATTTACATTCATTCCATTCATTCATTCCATTGATCATTTGATTACATTTGAAAAATTACAAAAAAAATTTAAAAAAATTGAAAAATTTTGAAAAAATTAGCATTTTTAGCTTGCATTTTCAAATAATTTGAATTAGTTGGCATTTAATTTCAATAAATTTATTTCATTATCATCAAATCTAATTTAAAATATAGAAATTTGTCATTCATAATTAATGCATGTCAAGGTTCAGGAATCTTGTCAGACAGTTAAACCAAGCAGCAAATGAACAATCACAATCAAAACAACAATAATAGCAATAACAAACAACAGAGAATAACAACACTTTATTTATCTACAGGATTATTACAGTAGGAATGCAATTTACATTGCAACATGCACTCTACATGCATCAGCTATCAACTCTTACAACATTCAAGATGTAGATCAACGAACATGCAATCTAGAGAATCCCAAAGAAACTCCCCTAAAACGTACTATAGAGGAGAAATAGCAGAAGTCCCCCAAAAGGACCAAATCCTAAGTATTTATAGACTTTTATGGTGGCCACCATCCATCCGTAGTGATCTAGACATGTGTCTCAGTATGATTTTCCCTATGATCGGTCGTACAGGCTGTCGAAATTGACTCTTTGTCATTTTTGTGTCTCTAGCAAGAAAGTCGGATTGATTGATTTTTAGCGCAACAAGAAAAGTGCTAGATTTGATCTCTGCCGACTGCCATGAAGAAAAGAACTGGATTTGGCTTCATCTAACCTCCACACCGAAAAGTGTTGGTTTTTACCTTGTCCGACTACCATGGGTTTCGGCCTCGTTCGACTTGGTCGGTGCAGTATGATTTTAGTGCAAAGTTAAAGTATAGGCTTATTAGCATTGAACTGTTCCGCACGAGGTTCCCTTCTGACTGCCTTGTGTAGATTTGGACATCGTCAGACTTGGGTGGTTGAACTCACTTTTAGTGCAAGTCAGAGGTGAGGATTTTTACTGCAAACCAAAGCAAATCACCCAGGGGAGAAAAGTGATGTCATTGACTTAGCAGGGAATCTGAAGGCAATAGAATTGGTCGGTGAGAACTGTCTTCAGCGCAAGGTTAGACCCTTAACTTTTTAGCGCAATTTGTCAACATGGATTTCTAGGTTGTTAGACCTTTGTGAATTTAGCGCTAGATCGGAGGGTACAAAAAATTGCGCTGAAGCATAACTTCACCAATTTTGACCATCTCTCCATGAAAATTTAGGTACGGATACCCATTTGGGTCTTTTTCAAGATCCATCCCTCACTTGGCCAACTTCCTTAGGAGAATTCTCCAAATTTGATCAATTCATCCTTGCAACAACTTCTATAGTCAAAACAAACAATAAGAAGTAAAAACAAATCTTTTTGGTTGATGAGGATTGCATGTGAACCTGGATGCTTGTGTATCAGACACGTCGGGTAACTAAAATGTTCCATGAGTTAGAAACTCATGACCATTTTGACAAGTCTGGAACCAGAATCCCAAATTTGGCAAGTTCTGTAGCACTCAGCCAAGAAGCCTCATCTGCAGCTCTATTCTTCCATCTAACCAGATACTCCTTGTACTCCTTTCCCCTGGTCTTCTTAACCATTCAAGAGTCAATCACCTTATCCACTTCTTCCATCTTCTTTTTAGGTAACTGATCTATCCACCCTTGTTAGTGTGAATGGATTCCTCCTTGCGAGCTTGACTCTCCTTCATAGAACTTATATAGATCAAAAACATTGAAAATAGGTGATATATCTATCCCTACTGGCAACTCAATCTCATAGGCATTGGATGAGAATTTCCTCAATACCTTACATGGACCTATCTTCTTGAATTTTAGTTTATTATATGTTCCTTGTGGAAATCTTTCTTTCCTCAAATGTGCCAAAACCAAGTCTCCTATCTGAAAATCTTGTTCCCTTCAATGCACATCAGCATATTCCTTGTACTTGCTAGCAATCTTCATTGACTATTCCTTCACTTCTTTATGAACCTCATGAAGATATTCTGCAAAATCTTCTGTAACTGCACTCTTCCTATTCATATCTACACTATCATGAAGTTCATCAACACCTCTGGGGCTATAACCATAAACTATTTGAAAAGGACTCCTTCCTACACTTCTGTTTATGGAATTGTTGTAAGCAAATTCTGCTTGTTCCAGGTTAAGATCCCATTGATGTGGTTTGTCTCCCACCAAACATCTCAATAAATTTTCTAAACTTCTATTCACAACCTCAGTCTGTGCATCAGTCTGTGGATGGTAAGCTGAACTGAAACCCAAGTAAGTGCCCATTCTCTTCCATAATGTATTCCTAAATGACCAACAAACTTCATGTCCAGGTCTGAAACTATGCTCTTCGGCAATCCATGTAACCTAACTACCTCTCTAAAAAATAGGGTAGCTATGTGGGATGCATCACTAGTGTTCTGACATGGTATGAAATGAACCATCTTCGAGAACTTGTCCACAACAAAAAAAATGGAATCATGACCTCTTTGTGTTTGAGGCAATCCCAAAACAAAATCCATACTTATATGCTCCCATGGTCTATCAGGTATAGGTAATGGCTGATACAATCTGATATTCTGTCATGCTCCCTTAGCATGCTGGTAGGTCCTACAACCTTGTACCAGTCTTTTTACATCTGCACTCATTCCAAGCAGAAATAACTTCCATTCATCTATGCCACTATTTTATCTATTCCAAAATGTCCACTTAAGCCTCCACTATGCTTTTCCTTGATGACATTCTCTCTCATTGAGCTTCTAGGTATGTATAATTTTTGTCCCTTGAATAACAAACCTTCTTGGATAAAATACTCAAACCAAGGTGTCCTATCTCCCATCACTGGATTCTTACTAACATCCCATGCTTCCTTAAAATCAAGATCATCTGGATACAAATCCTTCATTGCATCAAAGCCAACAACATTAACCCTTAACTCATTCATCAACAAACATCTTCTGCTAAGTGCATCTGCTACCCGATTTGATTTACCACTTCAATGTTTCAAGACAAAAGAATAACTTTGCAAGAACTCCACCCATTTCATATGTCTTTGGTTCAACTTACCTTGACTGTTGATGTATTGTAAGGCATGATGATCAATATACAATACATACTCATTTGACAGTAGGCAATGCCTCCACTTCTTTAAGGCCTGCAATATAGCATAGAATCTTTGTCATAAACAAAGTATTTCCGCTTTGCTTCATTGAGTTTCTCACTGAAGTAGGCAATGGGTCTACCTTCTTGGCTTAACACTCCACCAATTAACTACCACTAGCATCACAATCTACTTGGAAAACCTTATTAAAATCTGGCAATGCCAACACTGGCTATTTTGTCACCTTCCTTTTCAACATCTGAAAACTATTTTCTGATGTGGCTGTCCATTGGAACTCTTTCCTAACACCCTTCATTATTCTGGTGATAGGTGCACATATTCCACTAAAATTTCTAATGAGATTTCTATAGAATCTCACCAAACCATGAAAACTTCTAGCCTCAAACATGTTTCTGGGTGAAGGCCAACCCAGTATTGCCTTAACCTTCTCAGGATCCATCTTCAATCCCTCTACAGACACTACAAAACCCAAATACACTAGTTCCTTTTGCATAAAACTACACTTATCCATATTCCCTAGTAACTTCTCTTCCTTTGACCTTTGCAAGATTGCCCTCAGATGCAGTAGGTGCTCCTCCTTTGTTTAGCTAAAAACCAAAATGTCATCCAAATAAACTATGACAAACATTCCAAGGAATGGTTTCATTACCTCATTCATCAATCTCATGAAGGTGCTAGGTGCATTTGTCAACCCAAATGGCATTACTAACCATTCATACAATTCATCCTTGGTTTTGAATGTTGTCTTCCATTCATCCCCTTCTCTAATTCGGATCTAGTGGTATCCACTCTTCAGATCAATCTTACTAAAATACCTTGCTCCACTTAAGCAATTGATCAAGTCATCCATACAAGGCAATGGAAACCTATACTTAATGGTTATCTTATTTATAGCTCTTGAATCAGTGCACATCCATCATTTTCTATCCTTCTTAGGTGCCAATACTATTGGTACAGCACACGGACTGAGACTTTTCCTAATCAGCCCTTTATCCAGTAACTCTTGCACTTGCCTATTCACCTCTTCACTTTCCATGTGTGTCATCCTATATGGTGCCTCTTTTGGTAGGCTAGCTCCTGGTATTAGATCCATGTAGTGACTTATGCTTCTAACTAGTGGTAATTCCTTAGGTAAGTCCTTTATTAGTATGTTATCAAACTCCCTTAGAATTTCTTGGACCTCTATGGGAATTTTTGCACTTTTCTCAGCTGTCATAGCTGCTGCAATTTGAGGTATGAAGGCATAACAAACATTCTCCTTGCTAATTTCCTTTAGGAATTGTTTGCCACTTACTAGTTAAACTCTATTACTTCTCTCAACATCCTCATCCTTATCCTTCAATGAATTCAACCTATACTCAACCCCATCCTTCTTGAGTGTAATACAATTACTCTTGCCATCATGAATGTGATGAAGGGGCTAAATCATAAAACACACAACAACATAAATTGCACACAGAAAATAGAACTTTTTTTATTGATTTGGACAACTTATTAAATTACAGAAGCTCAAATACAATTAGAGGAATCAACCCTCCACAGGCTGCAACACATTACAGCTTTCTATCCCAAGACTTTGGAACCATCTGCCTTTTGTAACCCCAAATCAGCTAGGGTTTCTATTTTCCCACCTATTCTTGACTCTACACTTCCCCCCCTTAAGTCTACTACTACTCAATGTTCCCAAAAATGGTTATTCATAGCCTTTTTGGCGGCCAACAACCTAATTTTAAAATTTGCATCTCCCTCCAAAAATAGGTCAACTTCTGGGAGCCATAACTTTTGATTCGGGTGTCTGATTGACAAACTGTTTTATGCGTCAGAAAGCTTGTGGAGTGCATTACGCACTAAAAACTTGCTATGCCAATTCCAACCATTTTTGGGCTCGTATGGGGCCGTTTAGTGCCTCAAACTTGAGTTTGAATAATTTTCAAGCATTTTTCAGGAAACAGAAACTTTAATATCTTTCAGCTCGCAAATGATCTTTGCATGATTCCTTCACCAAAGGTCTTATTTTTCAGTTATGAAGCTTCTTATAAAATTTCACTTCATTCTGTGCCCAAATGTAAACTTTCTAAAAATAGCAGGTTGCTATTTTTAGCAGTTTGGAAAAACTGAAAGTTCTACATCATTATTCAAGCGATTATGGAACCAGAACCACAAATTTTAAAAATAAATGGAAAGAACATCAACAATTTTGAAATACATCTTTTTTGGGTGATGCAAGATTGCCCTTACACCACTGGATGCTCCTACATCAGACAACTAGGGTAATTTGAAAAGTGACCCTGTCACGTCTCAGGTGTTTGTGTGTGGAAAACCCAAACTGTCAACCTCTGCCTTAGACAACCAAGAAGAATCTTCAACAGGCCTTCCTTTCCATTTCACCAAGTATTCTTCATATTGCTTGTTCCAAGTACTTCTTCCCACACGGCTATCCAAGATCTCTTCTATCTCCTCTATTGAAGTAGATGCCATAATACTCCACTGTTCTTCTGTTGGTCCATCCTCTGTTCCACCTTCATGATATTCTAATAAATCAGCAATGTTGAAAATAGGGGAAATGTTGATCCCATTCAGCAGCTCTATCTCATATGCATTTCCTGAATCATGTTTCTTCAAAATCTTGCATGGTCCAAATTTCTTCATTTTCAGCTTATTGTATGTTCCAATTGGGAACCTTTCTTTTCTCAAGTGAACCATGACTTCATCTCCTACCTGGAATTCCTTATATCTCCTCTTCTAATCTGCCTTAGCCTTGTACTAAATATTCATCTTATTAATGTGCTTTCTCACCTCTTCATGCAAATTCTTTAGATGTTCTGCAAAGTCTTCAGCTTCAACACTTGTCTTTTCTCCTTTATCCATCTTCATTAACTCAGAAGCATTTCTTGGGCTATTGCCATATACAATCTAGAATGGTGATTTACTAGTACTCATATTGACAGAATTGTTGTAAGCAAATTCTGCCTATGGTAAAATCAAATCCCATCCCCTGGGCTTATCTCCTACTAAGCATCATAGCAGGTTACCCAAACTCCTATTCACCACTTCTGTTTGTCCATCAGTCTGTTAATGGTGTGCAGAACTGAACTTTAAATTTGTTTTCAACTTTTTCTACAATGTCCTCTAGAAATAACCAACAAACTTGGTATCTCGATCTGAAACTATGCTCTTTGGTAGACCATGTAATCTCACCACCACTCTAAAAAATAACTCTGTAATATGAACATCTTTAGTCTTCTTGCACAGAATAAAATGTGCCATCTTTGAGAATTTGTCCAGCACCACAAAAATAGAATCATCTCCTCTTTGTGTCCTTAGTAAATCAAGAACAAAATCCATACTAATATCATCCCATGGCTTCTCTGGTACAGGTAATGGCTAATATAGCCCTTTATTCTAACTTGTTCCTTTTGCCATTTGACACACTGCAACTTTGCACAAATTTCCTCACATTTTTCTACAACTGTGGCCAATAATAATTTTCACCAACAATAGCAATGGTCTTATCTCGACCAAAGTGTCCAACCAATCCTCCACTATGCTTCTCCTTAATCAGGTTCTCTCTCATGGAACTCCTCGGAATGCACAATTGGCTTCCTCTAAACAACATGCCATCTTGCATTATGAAATCCAACCATTTTGTCATGTCCAAAGTAATAGGTTCCAAACAAGCTTTCCAAGCTTTTGCAAAATCTGGATCTTCAGGATACAAACTTTTGAGCTCATCAAACCCAACAACCTCTATCTTCATTTTTGTCAACAAATTCTGCCTTCTACTCAAGGCATCTGCAACTCTATTGCACTTCCCACTCCTGTGCTTCAAAACAAAAGTATAGCTCTGTAAAACCTCAACCCATTTTAAGTGCCTTTGATTTAACTTTCCTTGACTATTAAGATATTGTAAAGCCTGATGATCAGTATATAAAACAAACTCTTTTGGCAACAAATAATGTCTCCATTTCTTCAAAGCCTGAACTATTGCATAAAATTCCTAATCATAAATAGAATACTTTTTCTTGGCATCATTAAGCTTCTCACTAAAATAGGCAATGGGCTTACCTTCTTGACTCAAAACAGCTCCTATAGCACTACCACTAGCATCACAATCTACTTGAAACAGCTTATTGAAATCTAGAAGTGCCAAAATAGGTTGCTCTGTGACTTTCTGGTTCAATGTATCAAATCTTTTGTTTCCTCCTTTAGTCCATTTAAACTCTTTTCTATCCCCTCTCATTGTCTCGATTAGGGGTGCACAAATGCTACTAAAATTTCTTGATAAACTTTCTATAAAAACTTACCAAACCATGAAAAGATCATACCTCTATGGCACTCCTTGGTGTAGGCCATTCAATGATAGCCCTTACTTTTTCTAGGTCCATCTTTAGACCTTCCTCTGAGACAACATATCCCAGGTATACCAACTCCTTTGCAAAACTACATTTCTTTAGATTAATTAGTAACTTCTCCTCCCTTAGCTTCTCTAAAACTCTTCTGATATGCATCAAATGCTCATCCCAAGTTTTACTAAAAATCAAAATATCATCTAAATAGACAATAACAAAACTTCCCAAAAATTCTTTCAGTACCTCGTTCATGAGTCGCATGAATGTGCTCGGTGCATTGGTTAGCCCAAATGGCATGACTAACCACTCATAAAAACCCTCCTTTGTCTTGAAGGCTATCTTCCATTCATCTCCTTCTTTGATTTGGATCTGGTGATACCCACTCTTTAGGTCAATCTTTGTGAAGTACTTGGCTCCACTCAAACAATCCATTATGTCATCCATTCTTGGCAATGGAAACCTATACTTGATCGTGATCTTATTTATGGCTCAAGAATCTGTACACATTCTCCACTCTCCATCTTTCTTTGGTGCTAGTGCTATAGATACTACACATGGGCTTAGGCTCTCTCTTATTAGCCCCTTCCTTAACAGCTCTTGAACTTGTCTGTTTAACTCTTCACCCTCTGCAGGGGTCATTCTATGGGATGCCTTATTTGGCAAACTGGCTCCTGGTATCAAGTCCATTTGATGACTTATCTTCCTCACTAGTGGTAAACCTTCTGGTACATTATCAGAGACAATGTCCTAAAATTCTTCCAACATATCTGAAACTTCTACTAGTACATCTTCACATTTATCTTGATTGATCTTAGGAATCAATGCAAAGCAATGACGCTCATGCTTCATACCTTCCAAAAATTTCCTACCATCTAGCAAGCAAATTTTGGTAGTACTACATACCTTTTCTTCCACCTCCTTCAAGAGCTTCAACTTATGACGAACTCCATCCTTTGTTAGGGAGTATGTGTTTACACAACCATCATGGACAACACTCCTATCATATTTCCATGGCCTCCCCAATAACATATGACATGCATCCATCAATATGATGTCACACAACACCTCATCATGGTAGTCACCAATCTTGAACTTCACTAAACACTGCTTATTGACCAAAGCCCTATGGTTCTTCTGCAACCATGCAATCTAATATGGATGCGGATGCTTTCTTCTTATCAACTTTAACTTGTCAACCGTCTCCTCTGAAACAAGATTATCAGTGCTTCCACTATCAATAATAATATCACAACACTTACCTTCACATTTGCACCTTGTGTGGAATAAACTCTTCCTCTGATTGGGTTCTTTCTCCTCATTTAGCAAAGTTCTTCTAACAACTAGGGTTTCTCCCCTTTCAGCATCTTCAGAGTGCTCAGATTACGCATCTTCATTGACATGTGCAACTCGTGCATTACCTTTAGGTCTTCTATTTGTCCTTCCTTGATGTTGTGGACACTCGTATGCTCGATGTCCTTCTTCTCCACATTGGAAACAGGTTCCTCTAAAACCTTCTCTTCCAGGTCCTTTCCTAGGTCTGCCTCTTCCTCTTCCTCTTTGCTCACCATTGTTCTGGTCACGAGGGCGGTAGGTATTATCTCCTCTCTAATTTTGACTGGTGCTGGCTTCTTCACTTTTCTTTGAATCTTCATTTCGACCCCCATAGGGTCTTCCACCAGTCCTTCCACCTTGACCTCTTCCCCTTTGCTTGTGAAATCTTTTATTCAGCTTCTCTTCCACCTTCAAGGAAAACTAGTATGCATCTTCTATGGTGGTCATTTTGACCAGGCTCAGATCCTCTTGAATACTTGGCCTCAACCCATTAATGTAATGGGCTACCTTCTCCTTGTTGGCCTCTACATGACTGGTTCTGATAGTAACCTTATAGAACTCTTTTGTATACTTCTTAACAGACTTGTTTCCTTGCTTTAATCCTTGCAGCTTCCTCAACAACTCCATCTCATAGTCCACAGGAATGAACTGCTTCTTTAGTTTCTCCACCATCAAATCCCATCTAGTGATCTTTCCTTTTCCTCTTCTATTCCTCTCTAACTGGACCTCCTTCCACCAAATACTGGCATGGCCCTTCAATTTTGTTTTTGCAAACTTGATCTGATTTGGGTCTTCCACATCTTCATACTCTAAATACTCCTCCATGTCATTGATCCAATCAATAAGTTGTTCTGGATTTAAATCTCCATAATATGTAGAAACTTCAATCCTGGGCCTCTTTTCGATCTCAGAAATGGCCCTCAATAACCTAACTTCTGCAAGATCTCCTGCAACTTCTTATTCTTCCTCAATCAGCTCTTCTTCAGCTTCATCTTCGCTTTCTTCTCTGGTTCTCGGCTCAAACCCTCTTCGTAGCTCCTCTTGCAATGCATCTATTTGCTTTTGCAAGGCTCTAAAACCCTCTTCTGTCAAAGCATTTTTCCTAATATGATTTCTTCATGGAGGCATCTTGATCTCCGCAGCAAACCCACAACCTCATGTCCTGGTGCAAACTGCCTCATGGTTGGCAATCTGTTTACACACTCAGGAACCCTTGCTCTGATACCACTTGATGAAGGGGTAAATCATAAAACACACAACAACAAAAATTGTACATAGAAAATAAAACTTTTTTTATAGATTTGGACAACTTATTACATTACAGAAGCTCAAATACAATCAGAGGAATCAACCCTCCATAGGCTGCAACACATTACAACTTTCAATCCCAAGACTATGGAATCATCTACCTTATGTAACCCAAAATTAGCTAGGGTTTCTATTTTCCTGCCTATTTTTGATTGTACAGTTCCCCCCCTAACTCTACTACTAGCCAGTGTTCCCAAAAAAGTTATTAATAGCCTTTTTGGTGGCCAACAGCCTAATTTCAAAATTTGCATCTCCCTCCAAAAATAGGTCAACTTCTAGGAGCCATAACTTTTGATCCGGGTGTCCAATTGACAAACTATTTTATGCATCAAAAATCTCACAGAGTGCTCTACGCGCTTAGAACCCGCTATGTTGTTTCCAGCCATTTTCGGGCCCGTACGGGGCTGTTTAGTGCCTCAAACTTGAGTTTGAATAATTTTCAAGCATTTTTTAGGAAACAAAAACTTTAATATCTTTCAGCTCACAAATGATCTTTGCATGATTCCTTCACCAAAGGTCTTATTTTTTAGTTATGAAGCTTCTTGTAAATTTTTACTTCATTCCATGCCCAAATGCAAACTTTCTAAAAATAGCAGGTTGCTATTTTTAGCAGTTTGGAAAAACTGAAAGTTCTACATCATTATTCAAGCGATTATGGAACCAAAACCACAAATTTTGAAAAGAAATGGAAAGAACATCAACAATTTTAAAATACATCTTTTTTGGGCGATGCAAGATTGCCCTTACACCATTGGATGCTCCTGCATCAAAATGGCCTACCTGTCATATTGCCAAGGTCTACCCAACATAAGGTGGCATGCATCCATTAGCATAACATCACACATTATCTCATCTTTGTAATTACCAATCTAAAATTTGACAAGGCATTGTTCTCTTACTAGTAACTGATGTCCCTGTTATAGCCAAGAGACCTTGTATGGGGTGGGGTGCTTCAACCTTTTCAATTTTAACTTCTCCACCATTTCTTCTGACACTAAATTGTTAGTACTGCTGCTATCCACAATGACCTTGTAGCATTTTCCTCTAGAATTACATCTAGTTCTAAATAGACTTCTTCGCTACTCTGGTTCCTCTCGTGCCTTCTCTGGTGTTAGCAGCACTTTCCTTATCATCAAGGATTCTCCATCCTTGGCTTCTTCTCCATGCTTTGGTGAAGCTGCACTAGCCACACTCTCCTCCTCAACTTGAGCTATATGGACTCTAGTGTTTTTTCCTTTGCCGCTACTCTATTGTACTTGTGGACATTCAAATGCCCTATGTCCAGCTTGTCCACATTGGAAGCATGTTCCACTAAACCCTCTTCCTTTTCCTCGGGAGTAATCACCCCTTCCTCTACCTCCTTGGGTATTGGAAGAACTTGGTTCTCCTTTCTTATCCTAAGATCCACATCCCAGATTTGACTGTCCTCTTCCTCTAGATGATTTACCTCTTCCTCTAGTGTTATCCTTCCTTATACAGATCTTCTCTTCTACCTTCAATACAAACTGGTAGGCTTCCTCTATGTTGGTAATTCCCACCATACTAAGTTCATCTTGGATCAAATAATGCAATCCATTCACATACCTAGAGATCTTCTCAGCATCCTCCTCAATGTGACCAACCCTGATATTCAATCTATAAAACTCTTCAGTGTAATCTTGTACACTTTTCTCTCTTTGCTTGAGATTCTACAACATTTTGAACATAGTGATCTGATGATCAGCTGGCAGGAATTTTGCCTTCAACTTGGTTAACATCCTCTCCCAATTTCTAATCTTTTCCTTCCCTTTTTGTTGTCTCTCAACTTGCACATGATCCCACCACAGAGATGCATGTCCCTTTAACTTTGAAGCTGCAATTTTTACCCTTTTTGGGTCTTCAACAGATTCCAACTCAAAACACTTTTCCATTTCTAAAATCTAATCTATCAGCTCATCTGGTTTTAGAATACCATTATAGTTGGGTAGCTCAACACAGGGTCTACTAGCAATCTTTGTCATTGCATGTAGAAATCTACCCTCAAATCCATCTCTTCCTATTTCCTCTTCACTAACTTCTGCCTCCTCATTGTCAGTTACATCTACTACAAGTACTCCCCTATGCTGTGTTCTTTCCATTGCATCCAGCCTAGCGGTGATGCCTTTGAGCATTTCTGCCAACGCTGCATCTCCAATCCTTGGAGGTGGTCCTCTCCTCCTTCTATCATGGTGTGCCATGTTTTAGATTCTTTGCAGCAATCCCACGGCCTCAAGGAGTGCAAAACTTAGCAATGATACCACTTAATGAAGGTCAAGGTTCAGGAATCTTGTCAAACAGCTAAACCAAGTAGCAAATGAACAACCACAATCAAAACATCAATAACAACAATAAAAAACAACAGAGAATAAAAACACTTTATTTATCTGCAGGATTATTAGAACAGGAATGCAATTTGCATTACAACATCTGATCTACATGCATCAGCTATCAACTCTTACAATATTCAAGATGCAGATCAACGATAATGCAATCTAGATAATCCCAAAGAAACTCCCCCAAAATGTACTACAGAGGAGAAATAGCAGAAGTCCCCTAAAAGGACCAAATCCTGAGTATTTATAGACTTTTATGGTGGCCACCATCCATCAGTAGTGATCTAGACACACGTCTCAGTATGATTTGCCCTAGGATCAGCCATACATGCTGTTGAAATTGACTCTTTGTCATTTTTGTCTCTGGCAGGAAAGTTAGACCGACTGATTTTCAGTACAATAAGAAAAGCGTTAGATTTGATCTCCGCCAACTGCCATGAAGAAAAGTGTTGGATTTGGCTTCATCCGACCTCCACACCAAAAATCACTAGTTTTGACCTTGTCTGACTAGCGTGGGTTTTGGCCTCGTCTAATTTGGTTAGTGAAGTATGATTTTAGCGCAAAGTCAGACTGCAGGCTTATTAGCGTTGAACCATTCTACGTGGGATTCCCTTCTGACTACCTTGCACAGATTTGGACATCATCAGACTTTGGCGGTTCAACTCACTTTTAGTGCAAGTCAGAGGTGACGACTTTTAGTGCAAACCAAAGCAAATCACCCGCCAGAGAAAAGTGATGTCACTGACTCAGCAAGGAATCTAAAGGCAACAAACTTGGTTGGTGAGAACTATCTTTAGCACAAGGTCTAACCCTTGACTTTTTAGTGCAATTTGTCAGCGTGGATTTCCAGGTTGTCGGACCTTTGTGAATTTAGCGCCAGGTTGGTTGGACTGGTTTTTAGCACTAGGTTGGAGGGTATAGAAAATCGTGCCGAAGCATAACTTTGCCAATTTTGACCATCTCTTCACCAAAATTCAGGTACAGATACCCATTTGGGCCTTCTTCAAGATCCATCCCTCACTTGGCTGACTTCCTTAGGAGAATTCTCCAAATTTGATCAATTCATCCCTGCAACAACTTCTGCAGTAAAAACAAACAACAAGAAGTAAAAACAAATTTTTTTAGTTGATGAGGATTGCACTTGAACCTGGATGCTCCTACATCAATAATTCATTTACATTGCATTTTCATGCTTAAATTGATAAAAATTGCTTGAAATTGTGCATTTTTCCATATATCCTAGTTTTGCATTAGCTAGGGTTTGTAGTCAAAATCTTGTTTTCAAATTTTACTACCATTTTAAAACACTCATTAGGACTTATTTCTAATTGTAGTGTTGCAACATAGTGGTTTCCTTGCAAAATTTCATGTCTAGGGTTTTAAAACCTTGCATTTTCACTAGATTTTGGCCTTATCGTCTCTCTAGAATTGCATCATAGGCATGTTGTGAAGGATTTTTCTGCAATAATTGGATCTTATCCTAATTCCCCTCCTAAAATTATTTACAACACCCTTTTTTTAGGCCTTGGCATTGAAAATTTGTGAAAATTTGCATATTTTGGCTATATTTTCACTAGGGTTTGACTTAGATTTGCACTATAAGCATGTTGTGATGAATTTTATGGCATTAGGTGACTGATATTACTATTATAATATACTTCCCCTCCTAAAATTCTTTACAACACCCTTTTTATTGGGTCTTCGTACTAAAAATTTGTGAAAAATTGAATATTTTAGTGTATTTTCACTAGGTTTTGACTTGTCATCACTCTAGGTTTGCATCAAAATCATGTTGTGAAGGATATTATTACTTCATTGGACTAATATTAGACATATTATTTTCTTTCCCTGATCAATTTCCTTACAACACCTTTTATTTCACTTATTTGCATTGAAAAAAGTTGAAAAAATCAAGCATTTTTGGTCATTTTGGATCTTGAACATATCTTGCTCCTTGGGTTTGTTCTATTAGTCTGTGCATTGAGTATTGCATATTATTGTATGAGTCTTATAACTTACTACCCTAATATAAATATCCCTTTAAGAAGTAGGAGACTCATGGGATCTAGTGCTTTCGAAGAAAACAATATTCCTACCTCTGAAAATCCATTGAATACCTTCTTTACAAAAGGAGAGACATAATTTTTTCAAGATACTATACCTCATACAACCACTATGGAAGATCAAGTATTTCATGATGTCAACAACACTATTGAGGTCATCACACATGTGCCTAATGAGAAAATAAACAAACTTGATAAAGACTTAGCCAATTTTCAAGCATTTGTTGGAAATGAAAGGATAATGGAAGAAGTTGTCCCTATGATCCACCACATAAGAGAATTGATAAAAGTAGGACAAGATGGTATTAATGTTATTTGAGGTTTAACACATATTGTACACAATAATTTCATGACAATGACTAAATGTGCAAATGGTATTAAAAGCATATCGTCACTATCTCACACGCAAGTTTTGACACCTATACTGACTACTCGAATGTCTACATTTACATCAACAATTTTTAACAACTAATGCAAATGCTTGTAGTAATGCTACCACTGGTATTGGAGTATCCAATGGAACTAGTTCACAAAATTACAAAGTTGTGGGATTTAATTATCAGAACTTGATTTCTAAGGGGACCTCTTCTATGAATAATTACTCTCAACCACCTCTCCATCCCACTTATTCTCAGCCACATCTTACATACAACTATTCACAACCACCTTCTACCTATCACTATGTTCAACCACCAATAAATTATTTACACCCTCTGCTTATCACTACTCAAGCTCAATCACCTCCTCACTTTGATTCTAATTCCTCGCAACAAACTACATCTCCCAATGATGCCATCCTAAACCAACTTTTGCAAGGCATGACTTCTTTACAACAAAAAGTGACAAACTTGACGAATTCCTCACAACCTAATATACCAACTTATCATGCCCTTAATCCCCTATATTATGCAATCTTGAGAACTACTATGGCTGAGAGGTTTGAGACTCCTTGAATACGGTGGAAAAGGTGATCCTAATACTCATTTAGAAGCATTCACAGCTATGTGTAGTGATTTCTACTTTGAAGAGGATTTATTAGCAAAACTTTTCTCGTGATCTCTCAAAGATACTGCTTTAGAATGGTTTTTTTGTTTTCCTTCAAATTCAATACACTCTTTTTCACAATTAGTTGATCAATTTTTACAACATTTTCAAGCAAACATTGGACCTCAAGTTTCTTTGATCGATTTAGTTCATTGCAAGAAAGGTTCGAAAGAGAAGTTAACTAGGTTTATTAGTCGATATCAATCTCTCTGTGCACAAATTCAATATCACATGAAAGATGAGGATGTTTAGAAGATGTTTATTACAAATCTACAAACTAACATCCGTGATAAGATTCTCTTGATGAAGTATAACTCCTTTGAACATTTATGTACTACCCTTCATGATTATCAACTTTTGTCTAGTTAGTATGAAGACCAAAACTCATCAGCTCAAGCTAGTCAATCCATGAGTGGACCATCAAAAAATAACTTTAAGAGGAATAATAGAGTTTCATCAAGGTTAATGGACTAGATTTGAATTACTTTTCCCAAGTGTCTACTATTACTAATCCAAAAAAGGCACTGTATCAGCAAAGAAAGTCTACTCCGATATCCGAATCCTATCATTCTATCATGAATCAGGCTGTGAATAACAATCACATAAAGCTTCCCCCAATTAAACCTTTGGATCCTAATAAAATGCAAGGACCTTATTTCGATGCTAATTCCTTTTGTCATTACCATCGGCAACAAGGACATGATACTGAATGATGCATGTATCTTAAACATGAAATACAAGACCTTATAAATTTGAATGTTATACAGGAATTGGGTGTGAATAATAATGGAAATAAGTTGGTTGATCTGCCGAATCAAAATTTACAATCCTTTCCCTAAGTGTACCGATAACAACATGTTGGAACAAAATATAGTGGAAGTAGAAGATGGCTATTTGGATTATGATGACATTGTGGGTATGATAGAAGTTGATAAGGAAAAGTTGGATAACCCACCTCGTCCATGCAGAAAAGGTATTTATGCTGAGGTTCCTCCTTTGGTATCTTTACAAGGATCGGGAGATAACCAAAATGCATCAGAAAGACCGAAACAAGAGACTATAACAAATGAAAAGATTGAAATAGTACAAGATAGTCCTTGTCACCATGGTAGATGAACTCATAAAAGAAAGCTAGCTAAAAATTAGAAAAGAGTAAGAAGATTATCATCAGTTGGAAATAATAGTGGTTCTCCTCCTCACAAGAAAAAAAATGTCTTATATGCAAAAGGATTTGAGAAACAAGCTTTGCATGGACTTCCTGATAACAAGCAAGACTCTCATAAGAACCACTTAAGCTTCGCACAAAACTTGATAGAGCATCTCTCCAAGATGCTCCTAAGTTCCAAATTCTAAACTAGTTTTTTCCCTACAGTTAAGTATTTTTAACCCTGGTGGTCACCTATGCAGTTAGCATGATCGACTTGTGTATGTGACCTCCACTTTGTGCTATGTTTCTCTCATGATGTGTTATGTGTGTTGGAAACAAGGTAGATAACTGAGAAGGGGGGTGAATTAGTTATCTCTAATAACTTTACTTTATTTTTCCTTTTATAATTTGAGCAGCATCAAAACACATAAGCATAAATGATAATGAGAGTAGAAAGAAATTAACACACATAACACAAGGATTTTAACATGGAAAACCTGTTAAGAGAAAAACCATGGGGTGACTAACCCAAGATTGTATTCTCTATTAAAAGAATAGGAAGTACAAAAATGGCACTTGCTAATTAGGGCTCACTGCCCGAGCACACTGCTCACAAGAGGCACACTACCTACAAGAGACTCACTATCTACAAAGTTCATAGAAGGTAACCAGGTGTTTAAACTGATGAGAGGCATCCATATATGCTGAGGTTTAGTTCTGGTTAGGCTCAATATACTGATCTAATGCACTTCATTCTTCCTATGCTTTTAGTGCTATTGTTCTGTCACATACCAGACTTGTATTGCTACTTCCACACTTATCTCTGCCTTTCCTCGCACACTACATCTACACACACACACACACCTTCATACCGAAATACATCTAGTATATATATCCGCACCAAGGATTTCAACATCTTTCTAGTTGGCAACCAAAATATTCAAGGTCTTTACAAAACACTGATCTGTCAGCTGATTCCATGCTTAAAAAGAGATGCGTATCAAAAACATAGACATAGAAGTCATCAATCATGTTGGCCAACCATGTATGATCCCTCAAATAGCTTGATCAACATCAATTACTCATCCGGATTGAAATCTGATACTCTACCGGACAGTTCTTCCTCAGTCTGCTCTGCCTATTTGGAACCCAACACTCAGAGGCTCATATCTTTTCCATGATTCATCACCGGAAGCTCAATCTCTGGAATATAGTAGTCATGATACTCCTATTGACTTGCCCAAGTCCATACTTTTCTGAGTTACACCCTTTGAGAGATCCGAACCTGATTGTTATACCTTGCTGCATGCTCTATTCTTGTTCACTAAACCAAAACACTCTTCAATCTGACTTCTAGTATAGGCACACTATGCTCTGTGGATGTGTGGGATAGACTTTGTTGCCATCAATGACAACAATCATGAAGCCACACAGTGTCTCTTGCCAACAATGTGTTGCTTAGGCCTCCTAGGATGGCCCTTGATTCTCTTGTAAGGTCAAGGATACTAGGAGACCGCCTCTGTTGTGACCCTTCTTCTATTTGTATCATCAGCCTTCTATATTAATTCTCTATTTCCATTGTTGAGTGTTCTATCTTATGGACATAGTGTTGTACTTAGTGACTTGGGGGTACCCTCCTACGTGAATGTCCCTAAGGCACTTTTTTCTCCTCTCTTGATTTATTGTTTCCCTTCCTCTAGTGGTTCTATCTAGCAGGTGGATGACGAAAAAACTTATTATACTGATACAAACCTAGTGTCCCTTTAGTGAGAAATCAAAACATGGACCAAGTCCATACATTATGATGGGGTTGGAATATATATTATCTGACACTTGGCTAGTAGAATCACTCCGTGTGATCTTGATGTTGTCTTATCGTACTTACAAACCATAACAATACTGTTGCTCCGTGCACTTTGTTTATCTTTGAATCTCGCCTTGGTTACACTCAGTTTTGAGATTTCTACGGTATAGCCCCATGATTATACTCGGTCTTTGAATTCATACTATAACCTCGACTCTCTATGTGAATGATCATATACATTTTTGTTTAGCATGATGGATGCTAACACCTTTTCTTGCAAGAAATTATGTTTGTGGGAACATTTGGCGATCATAAAGTACATGTCACCTCTGAGGGGCATGGGCCTTGCAAGATCTCATGTTCCCTTGTGTGATTTCTTCCTATCTTATGTTAAGGTGATTCAAGGCATTCATTTGTTGCAAAGTAGTATTTTGTGTTGTTATTGTGTTTGCATTTGTAGATTTGACATCCATCTCCTCATGGCATGAAGAGCATCTTCCTTCCATGAGATCTACACTACAAGGTGATATCATTGTGTTTTCTATCATTTATCATTTGGATTTTTCCTCTATCCCACAAGGATATGAACTCTTTATCTGACAACAATGTTTGGAAGACTTAAATGTCTCTCTAGGGCTTGACTGAGGTAAGCCTCTAAACACCACAACCCCCAACCCATTTTTCTTTGATTGTAGGTTGTAGGTTTTAGAAGAGAAAGAAGTGAAGTTGAGGAAGAGTAGTACAGACTATCTGAATTGTAGATCTAAGAAGAAAACAGGGACCTAGACTTGGGCACCCGCTCATTAATCCTCTAGATCCCGCAACAGTGAAATCTCTAAAATAATAGAACTATGTTGTAGATAACATTCCCAGATCCCAACAAAAAATGAGGTACTAGACTAGGGTACCCACTCATTAGTCCTTGACTTTTCCACACACTAAACTTTGAAATCTGGTATGTGTTTGATTGTTATTTGATATCTTTATGTCTGATCATTTTTCGTAATTTATCCATTTGTTTATGATTTCATGAAATTAGGGTTTTGAGCATAATCAAACTTAATTAAACAACAAATTCACACAATTCCAATCTTCCCCTATGTTCCAAGTGATAGGAGATCTGCAATACAATTCTCTACTTGGTTGAATGTCTTTTAATGTTTAGTGGTGAAAGGAGGATCAACACAAACCCATATAAACATCATTTAGACATCAGTCTGCACTGCTCTTAATTGATGTGTTTAGCCAAATTAAATATTTATTTGGGGCCGCTTGTAAAAGTTGTATGTAACATTGGTCAAATATTTATGTGTGGGAGACATAAGGCAAATATTTAATATTTGTGGCAATTATTTTAATATTTGGAAAACTTAGTTGCAAATATTAAATGAGTGGTCAATGGTTTTGTGAACTCATGGTTTTGAGTTAGATGGTTTTACCAAATACCACAAGATGTTATTGTGTGAACTTGAGTCTATAAAAGCTTGCACATGGTTAGTGGTTTGGGTTGGCTATTGGTTGTTTTGATTGTAGGTTGTTTGAGTTTCTCTTGTGAGTGCATTTTGTGAAGCATGGCATGGGATGTGTGGATTCATGCTTGGACACATGGAGGATGCATTCGAGGAGCTTGATGTTTTAGAAGTTTTCATGGAGACTTTGTAAGTGTATTGTAATGTTTTCATTGTTGAATAATATATTGTGTGTGGATTCTTTTGGAGGCTGGGTTTTTCCCTCTTGAGGGTTTTCCCAGGATATATCTTGTGTTATCTTGTGGTTTGTCTATTTGATCTTTGCATTATGGAAATTTTGTAATCTTGTATGCATCATTATCTCCTTTTGGGTTATGTGGAATTGGTTTGATCAACCTATAATTTCCTAACACATATCTCTCTCATTATGGTGACTCTTTTCAAGATTTTTGGAGGGTCTTTCAAGAACATATTGAATCTACTATAGTCCATATTTGAGGTCAATTGGAGCATAATTAATGGATTTATTATAAAATTATGGTTTCCACCATTTTCACCCCTAGGGATGAAATTCAATGAATTTATTCCTAGTTTTTGGAGGGTGAACAAGGGTGCATTGAGATACATATAGTCCTGATTTGGAGTAATTTGGATCCGATTTGAGGAAGTTATTGTGAAATTAGTGTTTCCACCAAATTCACTCTCTAGTTGTCAAATCAACAAATTTCTTGGAGATTTTTTCTAAAAGGTGAGATATAGGCCCAAGTAAGTTATAGTAAAATTTTTAGATCATTTGGGTTTGTTTTGTATGATTTAATGCAAAATTATTTTTCCCCATCATGGCAGGGCTAGCCATGAGAAGAAAAAAAAATCTTATCAATCCCTTGACAAGGAGGATATAGAAGGTGGGGAGACTTATCCTAAAGATATGCATGAAGAATTCAACAAGGTTAAGGAGGATATTTCTATTAGGATCAAGGTGCCATTAACCTTGTAAATCCTTGTAATTATTATTCCTAATATTGTTTGTAAATCACCCATAAGGGATGTACAAGTTTCACCAACAGTGGTAAAAATTATTTATTGGGGATGGTAATTACGGAGTTACTACATCGGTAAGTTCTAAAGTTACCGGTAGTAGTTATGGAGTAACATTTACTGATGGTAACTGTAAAAATTAAGAATTATTGAGGATAGGCACCACCTTGGAGGAATCTATTGATTTTGGTAGTTATTCATAAGGTTGGTATGTGATTATAAGAGAATCTATGACAATTGTAAGTTGTCATAAGATTCTATGATAATATGATATCTTATAACAGATACTTAATGCTTGTAAGTTGCTATACTTAGCACTAGGCGCCAATATTGGAGAGATAAGTTATTCAAGGGTTGTTATCACAAAATCTATGATGGTTATGACAACATTTATTACCCTGTAAGTGCCTATTATTGTCCATGGATGCCCAAGTTTGCATGGTTGACTATTGACAAGTGGCATGGGCATGTAAGAGATCATTTAATGTTGCATGTTGGAGTTTCCAAGGAGAGAGAAAGTGGACGCCTAGTTTGGGGAGTGTAAAACCTCTATAAATATAGTGTCTTATATGTGTTATGTATCTCACAAGTTTTGTAAATAGGTTCTACTAGATTGAAGGTTGATGAGACAGAGGAAGTGCATGTATTATGTATTTCAATTTTAAAGATAATACAACTTGAAGCCTCTTTTCTTGGTGGAGTTATTTTACTTGAAAGGGTTTTCTCAATGTTAGATACTATGTCATGTGGTTTATTCTTCTATGGTGTTTATACTTGTGTTGTAATTTTATTTTCGTATGCAATCTCTGTTCATATTACACTACTTTAAGATCATAAACATATTGTAATCAGATTTCCATTTGGTTAGTTGTTGCCTTCATTTCTAATATTTGGTATCAAAGCCTGACTAGTTTTGGTTCTTGGGTGGTAGTGTGAAGGTTGTTCAGTTGCAGTGGGAGATTTGGTTGTTTTATTTTACAGATCTTGTGTAGTATTCATGGCTCAATCCATTACCTCAACCTCTCATTTGGATATTAAGAAGCTCAATGATACGGGGTACGAATTATGGAAGCTGAAGATGTAGGATTTACTTGAGGAAAGAAACTAGTGGTTGGTTGTTATGAAAGAGAAGAAGCCTAATGATGTGAGTGCAGATTAATGGGAAAGGTTGGATAAGAAGGCACGGGGAACCATCTGATTATGTCTTGAAGTTTCCATCATGTTGAATGTCTTGAAGGAAGAGACTACATTCAAGCTCTAGAAGAGATTGGGTGAGATATATCAAGCCAAGAGCATGGTAAATAAGCTTTATTTAAAGAGAAAATTTTTTCAGTTAAAATGAAAGAGGGTGATTCCATTGTAGAGCATTTGAATAATTTTAATTTACTTTTGAGTCAACTTGATTCTGTAGATGCTACAACTTTACCTAAATCTTGGCATAATGTTATCCTTGCTATTATTGCTAACCTTGAAGATCCAAAGATGGATCACCTTGTTGCAACTTTGTTGGCACAAGAGATGAGGAAGAAGACATCTAAGGGTAACACTAAGGATCTCAATGTGAGGGGAAGGTCCAAGGAAAAAGGGCCAAAAGGAGAGAAAGAATCAAAGGACAAATCTAATGGTCAATCAAAGTCTACTGGGAAGAAGAACAAAGTTAAGTGTTGGAACTATAGTAAAAGAGGCCATGTGAAGAAGGAATGTAGAAACAAGAAGAAACAATGTGATTCTGCTACTAATAAGTCCTTAAATGAAGGTGAAGATGTTTTACTTTCTACATACAATGTTTCTACTAATGATCATTGGTTGGTTGACTCAGGATGGTCATATCATATGACCCTGCATAAAGAATGGTTTTCCACATACAAAGAGTATGATGGAGGTAAAGTGTACCTTTGGGACAACTCGATATATTTGATAGTTGGGAAAGGCAAGGTAATGTTGTGTTTCAGTGATGAGAAAATTAAAACCCTCTCTGGTAATTTGCATGTTCTTGGATTGGCTCAAAATTTGATTTTAGTTTTGAAGTTGAATGATTTGGGAATGCATGTAACATTTGATAAGCATGGTTACAGATTGGTGAGAGGAAACTTGGTGGTAGTGAAGGGGAAAAGATTGGGAACCTTGTTTAGGCTAGATGCCACTACAGTTTGTAATTCCTCTTATATTTTTGTGGCTTTTGAAAACACTTGTATGTTGTGGCACCATTGATTGGGTCACACAAGTAATAATGTTTTAAAAAATCAAGAATAATGAATTTTTGGACTGTTTCTTTTATTCTGATGAGCACTTTGATTTCTATGAGCATTTTGTTTTTGGTAAACAAAACAAAACATCATTTCCTTAGGAAGTAATAGAGCAAAAGAGAATTTAGAGATTATTCATCCAGATGTGTTTGGACCTGTGGCTAATGACTCTATAAAAAAATCTCATTATTTTGTCACCTTCATTGATGATGTATCCATATTTACATGGATTTATTTAATCAAACACAAATCTGAAGTTTTCACTAAGTTTAAGGATTTTAAAGTCTTAGTTGAAAACAAATCAGGATTAAAGATAAAAATATTAAGATCTGACAATAGAGGGGAATATTGCTCTAAGGAATTTGATGAGTTTTGTAAGAATTCAAGTATAATCAGACAAAAGACAACTCTGTATACACCAAAACATAATGGTGTTACAAAAAGGATGAACCAAACAATCATGGAAAGAGCCAGAAGTATGTTGAGTGATTCACAGTTGGAGAAATGCTTTTGGGCAGAGGCTATGTGTACCACTTGTTACTTGATTAACATAACTCCTTGTAAGGCTCTTGATTGACACCTTATGAAGTGTGGACAAGTAAGAAACCTTATGTTTCACATTTAAGGATTTTTAACTATGAGGCTTTTGTTCATGTGCCTAAGGAAAAACGACCTAAGTTGGATCCAAAAGCACATAAATGCATCTTCATTGGATATGGTGAGAAATTTACGGTTTATAATATTTGGGATGTTGTAACCAAAAAAAATGTTTTCTCTAGAGATGTCATTTTCAGGGAACTTAGAGCTATTTCTGAACTTGAACAATGAAAAGAGAAAGAAAGGTCAAAGGTAGTGCAATTTGATTTACAATAGGAAGATGCACAAGTAGAAGAATAGAATGATGGATTGTGAGGTGAAGAAGAAGAAGATTCGAGTGGAAGTAGTTTTGATGAGAAAGACTTTGTTGTTACAGAAGAAGTTGAGCATCCAAAAGAACCAGAAGAGTCTCTTAATCCACTCTTGAGTAGATCCACAAGACAATGAAACTCGGTTGACAGGTATAGCCTACTAGATTTCCATTATGTTTTTGCTTTATTGAGTATTGAGGATGAACCTAGATCATATAGGGAATCCATTCATGCAGATGATAGTGAGTCTTGGCAGTTAACCATGTAGGAGAAGATGATGGCTTTAGACTCTTGCAACACCTCGGATCTTGTTCATTTTCTCAAAGGAAGAAAGTCCATAAGTTGCAAGTGGCTCTTCAAGAAGTAGTTTGGAGTAGATGGTTCATTGGAGAAGTACAAGGTTAGAATGGTAGCCAAGGGCTACTCCCAGAGATAGGGAGTTGATTTCAATTAAATATTCTCTCCTATTTCTAAATTATCTTCTATTAGATTTCTCTTATCCATTGTTGCATCTTTTGATTTTGAGGTTGAATAAATGGATGTTAAGATTGTGTTCTTGCATGGATATCTTAAGGAAGAAATTTACATGCAACAACCTACAGGGTTTTAGGTAAAAGGGAAAGAACATTGGGTTTGTAGATTAAAGAGGTCTCTTTATGGTCTGAAATAATCCCCCAAAATGTGGTACCAAAAGTTTGATTACTTTGTTTTGAAATTGGTTTTTGTTAGAAGTGAGGAGGATCATTGTGTGTACATTCATTGCATGTTGATGACATGTTATTTTTTAGTAATACTAAGGGTATGATCGATGAATTGAAAGCCCAAATTTTAAGTGCATTCGATATGAAGGATCTTGGAGAAGACAGGTAATATTCTAGGTATGGAGATCAAGAGGGATAGAGGTAATAGAAAGCTTTGGTTATCTTAGAGTAAGTATGTGAATACCATTTTGCAGAGATTAGCATGCAGGATTGTAACCTAGTTAGAATTCCTTTGCCTATTGGTACTAAGCTTTTATTAGACATGTGTCTGAAGAATGAGGATGATTTTGAGAATATGACTAATGTGTCATATGCTAGTGTTGTAGGGAGTTTGATGTATACAATGCTTTGTACTAGGCCAAATATTGCCCAAGCAGTGGGAGTTTTGAGTAGGTTTATGTCTAACCATGGTAGACAACATTAGAATTATGCGAAGAGGGTGTTTCGATATTTAGCAGGTACTTTTGACTACTGTTTGGTTTATTTAGGTACTGACAATGTGGAAAAGACATTAGACATACATTATTTTGTTGATATAAATTGGGCAGGTGACTTGAATAGTCAGAGGTCCACTACTGGCTATGTGTTTACTTTGTTTGGAGGAGCAGTGAGTTGGATGAGCAAAAGGCAACCCATGATTGCTTTGTCCACCACCAAAGCAAAGTATATGGCTGCTACCCATGTCTCTAAGGAGGAATTTTGGCTAAGGAGATTGTGTACAGGTATTGGTTTTGATTGCAGGGTCATTGAGATTGGTTGTGATAGCCAGAGTGATAATTGTTTGGCCAAGAATTCTATGTATCATGCTCAAACTAAGCATGTCGATGTACAATATCACTTTGTTTGAGAAATGGTTACAAGTGGACAAATTGAGTTGAAGAAGGTAGATACTCAAAATAATGTTACAAATGCTTTGACCAAACCTATGAGCATAGAGAAGTTTACTTGGTGCAGGAAGTCCATGGGCTTTGTTTCTTGTACTTAGTTGTTTTATGTTTTCCTATGGGTCTTTACAATGTATAATGTCAAGTTGGAGAATGCTAGGATTAATGTTCCATTAACCTTCTAAATCCTTGTAATTATTATTCCTAATATTGTTTGTAACTCACCCATAAGGGTTGTAAAAGTTTCACCGGAAATGGTAAAAATTATTTACCAAGGACAATAATTACGGAGTTACTACATTGGTAAGTTTTGAAGTTACTGGTGGTAGTTATGGAATAACATTTATTGATGGTAACTGTAAAATCAAAATTTATTGAGGGTAGGTGTCACCTTGGAGGAATCTACTAATTTTGTTAGTTATAACACCTTGAGGCACAAAAATCACGCACAGCCTCCACGAGGACCCCTATGATGATTTTAATCCTTGTCACATACATGCAAGTGTGAAATAATGTCCTCTAAGCAACAAACCTCTTGATGACATGTCTTCTTTATTGTCTTGTGTTGTTTCCTCTTTGTCAATTTCTCCCTCTCCTCGTTTGTGACATTTTTTGACACTTTTTGTGACACTTGTCAATTTGCCTTTTCTTAGATTTCGACCTCACTCCTAGGCCTTGTAAGTATCTTGTAGGTTGTTTTTCACCTTTCCCCTTTGTTTTTCATCCTCTGCACCCCCTAGAAGCCTTCTAGAGGTCCCCCTATCCATCTCCCACTTTCAGTTTTCAATTTTGCTCAACTAATCCAAATCTCACCCTATTATTTCCAGATCTCCCCCAGGAGATCCTACAAGTGCAAGTGGAGGTTTAGATTCTTGTAAATGATTGACCTATTTTCAGAGGCAGAACCCCTCCTTTTACTCTCTTCTATCATCTCCCTTTCGTTGTTCTTCAGAAAACCCTTTCTTACCTAGACCTCCCCTGGGTGACCCATGGTCGCCTAGGGGTGACCCTGTCACGTTTCAGGCCATGGAAAAACTTGAGTTTCTCACTCAAATTAGCAATGTTTTCATTCTTCTTCCAATTTGCATTGTTTTTGATGCCTAATATGGAGTTGACTATTTCATGCACCCACACATGCATAACTAACTCCATTTGATCTAAAATTAACAACCTAATTAATCTCATGCATCCTTTCAACTCCAATTTCCTCTTCATTGATAAGCTATTATTGATTTATCACTCCATAGTTAGCTGAGTTCACTGGGTAATCAACCTTGTTAACTCCCCAATTAATCCTTGTTAACTCATCAATCAAATGAGTTAACTTCTCAATCAATCTCATTCTTCAAACCTATAAATACCCCCTCCCTTAAGTACAAAGGGAGGCAAATTCATTGTGCACACAACTCTTCATAGTTTTTTCTCTCCAAATCAACATTCTAATGCTCTCACGGGATGAAGGTGCCTTTTTCTTTATTCATTGTTCAAACAAGCATCGTTACGCTACTTCATTCAATGCCATTACACTCAACCAAAACTCACATTGAGCTCCTTTCAATCTTGAACAAGCTTCTTTTTGCTTCTTTGTGTCATTTTGTCGTCAAGAGGCCTTCCTGCTACTTCAAAAGGACTCAAGGTTGCCAACATCAAGGATTTTTTAGGGTAGTGGAGTCACACAAATCTTCATTCTTTCAGGTTCCTTTATTGCTTTATTTAGTTTATAGTAATTAGAAAACCAAAAATTGCTCTTGGGAATAGTAAATCTTTGTTTTTTCCTTGATAGTTAGATCTTACATGTTAGAATAATTGTTTTCATATTTCTAGATCTAGACTATTTGTAGAAGCAATTTCTTTTCATAGATTAGAGTACTTCAAACCAATCAAAGAACTAAAAACATAGATTAAACTTGCATTAGGAAAAGTCATATTAGCTTGCATCCATATTTCCATTTCATAGATTAAAGAGTACTTTTCATTTCAAAAATACTAAAAAAGCACAAAAACACGTTTGCATTTCATTTAGCTTTGCATGCATATAGAAATCCTAGAAAAAAAAAAATTGCAAACCCTCGATACCATCACGAGGTAAACCACAATAAATGATTCAATCAAACCCTTGATCACATCACAAGGTAAACATAAGTCAAAATATAACCAAATCCTAGATCAACTAAACCCTAAGTCTAGTTAAGGTTGGTCATTACACATTTATCTCAATCTTTGCTCACAAATGTGCCTGGGGGTGAAAGGTGAGTGGGTAAGGGCTATCCTCAACAAAATTGAAGAAATCAATCCATGACAACAATAGGAGACATTTACTTTACCATAACAAAATTCATTTGTCCTTTTATTAACAGAAGAACAAAGACATCTCCAAATACAACGAGAACTCATTCAACAAGTTGAGAGACAAGAGAACATAAATGAAAGAAACCACTTACCCACACAAAGGTGGAATAGAAGAAACCCCAATAGGAGAAGAGAAACTAGTGACCCTTTGGGTCATAGGGTTATCTCAACAACAACTACCATCGAATGAAACATTCAACTTAGCACACAACAACAAAGGCTGCAAAACTTGCTAACCCCTCTCGGCGAAGTCCAACTCTCCAACAAGCCAAACCCCCACCATGTCTCACCTCCTCTCAACTAGCTACTTCCACAAGAGCGAGAGTGACGTGACAAATCACCCCATGGCAAGGAGGGAAGGGTCCATGTGTGTGTTGAAATTTGACCCAACACCCCCAGGCAACCGGAGTCATGATTTTGAGCATACATATTTTGGTGAACCCGACATGAATTACAGAATCTTTTGGTTCTATAGTTTGCATTCCCATTTCAAATGCTTCAAATATTCATCTAGTAAAAGCTTCAAAAACATTTTCATGCTACTCTTCATAGCCGCTTCAACTTATATTGCCTACTCTACCATCCGTTCCATTTGTTCTGTGGTGTCTATGATACCCTCGAACATGACAGAACCTGACTTAAACCAAGGGAATATTCCCTCAAGAGAACCAAAAACTCCTTCATTTGATAGTTATGTGTCGCTACATCTGGATGCACCAATCACCAACTGCTATGACTATAAAGATTCAGATTACAAACTAGATCAAAGAGAATCGAGGCATTCTCTGTCTTTCAACAACCCATCTTGGGAAAATAATCTAGCCATACCAAATGCACCACATAAAGCTAGAAGGATAAGGTCAGAAATACATTGACCCGATCAACCTTCCACAAGCACATCAAGTACTCATCTTGATGAGGAAGTCAAACGATTAGAAAAACATCTACAAGAAGCCAAGGATGCTCAACAGGCATTGAGAATTCCCTTGCGAGAAGAGCAAAGAGAAAATATTGCACGACAAGAAGCATATTACGATGAGAATACTCAAAGAGAAAATCCTAGAAATGAAGAAACACCTAGAGATGCTACTCCGGCAGACTTAACCGCAACTCTAGTGTAAAGGATTAGAATCTTGGAAGTAGAGCAAGTTGCTCTAGAAAGAAGGCAAAAATCTCATGAACACGACTAGGGGCATCTAAAAATCCCCCCTATCTCAATTATTATTCATGAAATGCTAGTAACGACACATGTCTAAATGGGAATCATCCTATTCAAAACAATCCAACAAATCCAACAGTGGGTTATCAAAACTCACCTACAGGGTTATTGTTGTCAACCCCACAGTCTCAAAGTACCTTTCTTAGAACATATCTTGAGTAGTTGAAAGAACCTCTCGATCAAAACATAAGTGTGCAACTACCTCGACCATTGCCAAATCTCCCAAAGTTCAAAGGAGATCCAAACTCCCACATTAAAGCCCACACCATGGCAATAAGAGAACTCCTCCCTTGGGATGGAGTTGTAGCAAAAATCTTTCCAAAAACTCTTGAAGGCATAGCTGTAGGGTGGTACTATTGCTTACCGGAAGCTTCAATTCACTCATTCAGTTAACTAATCGGAGAGTTTGTCATGGCATTCGACATGAATAAACTCGTTAAAATAGGGATCAAAGAATTCCTTACAATGAAACAAGAGCCAAATGAATCTGTAACCCACTTTGTCACTCAATGGAGGCAAGTGTTTTACTCTTCGACTAGTGCTCCAAACATGGATCACCGAGAACTATGCGACCTCTTCTTGCATGCCCTAAACAAGGACATGAGAGAAGATGTTCAAAAATTGCCATACAAATCCTATGAAGAAGCATTAGAAAGTGCTTTGAGGATTGACCAAGCCTCCATTGACAGTGGTACAAAGGTCTATGGGTCAAATGGAAAGTTGACGAAGGAAGACATAGGAAACAATGCCTTTGTCATTAAGATCCTTAAAAACAATAGGAGCGCAACCATAAACGGGGTGACAAATCAGCCTCCAATCAAGAAAGTAAGAGACGACTACAATGGGAGAGATTACTATCCTCCTAATGTGAATGCCATAGACTGACCTAGGAACAACAGGTACTACCCTAGGGATAATTACCAAAATTGGAATTGCAACATAAATGGGAATGAAAATGATGGAAGATATGAAAGACCCCCATATGAGTTCAATCAATTTTGTTCTTTTCATAGAACAAGGGGGCACAATATAGAATCTTGTAGAGAGTATAATAGATTCATAGCAAGGTTACCGAAAGACCAGCAATGTTTGTTCATAGAGATGTTCTTGAACCCATAGGAGGTCACACCAGATAACAATGACACAAGACGAAATCAAGATCTAATAGCTCCACAAAATGCAAACATGAGAATCTATCAAGACCCATTCCTTGCACATAAAGACATAGAAACAATGGACCAAAATGAAATAACTCAAATTAGTAACCCTGAAATCCCTCTGCAACTAGGATAAAAAGGAGAAGCTAGAATGATGGGATTAGTCAAGATTATGCACAATGAAGGAGAAGACGAAGACCGGGAGGATGAAAATAAGAAAATAGAACCATATGGAGGTATTATTTTAGTAGTGGAACCTATACTAGCTCTAATTGGACCTTATGAACTAATAGAAGATTTAAAGAAGACATATGCCTACATCTCATTCATTGACTTGCTCAAGAACTCCCCTTCACATCGCTCAACGTTACTAAAAGAAATAGGTCTAAAATACCTCGACCAAATTACTCCACCACAGTGAATAAATCAATCATGTGGACTACTACATCAATCCACCAAACTTAGAGCTCAAAGATCCAATATTCTTCTTTGACTTACAATAGATGCCCTCCAAGGCTGAATTAACCAAAAAAGGAGACCCTGCCCTGTATCTTCAAGTATGGATCTATGATACTAGCATCAAGTAGACCTTAATTGATGATGGGGCAGCTGTTAACATAGTTCCTTTCTCTCTATTAGAGAGGATGGGCTATGGGCACACTAATATCACCACTTAAGATACTCTAAGCAGATACGACAATCTAAAGGCTACCACTATAGGTAAGATTACCCTTCCAGTGACCTTAGGACCTAAAACCATTCCTACCACATTCTATGTCATAGAAAAAGACACGGGATATAATTTGATTCTTGGAAGATCGCGGATACACAGAATGAAAGTTGTGTCATCCACATTATTTCAAGAAGCTCGATTCTTACACTTAGGGAAAGTATATGTCACACAGGGAGATTCAAAACCTTTAGCATGTTGAAATCAAACATGCCAAATGAACATATAGGTATCCCCATAGACTATGAACTCCCTACCAACAAATTGACCGTCCCCAATCCTACACCTCAATTGATACACATCAAATGAATGGAAATCTTGGAAAAGACCATAAACGCCATAGAAATCAAAACTTTAGAGAATAAGGCCTTGCCAAAACAAAAGGAAATGGTTCCCAAACAAAAGACAATGGATAACATGGAATGTGTATAGCAGGATGGACCACTCCAATTCCCCTTGGAAGTACTCACGATCAACATCTAAGAAGCCTACAAACTTTTCCCTTGCATAGGAGAAAAACTACACACAACTGAAGGTCCATTATTTGAGACAACCACATTAGACTTGAGAAAAGTAGACCCACACGCTTTCTCAAACGCTGAGGAAGACATAACAGAAGTTACACTCCATTGACACCCTTAAGTGAATCATGTGTCCCCAAGACACCAGAAGAAATAGAATCTTATGAGCCTCTCACCCCAATAGAGGATTCATATCAACCATTAACACCCATGGAAGAGGTGCATTCTATTGATAATGAATCAATTAATGCCATAGGAATGCTACCTAGGATGTTCATGGTGTCCCAACTACAAGAGAAGCCAACCACCTCTACCTTGATTCAATCAGATGAACTCAGCGAGTGGGAAGCACCTCTAGTACAAATCAAAATGGTTGAGAGACTTCCTGATGAAGATGAAGAAAGCGAAGGTACTTTTCACAAAGAATGGAAGATAAGAGTGTCAGTTGGTTTTGATGACCCTATCATTTTTGAACTCCCAAAGAGCTACATCAGATATGCCATAGACTTAAGACCAAAACCAAATGGGAGGGCAAGTATAATCTTTGTCCCTCCTAATGAGCAAAGGGAGCCGCAAACTCCCCTTGAGTTGTTCCAATTTTTGCAAAGAATCCAAGAGAGACAAGATGTGAAAATCTACATGCAAGAATAGTTTGACCTGTTAGCATAATTACTGAATTGTCATGGAGTCATGTATTGGGCCCCTTCCCATCAACAAGCCTTTTGAGACTTACTTTGTCTCACACTGCCAAGAGAAACCACCAAGTTTGTGCTAATAGAATCAAATGATAAACCATACAGAATAGGAGAACTCGTTCTGAGAAGTAGCACGAAGAATAATAAAAGAAGATGAAAAAGAGCTTTTTTAAAAGACTAAAAAGGTTCTTTCATGGTCAAAGAAGATGTCATAAATGGTTCCTATCTCTTATGCACAATGGAGGAAGAGGAATTTGGCAAAACAGTCAATGCCTTTCACCTCAAGAAATACTGTCTAAAAAACATAAAAAATCATAAAACATCAAAAATCAAAAATCAAAAATCAAAATCAAAATGTCAAAAATAATTTGTTTCTTGCATTTTAGTATCATTATGTTCATCTTCCATTACTATCAGTGACTTGCTCTTGTACTATTTTATTTTCAGTAAGGAGTCTAATGTTGCCTAGATATGTCATCCTTTCAAGACCTAGAGATTCCCCATTTTTCACAATCACCATTATCCCCTTTTCATTCCCAGTGATTCTAATCAAAGCCTAGCTCTTAGCTTTATACTAATCCCAGTCTTAATGAGTCAAGATGTTAGGTCTAAACAAAGCAAGTATTCAAACCTACAGTGTTCAAAGGAAGCTTGCAAGCAGACATTCCCAATTCTTCCCTAGTAGTAGAGAAGTCCAAACAGATTACAAAATTTTAGGTGACGCTCAACCCCTTATCTTTCCTAGCCAAAAATGTCAGGAAGATCAAAACTCTGAATGAAGCAATCTAAAATTCAAGTGAATAAAAAAAATGAGTGATCAAAATAAGAGTGTCAAAAACTGAGAATTGAGAGATCAAAGTATTGCATATCAAAGTTCCAAAAGAATTCATTTTCTAAAAAGTCAAAAATCCAAAAAAAATGAGAAAAATCAAGTGAGAAAAATACAAAAAAGGTGAAAAGAAAAAAAAGAGAGATACAAAAAAAAGGAGAGTGAAAGAGAGAAGATTGTTGAATGTCCATACTCTTGGGTGGAGATCAGTCTAAGCTTGAAGCCTCAAGAGTGACATTCTAACAGAGAAGGAAAGCTACAAAGCACACACACGCACTAGCTGAGTAAAACTGAAGAGTCTATTAGTCTCTAGGATCATCTTCCACCAATGGACCCTTGTTCTTTCATATTTAGCCTTTCCCCCGGGTCTACCTTGCTTGCCATCTATGATCTAAGTCTAGCGAACACTAATAAAATTTGTTACTTGTCTAAGTTGAAAACTTGTCAGATTGTCTTATCTAGATAAGGATTAGTGTTTAGCCTTTAGAAAAGCCCAAAATTAAAAGCACTCCATTTTCACTTCTACTCCATGCTTGAGTTAAAAATCCTATCTCACAGCCTTGATTAGATCTCTTATATCAAGACAACTCGCAATCCCCTGACTTAAAAATCATATTTAAGAGCAATCACATTGTTTGTTCCACATTGCATTCATGTCAAAATTAGAAAAAGAGTCTCAAAGAAACAAAGTCAAATGTCACATCTCATGACATTCAATAGAAGTAAATGTTTCATTTCAGCATTTCTTTTGTTCTTGCATTATCATATCGTAAACTGCATCTCATATATATACCATAGACAATATACCAAAAAAATGTCATCGTTATCATACTTGCATCGTTAGAAGAGTTGAAAAGGTCAAACACATAATCAAAAAAGTTCTTAAACCTCCAAAACATGCACAAGAGATGAGTACAAATCTGATAGATGAAAACCATAAAAGGATAAATTTTCATAGATACATCTGAAGTTATATACAAGAGTATCAAAGAGCTAGGACAAAATGCTCTCAAAGAGAAGTAGAGGCTCCCCATGCAAGGGGGCACAATTTCAAGAAAGGAAGTCAAGGTCAATTCCCTCCAATAGAAGCCTCAGAACTTTGGCTCCTCTATCTACGAATACTACTCATCGCTCCATGAGACCTATGGGAGTGAGGCACCCTACTGTGAACATGTGACTATGAAGGCCCTACCATACTAGCATCTCGTCGTCCAAAATTAAGAGGAGCCATCTCTCAGAGAACTTGATTCTCAACCTTAAGGGTGTGAATCTTGGCTGTCAAGTTTGCATACTCTTGACATCCATGATAGACAGGAGCAAAAATGTCTGTGTGTCATCCAAAAGTAGGGGGCATACCAAGATCATCTAAAAGACAGTCTCAAGTCATCCTAGTGAAGGGAGAATCCAAACCAACATTAATCTCGCAAACAAAATCCCTCCACTCTCTGACATAAAAGTGAATCAAAAGAGAAAGACAAGTTAGTTCCCCATGAAAAGAGAAAGTACAAAAGTGCAAAAAATGAACAAACGAAACTTACGTGGATCACCTAGCTGCCAATCAGGGTCAAGTAGTCACATCACCTCATCTGAAGGAGGAGGTTAGGGAACAACACGAGGACCCTCAAGGATGTTAGGTGAATCATCTATGTCATTGGTAGCATCAAGACCCTCATCCTACACATCCTTGGGTACGCCCTCATTTAATGAACCATCATCATCTAGAATATAGTCCTCATCAGTGGACTTTGAATCCAAAGCAATAATGAGAGATCGGGAAGGAGCCCCTCTCCCTCCCCTTTGTCCTCCTCTAGGAACTCTAGTAATGAAGACTTTCCAATCTCACCCATCTCCTAAATGGTCCTGTAGCAAGTGGACACTGGAGAAAGTCCTCAGGGAAGTCCTCGCCAAAATGCTGTGAAATATGCTCAACATGATGGGCCTCAACTAGACCATTACGATCTAAAATATAAGATACTCCATGACAATACTCTCTGACCTCGCCATCATGAGCCCAGGATCCCTCCATGTCAGGATAAGGATCAAAGATCACATCCTCATATGTAAGAGTAGCGATAGTGGGTAAAGAATCATCAAAGTGACACACATGCATCCATCTAGTTGCTCTTGGAAAATGCTTATCTGGAATCAGAATGAGGTTTTGATAGGGCCTAATGTGCTCAAATATCCATGTCATGATCAAAGAAGAGTGGCTAAAAGCTAAAGCCCCTCGTCGCGAAACATGATAGAAGTCCCTATAGACCATGGCCAGAATATCTAGTCCCCAAGCATAGACTGTGCCCTCCTCAATACCACGAATGATGGGTGCCCAACACCATCTCAGACAAGCTGAGGACTTGTCTCCCAACAGCCTTGACACAATCAAATTGATCAAGAATCTCCTCAGAAGTGGAATGTGAAGTCAAGGCATAGAAGTGAGCTGGACTTATGTCTGATCCCTGGGCTGACTAACCCCCATGAACTCTGCCTAGGATACCTTGTCCTCCAAGGACTCGCTAGATGGAAGGACTAGAGGATGCCCTCTCACAGGAACTCCAAGTATACATTAGAAATCATTTAGAGTGATGGTCCACTCTCCAAAGATCTATAGAAACCTAAATGTGTTTATGTCTACATCCCAGTAGGTTAAAACATCACAGCATATGCAGGACATGGGATGAATAACAAGCACATGACAAACTCTAGCCAGACCTGTTCTCTTCAAAATAGCACGGTCCTCACTACTCAGTGAAGCAAACATCCCTGAGAGACATCCCTTCTCTCGGCAGGGATTCCATCAGATACGCATGTCCTAGAAAATTAGAAGAGAACTTTAGATTAGATCTTGTAAACTCGTAAAAATCCTTAAAAATCATAAAATTTAATAAAACTTTACACAAAAAAGCGTATAACCCATCAAAAATTGCAATAAGCAGGCGAATACAATAGCCAAAATAGGTCAGATCATAGTGAAACAAGCGTTAGAAAACATGAACTTTCAATCAAAATCAACCCAACAAGGTCGCCCCCAAGTGACCCAGGTGTTATGCAGGATCTCCCTCAAGCGACCCTGTTGTTCTATAGGATCTCCCCCGGGCAACCTACATGACAAAAGGGGTGACCCTAGAGGGAGATCCCTCGATCAAAAACTACTCTAAAAACCCCATTTTTTGGCCGATTTCAAAAAATGAAAAACCTATTTTACTCTAAACGATGAAACAGAGACAATGCAACAAGAAAAATTGAAAAAAACAAACTTTTTCAAGAGATTTTTCACAAAATTCAAACTAGGGTTTAGAGAAGGGTTTTTTACTGTTTGCATACCTAATTCTTTGTAGCTGAAGAAGAGGCGGCCATCTTTACAATCTCCTCAACGATACCTTTACAACAACTACTCACGTGATCAATTCCATCGTTTCACTCCGATCTCACAATTTGGTTTTCTTTGTTTGCCCTTATCTTAGTTTCATTTATGTATTTTTAGATTAGTGCTTTTCTTTAATGCATCTTCTTCATGTGGCGTTTTACGTGTATTCATTCCTACAGGTCTAAACTGACAAAGGCAAACAACTAGTTGAACTCGAACGATCCATGGTAAGTTTGTCATTTCAATTTTCATTATTCATTTTGATACATTTAAATGCAAGAATAATACTATTTATTGTAGGTAAAATTGTGGGAAAATCAACAACAGGTAAGTCCTAGTTCACGAACAGTACCTACATTTCATGTAGACTACCATCCCTGAAGGGGCAAATATATAAGCACAAAAATCATGCATAGCCTCCACGAGGACCCCTATGATGATTTTAATCCTTGTCACATACATGTAAGTATGAAATAATGTCCTCTAAGTAGCAAACCTCTTGATGACATGTCTTATTTCTTGTCTTGTGTTGTTTCCTTTTTGTCGATTTCTCTCTCCCCGTTTGCGATGCTTTTGACACTTTTTACGACACTTGTCGATTTGCATTTTCTGGGCTTTTGACCTTGCTCCTAAGCCTTGTAAGTGTCTTGTAAGTGAGTTTCCACCTTTCCCCTTTTTTTTCATCCTCTGCACCCCCTAGAAGCCTTCTAGAAGCCCCCTGTTGATGCAGGAGCATCCAGTGGTGTAAGGGCAATCTTGCATCACCCAAAAAAAAGATGTGTTTCAAAATTGTTGATGTTCTTTCCATTTCTTTTCAAAATTTGTGGTTCTAGTTCCATAATCGCTTGAATAATAATGTACAACTTTCAGTTTTTCCAAACTGCTAAAAATAGTAACCTACTATTTTTAGAAAGTTTGCATTTGGGCATGGAATGAAGTGAAAATTTATATGAAGCTTCATAACTGAAAAATAAGACCTTTGGAGAAGGAATCAAGCAAAGATCATTTGCGAACTAAAAGATATTAAAATTTTTGTTTCCCAAAAAATGCCTGAAAATTATTCAAACTCAGGTTTGAGGCACTAAACGGCCCCGTATGGGCCTGAAAATGGTCAGAACCAGCAAAGCGGATTCTTAGCACATAGAACACTTCGTGAGCTTTCTGACGCATAAAACAGTTTGTCAATTAGACACCTGGATCAAAAGTTATGGCTCCCAGAAGTTGACCTATTTTTGGAGGGAGATGCAAATTTTGAAATTAGGTTGTTGGCTGCCAAAAAGGCTATTAATAACCATTTTTGGGAACCCTAGGAGTAGTAGAGTTAAGGAGGAAAGTGTAGAGTCAAGAATAGGCAAGGAAAACAAAAGCCCTAGTTGATTTGGGGTTACAGAAGGCTGATGATTCCAGAGTCTTGGAGAGAGAGCTGTACTGTGTTACAGCCTGTGGAGGGTTGATTCCTCTGATTGTATTTGAGCTTCTGTAATGTAATAAGTTGTCCAAAATCAATAAAGAAAGTTCTATTTTCTGTGTGCAATTTCTATTGTTGTGTGTTTTATGCTTTACCCCCTTCATCACCTATCCATCTCCCACTTTCAGTTTTTAGTTTCACTCAACTAATCCAAATCTCCCCCTATTATTTCTAGATCTCCCTTAGGAGATCCTGCAGGTGCAAGTGGAGATTTGGATTCTTGCATATGACTAACCTATTTTTGGAGGTAGAACCCCTCCTTTTCCTCTCCTTTATCATCTCTCTTGTGTTGTTCTTCAGAAAACCCTTTCTTGCCTGGATCTCCCCTAGGCAATCGAGGGTCACCTAGGGGCGACCCTGCTGACGAAAGGGGCAACCCTGTTACGTTTCAAGACGCAGAAAAACTTGAGTTTCTCACTCAAATTAGCTCCATTTTTGCCCATTTTTCTTCTGGTTCACATGGTTTTTGATGCCTAATATGGAGTTGATTATTTCATGCACCCACACATGCATAATTAACTCCATTTGATCTAAAATTAGCAACCCAGTCAATCTCATACATCCTTTCAACTCTAATTTCCTCTTCTGTGATAAGCTATTATTGATTTATCACTCCATAGATAGCTGAGTTCACTAGGTAATCAACCTTGTTAACTCCCCAATCAATCCTTGTTAACTCATAAATCAAATGAGTTAACTTCTCAATCAATCTCATTCTTCAAACCTATAAATATCCCCCTCCCTCAAGCACAAAGGGAGGCAAATTCATTGTGCACACAACTCTTGCCAATTTTTGCTCTCCAAATCAGCATTCTAATGCTCTCACAGGACAAAGGTGCCTTTTTCTTTATTCATTGTTCAAACAAGCATCATTACGCTGCTTCATTCAATGCCATTGTGCTCAACCAAAGCTCACATTGAGCTCTTTTCAAGCTTCAACAAGCTTCTTTTTGCTTCTTTGTGTCATTTTGTCATCAAGAGGTCTTCCCACTACTTCAAAAGGACTCAAGGTTGCCAACATCAAGGATTTCTGAGAGTAGTGGAGTTACACAAATCTTCATTCTTTCAAGTTCCTTTAATGCTTTATTCAATTTATAGTAATTAGAAAACCAAAAATTGCTCTTGGGAATAGTAAATCTTTGCTTTTTCCTTGATAGTTAGATATTGCATGTTAGAATAATTGTTTTCATACTTCTAGATCTAGACTATTTGTAGAAGAAATTTCCTTTCATAGATTAGATTACTTCAAAACAATTGAAGACCCAAAAACATAGATTAAACTTGCATTAGGAAAAGTCATATTAGCTTGCATCCATGTTTCCATTTCATAGATTAAAGAGTACTTTTCATTTCAAAAATAGTAAAAAAGAACAAAAACACGTTTGCATTTCATTTAGCTTTGCATGCATATAGAAATCCTAGAAAAAAAAAATTGCAAACCCTTGATTACATCACAAGGTAAACACAAGTCAAACCATAACCAAACCCTAGGTCAACTAAACCCTAGGTCAAAACCCTAAGTCTAGTTAAGGTTGGTCATTACACATTTATCTCAATCTTGGCTCACGAATGTGCCTGGGGATGAGAGGTGAGTGGGTAAGGGCTATCCTCAACAAGATTGAAGAAATCAATCCATTACAACAACAGGAGACATTTACTTTACCACAACAAGATCCATTTGTCCTCTTATTAACAGAAGAACAAAGACAACTCCAAATACAACGAGAACTCATTCAATGAATTGAGAGACAAGAGAACATAAATGAAAGAAACCGCTTACCCACACAAAGGTGGAATAGAAGAAACCCCAACAGGAGAAGAGAAACTAGTGACCCTTCGGGTCATAGGGTTATCTCAACAACCACCATCAAACGAAACATTCAACTTGGCACATAATAGCAAAGGCCGCAAAACTTGTTGACCCTTCTCCGCGAAGTCCATCTCTCCAACAAGCCAGACCCCCGTCGTGTCTCACCTCCTCTTGACTGGCTACTTCCATGAGAGTGAGTGATGTGGTAGATCACCCTGTGGCAAGGAGGGAAGGGTCTATGTGTGTGCCAAAATCTAACCCAACAGCCCCAGGCAACTGGAGTCACGATTTTGAGTATAAAGTCATAAAATTGGTAAGTGGTTGTAAGAGAATCTATGAAAATTGTAATTTTTCATAATATTCTATAATAATATGACAGCTTATGACAGATACTTATTTCTTATAAGTTGCTATACTTAGCACTAGGCACCCATATTGGAGAGATACTATTCAGGGATTGTTATGACAAAATCTATGACAGTTATGATAGCATTTATTATGACGTAAGTGCCTATTCTTGTCCATGGGCACCCAAGTTTGCATGGTTGACTATTGACAAGTGGCATGGGCATGTATGAAGTCATTTAATGTTGCATGTTAGAGTTTCCAAGGAGAGAGAAAGTGGACGCCTAGTTTGGGGAGTGTAAAACCTCTATAAATATAGTGTCTTGTATGTGTTATGTATCTCATAAGTTTTGTACATAGGTTCTACCAGATTGAAGTTTGAAGAGATAGAGGAAGTGCATGTATTATGTATTTCAATTTTGAAGATAATACAACTTGAAGCCTCTTTTCTTGGTGGAGTTTTTTACCAACAAGGGTTTTGTCCACATTACATACTATGTTATGTGGTTTATTCTTCTATGGTGTTTATTCATGTGTTGTAATTTCATTTCCATATGCAATCTCTATTCATATTACACTGCTTTAAGATCATAAACATGTTGTAATCAGATTTCCATTTGGGTAGTTTTTGCCTCCATTTCTAACAATTTCATCAGTGAATGTAGAGATCAATGAATTGTTAAGGAAAATGGATTCCCTTATGAGTGTTATGAACTATAAGGGTGTAGATTCACATGATAAGAACTTGAAGGGAAATGATGATTCTAAGTTACATGATTCTTGTGGGTTTGAATCAGATCTCAAGATGGATCAACACTCAAATCATTCTATGGCTATGAATTTCACACCAGAGATGGATATGTGAAAGTTTGATGGTCAAGATCCTACCAATTAGCCTCGCAAAATGGAACAATTCTTTAATATTCACCATGTTCCTTGTCAACAAAAGGTGGAAATGGCTTCCTTAGACTTGGAACCTAACCAATTCATTTGGTATCATTGCCTATGTGAAGAAAATAAAAAGAAAGGATGTGTTGTCACTTGGTCTATTTTTCAAGAGGAGCACACTACACATTATGGCAACAATCTTATGGGTAACTACTTCAACCAAGTTACCAAATTAATGCAAACAAGTATGATCAAGGATTATATCCATCAATTTCAAACTTTGTCTTTAAGATTTGAAAATGTGGCAAAGGAAAATATGATGGAATTATTCCTTGGAGGCTTACCAGATCACATCAAATATGAGGTACACATGTTCTATCTAAATTTTATGGCCCAAAAAATGATTATGACAAGGCAGGTAGGGGACAAATTTATCACTAATAAAAGGAAAGGTTGTGTAAACATAAGAAATAGAAGCACTCCTACACAATCACTTCTTGAACCCACTAGAATAACTCCTCAACAAATTGATAAGTAAAAGGTAAAAGGGTTATGTTTTTTAACTGTAGTAGCAAATACAATAGAGGGAATAAATATGTAGAATAAAAATTCTTCCACATTGAAGGGCCAAGTGAGGAAGAAGATGAAGATGAAATATTAGATATGGGCAATGCACTAGGTGAGGAATTAGGAGATCCCAAACCAATCATTTCTTGTCATACAATTTCAAGTTTTAGCACTCCACAAACTCTCAAGGTAGTAGATTTATTAAAGAAAGAGAGAGTAATAGTGTTGAAGACTCAGGAAGCACTCATAACTTCATCAACAAAAAGGTGGCTACTTGTATAAATTGTTTTATATATACAGCTCCAAAATTTTATGTTTTGATTGCAGATGGGGGTACTATTAGTTGTTTAGGTAAATTTCATAGCATTGAATTATCCATGGTAGATTATCATCTTGATTTTCAATGTTTGCCATCTCCATGGGTGCAACAAATATCATTTTTGGAGTACAGTGGCTTACTACTTCGAGAACAATTGAGATGGACTTCCAAGAATTATATATGCACTTTCACTGAGAGGGAAGGACAATATAACTAAGAGGGTTACATGTAAAGTCTCCAATTATGGTAAGATATTTCTAAATGTAAAATATGCGTAAGAAGGGGCAAATGGGTTTGGCCCAATTATTTTATTAGAATCATATCACTCAAAGGATTCTACACCATTGGATTTACAAGCAATTGTAGATAAATACTCAGTAACTTTTGGGGAGATGCCAAAAGGATTTACTCCTAAAAGAGATCATGATCATGCCATTAAACTAATACCAAGGATGCAACCACCAAACATCAGGCCCTACAAGTATCCATATGTACAAAAAAGTAATATTGAGAAGATAGTTTAGAAGATTCTAGAGGCAAGTATTATTAGGCATAGCCAGAGTGCTTACTCCTCTTTTATGATAATGGTGCACAACAAGGATGACACTTGGAGGATGTGTCCTAATTACAAAGAGCTCAACAAGTACACCATAAAAGATAAGTTTCCTATTCCAATAAATAATGATTTGTTAGATGAGCTTAATGATGTTATTTATTTTATAAAACTAGATTTTTGTTCTAGTTATCGTCAAATTAGAATTAGAGATGAGGATGTACATAAGACATATTTTCAAAGCCATGAGGTCCACTATGAATTTTTGGTATTGCCTTTTGGTCTCACAAATGCACCATCGACATTTCAAAGTTTGACGAACTCTATCTTCAGGCCATTCCTACATAAATTTATTTTGGTATTTTTTATGACAACTTAATATATAGTAAAACTTGGGAGGAACACATGCAACATGTAGACCAAGTTTTGGACATTCTTGAGCAACATCAATGGTATGCTAAACCATCCAAGTGCATGTTTGGAGTCAAATAAGTGGAGTACCTAGGTCATATTGTGTCACATGAGGGATTCAAGGTGGACCCTCATAAGATCAAGGCCATTGTAGAGTGGAAAATGCCTAGAACCCTCAAGAACCCATAGGGTTTCTTAAGGATTGTAGGTCAATATCATTGATTTGTAAATACTTATGGTAGAATATCACCACCTATCACAACTTTGTTGAATAAGGATTCCTTCCAGTGGAATGAGGTAGCTACAAGGGCATTTGAGTAGCTAAAATAAGCCATGTGCACAACTCCAGCCCTAGCTAACACCAATTATTTTCTAAAACATTCATTGTGGAATGTGATGCTTTAGGACATGGAATACGAGTGTAGACACTTAAAAATGTCTTGGGCTTGTGAACATCATTTTTTACACATAATTCATCTTAATTTGGTATTCTTCTATTAATTAAATGATTTTAATTATTTAATTAATTCATTCTCTTACGCTTTTAATTAAATAAATTTTATTTATTTAATTAGTTAAGCAATTTTCTTCTAAAGTTCCTCTATAATTAAATAATTTAATTATTCATTATCCCAACGTTCACATTCCCTCTTTAATTTAAATAAATACTTATTTATTTAAATTATGAACCTTACCCTAATTAAATAAGTCCCCACTTATTTAATTAAAACCCGACTACATTACCCTTTCCTCTAAAAAATTAAATAAATGCATACAATTTATTTAATTTTAAAATCATCTCCCACCTCACCATTTCCTCTAATAAAAAATTGTCTTTTGTCTTTTAGTGGCTGGGAACCCTAATCACTCAAAACCCTTGATTTTGGCTCCAAGTCAACTCTTCATCACAACCATCCATTCAAAATCCCTCTTCTATAAAACCATCCTCACACTCTCATTTTCTCATCTTGCCACTTGCATAATTTGAGTTTGCCATTGTCAACACTTGAGCCCTCCATAGCATTAGCAAGTCTATGAATCTAAGTGCATTAGTTAGTCATAGCTTTATAGGAACAATGGAGGATTTCCACTATTAGCCTAGGGTTTCATATTTCATTGTGTTGCTTGCTTGATTCTAGGTTTTTATGGCTCCATTGGGTAGTTAGGGTTTGAAAATACTACTTGCAAGGTTTTTAGAGTGTTTTTCCCTGACTTCATCTGGTGAACCTGACGTGAACGCTTGTATATTCTATGAATTTTGTGTTTTTGAATTTGTAGGAATAGTGTGACGCATAAGTTGGTTCATGTGATGCTTGAGTTTCTTCGTGTGACACTTGATCCATACGACGTGATGCTTTTGAGGAGTCTGCAACGCACCAGAAGGACTTTGTGATGCATGCGATTGTGTTTAGGGAAGAATATTGTTATTTTATTTTTATTAGCCTAACCCAGTTGATTTGGAAGGAGTCTAACCTATTTCTGATTCTCTATTTGCTTTGTTAACTCTCTGATTCAGGTTGGTTATCTCATTAGGTTTTTTTAAGAGCATTAGGGTTTGATATTTCAATGGCTTTTATCTAGGGTTTCCTTGCTAACTTGTTTGAACATTTGGGTATATCTTGTGAATGTCTAAAAGCTTATCATCTTTTTGGCATCCTGGAAACAACCTTACAGCCCTAGGGTTTAAAATTTATCATCGAAATACATTTTTTAGTCATTGTAAGGGTTTTTCCTATCAATTTTTCTTACAGAAAACAGTGTGACACTTGTGCAGGTTTGTGTGACGCCTACGAAGGTTCATGCTACACTACTTGCATGACTCCATGCGATGTGGTTGCCTTTCTGTGTGATGTTGTCACCACTCTATGCGACACTTCTACTGCACCATCTACCTAACTCTGTGCGACGCCTCTGTGCCTTACTACACCACATGCGACTGGTAAAAAATAGAAATTTTTTAAGTTGCTTTCATTCAAGTTTTTTTTTTCTATTTTACATAGTGGGGTTAGGGTTTATTCTTTGTTACTGATCTCTAGTTTGTAGCTTATGGCATTGGAGGAAAACCTTGGTTAAATCTCTAATATATTTTTGCAGGGTTTTTATCTCATTTCATATGTGTGTGTGATTAGTTTAGGAACATTTTAAATTAGGTTAAAAAGAACACAAATCTATTTGCTCTCACAACTCATTGGGATTAAAATGAACCACACTCATTGGGTTAAAACAAACCACAACCTTGCATATTCACATTTCATTGGTTAAAAAGAACAACAATCTTGCATCTTTCACGCATTCGGTTAAAAAGAGCAACAAATCTACATATCACACTCATTTGGTTTAAAAAGAACTTGCATTTTCACTCATTTAAAAAGATAAAAAAATAAAGTGCGTCATTGTTTGTCATGCTTGGTGTTTTTTGTTTGTGAAGTGGAGAAGTGTATGCTCTTCCCTCGCACCATTTGGTGATCTTGGGAATCAAAAGCTCTCCACCTCACCAAATTCTCTAGTTGTATAAGGGGTCACCAAATACTAGAGATTTCTCCAAATACCTATTGAAGATGTGTAAGGGGGAGCCAGTGTCACCAAATTCTCTAGTTGTCTGCCTTGTCTGAGTATTTCAAGAAATCTGAGTGGGGACTCAATAGGTAGTATCCTTGACTCACCTAGGATCATGCATGTCTTCAAAGTGCTTTCAAAACTCACTAAAAATGCAAAACATCAAGAGTCACAGCCAACAAACTGAATGTTGAGTGTTTTTATGTGATGTTTTTTCTGATGTTTTTGACAAAATGCCAAACAAACTTAGAAAATTGATCCTAGGCTCCTCATAGACTATGAAACACATCTGCAACTTAGTAAAACACATAGGAAGCTTCCTGCAATGCATAAGAAATAATGAAATGCCTCTACTAGTTTCTGCAATGCCTCTGCAAGCCTGTGGAACACATACACCTACAAATAGAAAACTTTAGGGGAACCTTTGAAACATTATTCTCCCAATCAACTTTGATTGCAACCATCTCAAAAACTTTTACACCTGTTAGTTTTCCATCCCTTTAGGATCCATTTGTAAAATTATTTTCTTCTTCTTAGGATTAGGTTGCATACACAAACCCCATTCCTTTAGAATTAGATTTCACTCCCATATTGCCCATATCACTTAGGAAACCTTAGAACATTGGGATTTCAGCCTTAGAAATCTATAGAGGATTACAAAATTAATCTTCCTAAAGTTGAAACATAAGGAGAAATCATTGAAGTGTGACTACTTTATAAGTGGAAAATTGGACTAAAATACCTTGGTATCATTTCCATCCAATCGCTCACAATGTGGGCCTAATACTCACTAGACTAGTTTAAGTCCACCTTCCAAAGTGAAGTCTCTAACTCACAAGCTCACTTTAATCAACCATTATTCTCACAACATTCCAAGGTCTTGACAAACTTAATTAGTACTTTGAAGGTCATTAGTAGACAATAGTATCCTATTGGATCTAAACTTTTTTGAAGATTAAATTCATTAGCCTCTACTATAGTCTTGGGTATATTCCCTTAGATGCATCCCAAAGGCATAGAATCATTCCCCACCTTAGTTGCATTCCCAAAACATTCCAAGAAAATACCAAAAACATATCTCCATTTGCATAAAATACCAAAAATATATTAGACTGCTTCCATTAGCATAAACTCATTTCCAACCTTAGATTCATTACCATTATATTCTAAGAAAAGACCAAAAATATCCTTGCATTTTCATCCTTAGTATCATTAGGCATCCTTAGAGATCAAAACATTACATAGTACATTGTCACCTTATCCAAAAAATATCAAAAACATAGCATTACACTCTCATCTTTAGGATAAATTCATTTTCTCGTCCCTCATAAACTAGTAGGTCGTATATGGTCGTGACAAGGTTGCAAAAGAAAAGGAAGGGAGAATCCTTAGAACACCTCGCAAACACCATAAGATTTTCATCCAACATGGGTAATCCCTTTGAGAACATCCTTTGACAAGAAGAAGACCAAGGAATAATGCAATAAGAAATAGATGAAGCTTCTCAAGACCCTAGGATGTTGTGAATCTTAGATGAGGTTATTAATGCAAATGCACAAAGCTACCTCATGAAAATCTTGCAAAATGGTACTAGGCTTCTCCCCAGGGTAGATATCAACATGATCGTAGGGTCACCATCCAACAATGCCGCTCAAAGTCAGGGACAAATGACACCTTTATCTAGCCATACCAATTCAAACACAAAAAGTTGTCACAATTCCTGCGGGGCAAACATCACAAGATTCCATGATATCCCATGCGACATTTGATAACAACAATATGAATGTTGTGTCCCAACCATTGACCTTCCCAAATCCTTTTTCCTCGATGAACATGAACCAAAACAAAAGGACACAAAGGATGCACATAGTGACTTCTAGGGGGCAAAACACCACATCAAATGCAAACTTGAATCTCGGACCTCGAAACAACCTAAACAATTCAAGTATAGATCCCCTTGGTCAAAACAACACGAATGTCTTGAATCAACAAAATGTTGATCCTAACACCAACACCATGTCAAATTTGAACGCAACCTTTGGGTCTACATACGGAAATGTCTTGAACCATCAATACATAGACCCACAAAATCAAAATAACAATGTTTTCATGAACACCAATACCACCCATAACAATGCCTTGAATCAACAATATGTTGATCCTAATGGCCAAAACAAAAACTTTGGGTCTACACACGGCAACATCTTGAACCACCAATACATAGATCCACAAAATGCCCACACGAATGTCAATGCCACTCTTAACCATACCTGGAATCAACAATATGTGGATCAAAATGGTCAAAACAACAATTTTATTCCTAACACTCATATGAACATTGGTACCACCTACACCATTCCCCAAAATCATCGACACGTTAATCAAAATGCTAGTGCCTCGCATCAAAACACTCATCATGTCCAAAACACTCACCACATCTTCCAAAAAAACCCTCATAACACCCAAAACCAACATACCATGAATGCTTCATCCCATTATCTAAACATCAATCCTAATACCACATATGTACCTATCAACCAAAACCTAAGCACATATTCATCACACATCCCTTTCATCACAAACACCAACCCAATTGTCACAAACTTGGGACCACAAAACACATCGACACTAAGCATAGGTAACTCACATCAACACATGATCACAAACACCACCAACACACCCATTGAAGCCCTCACTCAAGAGTTGGACAAACTAAAGCAACAATTCTCTAGCTTACAAGTTTCGGGGACCAAGAAACCATACTCTATGGAGGACTTATGCCCCTATCCATTTGACAAAAGCATTTACATGCCCCTTTCCCCCTAAATTGCACCGCACCAAATTTTAACAAATATAGGGGAAAGGGGAGTCCCGTTGAACATGTACGTGAGTTCCATACTGCTTGTCTTGAGCTTGCCTATGACCAAACATACTTAATGAGACTCTTCCCAAGGAGCTTCATTAGCCAAGCTCTTGAATGGTTTGCACATCTTCCCACGGGAATATGAACATGGACTAAACTCGTTGATAAGTTCATATCACATTTTTTTTACAACATAGAAATAGACGCAAACATTGCCACCTTGTGCCAAATGAAACAAGAGGATGGAGAAACCTAAATTTCTTTCTTCCAAAGGTGGAGGGGCCTAGTGAGTAAATGCCCTTGTCACATCCCTGAGAATCAGTTAGTGCCTATCTTCATAGAAAATCTTAACAAAGAGCTTATGCATCAATTACAAATCCATTGTTACACTTCCTTTGGAGAAATTGTTGAGAAAGGGGCTACCATTGAAAAAGTTCTCATCGCCAAGGGCATGATCAAAATTTTCAACAAAAACCAAAACACCCAAAACACACCCTATGACAAGAGAAAAACTTGGGCCCAAAACAAAAATGTTACCAATGATGGGGTGGTGGATGCTAAGGCATTTAGGGCTGGCCTCATTATCACACTCCAAGCACCTCCCCACAACAAACAATCAACCACATGTACAACAACAACCACAACCACAACAACAAGTAGCCAATGTGATCCAAAATAATCAAAGGAAACCACCCCTAAGGAATAACACCCCTCGATGCAATTACACACCTTTGACAGAGCCAATTGAATCAATCTTAAAGAATTTATTGCAAAACAACCTCATTCAACTACTAGAAATTAAATAATACGGCCCAACCTTTAAACCTCCCTCATGGAATGATAATGAATTCTACGATTACCATCAGATCAAAGGTCACAAGACATCAAATTGCTATAAATTGAAAAATATCATTCAAGACTTCATTGATATGGGTGACATAATTGTGGATCAACCATCTAGTTCCTCCAACACCGACCATACCATCTTCACAGATTCATTGCAAAATCATAGATTAGGAAAAGCCTCCTCATCAGGTACCAAACCACATGATAGTGTTAACTACAACAGTGTTGCCTACGATTACACCATCAATAGCATTTGTGCATACGATAATAATATTTTTCTAATTACCATCAAGGCTCGTCTAGAATACATCATCACCACCCATAAAGTCAAGATAACGTTGCAAAGTGCTCCCTCCAATCCTTCCAATTCATCCATTCCACAAGCAAAAGGCCAATATGACCTTTTGGATCACTTAAAAAAGACTCTGGCCCAAATATTCATCTTCGAATTACTTCGCCTTTCACCGGAACATAAGGCTATTCTAGACAAAGCCCTTCTGGAATCCTCCATCCCAACAGACCTAAATGTAAACCAATTTCAAGCCATGGTGGGACACTTATCCACCATTAACAATGTGACATTCACGAAATGCGACTTGCCTCCACACCGATCTAACCACACGATCCCCTACACCTTGAAGTTTTCATCAATAAGCATAAAATATGATGAGTCCTAGTAGACAGTGGAGAAAGATTAAACATATGTCGTTTAAAGTTGGTAATAATATTGGGCTACTCTAAGGATTGTGTTGATCCAACTAAGAGAATTATTATCAAGGCATATAACAATGCTGAGCGCTCTTCTAAAGGAGTAATCACCTTCCCTGTAAGGGTTGGACTAGCCACACAAGATACAATATTCCATGTATTGGATATCGAGCTTCCATATAACCTCATCCTTGGCCAACCATGGATCAACACCATGAAGGTCGTCCCCTCCACATACCATCAATGTATCAAATTCCCTTATAATAACGGCACAAAAATCACTATCCCAAGTAATCCCGATGCCTTTCAATACTGCAACCACCTAAGAGAGGTACCTCAACATCAGGTACCTATAAATAGGGGAATCCTACCATCCACTTCATCCAATTATGTTGACCTGTCCATGCTATCCAAATCCACCACCACTTTCATTCCACCAATCAACCCTAAAATTAAAATCCAAGACAAAGGATGCGGTGAATATAAGATGGAAAGTTCATACTGCATTAGAAAGTTGCCTACATCACCCAAGTTTAGTCGAAGCAAACTATTTCTACTACTCTCACCACATTCACAAAATGAGGTGAATTAAGTAAAGAGGATGTCAGTGAAGACATCTCTACATGGCTCTATAAGAAGGAAAACGAGGTCAAACATGTAAAATTGCCCTTAGAACAATATGGTAAAGGGTTTGAATTTGTGAAACAAGGCTATGACGGACATGGTGGGCTTGGACCCAATGGAAATGGATGAACTAAACCTCTTCAATGAACTATGTAGCTATGCAATAAAGGGCTAGGATATACCTCAAAAAGAGAAAATGCTCCACGTACTAAGTTACTTATAGGAAGGGATGCAAGTACCTCCAAGGATGTTGAGACATCAAGGGTCTTCCTAAACCTAAACCACAATCATCCCACCCTGAATTACCTGATGCTGTCACCTGGATCAACATCTTTTGGGATCTGGATAAAACCTCCATATGTACTCTTACCCCCATCTCCTTAAGCTTCCTTGACACTGATGATGGCTTACCTCTTGTCCATCCCAAACTTATAGATTGGGACCAGCAAACAACACTTAACTTAGATTTATTTGAGAACAACGAAGCTATCACTGAGTTCATGGGACTTCGTGAGGGCATACCACTAGGGGACCATAAGGTTAGCTACATCATGGACATGGATAGCTCAGCATACTTTGGAGAGTCCACTCCACCCTCTAGTCGCAAAAGTGAAAATGAAAAAGAAAAAGAAAATAGGTCTTTGGGTGAAAACTGAAAGGCTCCCTTAGACCATACAAAAGTAAAAATAAAGGATGTATCCGAGGGTGAAAACCTCTCTAAGGTAGCAAAGGATGGAGGGCTGGATGTGCTTCCCATTGCACACGAGAGATTGTCATTACTAGTGGAACAAACTATTGAAGTCAATGTTGGTATAGAAGATGCTCCCAAGATTGTTCACTTTGTTGTGCCACTCACTAAGTAGGAAAAGCCAGAGTTTACAGATTTCTTTGATGTGCATCAAATTAACTTCGCTTGGTTATATGCCAACATGCCAGGCCTTGATCCACAACTTATTCTACACCATTTACCATTGTTGCCGAACGTAAAACTAGTAAAGCAAAAACTGAGAAAGATGCATTCGTAGATTGCCCTCTTGGTGAAAATAGAGTTGAAGAAGTTACTTGACATTGGATTCGTTTGTCCCATTGACTACTCAGAGTGGATATCCAACCTTGTTCTAGTTATGAAACCTAATGGACAAATCCAAATTTGCAAAGACTTAAGAGATTTAAACAAGGCATGTCCAAAGGATGATTTTCCATTATCAAATATTGATATCATAGTTGACCTCACTGTTGGCTTTGAAATGTTTTCTTAATGGACAATTTCTCAGGGTATAATTAGATAAGAATAGCCCCTAAAGATTAGCACAAGATGGCTTTCATCTACCCCTGGGGAACATATTGTTGGAACATCATGCCCTTTGGCCTTAAAAACGTAAGGGCAACATATCAAAGGGCTATGACCACAATCTTTTATAATTATATGCACACCTTCATAGAAGATTACGTAGATGACCTATTGGCTAAATCAGTGACAAGAAGAACTCACTTAAAAGTTCTAGATAAGGTCTATGTGTGACTTGAGGACTACAAAGTTAGATTGAATCCCAAGAAATGCGTATTTGGTGTTACTTTAGGAAAACTACTTAGATATATAGTCTCTCATCGGGGCATTGAGGTCAACCCCACTAAAGTCAAAGCCATTATGGACATGCCTCTGCTAGCAACTTTAAAGCAATTATGTAGCCTACAAGGAAAATTATAGTCAATAAAGAGATTCATCGCTCAACTCGCTGATAAATGTCAACCATTCCAACACTTGCTCAGCAAAGGAGTCCCCTTTGTATGGAATGAAAGTTGTCAAGATGCTTTTCAAAAGATCAAGGATTATTTAATGTCACCACCAATTCTCATTCCCCTGATTCCAAGACAACCTTTGTTATTGTACATATCAACCACATCTTCAGCTCTGGGGGCATTATTGGCACAAAATGAACTGGGGAAGGAAAGAGCCATTTACTATATCAGTAGAACAATAGTGGGCTACGAACTTAACTACACCTCTATTGAACGCTCATGTCTTGTAGTGGTCTTTGCCACCCAAAAACTGCGTCACTACATGCTGAATCATAAAATAAAGCTAGTCACAAAGATTGACCCTCTAAAATACTTGCTCAATAGGGCAACCCTCATAGGATGCTTAGCTAAATGGGTCATGATACTGAGTGAATTTGATATAGAGTATGTGGACCAAAAAGAAATAAAGGGACAAGTTATTGTAGATTAGCTAGTAGAAGCACCTACAACAGCCGACCATCCTCTAATTGTAGATTTCCTCGATGAGTCCATTTTTTTCCTAGAGGTGTCTAATACATGGACACTATTCTTCAATGGTTCTTGTACCAACCACGGCTCAGGGGCATGTATCTTGTTCATTACACCTCAATGTGATGCTATTCCTAAGGTATTCTGCATAGCCTTCCCATGTACAAACAATATTGCTAAATATGAGGCTCTACTTATAGGACTACGTATGGCTGTCAATTGGAAAATAAAGAAACTACAAGTCTTCAGTGATTCGTAATTGGTCATCAAAAAGGTCAACAATCAATATGACACCAAGGATGAAAAACTTATGCCATTCAAAAGAATGGTGGATAGTTTCAGGCTCTATTTTGACATAATTCTCTTTTATCAGATTCCTAAGATTCAGAACTGAGCAACCAATGCAATGGCAACAATTGGATCTGTCCTAGACATTCCAAGTAATACAACTTAGTTCAAGTTCTTGGTGGAACAACTCTTAGTCCCCGCCTTTGATATCCCAAAATCTAAGCTAGTTTGTGAAATTATTGGTCCCATGTCACCTTGGTACAATGACATATACACCTATTTATATAACCAAACCTTACCTTCTGACCTCTCATCTAACCAACGAAAGTCCTTCACTACCAAATATGTCATCATCGCTTTGATAATACCCTCCTAAGATGTCTCAACACTGAGGAAGCACAAATGACCCTACGCAAAGTACATGAGGGTATATGTGGAGTTCACTCGAGTGGTCCTACCCTTTCCAAGAAGATCATTAGAGCTGGTTATTACTAGTCTACCATGGAAAAGGATGCTTACCATTTTGCAAAGAAATGTAGAAAGTGTCAGATACATGGAGATCTTGTACATGCACCAGCTCAGGATCTGCATCCACTCACCTTTTCGTGGCCTTTCTCTCAATGGGGACTTGACCTCATGGGCAAAATCCACCTAACCTCCACTAACAACTATAAATTCATCATCACTGCCACTGAATATTTCACAAAGTGGATTGAAGCCATCCCCATCACATACATTATTAGCAAACAAATTGCTAAGTTTATCCTTAATTATATCATATGCCGGTATGGTGTCCCGTAATCCATTGTAATGGACAATGGCCGCCCATTCAAAAATTAAGATGTCTGAGAACTTTGTGAAAAAATTTACATCCAACACCACTTCGCCACTCCATACTACCCATAAGGCAATGCTCAAGCTGAGGCATCGAACAAAACCATCATAAAAATCCTCAAAAAGACTATCAATGACACTGGCCATGATTGGCATATCCAACTTAACCCCTCCCTATGGGCTTACCGCACCAACATCCGCACACCCACCAGAGCCACCCCATATTCTCTCATTTATGGATCTAAAGCTCTCCTACCCATCGAGGTCGAGTTGCCCTCCTTGAGAGTGTCACTACAGTAGTTGGTCGATGATGAAGAATACAGAGTATCCTGACTACATGAACTAGAGTTACTAGATGAAAGGAGACAAAACACATTAACTCATTTACAGGCATATCAAAATCATCTGTGTTGCAGCTACAAAAAAAGGGTCCGAGTCTGACACTTCAACATTAGAGACCTAGTCTTAAAAGAAAACCCCAAAAATCAAATGGAATGGGAGAAGCAAGAAAAATTTGAGCTAAATTGGCTAGGGCCCTATATCATAACAACAACCTATGGATCTAGCACATATCAGATGGCCACTTCTGAAGGTGAACCATTATGAGAACCAATCAACAGCATGCACCTTCGATGATAGTATACTTCAAAAAGTACAAAAAATTAAAAAATCAAAAAATTGTCCAATAGTGAAAACCACTTCTGTGGTGCTATTGGACAACCAAAAAAATATATAGTAAAGAGAAATAATCCATCCAAAAGTGAAAACCACTTCGGTGGTACTTTGGATAAGTACCATGGTGAAAACCTAGCAAATAGGCGCCATGTGTAGTTGATCTTTTCTCCATTGTCTACCATCACTCTATTCCACCTCCCATCTTTTGCAATAAACCCTACATGATCCATATCATAACCCACATCCCAAATCCGTGATAAATCACATTGTTCCTCCCATGGGCTGAGAATAAATTAACATTTAGTGTCTTCACACCCCACCTCACCTTCGTCATAACATTATCATGCACCTGACTGGGGGCAATTCCTGATCCTGAAATCAATATTGGAGGACACCTATTTCAAAAAACACAAAAACATTCATATATTTTCAAAAAAACACAAAAACATTCAAATATTTTCAAAAATACAAAAATAGTCAAATATTTTCAAAAATCCAAGAACATCCAAATATTCTCAAAATTTTAAAAACATCCAAAAATTTTCAAAAAACACATAAAAAACTTTTGAATATTACAAAAAACATCGCAAAACATCAAAAAACCACAAAAAATCAAATAGTCAACCAAAAAAATCCCAAGCAATAATCAGTGTCAAACCAGTAAACTGAACTACGATGCCTCTGAGCTTTCATATAGGCAAGGCCATCTTCGATGTGCCCCCGAGGCACTCCCCCTAGGTTTTAGGTCACGTCATCAACCCACATGGTCGAACTACGATGCCTCTGAGCTTTCACGTAGGCAAGGCCATCTTCGATGCGCCCCTGAGGCATTCCCCTTAGGTCCTAGGTCAAACCACATCTGCCGCAGCTACAACAAAAGGGTCTAAGTTTGACACTTCAACATTGGAGACCTGGTCTTAAAAGAAAACCCCAAAAATCAAATGGAATGGGAGAAGCCAAGAAATTTGAGCCGAATTGGCTAGGGCCCTATATCATAATGGCAGCCTATGGATCTAGCGCATATCATTTGGCCACTCCTAAAGGTGAACTATTATGAGAACCAATCAATAGCATGCACCTTTGGCGATATTATACATAAAAGGGTACAAAAAAATCAAAAAATTAAAAAAAAGAAAAAGAAAAAAAATCATCCAATAGTGAAAACCACTTCAGTGGCACTATTGGACAACAAAAAAAAATATAGTAAAGAGAAATAATTTGTCCAAAAGTGAAAACCACTTTGGTGGCACTTTGGATAAGTACCATGGTGAAAACCTAGCAAACATGCACCATGTGTAGTTGATCTTTGCCTAATTGTCTACCATCACTCTATTCCACCTTCCATCTTCCGCAATAAACCCTCCATGATCCATATCATAACCCACATCCCAAATCCATGATAACTCACACTGTTCCTCCCATGGTCTGAGAATAAATTAACATTTAGTGTCTTCACACCCTGCCTCGCCTTTGTCATAACGTTATCATGCACCTGACTGGGGGCAATTCCTGATCTTGAAATCAATATTAGAGGACACCTATTTCAAAAAACACAAAAACATTCAAATATTTTCAAAAAACATAAAAACATTCAAATATTTTTAAAAAACACAAAAGCATTCAAATATTTTCAAAAACACAAAAACATTCAAATATTTTCAAAAATCCAAAAACATCCAAATATTCTCAAAAATTCAAAAACATCTAAATATTTTCAAAAAACACAAAAAAAATCTAAATATTACCAAAAATTCCAAAAACATTGCAAAACGTCAAAAAAACACAAAAAATCAAATAGTCAACCAAAAAAATCCCAAGCCATAAACAGTGTCAAACCAATAAACTGAACTACAACACCTCTAAGCTTTCATGTAGGCAAAGCCATCTTCGATGCGCCCCCGAGGCACTCCCCCAAGGTTTTAGGTCATGTCATCCACCCACATGTTCGAACTATGATGCCTTTGAACTTTCACATAGGCAAGGCCATCTTTCATGCACCCTGGAGGCGTTCCCCTTAGGTTCTAGGTCAAACCAAGTCCACCCTTATTGAACTACATTGCCTCTAAGCTTTCACATAGGCAAGGCTATATTTTGATGAGCCCCAAGGCACTATGTCAGTACCTTAGGGCCCATTGAGTCAAAACTATCATAATAAGTTGTCCTTTAATGAGATGGACACCTTGAGCAGACAAAACAATCAATCTTTCACAAGACAACAATCTCCAAACAATCAAACAAGATCGTTAACAACACAGCCAAAATGTCATCTCTCATCACTCACATGGTGATAATTGAACATCACTATGACCAACCAACAATCCCAATCACATGTCTGATAACAAGCATGGGACATAGTCGAAACCAGGCTTTACGCCTTAGATGACGCGACTCATCTTTTGGACATTATCAATCATCACAAACCAACCATTTCCCAACTTACGACATTCTTGAAACCAGATCACATGTCTTATATGAGATGTCCTATCCCTATCATCTGCCTTATACAGGGGGTCGCATTACCGAAACCGAACTCGACATCTTATATGGCATGCTTTCTATCTTGAAACCAAGCATTATCCAACCAATCATCATCAATCAGATAAACACATATACACTCAACAAATGATCTAATGGATGTTGGCTTTGTCTCATCTTTCATTTGGATTGTTTTTTACGATCTCATTCTTATGCTTCTCAAGATAGTCCCTAAGCGATGAAGAGAAGAGAGGGTGGAGCAAGATCTCTTTTCTTTGATTGTTGTTTGTGGTTTGTCTTGGCAAGATGACTGGGGCAACTAAGTTCCTTGTGTGTGACTGAGGTACTACCAGGTGTGAATCAAAACATCCTATGTATTGGAATGGCTAGATACTTCCATGTATCAAGACTTGTACACCTTAGATTGTTCTCATCACATGTTCTAACAAGGTGCCTGAGTGACTTAGTCTGAGCCTGACATTCATTGCCTGCCTTGTGCATAAGGGACCACACTTTATGCCTTGGCCTTTGACATGCCATGGCATTTTTCATCCTTTGATACAATAAGCACTATGATGATAAGCAGTAACTACCTAAAAGAAGCTCAAATTCTATCATGGCAAAGTCATGGTCTATTCTTCTAAACCAATCTTCATCCTTCGTACCTTCGTCATCTCCATTTCTTCTGCTCCTCTTCCATCCTACCGTGACACACCAAAAAATTGCATTAGATCATATAGCTTGCACACACATAGTTAGTCCATCATGTAACATCATTGTCATAATCATCATCCTCATAATAAATCATCATTATCATCATCACCACAATAAGCATTGCATTAAATCACATAAAATCATCATCATCTGCATAAACCCTACATCTAGGCATTTATCACATACACATTTGCATCCATATATAAGCATCACATAGAAATAAAGTACCATCGCATAACATTGATCATATCAACATATGCATCTAGAAATAACATCATACATCACATCATAAGCATCATATAAAAATCATAATATCTAGAACCACATCATCATAAATCATAAATCATAACATATAGCATCATAATCATAAGACATCCATCACATCATGCATATAGGAATCACAAGATCAATCATAATGGTCCATCTCATAAATATGTATCATCATCAAAAATGTGTCATAGTACAATCTCAATATATGTGTCAAAAGTGGAGCTAACAGGCTCAATCATAAAACAAGAGCACACAAGCTTGTTCAAAAATATACATTAGAACCATCAACATGGCCTAGACAACACTGTCATGGCCTCCTGATCCTACTGGCCTCATGGGAGGACCCTTGTGCTCTTATCCAGCCCTTGATCCAGATGGGCTATCGTATGGTGAGGCCCGCCTATGGGAATGCTCCATGCTGTTGTGTGACCTGCGTGAATACGACTGACTGGTACTCAGACTCTAAAAATTGGGAGCCCTCTGATCTGCTAGCACCTGACCCTCATAAAGACCTTGGTAATACTGTGTCTCTTGCCCCGCTTGGTATAATGCCCATGCAAACTCTCCCGCTGGCCCACCCACTGTCACCACAAAATTAATTCTCCTCTGGGCCTTGATCACCACCATATCTCTCTCACCAATCCTCTGGGCAAGCTGACCCTCCACCTCCTGGATCCACTATCACATCCCCTACATTTGGCTCTACATGGCCTCTATCTGCATCTGCAAAGCTACTACCTGTGCGGCCAAATCCCCTCCTCAATCTCTGGCATCCTTCTCGTCGTCACCCCCAAATCTCCTCAATAGGTACATCTTGTAGTGCCTACTCCTCCTCCTCATCAGCCTCCTATTCATCCTCCTCATCACCCTCCTCCATCTCATCTCCACCAATATCACCTAGGTTGATATCCTCCATTGCCACATCCTCTGGTCTCTCCTCCAACCGCATCTCTCCCATGGCAACTGCCACCTGTCCTACCACCCTCTCTCCCTCCTCCTAAATTGAGGCAAGTGGAGCACCCCTACCTTGTCCATCTCTCCCTCTCCCCCTATCACCTCTACCTTGGCCTCCTCGGCCCCTGTCTCCTTGACTTCCACTGGCTCCTCCATCATCACCTCCATCATCGCCACCACCCCTTCCACCATCCCCTCGGCCCTCATCCCAGTCTCTCTAATAGTGTCGGCTCATCAAGATGCAAATAAGGAACTAGCCTATGGGTGGCCCACCAAGCATCATATGCAGGAGTAGTGGCCCACCAAGCATCTATATGTAGTGTGCTCATTCTATGTTATGGATGCATCTCTATTTGTATGATGTGATGCACATGTTTATCTAATGCAGACTAAGATGTTTATTTGATGCTATGTGACCTAATGCAAACTTTAGATGTGTTTACTTGATATGCCTCTAATGTGCAAATGCAAATGGTATCTATATGATTATGCAGTTTATGTGATGCACTTATCTATATTTTTTGATTTTTTTCTGATGACACTATGTGATGATTGCAAAAATGTATATGGATGACTTAATGCACTTTATCATGTATGCAATTGATTTAATCATGTAAATGAGTATCTCATGTGATATGATATGCAATTGTATGTTATGTTTTGTGATGTCTAAATGTACTCTATCGACATAGAGATGATATAATGATAGAAGATTGATTAAAAGAATGACTCGATAAAAAGACTCACAAGCTTTGATTTGTATTGATACTCTACATTGTTTCGATCTTTTATTGCATGGGATGTAGATGTATAGATGTATAATGGACATTTGATGGATGTTTTTCTTTTGACATCTTGATGGTGCAAGTATTTTGAAGTGCTTATTTCATCAGTGGGTGCCAAAAATGTTAAGGAAAAATTGGAGTAAACATGAATAATCAATATATCAATATCACAGTACCCAAAACTCAACGAAATACAGAAACAAAGAGATCAATCCAACAAAAGAACTTCAAAAAACCTTTGCAAACCTCAAAGCTTCATAGCTTTCGTTGGTTGCCTATCTCAATTGATCTTGCATGTATGAATAAGGCCCTCAAAGAGTACACTTCCTTGCTATGATTCGAAGATTGTCAATGGAGAACGGCTATGATAGTTTTGCCATGAAGATGAGATTCACAACAATGATAGTAGTATGGTAACGAGTGTGATCACAAGCAATGAAGGAATTAGTACCAAAGGCACACTGTAATTCTTGCAGAGTAACGATACTTAAAGTTTGGATGAATGAAATGGAAGAACAGGGTTGTACTTATAGACTTGAGAGAGAGAAGATCAATGGTATAGAACGGTTGAGGAATGTGCATGAATAAGAAGAAGACAAGTGTTACCCAAAAGTTGTTTTATTTGAGTAAACCACTTTCTTTTCTAAAGATAAGACATGCTTTTCATAAATTAGAAAGTTTTTTTCTAATTTAAGAGATATTGATAAAAACAAGGTTGATTGAGTTAGTTAACTCAACTTGTGATTTGTTTTTGCATGATTTGAGAGAAATTAAATCACAAAATTATTTAATTTTGTGTGCATGAAGAAGACTTATTTTTAGAAGATTTGGAAGATATTTGAAAATAGAAAAGTAAATTAAATAAATAAATTTATTTAATTGTTGTGCATGATTTGGAAGAATAAATAAAATATTTGATTGTATTTTATTTTTGGAGATGAGAGGACTTAAATAAATTTGATTTGATTTATTCAAATTTAGAAGAATGATTTTGACTTAATGAAATAATTAGGAATTATTTAATTATTTGGAATAATTTAATTAAATAAAGGTGATGCAGGAGCATCCAGAGGTGTAAGGGCAATCTTGCATCACCCAAAAAGAAGTTAATTCACAACCATTGTAGTTGTTCTCATTTCTTCGAATAATTAGTGTTTTTGGTTCCATAATATCCAAAATAATAGTGTAGGACTTTTAGTTTTTTCAAAACTGCTAAAAATAGCGACCTGCCTATTTTGGAAAGTGTACCTGCTATTTTTAGAAAGTTTGCATTTGGGCATGTAATGAAGTAAAAACTTCCAGAAAGTTACATAATGGAAATATAAGACCTTTGGCGAAGGAATCAAGTAAAGATCATTTGTGAACTGAAAGATATTAAAGTTTTTGTTTTCTGAAAAGCCCCTGAAAATTTACGGAATGAGATATGAGGCACTAAAACTTCTCATAACATCTCAAAAAGTTGATGGAAATTTGTTTACAAATTTTTAGAGTGATAGTTCACATTGTGAGCTTTTCGACACTTAAAATGGTTCGTCAATCAGACACCGGGATCAAAAGTTATGCTTCCCAGAAGTTGACCTACTTTTGGAGGGAGTTGCAAAATTCAAAATTTAGCTGGAGGCCGCCAAAAAGTGTTAATTATGACTATTTTGGGAACCCTGGGTCATAGTAGAGTTAAGGAGGCTAGTGTAGAGTCAAGAATAGGTGGGAAAATAGAAACCCTAGTTGATTTGGGGTTACAGAAGGTTGAAGATTCTGGAGTCTTGAGGTTGGGAAAGTTGTAATGTGTTGCAGCCAGTAGAGGGTTCATCTTCTAATTGTAATTAAGCTTCTATAATGTATTGAGTTGCCCAGTTCAATAAAAGAAAGTTCTATTTGCTATGTTCAATATCTGTTATTGTGTGTTTTGTGATTTACCCCTTTCATCAAGTGGTATCAGAGAAAGGTTTCCTGAGTGTGTAGATAGATCGCCGACCGTGAGGCAGTTTGCACCAGGACCTGAGGTTGTGGGTTTGCTGCGGAGATCAAGATGCCACCACGAAGAAATTATGTTGGGAGGAATACTTTGACAGAAGAGGGTTTTAGAGCCCTACAAAGGCAAATCGATGCATTGCAAGAGGAGCTGCAAAGAGGGTTTGATCCGGGAACAAGAGAAGAAAGCAAAGATGAACCTAAAGAAAAGCTATCTGAGGAAGAGCAAGAAGTTGCAGGAGATCCTGCAGAAGTTAGGTTGTTGAGGGCGATTTCAAAGATTGGAAAGAGGCCCAGAATTGAAGTTTCTACATATTCTAGAGATTTGAATCCAGAACAACTCATTGATTGGATCAATGACATGGATGAGTATTTCGAGTATGAAGATGTGGAGGACCCAGATCGGGTCAAGTTTGCAAAAATAAAGTTGAAGGGCCATACCAGTATTTGGTGGAAGGAGGTCCAATTAGAGAGGAATAGAAGAGGAAAAGGAAAGATCACCAGATGGGATCGGATGGTGGAGAAACTGAAGAAATAGTTCATTCCTGTGGATTATGAGATGGAGTTGTTAAAGAAGCTGCAAGGACTCAAGCAAGGTAACAAGTCTATCAAGGAGTATACAGAAGAGTTTTATAAGATTACTATTAGGACAGGCCATGTAGAGCCCAACAAGAAGGTAGCCCATTACATTAATGGGTTGAGGCCAAGTATTCAGGAGGAGCTGAGCCTGGTCAGAATGACCACCATAGAAGATGCAGACCAGTTTTCCTTGAAGGTGGAAGAGAAGCTAAATAAAAGATTTGACAGCAAGCAAAGGGGAAGAGGTCAAGGTAGAAGGATTGGTGGAAGACCCTATGGGGGCCAAAATGAAGATGCAAAGAAAAGTGAAGAAGCTGGCACCAGTCGAAATCAGAAAGGAGATAACACTTATCACCCTCGTGACCAGAACAATGGTGAGCAAAGAGGAAGAGGAAGAGGCAAACCTGGGCAAGGACCTGGAAGAGGAGGTTTCAGAGGAACCTATTTCCAATGTGGAGAAGAAGGGCATTGAGCATATGAGTGTCTGCAACATCAAGGAAGGACAAATAGAAGACCTAAAGGTAATGCACGAGTTGCACATGTAGATGAAGATGCACAGTCTGAGCATTCTGAAGATGCTGGAAGGGGAGAAACCCTAGTTGTCAGAAGAACCTTGTTGAATGAGGAGAAAGAACCAAATCAAAGGAAGAGTTTATTCTGCACAAAGTGCAAATGTGAAGCTAAGTGTTGTGATATTATTATTGACAGTGGAAGCACTGATAATCTTGTTTCAGAGGAGATGGTTGACAAGTTGAAGTTGACAAGAAGAAAGCATCTGCATCCATATTAGATTGCATGGTTGCAGAAAGACCATAAAGCTTTGGTCAATGAGCAGTGTTTAGTGAAGTTCAAGATTCAGGACTACCATGATGAGGTGTTGTGTGATATCATTCTGATGGATGCATGTCATATGCTATTAGGGAGGCCGTGGTAGTATGATAGGAGCGCTATCCATGATGGTCATGCAAACACATATTCCCTAACAAAAGATGGAGTTCATCATAAATTGAAGCCCTTGAAGGAGGTGGAAGAAAAGGTATGTAGTACTGCCAGAATTTGCTTGGTAGATGGTAAGAAATTTTTGGAGGGTATGAAGCATGAGCATCATTGCTTTGCATTGATTCCTAAGATTAGTCAAGAGTACTGTGAAGATATTCCAATAGAAGTTTCAGATATGTTGGAAGAGTTCTAGGACATTATCTCTGATAATGTACCAGAAAGTTTACCACCAGTAAGGAAGATAAGTCATCAAATAGATTTGATACCAGGAGCTAGTTTGCCAAATAACGCAGCCCATAGAATGACCCCTATAGAGAATGAAGAGCTGAACAAACAAGTTCAAGAGTTGTTGAGGAAGGGACTAATAAGGGAGAGCCTAAGTCCATGTGCAGTACCTGCAGTACTGGCACCAAAGAAAGATGGAGAGTGGAGAATGTGTACAGACTCTCGAGCCATCAATAAGATCACAATCAAGTACAGATTTGTATTGCCTAGAATAGATGACATAATAGATTGTTTGAGTGGAACCAAGTACTTCACAAAAATTGACCTGAAGAGTGGGTATCACCAGATCCGTATTAGAGAAGGAGATGAATGGAAGACAGCCTTCAAGACAAAGGAAGGTTTGTATGAGTGGTTAGTCATGCCATTTGGGCTAACCAATGCACCAAGCACATTCATGCGGCTCATGAACGAGGTACTAAAATAATTTTTGGGAAGTTTTGTTATTGTTTATTTGGATGATATTTTAATTTTCAGTAAGACTTGGTATGAGCATCTGATGCATATCAGAAGAGTTCTAGAGAAGCTGAGGAAGGAGAAGTTGTTGATTAATCTGAAGAAATATAGTTTTGCAAAGAAGGAGTTGGTGTACCTGGGATTTGTTGTCTCAAAAGAAGGAATTTAAGATGGACCCAAAAAAAGTAAGGGCTATAATTGAATGGCCTACGCCAAGGAGTGTCACAGAGGTAAGATCTTTTCATGGTTTGGCAAGTTTTTACAAAAAGTTTATCAGAAATTTTAGTAGCATTTGTGCACCCCTAACTGAGACAATGAGAGGGATAGAAAAGAGTTTAGATGGACTAAAGGAGTAGACAAGAGCTTTGATACATTGAAACAGAAAGTCGTAGAACAACCTGTTTTGGCACTTCCCGATTTTAATAAGGTATTTTAGGTAGATTGTGATGCTAGTGGTAGTGGTATAGGAGCTGTTTTGAGCCAAGAAGGTAAGCCCATTGCCTATTTTAGTGAGAAGCTTAATGATGCTAAGAAAAAGTATTTTGTTTATGATCAGGAATTTTATGCAATAGTTCAAGCTTTGAAGAAATGGAGACATTATTTATTGCCAAAAGAGTTTGTTTTATATATTGATCATCAGGCTTTACAGTATCTTAATAGTCAAGGGAAGTTGAACCAAAGGCACTTAAAATGGGTTGAGTTTTTACAGAGCTATACTTTTGTTTTGAAGCATAGGAGTGGGAAGTCCAACAGAGTTGCAGATGCCTTGAGCAGAAGGCAAAATTTGTTGACAGAAATGAAGATAGAGGTTGTTGGGTTCAATGAGGTCAAAAAATTTTATCCTGAGGATCCAAATTTTGCAGAGGCCTGGAAAGCTTGTTTGGAACCTGTTACTTTGGACAGGACAAAATGGTTGGATTTCATAATCCAAGATGGCATGTTGTTTAGAGGAAGCTAGTTGTGCATTCCAAGGAGTTCCATGAGAGAGAACCTGATTAAGGAGAGGCATAGTGGAGGATTGGTCGGACACTTTGGTCAAGATAAGACCATTGCTATTGTTGGTGAAAATTATTATTGGCCACAGTTGCAGCAAGATGTGAGGAAATTTGTGCAGAGTTGCAGAGTATGTCAGATGGCAAAAGGAGCAAGTCAGAACACAGGTCTATATCATCCATTACTAGTACCAGAGAAGCCATGGGATGATATCAGTATGGATTTTGTTCTTGGTTTACCAAGGACATAGAGAGGACATGATTCCATTTTTGTGGTGGTGGATAGATTCTCAAAGATAGCACATTTTATTCCTTGTAGGAAGACTAACGATGCTGTTCATATTGCTGAATTATTTTTCAGAGAGGTGGTGAGATTACATGGCCTACCAAAGAGCATAGTTTCAGATCGAGATACCAAGTTTTTTGGTTATTTCTGGAGGAAATTGTGGAAGAAGTTGAAGACAGATTTGAAGTTCAGTTCTGCACACCATCCACAGACTGATGGACAGACATAAGTGGTGAATAGGAGTTTGGGTAACCTGCTACGATGCTTAGTAGGAGATAAGCCCAAGGGATGGGATTTGATTTTACCACAGGCAGAATTTGCCTACAACAATTCTGTCAATAGGAGTACTGGTAAATCACCATTCTAGATTGTATATGGTAATAGCCCGAGAAATGCTTCTAAGTTAAGGAAGCTAGACAATGGAGAAAAGACAAGTGTTGAAGCTGAAGACTTTGCAGAACATTTGAAGAAATTGCATGAAGAAGTGAGAAAGCACATTAATAAGATGAATATTCAGTACAAGGCTAAGATAGATCAGAAGAGGAGGTATAAGGAATTCCAGGTGGGAGATGAAGTCATGGTTCACTTGAAAAAAGAAAGGTTCCCAGTTGGAACATATAATAAATTAAAAATCAAAAAAATTTGGACCATGTAGAATCATGAAGAAGCATGATTCAGGAAATGCATATGAGGTAGAGCTGCCGAGTGGGATCAATATTTCCCCTATTTTCAACATTGTTGATTTATCAGAATATTATGAAGCTGGAACAGAGAATGGACCAACAGAAGTGCAGTGGAGTATTCCAGCATCTACTTCAACAGAGGAGATAGAAGAGATCTTGGATAGCTGTGTGGGAAGGAGCACTCAGAACAGGCAATACGAAGAATATGTAGTGAAATGGAAAGGAAGGCCTGTTGAAGATTCTTCTTGGTTGTCTAAGGCAGAGGTTGACCATTTGGGTTTTCCTCACTCAAACACCTGAGACGTGATAGGGTCACTTCTCAAATTACTCTGGGTGTCTGATGCAGGAGCATCCAGAGGTGTAAGGGCAATCTTGCATCACCCAAAAAGAAGTTAATTCAAAACCATTGTAGTTGTTCTAATTTCTTCCCATAATTAGTGTTTTTAGTTCCATAATATCCAGAATAATAATGTAGGACTTTCAGTTTTCCCAAAACTGCTAAAAATAGCGACCTGCCTATTTTGGAAAGTGTACCTGCTATTTTTAGAAAGTTTGCATTTAGGCACATAATGAACCAAAAACTTCCAAAAAGTTACATAACAAAAATATAAGACCTTTGGCAGAGGAATCAGGCAAAGATCATTTGTGAGCTGAAAGATATTAAAGTTTTTGTTTTCTGAAAAGCCCCTGAAAATTTACAGAACAAGATATGAGGCGCTAAAACTTTGCATAAAGTCTCTAAAAGCTCATGTAAATCCATTTATGGATTTTTGATGTGATAGAGCACATCGTGAGCTTTCTGGCACTTAAAACAGTTCGTCAATTGAACACTCGGATCAAAAGTTATGCTTCCCGGAAGTTGACCTACTTTTGGAGGGAGTTGCAAAATTCAAAATTTAGTTGGAGGCCGCCAAAAAGTGCTATTTATGACTATTTTGGGAACCCTGGGTGGTAGTAGAGTTAAGGGGACCAGTGTAGAGTCAAGAATAGGTGGGAAAATAGAAACCCTAGCTGATTTGGGGTTACAAAAGGCTAAAGATTCTAGAGTCTTGAGGTTGGGAAAGCTGTAATGTGTTGCAGCTAGTAGAGGGTTCATCCTCTGATTGTAATTGAGCTTCTGTAATGTAATGAGTTGCCCAGTTCAATAAAAGAAATTTCTATTTGCTGTGTTCAATATCTGTTATTGTGTGTTTTGTGATTTACCCCTTTCATCAAGTGGTATCAAAGAAAGGTTTCCTGAGTGTGTAGACAGATCGCCAACCGTGAGGCAGTTTGCACCAAGACCTGAGGTTGTGGGTTTGCTGCAGAGATTAAGATGCCTCCACGAAGAAATTGTGTAGGGAGGAATGCTTTGACAGAAGAGGGTTTTAGAGCCCTACAAAAGCAAATCGATGCATTGCAAGAGGAGCTGGGAAGAGGTTTTGATCCAAGAATAAGAGAAGAAAGCGAAGATGAAGTTGAAGAAGAGTTATCTAAGGAAGAGCAAGAAGCTGCAGGAGATCCTGCAAAAGTTAAGTTGTTGAGGGCCATTTTGAAGATTGGAAAGAGGTCCAGAATTGAACTTTTTACATATTCTGGAGATTTGAATCCAGAATAGCTCATTGATTGGATCAATGACATGGAGGAGTATTTCGAGTATGAAGATGTGGAGGACCCAGATCGGGTCAAATTTGCAAAAACAAAGTTGAAGGGCCATGCCAGTATTTGGTGGAAGGAGGTCCAATTAGAGAGGAATAGAAGAGGACAAGGAAAGATCACCAGATGGGATCGGATGGTGGAGAAACTGAAGAAACAGTTCGTTCCTGTGGACTATGAGATGGAGTTGTTGAAGAAGCTATAAGGACTAAAGCAAGGTAACAAGTTTGTCAAGGAGTATACAGAAGAGTTTTATAAGATTACTATCAGGACAGGCCATGTAGAGCCCAACAAGGAGAAGGTAGCCCGTTACATTAATGGGTTGAGGCCATGTATTCAGGAGGAGCTAAGCCTGGTCAGAATGACCACCATAGAAGATGCATACCAGTTTTCCTTGAAGGTGGAAGAGAAGCTAGATAAAAGATTTGACAGCAAGCAAAGGGGAAGAGGTCAAGGTGGAAGGATTGGTCGAAGACCCTATGGGGGCCGAAATGAAGATGCAAAGAAAAGTGAAGAAGCTGGCACCAGTCGAAATCAGAAAGGAGATAACACCTATCGCCCTCATGACCAGAACAATGGTGAGCAAAGAGGAAGAGGAAGGCGCAGACCTGGGAAAGGACCTGGAAGAGGAGGTTTCACAGGAACCTATTTCCAATGTGGAGAAGAAGGGCATCGAGCATATGAGTGTCTGCAACATCAAGGAAGGATGAATAGAAGACCTGAAGGTAATGCATGAGTTGCACATGTAGATGAAGATGCACAGTCTGAACATTCTGAAGATGCTGAAAGGGGAGAAACCCTAGTTGTCAGAAGAACCTTGTTGAATGAGGAGAAAGACCCAAATCAGAGGAAGAGTTTATTTTGCACAAGGTGCTAATGTGAAGGTAAGTGTTGTGATATTATTATTGATAGTGGAAGCACTGATAATCTTGTTTCAGAGGAGATGGTTAACAAGTTGAAGTTGAAAAGAAGAAAGCATCCGCATCCATATCGAATTGCATGGTTGCAGAAAGACCATAGAGCTTTGGTCAATGAGCAGTGTTTAGTGAAGTTCAAGATTGGGGACTACCATGATGAGGTGATGTGTGATATCATTCTGATGGATGCATGTCATATGCTATTAGGGAGGCCGTGGCAGTATGATAGGAGCAATGTCCATGATGGCTGTGCAAACACATATTCCCTAACAAAAGTTGGAGTTCGTCATAAATTGAAGCCCTTCAAGGAAGTGGAAGAAAACGTACGTAGTACTACCAAAATTTGCTTGGTAGATGGTAGGAAAGTTTTGGAGGGTATGAAGAATGAGTGTCATTGCTTTGCATTGATTCCTAAGATTAGTCAAGAGAACTATGAAGATGTTCCAATAGAAGTTTCAGATATGTTGGAAGAGTTCCAGGACATTATCTCTGATAATGTACCAAAAGGTTTACCACCAGTAAGGAAGATAAGTCATCAAATGGATTTGATACCAGGAGCTAGTTTGCCGAATAAGGCAACCCATAGAATGACCCCTGCAAAGAATGAAGAGCTGAACAGACAAGTTCAGGAGTTGTTGAGGAAGGGACTGATAAGGGAGAGCCTAAGTCCATGTGCAGTACCTATAGTACTGGCACCAAAGAAAGATGGAGTGGAGAATGTGTACAGACTCTTGAGCCATCAATAAGATCACAATCAAGTATAGATTTCCATTGCCTAGAATGGATGACATAATGGATTGTTTGAGTGGAGCCAAGTACTTCACAAAAATTGACCGAAAGAGTGGGTATCACCAGATCCATATTAGACAAGGAGATGAATGGAAGACAGCCTTCAAGACAAAGGAAGGTTTGTATGAGTGGTTAGTCATGCCATTTGGGCTAACCAATGCACCGAGCACATTCATGCTGCTCATGAACGAGGTACTAAAATAATTTTTGGGAAGTTTTGTTATTGTTTATTTGGATTATATTTTGATTTTCAATAAGACTTGGGATTAGCATTTGATGCAAATCAGAAGAGTTCTAGAGAAGCTGAGGGAGGAGAAGTTGTTGATTAATCTGAAGAAATGTAGTTTTGCAAAGAAGGAGTTGGTGTACCTGGGATTTGTTGTCTCAGAAGAAGGTCTTAAAATGGACCCAGAAAAAGTAAGGGCTATCATTGAATGGCCTACGCCAAGGAGTGTCACAGAGGTAAGATCTTTTCATGGATTGGCAAGTTTTTACAGAAAGTTTATTAAAAATTTTAGTAGCATTTGTGCACCCTAACTGAGACAATGAGAGGGGATAGAAAAGAGTTTAGATGGACTAAAGGAGCAAACAAGAGCTTTGATACATTGAAACAGAAAGTTGTAGAACAACCTATTTTGGCACTTCCCAATTTTAATAAGGTATTTTAGGTAGATTGTGATGCTAGTGGTAGTGGTATAGGAGCTGTTTTGAGCCAAGAAGGTAAGCCCATTGCCTATTTTAGTGAGAAGCTTAATGATGCTAAGAAAATGTATTTTGTTTATAATCAAGAATTTTATGTAATAGTTCAAGCTTTGAAGAAATGGAGACATTATTTATTGCCAAAAGAGTTTGTTTTATATACTGATCATTAGGCTTTGCAATATCTTAATAGTCAAGGGAAGTTGAACCAAAGGTACTTAAAATTGGTTGAGTTTTTGCAGAGCTATACTTTTGTTTTGAAGCACAAGAGTGGGAAGTCCAACAGAGTTGCAGATGCCTTGAGCAGAAGGCAAAATTTGTTGACAGAAATGAAGATAGAGGTTGTTGGGTTTGATGAGCTCAAAAATTTTTATCCTGAGGATCCAGCTTTTGCAGAGGCCTAGAAAGCTTGTTTGGAACCTGTTACTTTGGACAGGACAAAATGGTTGGATTTCATAATCCAATATGGCATGTTGTTTAGAGGAAGACAGTTGTGCATTCCGAGGAGTTCCATGAGAGAGAACCTGATTAAGGAGAAGCATAGTGGAGGATTGGCCGAACACTTTGGTCAAGATAAGACCATTGCTATTGTTGGTGAAAATTATTATTGGCCACAGTTGCAGCAGGATGTGAGGAAATTTGTGCAGAGTTGTAGAGTATGTCAGATGGCAAAAGGAGAAAGTCAGAACACAGGTCTATATCAGCCATTACCAGTACCAGAGAAGCCATGGGATGATATCAGTATGGATTTTGTTCTTGGTTTACCAAGGACACAAAGAGGACATGATTCCATTTTTGTGGTGGTGGATAGATTCTCAAAGATGGCACATTTTATTCCTTGCAGGAAGACTAATGATGCTATTCATATTGCTAAATTATTTTTCAGAGAGGTGGTGAGATTACATGGCCTACCAAAGAGCATAGTTTCAGATCGACATACCAAGTTTTTTGGTTATTTCTGGAGGATATTGTGGAAGAAGTTGAAGACAGATTTGAAGTTCAGTTCTGTACACCATCCACAGACTGATGGATAGATAGAAGTGGTGAATAGGAGTTTGGGTAACCTGCTACAATGCTTAGGAGGAGATAAGCCCAAGGGATGGGATTTGATTTTACCATAGGCAGAATTTGCCTACAACAATTCTATCAATAGGAGTATTGGTAAATCACCATTCCAAATTGTATATGGTAATAGCCCAAGAAATGCCTCTAAGTTAAAGAAACTGGACAATGGAGAAACGACAAGTGTTGAAGCCGAAGACTTTGCAGAACATTTGAAGAAATTGCATGAAGAAGTGAGAAAGCACATTAATAAGATGAATATTCAGTACAAGGCTAAGACAGATCAGAAGAGGAGGTATAAGGAGTTCCAGGTGGGAGATGAAGTCATGGTTCACTTGAGTAAAGAAAGGTTCCCAGTTGGAACATACAATAAATTAAAAATGAAGAAATTTGGACCATGCAGAATCATGAAGAAGCATGATTCAGGAAATGCATATGAGGTAGAGCTGCCGAGTGGGATCAATATTTCCCCTATTTTCAACATTATTGATTCATCAGAATATCATGAAGGTGGAACAAAGGATGGACCAACAGAAGTGCAGTGGAATATTCTGGCATCTACTTCAACAGAGGAGATAGAAGAGATTGTGGATAGCCATGTGGGAAGGAGCACTCAGAACAGGCAATATGAAGAATATCTAGTGAAATGGAAAGGAAGGCCTGTTGAAGATTCTTCTTGGTTGTCTAAGGTAGAGGTTGACCGTTTGGGTTTTCCTCACACAAACACCTGAGACATGATAGGGTCACTTCTCAAATTACCCTGGGTGTCTGATGCAGGAGCATCCAGAGGTGTAAGGGCAATCTTGCATCACCCAAAAAGAAGTTAATTCAAAAACATTGTAGTTGTTCTCATTTCTTTGCATAATTAGCGTTTTTGGTTCTGTAGACACCCTAAAATGACCGTGTCATCGAATCACTTGCATTTCATAATATGTCTAATCACCTGCGTTTCAACGTTAATTAAATAATCTAATTATTTAATTAATTTCACCAAAATCACTAAATTCTTCTAAATCACATACTTTCGACATTAATTAAATAAATTCTCTTTATTTAATTAATTAAATCAAATTCCTCTATTATTCTTTCACAATTAAATAATTTTAATTATTTAATTAGGTCATTATCTTCTTTCCAAAAATCAAATCCACATTAATTAGATAAATCCAATTATTTAATTAATTCATCACAAAATCCCTCTTATCTACAATTAAATAATTCTTAAATTATTTAATTAAATCAAAATTGTTCTTCCAAAATCATGCACAACAATTAAATAAATTTATTTATTTAATTTGCTTTCAAATCTTCTAAATTAAATAATTCTAATTATTTAATTATTTCTTCCATAATATATTCTCTAAATTTAAATAAATTAATTATTTATTTAAATTGCTTTTTCTTCTAAATTTGAGTTATCTCTAAAATAACTCAGGCTTTCTGGCTCATGTAATTAAATATTTCTAATATTTAATAAAGCTAAATATCTTTTTATTCTTATGCAAATCCTTTCTTCTTGTTTTAAATCACTTAACTGATGATTACATTCTGTTAATTCCTTTAACTCATTCTTCTATTCTTGATAACTCCTCTCATGCAAAAGAAAGCAAGACACATGTCTTCTGCTTATTCGTTGCACGTTTCTCAACTGTTCTCCTCCGTTGATTCTTTTGAATTATCTAGATCATTGATCGATCTTTGTTGAAACCTATATAAACCCCCCCATCTCCTTCATTAAGCCTCTCTCTCTTCGATCTTATTCTCAGGCATACTTAACAGCGCTTTGAGCACACAAACGCGTCGATTGAGCAACCTTACGATCTCTTAACATTGATCTCTTGAGCACACTACTTGCTTGTTGCAGCTATGGTTTCGCCACTTCATTGAGCAATCTACACTTCTCCAAAGGGAACAATACAAATTTTGGTAAGAGCTTTCATTTTTCTTTGATTTGATGATAATGGCTTTTACTTAGATTGGTTCGCTTTATGTGATTGGTTTTTGGTTTTATTAGTTTAGATTTAATCAATTTTTCCTCATACACATTCTGGCACCCTGGTGGGACCCATTGGTCCTGATCTAATATAAAATTTGTGGAATTTTTAGTTTGATTTCACAAGTTTTTAACACTTTTTTTAGGAGAGATCCAAAAAAAAAAATTTAAAAGAAGCTTGTTGGGCAAAAATAGACATCACGGTTGTGTTTGGAACGATCGAGAGGCGAGGAAATTTTTTTACCTCGGGCACACAACCCAAGACCGTACAATCACTGTGAGGTACAACAAAAAAAATTATTTTTTAAATTTTTATTTTTTGAAAATTTTCTTTTTTTCAAAAAATTAAAAAAATAAAAAATAAAAAAACAAAAAGCAAATCACAAAAAAAATCTAAAAAGCAAATCCAAAAAGAAAAAAACAAAGCAAAAAAGAAAAGTTTTTAAACAAAGCCGTACCTGTGCAGGTACAGCAGGCCTGCATAGGCCGTACTTGGCAGCGTTGGTTTTTTTTTTAAAGGAAAAGCTTAAAAACCTTTTCAGATTTTCATGCAATGTTTAAACTTTACTTTAAACTTTTAAAAGTTTAAACTTTAGGTGAAAACTTTTTAAATTTAGTAGCTTAAACCATTTCTAAAAATAAGAAAATAAAAGCAATTTTTTTAGCCCAGCAGCAGGTCAGATCAGTGACCAAGAGCCAGACACAGGGGGCTAAGACAGACCCCTCTTCAATGAGCTTTTTTAACCAATAGGCGATTTTCAAACCTCATTATCTTGGTCATACGGACACGTATTTCAATGCTTTTTTAAAAAAATAGGCTAGAGTTTCGTGATCTACATCATGGTGAAATTGGATTTTTTCTCAAAATTCTCTATTTTTTCTGAAAATTGATTTTCTCACTACTATCTCTGTCTCGTCACAGTTTTTAGACCTTCCAAGCTGCATAACTTTCACAAACGAACTCGGATTCAGGTGATGTTTTTTTTGAAAGTTGATATTTTTCTGTCCTCTACACAGTGGTAATATGGTTTCAAGGATTTTCTAAGATTTATTTTTTAAGACCACTCATTGGCCTATACTCAATCTATGACTTCAAGCACTTGCTAACTTTGAGTTTGTGTAGACCTAATATCACTTGTTGTAGCTTCTTATCACTCAAACAGAGCACATAGGTTTTCTAACATATTCATGCAGGACGAGCATTGAAGAAATTTTGATTTATCTCACTAAGTCTTAGAAACACATTGCCTTCTTAAGGGATAATTGAACAAATTACTTTTGCAATCTAAGTCTTAGGAACATATTGCTTTTCTTAAGGGACAATGGACATGTATGTGAAAACACCTCAATTTTCTAAGGGACAATGGACATGAATGCCACACACTTCAATTTCATAAGGGACAATTGACAACTACAATCGTGTGTGTGCCTAATCTAGTTGCACCTTATTTTTCTTATAACGGGACAATTGAACCTTTGTTTGACGTGCTTGCTCTTACATTTCAGTTATTCCTTTAGAGGGGCCTGCTTTTGGATTGTGTTTCATCCAAAAGGGATGACCCTAAGCGGAGTTTTCCTTTGAACCACTATATAAGAGGGATAAGGCGAAAGCCAAGTCCTAACCGACGTCAGCCTTACCTTGTGGTGCCAAACTGAAAAGAGGTGTACTAGCTCTTTGTGGAAATGATTTTCACATTGAGCGAAGTGTTTGATACTCTTAGTAGGATTGGTTAAAGCTTTTAGTAGCTTGTCACATTGCTCGTAAGGCGTTGGTCCCTGAAAGTTACTAAGAACCATTTTAGATAGTGACTACCTGACCTACCTTTGAACATTGTGGTAATCATCAGTGCAAGGGGAATCGATTTAAGCCCTTAAGATACTCACCATTGGCTCCCTTGAGAAGATGTAGTATTCCCTTGGCCAAAAATCTCTTGTGACCTACTTGAGCTTTCCAAGGGGAGGGTGAGATATCCCTACCTATCGTCTCTCGCAAAGCTACAAAATATCCGACACCTTTATGGAATGATATTTTTATCGATGGAGTATTAAGCTGTGAGCTGATCTACTACAATGAAACCTTATCTCTAGGGATAAAAAATGCTTGTTATTGATTGCAATTGTCTTATACCTGTGGAAACATTGGGCTTTTTTGTGAGCCTCAAACATACACTATATGTTGTGTCAGTCCCTTTTTTTTGCCAACATTGTTTGTTGTGTTTTCTCTTGCCAAACAAATCCAATCAGAAACAGAACCAATCTATCAAAAATTTTCCTTTTAGAAGCATCAGACACTACTTCAGCGCCTTTGGTATTACAGCAGCTCACCCTTGGTGGTACAGTAGCTCACTTTTGGTAACCTTAGCTCACCTTTGGCATAGCAGTAACTCACCTCTGGTAGCTCAGTCCATCACCTTTGGTATCACAGTAGCATGCTTTTGGTTGCACAGTCCTGCGCCCTTGGTTAAACAGTATAGCGCCTTTGGTCTAGATACTTGTGCATCAAAATTTTGTCTTTCTTAAAGCACAAGTAGAATCTCAACATTACCTTTTGTCCTAGTGTATTCCATGGTAACCACTAGGCTCCAGCAAACTATGAAATCCATGCAAGTTGTCCATAAGAAGCGCAAGTCGCCTCCTCACACACTGCAGTCAGGTCATCTCAACATTACTCCCAAGCTCACTCCTAGAACACCCACAGAAAGATCTACTAATTCTCCCAACATGCCGCACATTGACCAACCAAGCAATTCCTAAGAAGGGAGCGTCCCTTTGGTAAGTACACCCCAATACACCACCAGTTTGCCTCAGGATTTTGTCCCACAAGGTTATACTGCTGATCTAGCCCCATCTGACACTTTGAAATAAGTCAATCCTTTCAAGAATATGAGCAAGATCTTGATGAATTCATGCAAGATCCTAGGGCCATAGCCGCCATTAACAAAATCCTTAGCAAGAACCAAGATCATTTCTTTTGCTTGCTAGCAGAACAAGGAGCTAAATTACCCAAAGATTTTGATCTATCCAATCTTAGCGAGCCTAGCAACACCCAAGACACCATACAAGTGGTGCAAACCATGTCAACGGTGACCATACCCTTACCTGAACAGAGCTTGCAGTATAGGAATCCCCTTTATCAAAACCGAACAGGGGAGAGACCCATATCACCACTTTTGACACCAATGGAGATCTACAAAAACCAACAAGAAACTCTCCAACGTCAAGTAGAGTTAGCTAAGAAATCCACCTTAGCTCGATCGAATATGCAACCACCTCCTAAAGTGTCCACACCAATCGCAAGTGGAATTTTGGTTACTCCTTCACGAGTAGGCTTCCCACCAAATTACAATCCGGGGAACAACTATGTAGCCATGCAACAAGGGTCTCAACAACTACCACCTCATATATCATCAAACCTTCATGTCTCTCAACCAATTAGAGTCATGCAATCCCAACCATAACATTCTTCTACGCTCGTCATCAAGCCACCTCAACCGTCACAAATCACTTCTACCTATATCCCTCCTCCACAACATTCATCCTCGCTAAAATTCTTTCACACATTACCTAGCCACTCTTAATATTCCCAACATCAAGTTTCCCAAAGCTATGTGCCGCCATCACAACCTAATCAAACACAATTTAGCTTTCCTCCACCTAATTCTTTTCTTCAACCATCACAAAGCCAGCATTCTTACCTAACGCCACCTCCACCTCTGCCGAATCAAAGTCTCTACTTCCAACCCAATCTGAACCAAACGTATAACGCATATGATCCCAACCAATCTTATGACCCTTATAATACCAATGCTCATGGATTACAATACAATCTTCCGTATGGGCAACAACAGCCACTTCTAGGACAACAGGAGATGTTTCCCACCCCTCCCACGGCGATGGAGCTAAAAATAGCGGAAGTTCAACAACAGCTATCTGATCTCACGTTTGGCCACACCAAGAAGACCTTCTCTTTAGAGGAAGTGTGTCCTTATCCTTTTGATCGGTCATTACCAATGATCCCTTTTCCTCAAAATTTCACTATTCCCAAGTTTGATAAATACAAAGGAAAAGGTGACCCAAAAGACCATCTCAGGGAATTCTATCTTGCTTGCTTCGAGGTCTCACATAACAACACGTATCTTATGTGTCTCTTTCCTCACAGTCTTGGAGGTCAAGCAATAGAATGGTTCTCACACTTACCTATGGGCATCAAGTCTTTCAACGAGCTAGCCGAGAAATTTGCCACCCATTTTTCTTACAACGTAGAGCATGAGATTTCCATGACTGATCTATGCAACAATAACTAGAAAAATGGGGAAACATTCATTTCTTTCCTTCAACAATGGAGACAAATGGCTAGCAAATTCCCTTTCAAGATCCCAGAGAAACAGCTTGTTAGCATATTTGTGTAGAACCTCAACTAAGAGTTAGGTTTCCATTTGCAAATTCTTAGTGCTACAACCTTCGACGAAATCACATACAAGGGAATCAACATTGAAAAAGCCCTCATTGCTAAGGGTGTGGTCAAAATCTTCAAAGAAATGAAAGACAACGCTCCTCATCAATAATCGAATGATAAACCCAAATATTGGAACAAAAACAAAAACGTGGTCAACAATGGTGTGGTTGATTCTAAACATGTCCAAACGTTGCAAACACCGCTGTAGCTCTCCAAACCAAGTCAAGCTCCACCTCAACAATAGTAGCAACAAAGGCAACCTTATCAAAACCAACAGCAACGACAACAAGAGCGGCCTCAACAAGATTACCCTTCGCGACGTCAATTCACTCTCTTGGGAGTGCCCATCGAATCGGTCTTACAACAAATTTTGCAGAAAGGGCTCATCAGCTTACCTGATGCTCCCCCATATGGAGAACCTATTTAGAAAACTACATGTTACAGAGACAATGAATATTGTGAATTCCATAGGAGCAAGGGGCACAGAACCACATCGTGCATGAAACTCAAACACCTAATCCAAAATCTCATTGAAGGCAACCAAATCACTTTTAAAAATGAAACACCAGCTCAACAAATGAACAAAGATCTCGATATGTACAAGGAACCATTCCCTCATCATGCTCCACCTCCTCCTCAGGATAGAGGTAAAGGTACCAATCATGCTTCCACTTCCTTTAATTCCATTATAGGTCGTTTTGAAGAGAGTCGAGTGTCTACCCTCACAATCAAAGGTAACTCTACGGATTGCGTTGTTACAACTCGTCGTGGTCGTGTCACCATTCGTGGTCCTACACCCAGTCTTCTAGCTCAATTTGATTATAATCTTGTCGAACATCTAGGGAAAGTGCCAGCATAGATCTCTATCTTGGACCTGCTACGGTCATCACCTGCACATAGAGTAGTGCTAGAAAAAGCCCTCCAAGAGTCTTCGGTTCCTAACAACATAGCGGTCGCGGATTTCCAAGCTATAGTAGGTAACATTGCTTCGCCCTACAATGTGGTCTTCTCAGAGAAAGATCTCCCATCCCATGATCCTTGTCACAATGATGCCCTTCATATTGAGGTTCTCATCCATAAGCGCAAAATCAAACGCATACTCATAGATGGTGGTGTTGGTCTCAACAGCTGTTCTTTAAAGTTACTAAAGCAATTGGGATACTCTGAGGATCATGTCAACTCTTGATCATAGTATTACAATCAAGGGGTATGATGATGCTGAACGCCGCTCAGAGGGTGTTATCCACTTGCCTATACAACTCGGCCCTGTCATGCTTGAAACCAGGTGTCAAGTTCTTGATATTGAGCTGCCTTACAACATTATCCTAGGCTACCCATGGATCCATGCAATGAAAGCTATTCCCTCCATGTACCATCAATCGCTAAGGTTCCCATACAATGGTATGGAGATAACTATCCCAGGAGACCCCAATCCTTTTGAATTATGCCGTGTCTTGCAAGGCAGTTATAAGAATTGCAACTAGGTGCCTAACAATGAAAAAGCTCTTGAATCCCCACTATATGTTGACCCTGCAATGCTGACTCCAACCTCTACAAGTAACCCTAATCCTCTTCCTGAAATCAAAGATCACATCCATGATATAGGCTTTGGAACATATGATATCTCAAAATCTTGTTGTGTAGGGCGGATGCCTTTATCTCCAAAATCCTACGGCTAACCACCCATTGCCAAAGTAACTTAAAAAGCAGTTATTCCTCCCCCAGCATTCTTAACCAAATTCCAACAGGGAAAGTTATTGGAAGAGGAAACTATTGAGGACATTTCTTCTTAGCTCTATAAAGAGAAAGAACCAGTCACAATACCAGTCAAGCAATATGGCAATGGTTTAAGGATAGTAAAAAACATGGGCTATAAAGGCAAAGGTGGCCTTGGGAAATAGAATCAAGGAACTATGGAACCCATTGTTGTGACAAAGAAGCTAGACAAGAAGGGATTAGGATTTGGTAAGAAGGTACTGCACGCCTTGTACATCGAGTATATCCTCGATGAGGTAGCTAACACTTTTCCCGCCGATTCAACATCTACAGAGGATATCATCGATGACTCTTCCCTCCATATGACCAACCTCTTCGTAGAATCCTCCATTTTTACGCTATCTTCCGTATCCTTAACCTCCACCACCAGCACCCAGAACGTAACACTTGTCTACCCTGAACTTATCGATTGGGACCAACAAGGGTCCCCCGTTATAGATGTATTTCAGAATAACGAAGCTTTAGCTGAGTTCATGGGACTTCAGGAAGGTATCCCTCTTGGCGATCATAAAGCAGGTTTGTAATGGAACTAGATCAAACAGCTTATTTTGGTGAGAATGCCAAATCCTCTAGTCGCAAAAGTACAAATAAAGAAAGATCTCTAGGTGAAAACCACACTATGGCACCTCCCGATCACAAAATAGTAAAAACAAAGGACGTATCCAAAGGTGAAAACCCAACTGTGGCACCTGAGGCTAGAGGATTTGACCTTCCCCTACCATCTAAGTAAAGTAGGTTTGTAATGGAACTAGAGCCAACAACTTATTTTGGTGAGAATGCCAAATCCTCCAGTCGTAAAAGTACAAATAAAGAAAGATCTCTAGGTGAAAACCACACTATGGCACCTCCGGATCACAAAATAGTAAAAACAAAGGACGTATCCAAAGGTGAAAACCCAACTGTGGCACCTGAGGATGGAGGATTTGGCCTTCCCCTACCATCTAAGTACCAAGAGAAATCAGCGCTCCTAGTGGAAGATTCTACAGAGATAAACCTTGGCACAAAACAAAATCCAAAGACCACATTCCTAGCAGCATCATTATCTAAAATAGAGCACAGAAATCTTAACAACTTCTTCTTGCAACGAACCATCAACTTTGCATGGACCTATGCAGATATGTCAGGGCTGGACCCTAAGCTAGTAGTTCATTATCTCACAGTTGATCCCAAAGTGAAACCAGTCAAACACAAGTTGAGAAAGATGCACCCACAGATAGCTCTCTTGGTAAAAGTGGAAATACATAAATTATTAGATGTAAAGTTCATACAACCCATTGACTATTCAGATTGGGTCTCAAACATTGTACCTGTGTCTAAACCCAATGGGCGCATCTGCATGTGTAATGATTTTAGAGATCTCAACAAGGCATGTCCCAAAGATGACTTTCCACTACCAAACATTGACATTATAGTGGACTTGACAGCAGGTCACGAGATGCTTTCTCTCATGGACGGATTCTTGGGCTACAATCAAATAAGGATAGCAGAAGAACATCAACATAAAACAACATTTACTTGCCCTTGGGGTAACTATTGTTGGTGTGTCATGCCGTTTAGTCTTAAGAATGTAGGAGCAACCTATCAGAGAGCAATGATAGTGATATTCCACGATCTCTTTCATCACATCATGGAGGACTATGTGGATGATATACTGGCTAAATCTTCTAGGGCAGATCACATACAGGTTCTACGACAGATCTTTGACAGGCTCGAAAAATACCAAGTAAGACTCAATCCAAAGAAGTGTGTATTTGGTGTAACATCAGGGAAGCTGTTGGGATACATAGTATCTTGTAGAGGCATCAAAGTAGATTCAGTGAAAGTAAAGGCTATAGTGGAGATGCCTCCACCAAAGAACCTTAAAGCCTTAAGGAGCCTTCAAGGAAGGTTGCAATCCATCAGGCGTTTCATCTCACAGCTAGCAGATAAATGTCAACCATTTCAACACTTACTCTGAAAGGATGTCTCATTTCGATGGGACGACAAGTGTCAGGAAGTGTTTGATCAACTTAAAGAGTATCTAGCTACACCTCTTGTATTGGTTCCACCAATTGCAGACAAACCTTTGATATTATATATCTCCACTATGAATTCGGCCCTGGGGGCCCTGCTAGCACAAAATGATGAATCAAGAAAGGAGCATGCAATTTATTATATCAGTAGAACCTTGGTGGGATATGAACTCAATTATTCACCGATGGAAAGAGCTTGTTTAGCAGTAGTGTTCGCCTCCCAAAAGTTGCAGCATTACATGTTGAACCAACACACAAATCTGATAGCCAAGATTGATCCCTTGAAGTATCTACCAGCAAAAGTAGCTCTTACAGGTAGACTAGCTAAATGGGTCATGATCCTTAGTGAGTTTGATATTGAGTATATGGATCGCAAAGCAATCAAAGGACAAGCCCTAGCAGATCAACTTGCAGAAGCACCCATGACTGATACACACCCTATGGTTGCAGACTTTTCAGATGAGAATCTATTCACTCTTACCAACTCAATAATGTGGAAGTTGTACTTTGATGGTTCCTACACACAGCATGGATCAGGGGCTGGCATCTTATTCATCACACCTCAAAATGACTATATTCCTAAGTCATATCGGCTTGCATTCCCTTACACCAATAACATTGCCGAGTATGAAGCACTCCTTATAGGTCTCAATACAGCAGTTCAATGGGACATCATAGAATTACAAGTATATGGAGACTCCCAACTAGTCATTCGCCAAGTCACAAATGAGTACCAAACAAAGGATGAAAAGTTGGTCCCCTACAAGCAACTAGTTGACGCCTACAAACCACACTTCTCTAGCATCACATTTGAGAAAATTCTAAGAGAGCATAATAAGGTGGTAGATTCTATGGCTTCTATAGGGTCACTGATAGACATGCCTGCAAATACACAGAAATGTGAATTCTTGATCGAGCAATTGTTGATACTAGCCATTGATGTTCCCATTACTAAAATCATCTGCGAACTTGTTGGTCCCAATTCCCCATGGTACGAAAATATCTATGAATACCTCAAGAACAAAGCCTTTCCCCCTGATGTATCATCCACCCAACGCAAAACCTTTATCCGTCGGTCCTCTCATTACATCATTCTAGGTGATACACTATATCGCCGAAGTCTCGATGGTATCCTCTTACGATGTCTTAACGCGGAAGAAGCCAAATCTACCTTACGAGACATACACGAAGGTGTCTGTGGTGCACATTCTACCAGTCCTAATCTCGCTAAGAAGATACTCAGAACAGGTTATTACTGGCCTACAATAGAGCAAGATGCTGCACAGTTTGCTAAGAAGTGTCTACAATGCCAGCAGCATGGAGATTTGATTCACGCACCAGCCCATGAATTACAACCTGTGACAACTCCATGACCTTTTTCTCAATGGGGTCTCAACCTCGTAGGACAAATCCACCCTTCCTCTTCTAATGGCCACAAGTTTATCATTACCGCCACTGAGTATTTCACGAAGTGGGTGGAAGCCATTCCTATGACTTATATCATCGGTAAGCAAATAGCCAAGTTTATCCTTAACTACCTCATTTGCCAGTATGGTATTCCCTAGGCCATTGTCACTGATAATGGGAGGCCATTTAAGAACCAGGATGTCTGTGCCTTGTGCATACAATACAATATCCAACATCGCTTCTCAACTCCCTACTATCCGCAGAGCAATAGCCAAGCTGAGGCTTCCAATAAAACCATTCTCAAGATTCTTAAGAAAATAGTCAATGAAGCTGGTTGTGATTGGCACTTACAACTTAATCCTGCCCTATGGGCCTACCGCACTAGTATTAGAACACCCACTGGTACCACACCATATGCCTTGGTCTATGGCTCTGAAGCCATCCTACCTATTGAGGTCGAGATCCCATCCCTCAAAGTATCTATGCAGGACCTGATTAATGGAGATGAGTATCGCACTTCCAGATTAGCTAAGCTAGAGCTACTAGATGAGAGGCGCCTTGCAGCACTGAATCACCTCCATGTCTATCAAAACCACCTCCAGCGTAATTACAACAAAAAGATCAAAGAAAGATAGTTTCAAGTTGGTGATCTGGTACTAAAAGAAAATTAGAGAAATCAAGCAGATCGAGAGAAGAAGGGCAAGTTTGAGCCTAACTGGTTAGGTCCCTTTATTGTCACAGTAGCATATGGATTAGGAGCTTATACTTTAGCTACACCTGACGGCATTCCTTTGGATGAGCCACTTAACAGTGTTCATCTCAAGAAGTTCTATGCCTGATCCTCAGAGTATTCCAAAAAAACAAAAAATAAATAAAAAAACAAAAAAATCTAAAAAAATCTGTCCTCTGGTGAAAACCTGACAAATAGGCACCTTGGATAAGTACCATAGTGAAAACCTGGCAAACAGGCGCTATGTGTAGAGTCAGCATCCCAACAGTTTGCGCTGTCTGGTTCTAGGTCACAACTTTCTAGGTTTTCTTCGTCAGTCATCCATACAAATTCCTCTACCAGAATGGGGGCAACTCTTTCCTTAACTTAGGTCTAGGATTAGTTCCTTGTTCGTGGTTCAGAACGTGCTCTTCAATCTTTTCTCGTTTCCACAAATCGCATCCTTTAACAAGCACATCGCTCCTACAATAAGGTTGTTATCTTCTTAATGCTTTTCCCACATCATCACACCAATCAAAACTACATATTATCATTATTTCAATCTTAAGGTACCTTGATCCCATGGATATGGGTATGTAGGTAGTCTGGAATACGAAGGAAGTTTCCAGTACTCAGGTACATAAGATCCCCTCCTTTCCACCTCAATCCATTTCATCACTCTATCCAGAACTACATATTTATCATTTTTCATCTTTCATCGTAATGTGCCTTGATCCCGTGGATACAAGGTATGTAGGCAGTCTAGAATATGAAGGATGTATCTAGTACTCAGGCACATACAATCCATCATTCTCCACCCGTTTCAATCCATCAAACACTGTCACCTTTCTGGTCTTCCATTTATCAAAGCCCATTCGCCTCAACTTGGCTAACTCAAGCATCAAGCTAGTGCATCTTTTCAAAGCAAAAGTCCTTAACAAACCAGAAGCAAAGTAGCTTCCTTCCAAAGTCATCTACTGTCCTGCATACCGATTGCCAACATCAGCTAAGTACCGCTTAACCGAAGCCCTAGATCAACAAGCTTGTCTTCTGCGCATTGTTCCATTGTCGAGACCAACACACGCGTCTCCTACAACATGTGGCATTTCCTGCAGCAAGATATTGTCTTTTTAGGTTGATAGCACCCTTTAACGGACACAGAGTTCCTACGATAAGGCTGTTATCTTTTCCTATCCAATCTATCCTGAGCAACCTCTTTGGCAAGAGAATATGTTGGTTGTATGTTTACTTTGTAAGTCAGTCAATTTGTGTTATGGTTTATCTTTTGTTCCTTTATCCATTACCTATTCAAGGCTACCTTGATTTATCTATAATCTTGATATGTTGCGATGCAGTGCAGATTGGGGGCATAGTCATTTTTTTTTGTGCCGTGTTTGAGGAATGTGTTAGCGCCTGAATTGACTGGCAGTTTTTTGAGCAATTTTCATGCAGGCGCTCTCCCTAAGTATCCAAAAAATGTTCTAAGTAATGGACCTCCTCAGTAGTTTTCAGCTGCATCATCATATTTTCTTGAGGAGGAGGTCATCATCATCATGTTTGTTTCAATGAAGGTCAGCATCATCATGTTCTCCGTCGACCGTTTCTCATCGTCATCATCATATTGAAATATCGGGTGATGTTTGGTTTTTATCCTGATGATGCTGACGAGCTACAGTGCGCCCTGATCTGCTTGCGAGGGTGATTTCTCAAGTATCCGGTGATCTTGCACTTATCACCTTGCCCAAACATGATGATGATGTTGCCCCGATATTCTGAAGGGGTTATTTTCTAAGTTGTTCGACCTGACTTGTTTTTTCCTAAGGGTCGTCATCATCATCATCATATTTCCTTTTATCACCGTGTTGCTTGCGAGGGTCATCATATTATCTGCATCATGATATTTCGCCGGGGTGATATTTCTATCATCGGGTGATCTTGGTTATGATCATCCTGATGATGTTGTTGAAGAGTTCTAAGTGTGACCCGATATTCACTAGGGTCATCATATTTTGAACGTCAGGATGATCTTAGTCAATATCATCCTGATGATGTTGTATCACTTCTTGTTCGTTGTTTTGTCATCCTGATGATGCTGACATCATCTTTTTATCAGGGTGATATCTTTTTCTCTACCTATCTGCATCATGATATTTCCGAAGGAGGGGGTGATATTTTCATATCACTCGAGTGTATGTTTATTCCAGCGTCATGATGATGCTGATATCAAGGAGATATCTGCCTGCCGGCTTCATGCGCTATCTAGTGAGGGTGATATTTCGAGCATCATCATATTCATCTATCGCCCCGATCTTACAGAGGAGCTACAGTGCAACATGATTTTCGTGCATCAGGATGATATTTCCAAATATCCGGTTGTCTTCCGAATATTATCCTGATGTCGATATGATGATGACGTCATCGAGGTCCCGGGGGGGTCATATTTCTAACACTGATCATCTTGTGGATATCCCCCGATATTCGCAAACATGATGATGACGTCATCCGGATATGAGGAGGTGCGCAGTAGGCGGATATGATGATGACGTCATCAGGATGTTCATCGGCCAGACTTTGGTATAGGCTCAGCAGGAGGATGTTTCTCCGATGGATCAGGTTGTGCCGATGAAGGCGATTATCATGCGGTTGTGTTGCGATATGATGCTGACGTCAGGGTGATATTTCGGGCAACAGGATATCATGCTGCTGGAGGATGATGATGATGAAGTCGTATACTAGTGTCGTCAGGAGCAAAAGCACCGACATGATATATGCTCATGACCTGGTACATAAAGTGTTAATGAGGTTGCTGCGGGGTGCATGTGGGATAATGTTATCCTGCATTTTTGAAATATCATGATGATGAATCTCGGCGGGAAGTGGTTGCGATTAACTGTCTGATGTTCTTCCCAAAGCCGTGGGTTGGTGCGCCATCAATGGCGATTGTTGCAGAGGTATGGGCGATGGCGTGGATGGATGTAGTACCTGATTGAAGATCTAAATCCCTAGGCGTCCTCGCAAGGCTCGAGAAATCTTCCTGTCTCCTCCCCTACCTGCTGCATTAATGTTTGAGCGCCATTTCTATGATACTGTATATCTGGCGGGAGTTTTGGTCAACCTGGTAGTTAATGCTGAATACACCCTCCTGCTATATAATGCAGACGGTGTCATTCATTCATGGTTGTTGAAAGTTGTGGATTTTTGGCTCTGTAATCCATAACCAGCTGATCTGGTTGCTCTGTACAGTTTATCTTGTGAGTTTATGTATCTCCTGTTGTACGACTTGGCATGAATCCACTGATTTCATGGTTGATCTTATATGAGTAATGCTATCTTAGCATGTGTTGTGTTAATTCTATCTCCAGTATTGCATGTATTCTTCTTCTGGATCTGGATATTTGCTTATGTTTAGATTCTAGAGCATAGAATTCCTATGTTGAATGTCTGATCTTTTAACCTCTGCTCAAGGGGCAGATTAAACTGTTTTCAGGTTGAACATTGGGAAGGGTATACTGCAGTAGGGATGCCATAAGTAGAGATAGCTCAACACTCTTCATTGGGAGATATCTGTAAGGCAGATATCATGTGTATCCCCCTGAAATCTAGTTTTAGCTATTCATGCTGATCATTCACAGGTGTATGTCTACCGACTCCAAGCCCTGGATAGGCACCAATCATGCTGTGTTCTTGTGTTATACACCATGTCCAGCTTTGCATCCAAATTCATATCAAACCATTTCATACTTCCACCTGTTAGTTGTAGGAGTAGGATTAGGAACCCCCTGCATGCTCTCATACCCAACCAGACATCATGTCCAAGAATGTTGCCAGCCTTGTGATCTATCATGCAGATCTTGGTCCATACATGAGAGTATTCTGCCTGTTGTTGTCAAGTTAGATCCTTCTATCTTTGAGCTAGTCAAGGTTACATCTTGAGTTATAGGGATACCCCCCTTGGTGCGGCAGAACCAGAAGTGAAGGGGAGGAGCTCACGCAACCTCCTGTATTCAGTTGGCCTGAATCTGCCTGTGCATTAGAAGTGGCAAACCCTAATGCTGATTCAGAAGAAATGTCAACAGAATGATCTTTAGCATCTTTCTTAGCATTCTATTTATCTTGTGTGTGTTACAACCTAGCATCTTACATATTAATAATTCTTCTTGCATTTACATGTATTGAAGTTTATTTTATGTTCAAGACTATGGCTTATTCACATGTTCCAACAAGGTCATATTATGTCTAAAGGGATCTAAGTTCAATCCACTTGCTTGCAGAGTCAACGTCCACACACTCAGATATTACTGCACCTTGGTCTTTTATACCTTGGTGGCGAACTATCCACGTGCTATATCAAAAATAAGGATTGCTCTTTATATACAACTGTGAAACCATTACAACAAGCTCATCCATCTCACCATCCATTTTTCAATGGCCTTATAAAGTTTTCCAGCAAAGATCAATCAACAGTCTTTCTCTCATGTTCTCTTCTATCTCCTTTCTTCTATCTATCATCAACCCAACCTCGTTTGTCTCTAACAAAATCTTCTAGTCGAGTGTCAACACAGTTCTTTTGTAGCTTCCATGTCTTTCCTCTCGAGGGGGCACCCTACACTAACTACGCTGGGGCAACTACCTACACTGGGGCATCAATAAATTGTATCATGTCTTCAATAATCGATTTCTTTGAAGCAACACTGTAAACTGCATTGCATCAAAGAGGGGCAAAATGTAGACACCCTAAAATGACCGTGTCGTTGAATCACTTGCATTTCATAATCTGTCTACTCACCTGTGTTTCAACGTTAATTAAATAATCTAATTATTTAATTAATATCACCAAAATCACTAAATTCTTCTAAATCACTTACTTTCGACATTAATTAAATAAATTCTCTTTATTTAATTAATTAAATCAAATTCCTCTATTATTCTTTCACAATTAAATAATTTTAATTATTTAATTAGATCATTATCCTCTTTCCAAAAATCAAATCCACATTAATTAGATAAATCCAATTATTTAATTAATTCATCACAAAATCCCTCTTATCTACAATTAAATAATTCTTAAATTATTTAATTAAATCAAAATTGTTCTTCCAAAATCAAGCACAACAATTAAATAAATTTATTTATTTAATTTGCTTTCAAATCTTCTAAATTAAATAATTCTAATTATTTAATTATTTCTTCCATAATATATTCTCTAAATTTAAATAATTCAATTATTTATTTAAATTATTTTTTCTTCTAAATTTGAGTTATCTCTAAAATAACTCAAGCTTTCTGGCTCATGCAATTAAATATTTCTAATATTTAATAAAGCTAAATATCTTCTTATTCTCATGCAAATCCCTTCTTCTTGTTTTAAATCACTTAACTGATCATTACATTCTGTTAATTTCTTTAACTCATTCTTCTATTCTTGATAACTCCTCTCATGCAAAAGAAAGCAAGACACATGTCTTCTGCTTATTCGTTGCACATTCCTCAACTGTTCTCCTCTGTTGATTCTTCTGAATTATCTGGACTGTTGATCGATCTTCGTTGAAACCTATATAAACCCCCCTCATCTCCTTCATTAAGCCTCTCTCTCTTCGATCTTATTCTCGGGCATACTTAACAGCGCTTTGAGCATACATCGCATCGATTGAGCAACTTTATGATCTCTTAACATTGATCTCTTGAGCACTCTACTTGCTTGTTGTAACCGTGGTTTTGCAATAATATTGAGCAATCCACATTCATCCAAAGAGAACAATACAAATCTCGGTAAAAGCTTTTATATTTCATTGATTTATTAGTAACTGGCTTTTATTTAGATTAGTTCTCTTTATGTTATTGGTTTTTGATTTTGTTCATTTATCATAGTCAATTTTCCTCATACACAGGTTCCATAATATCCAGAATAATAATGTAGGACTTTTAGTTTTTCCAAAACTGCTAAAAATAGCGACCTACCTATTTTGGAAAGTGTACCTGCTATTTTTAGAAAGTTTGCATTTGAGCACGTAATGAACCAAAAACTTCCAGAAAGTTACATAACGGAAATATAAGACCTTTGGCGAAGGAATCAAGCAAAGATCATTTGTGAGCTGAAAGATATTAAAGTTTTTGTTTTCTGAAAAGCCCCTAAAAATTTATAGAACAAGATATGAGGCACTAAAAATTCTCATAACATCTTGAAAAGTTGACAGAAATCCATTTACAGATTTCTGACATGATAGTTCACATCGTGAGCTTTCTGGTGCTTAAAACGATTCGTCAATCGGACACCCGGATCAAAAGTTATACTTCCCGGAAGTTGACCTACTTTTGGAGGGAGTTGCAAAATTTGAAACTTAGCTGGAGGCTGCCAAAAAGTGCTATTTATGCCTATTTTGGGAACCCTGGGCGGTAGTAGAGTTAAGGGGGCCAGTGTAGAGTCAAGAATAGGTGGGAAAATAGAAACCCTAGCTGATTTGGGGTTACAGAAGGCTGAAGATTCTAGAGTCTTGAGGTTGGGAAAGTTGTAATGTGTTGCAGCCAGTAGAGGGTTCATCCTCTGATTGTAATTGAGCTTCTGTAATGTAATGAGTTGCCCAGTTCAATAAAAGAAAGTTCTATTTGTTGTGTTCAATATCTATTATTGTGTGTTTTGTGATTTACCCCCTTCATCAAAAGGTTTTATTTAATTTTGAATTTAAAAGAGGTAATTAAATATTTTAATATTTAATTAACTTAGAGAAATGTGAATTGAATAAATAAATTTGTTTATTTATTTATTGATAGAGGAATAAAGATGGAATAAATATTGAGAATATTTATTTAGACCGAATTGTGTCATTTTTAGGCTTATACATTTTGCTCCTCTTTGATTGAATACAATTTACAGTGTTGCTTCAAAGAATAGAATTGTTTGATAATGATACATGCCCCAGTTTACCCCTAGTACAGGTTATGATGATAGGATGCCCCCTCGGGAGATTGGACGAGAAAAAGGTAGAAGGAAGTGAGATGGACAATCTCATGATGAAGAAGGTAAAATTAGGTTAGGATTGAAGAAAATAGGATGCGTTTTAGAGAAACAGGAAGAAATGGGTGCGAGAAGTAGTCATAGTCACCACATAGATAGTTTAGGGTTTGCATGCTATATATAGGAGCTGAGTCCACAAGACAATTCATTTGCACACTTGGCTTTGTTTGATTTGCTTCTGAGAGCTTAGGAGAGCATAGAGCAGTCAGCATGAAGATGGATATTCCACACGAGGAGCATCGCTTTGAGCGAGTCCGATGATTCGACCGGCCAGCAGAGGTAGGACCCCCGGTATGTATCTCAAAAAAATTCCCCTAGAGTCAATTTTAAGTGCAATAAATGGTAGGAAAAATAGGCTAGACAAATGCACCAGATCACAGTTTAGCGCATATGACATACGAAACTGTGCATCTGTCATTCTACGGTGCATTTAGGATATGGAATGGCGCATGCATGAGTAAAGTTAGTGCATGCATAATTTAGTGGCGCTTTTACGGTATGAGTCGGTACATGCAATTGGGTGGCACATTTATAGTATGGGACGGCGCATGCATGAAATCTTGTGGTGCATGGGTCAGAAGTGGCACATTTGATAAGAAATAGTGCATGTACCTTCTATTATGGCACATATGATATAGATAGTCAGTTTACTTAACAGAATTGACTCAATTGGCATCTTGTTTGACACGTCAATCAATAAGCTATCTCCGAGATTGCAAGAATCTAGTCAAGAGATGTAGTGTGTTGTTTTGATCAATTTGATATGTTAAGTTAGTTGATATGTTTCTATAGATATGTTGAGCATGGTACTTGCAGCTTTAGGTTGATGCCTTGCTTTGCATGCTTTGTAGGACATATGAGATACATTGTTGTCTAGGGAGTAGTTTCCCATGCTGATGTTGCAGCGACATATGTTGACAGAGATGGATCAAGGGCACTCGGCGTGATGGGTTTAGACTATGTGTGCTTTATGCCTAAGGTTTGAGCAAACTGCAACTTACTGACTATAGTAGTAGAGAGGTTCCATAGTGAGGACGGGACCTTCCACTTCCCAACAGGCGAGATGACGATGACTCTGGAGGACGTATACAGGATACTCCACTTGCCAATCTAGGAGAGGTGTGGAGTATGATCCACAGTGGGATGTAGGACTCACAGAGTACAAGTGGGTATTTGATGACCCTGAGATGGTAGGATAGGTCATCTCCTAGCAGGATATTCACGATTACTATGACTACTTCCCTGGGATAGTTGCAGGATTGATTAGAGGCATTGTATGCCCTGATAGGAGATCACATGGGTTCCCGATTGGATGGCGATGGATCATGGAGAGGATGGTCATAGAGAGCACCCGTTATGCTTGGGGTGTCTGCGTTTTGGCACACCTATACCACGACATGCATTAGGTGGTATACCACAGGGGTGCTAGCTTATTAGCAGGTGTCTAACTATTGTACTTTTAGCTATGGGAGCACATTGTCATTACTAGACTGACTTGTGTTTTTCAGAGATAGAGGGGAGAGCCTTATAGCTACGGCGCAGGAGTGATTTCCTAGCATAGACTAGGGAAGCTCAAGTATTGGAGGCATGCACTAGACAGAGTAGATATGGTCGTATAGTGACCATATCTAGACTATGAGACTTGGGAGGATGAGGCGAATAAGTTGCCATACTGTTATCAAACTCGGTGGCTGATAGGCCGGATGAGATTCATCCTAGAGAGACAGATTGTTAGCTAGGTTTGGAGATAGTTTGGGAGGAGACAGGGCATGCCATAGGGGCAGGCTCTATTTGCACAGACTCATGTCGAGAGATTTAGATGGGGGCTAGTGGTGTCCTACGAGGAGGCAGTGGCAGAGTTTAGGTAGATTCCTTATGTTGTCTAGCCGATGAGGAGAGAGATCGCAGATGCAGGGATGACGCCAGACTATGAGGAGTGGTTCGCTACTCATCCATTTCTGAGATACTCAAGGCTTGGAGAGCTGGTTCCTCACATAAACAAGGTAGATTCAAAGGATGAGGGCCAGGTTAGTAGGAGGAGGAGGAGGAGGAGGAGAGGAGGATGGGGAGATGGAGGAGATCATGGAGAAGGGGGAGGTGGTGGAGATGATGGAGGAGGGGGAGGTAGTGGAGATGGACACAAACCTCGGCAGAGGAGGAAAGTTGGGGAGGGACCTCCCATGCTTAGCAGGTAGTGCAGCCGTAGGTTGCACAGCAGGTACAAATGCTGTCACCTCAGCAGGTGGCGCAATAGTAGTACCTCAGCTACAAGGGCAGGGACAGGCACAGGCCTCTCAAGGTCCAACCCAGTCGGATGTCTAGGAGAGAGCTATTTCTATGCTGAGAGGATAGGTTCAACAGTTGTGGGCACATCTTAGGATGGCCGAGGCTCGACGAGAGATAGTCACAGAGGTTATCTCAGGGCTCACTAGAGAGTGAGATATGGCAGAGGTAAGGATACGAGTTATCTGAGTAGAGCGGGACTCAGCAGTGGAAGCCCTTGGGACAGATGCCGCTAGCGGCTTTTTGGTTAGACAGGTGCACCATGCCCAGACATAGTTAGTACAGGCATAGGCACAACTAGTACAAGCATAGGCATAGTTGGCACAGGTGTAGGGGTAGTTAGTGCAAGTGTAAGGTGAGCTTGCTAGAGCATAGGCTCAGACACAGTACTATCAGGGTTTATACCATGGTGCTATTCTAGTTAGTCAGAGGGCTCTGAGCTACAGGAGCTAGTCTATGGCCTCCTAGAGAGCAGGTGAATCAAGGTCAAGAGCCTCTGTGATGGGCCCATAGCAATGTGGGGCTAGCAGAGGAAGGGACTTAGGAGACACTGCTGGGAGCAGTAGTTCACAGCAGCAGGGTTAGCAGACACTTGCACAGATTTTGGCTCCTACGTACACTTTTTGACAGCTTAGATAGTCGAATATGTATTTGTACCATTTTTGTATTTTGGGACATGTATCATTGTCCTTGAGATGTATACATTGTATATGACATTGACTTAGAGATGGACCTTTTGATATTGTACATTTGGACATGTTTACAATATTTATATGATGATGCAGCTATTTGATGATCTCTATATGCAGTGTGCTCATTCTATGTTATGGATGCATTTCTATTTGTATGATGTGATGCATATGTTTATTTAATGCAGACTTAGATGTTTATTTGATGCTATGTGACCTAATGCAGACTTTAGATGCATTTATTTGATATGCCTCTAATGTGCAAATGCAAATGGTATCTATATGATTATCTAGTTTATGTGATGCACTTATCTATGTTTTTTGATTTTTTTCTACTGACACTGTCTGATGATTGTAAAAATGTATATGGATGACTTGATGCACTTTATCATGTATGAAACTGATTTAATCACATAAATGATATCTCATGTGATATGATATGCAACTGTATGTTATGTTTTTGTGATTTTCAAATGTACTCTATTGACACAAAGATGATATAATGATAGAAGATTGATTGAGAGAATGACTCAATAAAAAGACACAAGCTTTGATTTGTATTGATACTCTGCATTGTTTGGATCTTTTATTGCATGGGATACGGATGTATGGATGTATAATGGATGTTTGATGGATGTTTTGCTTTTGACATCTTGATGGTGCAAGTATTTTGAAGTGCTTATTTCATCATTGGGCAATTTTTTTAGTACTTTTTCTGAATGTTGTAAGTTAATACAAGCATCTAGGTATAATTGAACTGAGATGACTTGAGCATTGCTTACATGGATTTTACTTTAGCAAGTTAATACAAGCATCGAGGAATAATTGAACCGAGATGACCTAAGTATTGCTTACATGGATTTTACTTTAGCAAGTTAATACAAGCATCGAGGTATAATTAAACCAAGATGACCTGAGTATTTCTTGTGTATCAACAGACAAGGATTGCCCCTGTTCATGTTAGACCTTTGATGTCCTCAATGATCTTTTTCTGATCATGTCGTTAGACAAGGCATCACATTACTAAAGTTTAATCCACAAATGAAAAACAAAGAAAATAATCATGCCCCCATCATAGCATCTGTAGATTTTGGCATCCTCGAGTAGCATAGAAAGACATGATAACAAAAATCAAGACTTTGTAACTTAACCATGATTCCAATCCACAAAACATTTTTGCATTTATATGTGCTTATTTCTTGCCATAATTAAGGTAAAATCATTTAGAATGCCTTAGGTGTTTGTTTGCTTTGCTCTAGATAGGTTAATGTCTTGCGTCAAAATTTTTTATTGAAAACTGGGTTTTGTTTGCGCTTGCTTACCTGGTGAAAGATTCAACAATCCTTATTGGTGAGACAGACCCTAAGGGACTGACCTAGTGCCTTGGGGGCTCATTGCTAAATGGCCTTGCCTACATGACGACGCAGAGGCAATGTAGTTTGGGGTGAACCCTAATGGACCTAAGACCTAGGCGATAGAAAGTGGTGTGGACTCAGATAGATAGAAGGACTAGACATGTGACGGATGGGACAGTGGAGCCTCAGGGTTGCATTTGAGAAATGGCCTTGTGTACATGATGACGTAGAGGCAACGTAGTTCATGGACTTGGACCCTGGATGGACTAGAGGATAGATAATAATATATGGGATGGACAGGGAAGCCTCAGGGGCACATTGAAAATGGCCTTGCCTACGTGATTATGCAGAGGCAATGTAGTTCATGGGCTTGGACAATGGGGATACTGACAAGAGACGTTATACTAGGTTGACACGGTAGATAAGATATGGGATAAAACCTTGGTTGAGAAGGCAACAAGAGAGATAGAGTATCAAGCCATGATAGGTTATCGTTAGGATCTTTATTATGGAACAGATATGGATCAAGTGGGACACGAGTGAGGGAAGAATGGACACAAGGTGATTGGTTTCCCAAAGATGGAGGAAGTGGTTCATCATAAGTAACACTTGTTTACCAAGTTTTCACTACTTGTTTTTATTTGTACGAAAGCTAGAAAGTATGCATGACACCTGTTTGCCAGGTTTTCATCATGGTACCTATCCAAGGCACCTGTTTGCCAGGTTTTCACCAAAGGATGATTTTTTTGTATTTTTTGTTTTTTTTTTTTTTGTATTTTTTTGTATTTTTTTGGTTTTTTTTTTACTTTTTCTGATTTTTTAAATTTTTTTGTATTTTTGTGCCCCCCTTACATTGGGGTTCTCCTAGGTATAGAACCGGCAAAGATGCATGTTGTTGATTGTGTCATCAAATAGCTCACCCTCTGATGTTTCTAACTAATATGCCCCCAATCCATAAGTAGCTACAATCACATAAGGCCCAAGCTAGTTGGGCTCAAATTTACCTTTCTTTTCCTGATCCTGTTGATTGTGGGGGTTCTCCTTAAGTACTAGATCTCCAACCTTGAATACTCTTGGACGGACTCTATGGTTGTAGCTTCGTGACATCATTTGTTGATATGCCTTGAGATTATCAAAGGCTTTTTGTCTCCTTTCCTCTAGCAAATCTAGTTCTTGCAATCTGGAAACTCTGTACTCTTCATCTGTTATGAGACCTTTTAACGACAACCTGAGAGATGGTAACTCGACCTCAATGGGGAGGATAGCTTTTGATCCATAGACAAGGGCGTAAGGGGTAGCACCTGTGGGAGTGTGTATACTAGTTTTGTAGGCCCACAGAGTGGGATTGAGTTGGATGTGCCAATCACAGCCAGCATCATTGACTATCTTCTTGAGGAATTTGAAGATGGTCTTATTGGATGCTTCTATTTGGCCGTTGCCTTGGGGGTAATAGGGTGTGGAGAAATGGTGTTGGGGTTTGAATTAGTCACAAAGTTCTTGGACATCCTAGTTTTTGAAGGGTCTTCTATTATCCATGATAATGGATGAGGGAATTTCGTATCTATAGATGAGATAATTAAGGATGAATGAGGAGATTTGTTTACCTGTGACGGTGGTGAGGGGGATGGCTTCAATCCACTTGGTAAAGTACTCAGTGGTGGTTATTATGAATTTATGGCCATTGGATGAGGGTAGATGGATTTTGCCTACAAGGTTAAGTCCCCATTGACAAAAGGGTCAAGGTGTCGTTAAATGTCTTAACTCTTGAGCTGGTACATGTATCAATTTCTCGTGTATCTGGCATTGCTTGCACTTCTTCAAAAATTGATATGAATCTATCTCCATGTTTGGCCAATAATAACCCAAATGCATGAGTTTCTTAGCTAAGAAAGGACCACTAGAGTGGGTTCCGCAGATCCCTTTGTGTACGTCTTGTAAGGTGATTTAGGATTCTTCTTGTTCTAAACAATGGAGTAAAGTACCATCTAGACCACGTCGGTATAGGGTGTCAGCAATAATGGTATAACGAGAGGTTTGGCATATAAAGGTTCGTCGTTGGTTTGAAGATGAGTTAGGTGGGAGGGTGTTGTCCTTGAGGTAAGTGTAAACCTTACCGTACCAAGGTGAATCAACTAATAGGCATATGGAATGGGTTTCAGGAAGATCATAAGTTGGTTGCTGAATTGATTCCACTAAGAAATCGTACTATGACTCATTCTCTGGGATTTCAAGAAGAGAGGCAATAGTTGCCATGGCATTTGTTGCTTTGTTTTCAAGGAGGTATATGCTCAAAAGAGATGATCACAAAGTATTCCTTAAAGTCCTCAACTATCTATTTGTAGGGGACAAGCTTCTCATCTTTGGTTTGGTAATCATCATTGACCTGATTGATCACTAGTTGAGAAACACCATAGGCATGTAGCTCTTTGATTTTCCACTCTATTGCCATTTTGAGACCTATGACTAGGGCTTCATATTATGCTATGTTGTTGGTGCATGGGAATAACAGATGGTAAGACTTCGGTATAGTGTCACCATGAGGAGTTACAAACAAGATTCCTGCCCCTGATCCATGGTTTGTGTAGGACCCATCAAAGTAAAGTTTCTAAGAATGTGTTAAAACATTGAATAAGGATTCATTTGGAAACTCAAATTGCATTGGTGTGGTATCCTGTAGTGGTGCATCTGCTAACTGATCAGCAATGACTTGCCCCTTGATAGCCTTTTTGTCTACATACTCAATGTCGTATTCACTCAGGAGCATTACGCATTTGGCTAAGTGGCCTGTTAGAGTTGCTTTTCTTAGTAAGTACTTCAGTGGATCTATTTTTTCAATAAGTTTGACTGGATTTGCTAGCATATAATGTCAAATTTTTTGGGAAGCAAAAACTACCGCAAGGCATGATCTTTCTATCTGAGAGTATTTTAACTCATAGCACACCAATGTGCGACTGATGTAGTAGACGGCTCTTTCTTTACCTTCATAATCTTATTTTGCTAGAAGAGCCCCAAGAGCTATTGGTGTAGCAGATATGTATAGTAACAATGGTTTCCCTTGGATAGGAGGCATGAGAATAGGTGGATTCATAAGATACTCTTTCAGTTTGTCAAATGCCTCTTCGCACTTCTCATCCCATCTAAATGGAATGTTCTTATGTAGGAGATGACTAAAGGGTTGGCACTTGTCTTCCAGTTGTGATATGAACCTACAGATTGCTTGTAGCTTGCCTTGTAGAGATCTTAGTTCAGTAAGATTCTTGGGTGGTGGCATGTCCATAATAGCTTTGACTTTGGTGAGGTCCACCTCTATTCCATTTGCTAATACAATAAAACCTAAGAGTTTGCCTGAGGTGACTCCAAACACACATTTCTTTGGGTTCAACTTGACTTTGAATTGTTCCAATCTTTGAAAGACTTTCTCTAACACATCTAGGTGTGATTCTCTTATGAGTGACTTTGCAAGGATATCATCTACATAGTCTTCCATGGTGACGTGCATCATATCATAAAATATAGTGGCCATAGCATGTTGATATGTAGCTCCTGCGTTCTTTAGCCCAAATGGCATGACATTCTAGCAAAAAGTGCCCCATGGAGAAGTAAAATTTGTCTTATGCTAGTCTTCCAGTGCTATCCTAATCTAATTATATCCTGAGAAGCCATCCATGAGAGATAACATGGTATGCCCTGTTGTCAAGTCGACTATGATATCTATATTTGGCAACGGAAAATCATCCTTGCGGAAGCTTTGTTTAGATCTCTAAAGTCATTGCATAGTCTGACTTGGCCATCAGGTTTGGACACTAGTACTATGTTGGAGACCCATTCTGGATAGTCTATATCTCTAATGAACCCCACATCCAGTAGTTTCTTGAGTTCTTCTTTTACAAGCAGTGCAATGTGTGGATGCATTTTTCTAAGCTTCTATTTCACTGGTTTCACCCCCGGATCTAGTGGAAGATGATGCAGAATCAAATCTGGATCTAACCCTAGCATATCTACGTATGACCAAGCAAAATTGACTTGCTTTTTCTTGAAGAATGGTACAAACTTAGTCTTTTCTAGTGGGGTTAGATACTTAGCAAAGTTAATGATCTTAGGTTGTTCCTTTGTTCCAATGTTAACAGGCTCTATGGGTTCCATAACAATCTGAGACTTCTCTTGGTGCATGTCATTAGGGAGAGTGTTAATCCTTCCATCGTCAGGTGCCACAGTTGGGTTTTCACCATCAGATGTGTCCTTTCTTTTTATTGTTTTGGGATCTAACATTGTCGCAGAGTGGTTTTCACCATCAGATCTAGTTTTTATTTTGATAATTTTGTGATTGGAAGGCTTGACACCCTCTCTGAAATAAGCCACAGTATTAAGTTCAATAGAAAAGCCAGCTTTATGATCTCCTTTAGGTAGGTGGTCCCTAAGTTCCATATAGTCAATATAGGCATCATCATTTTGGAACATATCTAGTTGCGGGGTTCCTTGTAGATCCCAGCCAATAAGCTCATGATGTAGAACGGGGAGGTAGTCAGACAATAGATCTGATTTGTTGATAGTTTGAATGGATATGCTAGGAGAATTGGTAGGGAGAGTGTTCGAGATGGTACTTTCCTCCAAATTGTTTATTGCGATAGAACTCAAACCTTCCTAGAAAGTCATATTCTCAGGGATAGGCAAATCACACTCTAATGGCCTATGCAGTAATGTTTGTCCCTCATGGTAGGGGCTATAAGTTTGAATGGTGTCAACCTCTTTGTCATCATAGGAATGCTCTGTCAGCTTAGCCCACTCATATTCATTAGAATTTGTGTCACTGTTCTCTTGAAGGGTATGGATCATTTCCACAAGACAAGCATTTGCTTTAGCTTTTCCCTTATCCTTATATCCAAGACCTTTTGTAGTTCTAGCCAATGAGGATGAAGAAGGTTGAATGGGTTCTATAATTCCTTCTTTTCTTAGGCCAATGCAGCCTTGTCCTTCGTAACCCATTTTGTGTAGGATAGATTCACCTCACCCATAGATTTCTGTTGGGAGCTTAAGTGGTTCTTGTTGTGTGTTCTCTTCTTCTTTAGTGTAAATCCATTGAACAATATCTCTTTCTTTTGTTTCATCTGATAGGGCCCAGTGGAGGAGGGGACTTAGGAGACACTGCAGTTCACAGCAACAGGGTTAGCAGACACTTGCACAAATTTTGGCTCTTATGTACACTTTTTGATGGCTCAGATAGCCAGATACGTATATGTACCATTTTTGTATTTTGGGACATGCATCATTGTCCTTGAGATGTATACATTGTATATGACATTGACTCAGAGATGGACCTTTTGATATTATATATTTGGACATGTTTACAATATTTATATGATGATACAGCTATTTGATGATCTTTATATGCAGTGTGCCCATTCTATGTTATGGATGCATTTCTATTTGTATGATGTGATGCACATGTTTATCTAATACAAACTTAGATGTTTATTTGATGCTATGTGACCTAATGCAGACTTTAGACGTGTTTACTTGATATGCCTCTAATGTACAAATGCAAATGGTATCTATATGATTATCCAGTTTATGTGATGCACTTATCTATGTTTTTTTATTTTTTTTCTGATGACACTATGTGATGATTGCAAAAATGTATATGGATGACCTGATACACTTTATCATGTATGCAACTAATTTAATCATGTAAATGACTATCTCATGTGATATGATATGCAACTATATGTTAGGTTTTTGTGATGTCTAAATGTACTCTATCGACACAGAGATGATATAATGATAGAAGATTGATTGAAAGAATGACTCGATAAAAAGACTCACAAGCTTTGATTTGTATTGATACTCTACATTGTTTAGATCTTTTATTGCAAGGGATGCATATGTATGGATGTATAATGGATGTTTGATGGATGTTTTGCTTTTGACATATTGATGGTGCAAGTATTTTGAAGTGCTTATTTCATCATTGGGCACCAAAAATGTAAAGGAAAAATTGGAGTGAACATGAATAATCAATATATCAATATCAAAGTACCCAAAACTCAATGAAATACAGAAATAAAGAGATCAATCAAACAAAAGAACTTCAAAAAACCTTTGCAAACCTCAAAACTTCATAGCTTCTATTGGTTGCCTATCTCAATCGATCTTGCATGTATGAATAAGGCCCTCAAAGAGTGCACTTCCTTGCTTTGATTCCAATATTGTCAATGGAGAATGGCTATGATAGTTTCACCATGAAGATGAGCTTCACAACAATGATAATAGTATGGTAATGAGTGTGATCACAAGCAATGAAGGAATTAGTGCCAAAATCACACTATAATTCCTACAGAGTAATGATACTTAAAGATTGGATGAATGAAATGGAAGAATAGGGTTGTACTTATAGACTTGAGAGAGAGAATATCAACGGTATAGAATGGTTGAGGAATGAGCGCGAATAAGAAGAAGACAAGTGTCACCCAAAAGTTGTTTTATTTGAGTTAACCACTTTCTTTTCTAAAGCTAAGACATGCTTTTCATAAATTAGAAAGTTTTTTTCTAATTTAAGAGATATTGATAAAAACAAGGTTGATTGAGTTAGTTAACTCAACTTGTGATTTGCTTTTGCATGATTTGAGAGAAATTAAATCACAAAATTATTTGATTTTGTGTGCTTGAAGAAGAAGACTTATTTTTAGAAGATTTGGAAGATATTTGAAGATAGGAAAGTAAATTAAATAAATAAATTTATTTAATTGTTGTGCATGATTTGGAAGAATAAATAAAATATTTGATTGTATTTTATTTTTGGAGATTGAGAGGATTTAAATAAATTTGATTTGATTTATTCAAATTTAGAAGATTGATTTTGACTTAATTAAATAATTAAGAATTATTTAATTGTTTGGAAGAATTTAATTAAATAAAGCTTTATTTAATTTTGACTTTAGAAGAGGTAATTAAATATTTTAATATTTAATTAACTTAGAGGAATGTGAATCGAATAAATAAATTTGTTTATTTATTTATTAATAGAGGAATAAATATTAAGAATATTTATTTAGATCAAATTGTGTCATTTTTAGGCGTATACAAATTCATTCTCTTACGCTTTTAATAAAATAAATTTTATTTATTTAATTATTTAAGCAATTTTCTTCTAAAGTTCCTCTATAATTAAATAATTTAATTATTCATTATCCCAACATTCACGTTCCCTCTTTAATTTAAATAAATACTTATTTATTTAAATTATGAACCTTACCCTAATTAAATAAGTCCCCACTTATTTAATTAAAATCCTACTATGTTACCCTTTCCTCTAAAAAATTAAATAAATGCATACAATTTATTTAATTTTAAAATCATCTCCCACCTCACCATTTCCTCTAATAAAAAATCGTCTTTTGTCTTCTAGCGGCTGGGAACCCTAATTAATCATAACCCTTGATTTTGGCTTCAAGTCAACTCTTCATCACAGCCATCCATTCAAAATACCTCTCCTATAAAACTATCCTCACCCTCTCATTTTCTCATCTTGCCACTTGCATAATTTGATTTTGCCATTGTCAACTCTTGAGCCCTCCATAGCCTTAGCAGGTCTGCAAATTTGAGAGCATTAGTTAGTCATACCTTCATAGGAATAATGGAGGATTTGTACTATTAGCCTAGGGTTTCATATTTCATTTTGTTGCTTGCTTGATTCTAGGTTTTTAGGGCTCCATTGAGTAGTTAGGGTTTGAAAATACTGCTTGCGGGGTTTTTAGAGTATTTTTCCCCAACTTCAATAAGCACTACTCATGCAAGAAGGAAGACCCATAGCATTCGAGAGCTACCAAATCAAAGGTAAGAATTAATTGAATCTAGTTTATGAGAAATAAATATTGGTTATCTTGCATGTAATCAAACAATGGAGACCTTATCTGATGGGAAGAAACTTTAAAGTAAAGAAAAATCATGATAGTCTCAAATATTTCTTGGAACATGGGTTGGCATCTAAGGAACAACAAAAATGGGTCACAAAGATGTTAGGATATGACTTTAAGATCATATATAAGAAAGGAAAGGAGAACATTGTCCAGTTGATGCTCTATCAAGGAGGGATGAACCCATAGAATCATTCTTGTATTCCATTTCTAGATTAGAAGTAGATTGGGTAAATGAGGCAAGAGAGGAGTTGGAGAAGGACACATATACTCAAACTCTCATTGAGAAATTTGATGAAGATTCAAGTGTGTCAGAAAAAATTGCATGGAAAGGAAATGTTTTATGGTACATGGATAGGTTGTACCTATGCATGAATTCAACCCTTAAGTTTAAGTTATTGGTAAAGCTACATTCTTCTCCATTAGGTGGGAACTCTAGATTCTTAAAAACTTATCATAGAATTAAGCAAGATTTCTTTTGGGAGGGGCTAAAATGGGATGTTTAGAAATTTGTAGTAAAATGCATGGTGTGTCAACAAAATAAAGGGTAGACAATGAAGACTCCAAGTCTTCTACAGCCCTTCTCTATCTCAAGTCACAATGGGAGGAGGTATCTATGGATTTTATCACAGGTTTGCCCAAATTTGAAGAAAAAAATGTCATCATGGCTATTTGGATCATCTCACCAAATATGCACACTTTTGTGCTTTGGCACACCCATTGGTAGCAAGCACTGTAGGAATAACCTTTATGAATACTACTCAAAAACTATGCAAGACTCCAAAAGTCACAGTAAGGGATGGTGATCCTATATTTACAAGTAATTTTTGGATTAACTTATTTCAATGTTTGGGCACTCAATGTCAGGATTAAGGTGCCATCAACCTTGTAAATCCTATGTAATTATTTACTCCTAATATTGTTTGTAAATCACCCATAAGGGATGAAAGGTTTCACCAACAGTGGTCTTGTTTTAGCTACATGTTTATATCCGGTCGTCAATGCTAATTTGTCTGTAACAGGGGGTCATAGGGGGGTTTCCCCACCCACAAGACCACATTTTATTTATGTAAATCTGGACCGTTCGTCATTAGGTCACAGATCTAACAGTCAATATTATGTCAGTTTTCTTTCCCTAGAAGGCAACCCCCTTTTATAAGGATATTTGTACTACATTTTTATCAAAGTTGAGAGTAACAAGTGGTGCCGAATTGAAGACTGAAGAAGGACAGGAAATGCATGTATTGTAATCTCATATTTGAAGATAATACACTTGGAGCCTCTTTTCTTGGTGGATTTTTTTTACTCAAAAGAGTTTTTTCCACATTATATGTTGTGTTATGTGTTCATTTCTTAGTGCATGTTATTTCTATGTAGTGAGTTTTAATTTCTATTGCAATCTCCATTGATTCTACATTGTTTAGAGTACATAAATAAGGTTTGAATCAGATTTCCATCGTGTGGTTTGCACCTTCATTTCTAACACTCAGTTTACTCATAGCTCATCATATCATCCCTAATTCAATGGATAGAATGAGGTGGTTAACAAATGTTGGAAAGGTACCTCTGATGTTTTGCTTCAGATAACCAAGAGAGATGGGTGCAATGGCTACCACTAGCATAATGGTCGTATAGCACTTCCTTCCATACTTCATCCAAGATGTCTCCATTTTTGGCACTATATGGGTACCAACCCCCATCAATCATCTCTTCATTGTGGGCACAACCAAAGGTTCAAACAATTAAAGATCATATTCTAAATCAGCAAGAGGTACTTGCTAGTATCCGAGATAACTTGGCAATAGCACAAAATAGAATGAGCAACAAGATGATCAACAACGTAGTGAAAGGACTTTTGAAGTGGGAGATTGGATCTTTGTGTGATTATAACCATATAAGCAAATGTCTCTAAAACAACAAAAGAAAGATAACAATCTTACACCCAAGTACTATGGTCCTTATAAGGTGTTGTAAAAGATTGACAATGTAGCATATAAATTGGACTTACTTATGTCAACAAAAATACAACCAATTTTTCATGTTTCATGCTTGAAGAAGGTTACTGGGTAAAAATTTGTAGCACGTAATGAGGAGGGAAGAATATTTTTGGATCCTAGAGAAATTCTTCAAATATACACCAAGAGGCTACGTACAAGTGAAATCACAAAGTATTTGATAAAATGGAAGAACTCTCCAGGCAAAGATGCTACATGGGAAAATAAGGATTTTGTGTAAAAGAATCTATAGGTGATTGATGTTGAGGACAATGCTTCTCTAAAGAGGGGCATACTACACCCTTAATCCTATAGTGTGCATAAGGTTATGAGTAGTCAACTTGTGGCTACCTTAACTCTTAATTAAGTTATATAATCATTATTATAGTCATATATAGGTTGTTAGGTTGTCCTGGGTGTTATATTTAGGTATCTAATGTTGGGATAAGGTGTCATTAAACTTGCAATCCTAACCAATCCATGTGTCTCCAAAGTTCTTGTAATGTGTTCCCCAACACATGTGGCATCCATTTTTAGAGTGTGGGGGGGGGGGGGGGGTAATGAATACTTTGTTGACTTCTCCTAAGTCTATTTTGAGAGTTTGATAACTCTTAGTAAGTGGGAGTTAAACTTGGGCATCCCCTTTTGATGGGGACTTATATTTAGACTTGGAGTTGTGTTTTTTTATGTACATGAGTGGATAATGTTGAGACACTTTGCATGGATATAATGTTAGAGTTAACTAAAGTGTTAGAGATGCATGAATTGGATATTGCTTGCATGAGTTCATAAAATCTTGCATGGACTTGGATATTTTTTAATGTCACTTGTGTGTACTTGCATGTTGTTGCATGTTGCTTGCATGTTGTTGCATGTTGCTTGCATGTACTTGCATGTTGTTGCATGTTGCTTGCATGTACTTGCATATTGTTGCATGTTGCTTCTATGGACTTGCATGTTGTTGCATGTTGCTTCTATGGACTTTTATGTGCTTGCATGTTGTTGCATGTCACTCCTATGGACTTGTATGACCTTGCATGTTGTTGTATGTCACTTGCATGTGCTTGCATATTATTGCATGTCACTCTTATGGACTTGTATGACCTTACATGTTGTTGCATGTCAATTTTGAGAGATTACTTGGACAACACTCTAACTCCATAAACTTGTAGGATGGTAGATCTCAGTGTTTCAGATAATGGGTATCAGTTGCATGTTGAATCTAGTGTTTGCATGTCACTTGCATGTACAAAATAAGGCAATTCAGAATAACTTTGGGGACATCAATCTTGCATTTTGCTTACATGAAATTAGTGTGTGTTGATCACTTCAGTTAACATAAAGTGATTGGGCAAACTTGGACACCCAATTTGAGGACTTTCTATTGTTGCTTTTATTTAGAAATGTATTTGATGTTGGCCAAGTTAACTTGGGAAAACTTGGGTGCCCACATCAAGGACATGCAGTTAATAGAAGGCTTGCTTTGTTTGACTTTAGTCTTCTCTATTTGGAGCTCTTCGTTTTTGCATGAGCATTAGTTTCTATGTTATCAATTACAATTTATTGTGATTTGAGTTTCAAGCTCTTGAATTAAAGAATCTTTTGAATTAATTAAGAGCCCCATACATTTTTTAGAGAGTTGATTTATGAAAAAGACTTAGAAGAAAAAAGCAAGAAGTTTTTGAAAAGACTTGGAGAAAAAAAGCAAGAAGCTTTTTGTAGGAAACATCTTTGAGTGTGGAGTTTTTCCCAAAAGGGTTTCTCCACGTAAATACTTGTTTTCATTCTTGTAAGCTTCTCTCTTCTATTCTCTTGTCTTCTACATTGGATTGAAAGTGCAAAATCACTTGTTCATTAATTGTTATAGATTAATCTTATTTTTAGCTTTGCATACACAAAATTTTAAAGTTTATAGCAGCAGTTCTACCTTCATTTTCAACATCTAAGTTGTATTGGGTGGCAACCATGGCATAATTAGGTATATATAGGAGCTAGTGGTAAGTTTATTATTATCATATTGCAAATTATGTTCTTCATTGGAGACTTTTATAGGTTGCCCCTCAAAGTGGCATATTATTATCACGTATTTGCAACATATTTTTATATTATTCTTCTATTGTGCAAGTTGTTTCATTACAGGCATAGTTTTTTTGAACTTATATCAAGCTATAGTTTAGAAAATCTTATGGTACTGGAGGTGCATGTATGTTATTTTGTAACATGTTTGAGGTATGTTTGGGTTATGTTTCAACTAATCTACTTCATATTGAATTGGAACAAAAGAGTGAGAAAGTAGGATTGGAATCAAAAGTGACAAAAGGAACAAGATTTGTTGAAAGGATCTATGAGATCCAACTTAGAAAACATAGTTGGGAATAACATAAATAAAGTACAAGGAGAGGTATGATAATTTTTTTGTGGAACATTGTCTCAAAATTGGAGACAAGGTATGGTTGGTCCTAGGTAAATAAAAGATGTACGAATTAGCTAAGAAAACAAAACCTCTAAGGTATGGACCATTTAGGGAGAAGGTACTTAGGCTAGATCTCCCTTCTTACATGAAAATTCATTCAAAGGTGAATTGTGAGCATCTTCAACTATACAAACCTTCTATATTAGATGAAGGAGAAGAGGAATTGGTACTACCTTTGGTGAAAGATCTTGTATATGATAAGGGTGCAATACTTTTCAAGCACGTGATGCTATTGCAAAATCAAACTAAGACCAAGAAAGGAGTTTGAAAGTCTTGGAAAGTGGAACTCAAAGGACAAACTATGGAGATGATCGGGACATTCATCTACTTTCCCAATAAGTAAGATTTTGAGGGACCAAAGTTCTCTCTATGAAGAGAGGTATGAACTGAAAAGGATTGGGATAGTCTCAAGATTCTAAAAAATTGGACTCAAACAAATAATTGTAGTTTTAACACAGTCAAAACCACCAAATATATTAGGAGGTGATTTCATTATTAACAATGATTAGAAATGTTTCCATTAGTGTGATTACATAACTATTGGGGTGGTACTATGTACAAGAGGCACTAGCAAAAGTAACAAAGTTAGTTTTATAAATGAGGAGCATTTTCACCCAATAAGTGGCAATTTCATGATGCTTGAACAGGAAAATAAAAAGGATAAAGAAAAGACCCGTGACTCTTGGGATTCGGGACATTTGGGAAACTATAGTGCATGGGAGTAAAGCTTGAAAATACAAAAGAGAGAAGAACATAGTTAATGGTTGTTGGACAAATAGGAGACACATGGAGCTCTAGAAGTTGTGGACATTGGATGAACAATTCAATCTACAAGTAGAATAGGGAGAGCATGGCAGTATAAACATTGTACTTACTCTTTGTATTTGCATATTATTAATATCATCTAATAGGATTGCAGTTGCACCTATAAACCTTAGCTTTTCCTCCCAAAATGGAGGTTTTCTAGATGGAAATATTGTGTAGAGATTTCATGGTGTGTGTTTGATTTCATTTCTAGTAGATTAAGATTAACTAGAATATATTTTTAGTTATACAATGAATTAGAATTGATTTAATTTTTTTATTTTTTATTTTTAAAATGCGCCTGGTAAACTTTTTAACGTGACCGGCGACGCTGGTGCGACACGCCCTCCGGCTCCACGCGAATGCTTTTGCCCGGAGCAATGAACCGGTGAGGCCACAACTGGGGGACCTCATCCCCTAGGAAGAACACTTCAAACCCGCGAGCTCATTGGCCCAGCGAAGGCGTAAAGCCTTGCGAGCTCGTTGGCCCAGCGGGGGTTTGAACTCTGGTGGCCGCCACTACATCCTGAGCGACTTAACCACCGAACCATGCCATCATCGGCAATTAGAATTGATTTAATTACATAAACAATAAATTTGAATTATTTTGTAACCACAAAACTCAACTTGTACCAATTATGTATTAGATCCTCTACAATCAAAGGTTGTAGAGGTTGATCATTGGTAACTCCATACACATGGGATCCAAGTTAATGCCTTGGAATATCAATGAAGCAAAATTTGATATAATATCATTCCCATAACTATAAAAAATAAATATAGAGAATGATTTGTTTCTTTTTAGGGGTTGTCAGAGTTGTTTTTTATGTGATCTTGTTGTGTGTCCAAGTTTTCTTTCCATCTATGTAGGTTTGAAGTTTGGATTCTTTATGAGTTTTTTTTTAGTGCCACAATTTCAACTAATTAGTAATAATTTTGGAGAGTAGTGGTACGACCTGATCCAATTTTATCCTTATGTACCTTGATTATTTGTGTAGAGTGGGAAGATAGGTGTTAATGATCCCAATAGGGTATGCCTTGTTCATCTGGCTATATATATTATGACTCAATTTCATGAATCTATATCTTTTGGTTCCACTCATGCTTTTGGGTTTATGTGTAGACTCTTTGGTGTCAATATTTGTAGGTTAAGGTAGGTGTAGACACTGAAAAATGGTCAAGCCTTCACCACCATTTTTTATGTCACCCTAGCATCACCTTCACACTAAAATGACCTCCTTCACCATTTAAATTAATTAAATAAATTATTTTTATTTAATTAATTTATCTAAGGGTGATCCCATATTATTGAGTCCCAAACTTGGGGCATCCCAATTTTTGTCTGAAATCACATATTATTTAGAAAAACTAATGATTTAAGCCTTGAGGGGTTCCATCTAAAGGGTTTTATTCAAAGGGGGTAGATAGAACCCCCTTATATCAAACCCCCTTGGAAAGGACCCCCCTAGTCTTAAATCAAAACCTTGATGGAGTCTCCTCTGTACCTATCAAAATGCTGACAAAAAACCAATTTTGCTTCACCTTTTGGGGGATCAAATGAAGTCATTTAGAAATTGTATTTTGTAAGTATGTAGCCCTTAGTATAATCTTTCCAAAAAGTGTGATTTTAAATATATTTCATTTGATTATTATATTTATTTTCTATTTTGTACTGAACATAGGTTTTTCACTGAACATCAATGTCTCTATTCCACACACGAAAAAATAAAAAAATAGAGAAAAAAATTATGAAAAATATCTACACACTAGATATTGATGTCCTTGTTTCAACAAAGAAAAAACAATTTAATTTGGATACATACAAAAAACATTATGTTGTATGGTATAAACCTGTCTGAATTATAATAATCTCACTTCAAAAATTAATTAAAAATATATATGTAACAAAAAATTATGAAAAAATATCTGTGCACTAGATGTTGGTGTTAAAAATCTATGTTTACAATTTTATAATTTGATTCTTTCTATAAAAAAAAGTTATGATGTATGGTATAAACGTCACTTTTTAAAAATGGTGTTAATTATAAAAAACAAGTTATTAAAAGTTATGTAAAAAAATCACATATCCTTTCGTAAAATTTTTTAAAATACATTTAGAATCTACACACAAAATCTCAAAAATCACTAGTTCATATCATCTTCAAATTCTTAACGGTTTAGTTGCTATAGGTGTCAGAAAGTGAAAACTTGGTTAAAATGTTGATTTCAATGTCATACTTTGGCCAAAAAGTGGGGCACAGTATTGTGGGATCACCCCTTAGAATTCCATTTCCCCCATCATGGATTAACTAAATAAATTTTAATTAATCATTTGTCTTCATTCATAATTAATTAAATAAATTATAGTTTATTTAATTAATTAAACCTTAGCCTCCATCACCTAAAACTTAATTGATTTATCCCACTAACTTTCCTACAACCATGATTAATTAAATAAATCTCATTTAATTAATCTTAAAGCTCATTTAACCCCTCTCCAACAATTAATTAAATAATTCCTATTTTTTAATTAATTGTCTTGTCACTTGTCCTCATCCTCACTCCTCACAAATAAAATAAATTAAAAATTCCCACAAAAGGACAAAACAAAAAAGTCAACCTCACCTCTTAATCTCCACCCTTCATTTCAAAATCATCTTTTAATCTCCACCATTCACATGAGGGCGCCCTAGGATTCAATCTCAACCATTGATCCTATCTTCCACCTTTCAATCCCATCCATTCATTCCACCTCTCATTCCTATTTGATCTCCACACCTCTCATTTCTATTTGACCTCAGTACCTCTTAATCTCAGCCCTTTAATCCATATCATCTAAAATCTATAAATAAACCCTCCTCCTAGCCATTTTCAACACATCATTTTCAAGTAGCCATATGCTATCAAAATCTTTGCTCATTTGCCTCCATTATACTTAAGGTTTACATTGGTTTTATGAGAGCAATCCACATTCCATAGTATCATTTGAGTATAGCTAGGATTGCAGTTTGGATGCATGCTTCCTCAACTCTATCAAGGAGGAGAAATAGTTCAAGTTTGAAGGTATATGCATTTGTTTGTTTATCTTTCATGTTATTTTACCTTGTGTTGTTTTGGGTCCTTCATTTTTACATGCCTGGTGGGACTCACATCCTTGAAACTAATCTACTTTTGGGAAGAAATTTTGTGTTTTTCTATGACAAGTTACAGATTAGCACCTTCATCTGTGGATTGATGTATTTGCCTTCAGGATTAGCACTTACATATTACAACTCGATGCTTTTATTGTGTATTAACATGTTTGTTTGTAGGTTGACACATTTGATAAGCCATTCAGCACCCATGATATGATTTAGTGCATTCACTCCATCTTTTGGCACATTTATTCCATCTTTTAATGCCTTTGATTCTTACATTAGCAGCTTTCTCTGTTAGCATTTATATTTTAGGGCTCTTCTATTCAATTTTTTCTATCAGTTTGAAGCTTTTTGTTAGACTAACAACTCTCTATGGTTCACTAACATTATGTTTGTAGAGAACTAATCCACTATTTTGCAAGTTTTAGGGTTTCAAACTAGTTTTCTATGGCCACCTTAGCATTGTAGCACTCTAGGGTTTTTACTTATGCTTTTTAGGTTTTTATACAAATCTGGAAGTTGGTGTACATAATCCTGAAGCTTATCTCTAATTTTGGTCATAATCTGGTCTCTTTTTGAAGGAAACTCATCACTTTTGTAGGTCTTTTTGGTCTATGTTCCAATTTAGCGTTAAGCCTGCTGGCTTAGTGCATTTGCACTTAGGTATAGATTTTTGATTTTTCATGCATTTTAGCTTCCTTTTAGTGCATTTGACTTGTTTTTAGCACCTTTGTTGTCTCTATTAGTGTATTTGTTCAGTTTGTTAGTGCTTTTGATCTATCTATTAGTGCATATGTTCAGTCTGTTAATGCTTTTGTCTATTTTAGCACCTTTGCATCTATTATCATTTGGAGTCAATTCTGTTTGATTTTTGGGACTAAGGAGATCTATGTAGCCTATTATATGTTGGTCCAAGACATAATCTAAGACTACTAACAGTTTTCTTGCACCACCGCAGTCAAAGACTTGATTTATTTTTCTATATTTTAGTTGCACTAAGTTAAAGTAGTGGGAAAAGAACTTGTTTACTGTTTCTTTGGTTTTTGATTGGGCGTATGCTCTCCCCTCAAACCTTTGGGTGATCTTGGGGATCAAAGTCTTTTCATTATCCTTTTATGTTATTTGTTTATCCTAGGGGTGTTATCTCATGTATTCTCTCTCCTTGCACTTCGTGAGATCTTGGAGATCAAAAGTGAATAACATTCCTTCCCTTTAGGAGGCCTCCTTGGGGATTTTATTACCCCAAGGGACAATCTCAACCACAATGTTTCGATGGGCTATATCAAAGGGGGGGAGCGAAAGTTGTACCTCAATCTAGTTATGTAGTCATTGGCACAACCTTGGGTCCCTTGGTAACCCAAGACACAAGGTGAAGTAACATTTTCTTGCACTTATGTTGCATGCCTTCAATGGAATAGTGTTCATGGATTTGTGCCCCCCGTACCTTGAATATATAGGGGACTCCCTTAGTAAACTTGTACAATCCTAGATAAGACCTTTCAGCCATCTTCTATTGTGGTGCAAGGTTTAGTGATCAAGCCTGAAGATACTCACCATGTACCTCATTGAGTGGAAATAGAAGTTTTCTTTGGGTAAGGTATCAAAACCTCCAAGGAAAGGGAAAGGGTGAGTGAAATCCACTTGATCCTTAGCTATTTCCCTTAAAAGGTATTCCTAGTTAGGTAGGAATATTGAGAGGAATAGAGAGTGGGCCTACACTATGAAGACAATCCTACTTGAATAATTTTAGGAATGTGCTAATTTGCTTGGTGTGTTTTCTATGTGCTAAACTAGTATAAGACATTAAACCTTTTACCTTGAAAGTTCAAGTCAACCACTATATCTTCTTGTATGCTTATCTCTTGCCAAATCCTTAAAACATCACAAAAACTTGCAAAACAGTGCATATGACTATAGTTTAGTGCCTTCACCTGTGCTTTAACACCCTAGACCCATATCTACGCACTTTTGTTGAGTGACTTAGCACCTTTGACCTATGCTTTAGCACCTTTAACTACTTTAGCACATACGACTATACTTCAACAATTTTGGCCTATGAACCACTTAGACACTGAACCAAATAACTGCAAAATCAAAACCAGACTATTTTTAACTTTGGAAAACATAGATTTGAACTAGAATCATCCATTATCCCTCCCATCTAAAACCTTCACATCAAAACCATACCTTTTCACCATCCACTTTATCAAAATTACATTTCCATTTTCAAGTTGAACCTATCCTTGAGACTTTGATCAATCCATCATCCATTTTGGACCTATCCCTCATCAATTTTTATCCATCCCTAGACCCAAAACCAATTTTGTAAAATTCTAATCTAGATCTTTTCATCCTCCTAATTTGCATTTTGCTTGAGAACTTGTCTACCTCAAGTAGTGTGTGAATTAGTCACAACAACCCTTCGATAAATTAGCTTAGGAGTCTAGACTACTCCCAAGTTAGTGGACTTCAACTATCCCATTTTGATTGGGTGTCTTGTCTACCCTAAGTAAAATAACCCCTATCTTACTTTGCTTAGGTTCTTGTCTACCCTAAGTAAGAGAGGATAAAATCCTTTCTATCCATGAAAGGATCTAGATTTTACTTAAACCATTTTGGTTCTACCCAAAGTATCCTTTTGATTATCAAACACCATCCAAAGTATCCTTCAATTATCCAAATCATCCATTATAAAATCAATTTGGTCCAAAAGTCATTAAAACAAATCACTTATCAAAGTCTTTAAGCTTAAAACATCTCCAAAAATCACCCATACGTCATCTTTAAAATCTCTCATCTTTGACCTAGGTCACTTTCTTGTATGCCCATAGCAAGGTTACAAGCAAAGAAAATGGGATCAAGTCGACCAAGCGGGATACCCAAAGATATTTGGAACACAAATGACCAAGGGACAGGTACATTCTTTTCTCCTACCCAAACACTACATGTTACAAATTGTTGCAAGTATGTGCCTAATCGGTGTTGTCATTGATGTCAACATATCTTTGTTGTCATTGGTGTCAACTGTGTTCTATTCTATTACTTGTTTAGAAGCCTTGTGTGTTGAGGATATTGAGAAAATTAGCCTCTCTGGAAGAATCAAGTGAGTTACAGTGAAGTGCAGTATAGATAGAGTTGTATGCTAAAGAACAGTCTGGTAAACTGCTCTACATCTCCTACTAGATGAAGATCTTGGTTTGCAGATTGGAAGTTATTTAAAGGGATGTTTGAAGATGCTAAATCCTAAGTTTGAGCCTTTGGTATGAAGTATTGAGAGAGTGGCATTCACCAAAGTAAAGCCTGCTTTTTTTTATTATCCTCTGGTGATAGGGAGAAAGTGTTTTGCTTTGCATTCCTTCGCAATAAAGTATTTTGCTCTGTGGTTCTAGAGGGAATTCTGGGATGATGATAAGTGCCTACAATTGTAGTGGCTCATGTTTTGGTGATCTGCAAGCTATCTTTCTTTCATGTCATTTGAAGACAGTGAAGTTCATGTGTTCCAGTGAGAAGATTCCTATGGATAAAGTGGTTAATGTTCATGCAGTTGCTCCTGATGATTGTAACATGCTTTTGGATGTCTCCTAATCATGTTCCTATCTTGACATTGGTCCACGTTAAGGAATTGAGATCATGTTTAAAGATTGTTTCCACATAGTGTAACGTGTAACCAGTCTTAGCCGACTTGGTTAATTCTAGTTATTGCAGAGATTCCTTGAAGATTGTGGAAGTGTGTTGTGGCATGGAGGATCGTGTTTGAGTCCCAACTAAGGCGCGGTGTGATTTGCTTACATCTTTACTTCATTTCCTTTGCTTAATATTGTAATAGGTCAGGACCTATTTTCTAAGTGTTTGTAATGTTGACCTTGGAGATTGTTCCAATGGTTGATGCCAACCTTGATGATCATTCCAAGGTTGATGAAGTGTATAAATACTTGTAGTTGAGTCCTGGAAAAGATGTCCTTGAGAGAAAATGGAAAGATTATAAGAAAGGTCCAAAAGGTAGAGCAAAGAAGAGGTAGAGCTGAGAAGAGGTAGAGCAGAGTAGAGGCAGAGAAAAGTAGAGGAATTATTGTACTTGAATCATAGATATAAAAAGGTGTTGATCGTGGCAGTGAGCCTAGAAGTGAGCCGCTAGTAGGGTTTAACAGCACTTATTGTAATCTTGCTAGGTTTAGGGTTGAGGCAGTGAGCCTACTAGACCTAGTTGTTCTTCATGGCAGTGAGCCAGTATGTTTAGGCCCATGGAGTGACCAAGTCTGAACATAATTATTTCAAGATTGCAATATATATTGAGATCTAATCTTCTCTATGGTTTTTCCCCACCTTGGGGTTTTCCACGTAAAATCTGGTGTCTCTTGTGTTTGATGTTGTATCTGTGGTTAAGTTTCTGATTTCATGCATTCATTGTTAAATCATAATAATTGTGGATAAGTGATTGATGTTTAATTGTAGAAGTGTTTAAGTTTTTAAGACAACTGATTCACCCCCCCTCTCAGTTGTCCGAGGCATATCAATAATCGGTATCAGAGCCAAGTTCCTCTGAAGAAAGTTTAACAGATTGAGGAAGATCCAAAACGTCTTACAAGAAGGAAGTGCCACATTTTGATGGAACAAATTATGCTCTCTGGAAGGCTTCGATGAAAATCCATCTTCTTTGTCTTGGCTACAAAGTATGGAAATATGCAGAAACAAAATACACCATGCCTCTAAATGGTCTAAAGATTGAAGTTGAAATCAAAGATTATGAGATGGATGTCAAGGCAAAAGATGCTCTACTAAGCTTATTCACTAACTCCATACTAACGAAAATTGTGGATCTTGAAACTACAAATGAGGTATGGGAAAAGTTGAAAAATATGTATGAAGGAGATGATTCTGTGAAGGAAGCCAAGCTACAAAGTCTGAAGGTGAAATATGAAAGTTTGAAAATGAATGAAGATGAAAATGTATTAGCCTTTATGCAAAGAGTTGATGAACTCATCACAGGGATAAAAGCCATGGGGGGAACTCTCGACGATAAGGAAATTGTGATAAAAATTCTTAGATCTCTGCCCAAGTCCTACTATCACAAGGTAGCTGCAATTAAAGAATTAATGTAAGTAAAAGAAGTTGATAGGGATCAGCTGCTTGGTAAGCTTACTGCCTTTGAAATGAGAGAGTTTGGTGATGCTCTGCCAAAAGTTGAGATGGCCTTCAAAGCTAGTACTTCCAAAAGAACTTCTAGGTCAAAAAAGTACAAGGTAGAATCTGATGATGAGTTTGATGAAATTGAAGCAAACTTTGTGGACAGACTGCAAAGAGGATCTAGTAAGTATAAAGGAAAATTACCTTTCAAATGTTTCTCTTGTGGTAAAGTAGGTCATTTTGCTTCTAGATGTCCTAAAATAATTAAAAGGAATAGAAAAAGATATAAGAACGGGCCTAGGACCCAAAAGAAGTGTTATTATGTTGAAGATTTTGATGATGATGGAGTATCAGATAATGGTGAACCAGATAATGCTAGTACTTCTAGAAATGAATGCTTGTTTATTGCTATTAAGGAAGATATCGTGTCTACTAATTCTACTAGCTGTGTGAAGGAAGAAAAACTAATGGAAAGTGCTTTGGTTTCTCAAGTCATTAAGGACAAGGATGAATGGGTTATTGATAGTGGTTGCTCTCACCACATGACTGGTGACAAAAGTAAGTTTGTGAGTTCAGAAATATATATGGTGGATTGGTTAGGTTTGGAGATGATACAACTAGTAAGATTTGTGGAAAAGGATCTATCTCTTTTGATGGAAAGCATAATAATGAAGATGTCTTGTATCTGAAAGGATTAAAGCACAATCTTTTGAGTGTGGGTCAGATGTGTGACAAGGGCTATGATATAAGCTTCAAGGACAATGGATGCAAGATCAGGGAAAGCTCCAGAATAGTCATTGCAACTGGTAAGAAGACCAGAGGTAATATCTATCACTTGAAAGGAACTCATAACTATTGCTTGTTGGCTTAGACTGATGAGAGTTGGTTATGGCATAGAAGGTTATGTCACATAAATTTTGATAACATATGAAGATAAGTACTACACAGTCTGTTACAGATATACCTAAGCTTGTGAAGCCTACTAATCATATTTGCAAGGTGTCAATTTGGGAAATAAACAAGAACAAGTTTCAAAAGCAAGGACCAATCAGTTGGAGGACTACTTGAGCTAGTGCATACAAATTTATGTGGACCTACCAGAATAAGAAGTTTTCAAGGAGATAGGTATTTCATGTTGCTTATTGATGATTTTTCTAGAATGACTTAGGTCACCTTTTTCAAAGATAAAGCTTAAGATCTAGATAATTTCAAGACATTTAAGGCAATGGTTGAAAATGAGATGGATTTGAAAATCAAATGCATGAGGTCAGATAGAGGAGGAGAGTTCACATCAAATGAATTCAATTTCTTTTGTGAAGAATATGGAATAAAGAGACATTTATCTACACCTAGAACACCACAACAAAATGTAGTTATTGAAAGGAAAAATAGAATAGTTCAAGAAGGTTCTAGAACCATGATGAAGGAAGATGATCTTCCAGAAGCATATTGGAGAGAGGCAATTCACACCAATGTATATATCCTAAACAGAGTCCAAGTAAAAGGTAACAGTTCTAAGACTCCTTATGAATTGTGGCATGGTAAAGTTCCTACTGTGAAATATTTCAAAGTTTTTGGTAGCAAATGTTGTATCAAAAGAGAAGAAGATTTAGGCAAGTTTGATTCTAGATGTGATGAAGGAATCTTCCTTGGTTACTCCACTAAGAGAAAGGCCTACCAGTGCTATATTAAGAGGCTAAATAAGATCATTGAAAGTGCAAATGTTAAAGTTGATGAATTTAAGGAAAGGTCTTTAGAATCAGGTGGATATGAATCAGATGAACCAAATGTTTCAGAAGTGGTGCAGCATGAAGACAACTTAGATGAAGAAGAACAAGCTTCGGTAAGTGCTACCAAAACTCCAAAGGTATGTAAGACTCAGTCATTATGAAGATCAAATCATAGGAGATAAGAGCAAAGGGATCTTAACCAGAAGAAAAGATGCACAGGAACAAGTAAATTTCTGTCTGATTTCCAAGATTGAACCTAAAACTGTGGATGAGGCTTGCAAAGATGAGAATTGGGCAAAGGGTATGGAAGAGGAATTGACGCAGATAGAGAAGAATCAGAGTTGGGATCCTATTCCTAGACCAGTAGATAAAAATGTTATTGGCATAAAGTAGGTCTTCAGAAACAAGATGAATGAGAATGGTGAAGTGATAAGAAACAAAGCAAGGTTGGAATGCAAAGGATATGCTCAAGTTGAAGGAATAGACTTTGAAGAAACTTTTTCTCCAATGGTAAGGATTGAAGAAATAAGGATGTTTTTGGCCTTTGCAGCCTACAAACATTCCAAGGTTTATCAAATGGATGTGAAGTCTACCTTCTTAAATGGAGAGTTGGAAGAAGTCTATATTGAACAACTGGAAGGGTTTTAGTCATCAAATTAGGGTGACCTAGTATGTAGATTGAAGAAAGCTTTGTATGGATTAAAACAAGCTCCCAGGGCATGGTATGCATGGTTGGACATGTATCTGATACAAATAGGGTTTAGTAAAGGTACTACAGATAGCAATCTCTACTTCAAAATCAATGATGAACAAATCCTAATTGTTGCAGTCTTTGTTGATAATATTATTTTTGGAGGCAATGAAGGTATGTGCTCAATTTTTGCTGGAGAAATGCAAAGTGAATTTGAAATGTCCATGTTTGGAGAGATGAACTTCTTTTTAGGTCTACAAATAAGTTAATCAGATAAAGGTATCTTCATTTCTCAGTCTAAGTATGTGAAAGAGTTGTTAAAGAAATTTGGGATGGAAGACTCTAAACCAGTTTACACACCTATGATAACTGGTTGTACATTAAAAAAAATGATAACTCACCCATGGTGGACCAGAAAAGGTACAGATCTATGATTGGAGGATTACTTTATCTGACTCAAACCAAACTTGACATAATGCATGCAGTATATCTTGTGGCAAGATTTCAAGCAGAACCCAAGGAATCACATGTGATGGCTATCAAGAGAATTCTAAGATATTTAAAAGGTACAATGGATTATGGTTTGTGGTACCCTAAGGACAGTGACTTTACTCTCAGTGCATATACTGATGCAAATTGGGATGGTGATGTGGATGACAGAAAAGTACAAGTGGAGGTGTATTCTTCTTGGGAAAAAGGTTAGTATCTTGGCTGAACAAGAAACATGATTCAATGTCCCTGTCTACTGTAGAAGCAGAATACATTGCAGTAGCATGTAGTTGCACTCAAGTGTTATGGATGAAGCAGACTTTGAAGGACATCAGAGTTGTGTATGAGGATCCAATCGCAATATTTTGTGACAACACAAGTGTCATAAACATATCAAAGAATCCAGTGATGCATTCAAGGACAAAGCACATATCCATTATGTATCATTTTCTGAGAGAAAAGGTGATAGAGAATCAAGTCAAGTTGGAGTATGTTTCTACTAAAGATCAAATTGCAGACATTTTCACCAAGCCTCTACCTAAGGATACCTTTGAGTATCTCAAAGAAAATTTAGGGGTCATCACCCCTCCTTTGCTAAACTAAGATGCACAAAAGTACATCAATCCGGAGGTGCTTAGAGATCCAGATTGATGCCTTTTAGGGCTACTTCTTAGGGGGAGTAGTCAGAGAGTTCAAAAGAGAGATTGAATCAGAGTAGAAGAGTGCAAGTATGTGCCCTTTGTCATTGATGTCAAAGGGGGAGGGAAGTCATATGAAAAACTTAAATAGACAAAGAGTGTAGATATGTGAAGAGAAAGGGGGAGAATCTTGTAGAAAGAAAGAGTGCAGGTGTGTAAAGAGAAAGGGGGAGAATCTTGTCTTAATAGTTGTTGTAGTTTTTCACATTTTATGTTGCCATCAATTACAAAGGGGGAGATTGTTGCAGGTATGTGCCTAATCGGTGTTGTCATTGATGTCAACATATCTTTGTTGTCATTGGTGTCAACTGTGTTCTATTCTATTACTTTTTTAGAAGCCTTGTGTGTTGAGGATATTGAGAAAATTGGCCTCTCTAGAAGAATCAAGTGAGTTACAGTGAAGTGTAGTATAGATAGAGTTTGTATGCTAAAGAACAGTTCAGTAAACTGCTCTGCACCTCCTGCTGGATGAAGATCTTGGTTTGTGGATTGAAAGTTTTTTAAAGGTATGTCTAAAGATGCTAAATCCTAAGTTTGAGCCTCCAGTATGAAGTATTGAGAGAGTGGCTTTCACCAAAGTAAAACCTATTTTTTCTGATTATTCTTTGGTGACAGGGAGAAAGTGTTTTGCTTTGCATTCCTCTGTAATAAAATATTTTACTCTATAGTTCCAGAGGTAAGTTTGGGATGATGATAACTGCCTATAATTGCAATGGTTCATGTTTTGGTGGTCCGCAAGCTATCTTTCTTTCATGTCAGTTGAAGACAGTGAAGTTCATGTGTTCTGGTGAGAAGATTCCTATGGATAAAGTAGTTAAGGTTCATGCAGTTGCTCCTAATGATTGTAACGTGCTTCTAGATGTCTCTTAATCATGTTCCTATCTTGACATTGGTCCATGTTAAGGAATTGAGATCGTGTTTAAAGATTGTTTCCAGATAGTGTAACATGTAACTAGTCTTAGTCAACTTGGTTAATTCCAATTATTGCAGAGATTCCTTGAAGATTGTGGAAGCTTGTTGTGGCATGGAAGATCATGTTTGAGTCCCAGCTAAGGCATGGCATGATCCGCATACATCTTTACATCATTTCCTTTGCTTAATATTGTAATAGGTCAGGACCTATTTTGTAAGTGTTTGTAATGCCAACCTTGGAGATTATTCCAATGGTTGATGCTGACCTTGATGGTCATTCCAAGGTTGATGAAGTGTATTAATACTTGTATTTGAGTCATGGAAAAGACGTCCTTGAGTGAAAATGGAAAGATTATAAAAAAGGTCCAAAAAGTAGAGCAAAGAAGAGGCAGAGCTGAGAAGAGGCAAAGCACGGTAGAGGCAGAGCAAAGCAAAGGAATTATTGTACTTCAATCATAGACATAAAAATGTGTTGATCATGGTAGTGAGCCTGATAGTGAGCCACCAGTAGGGTTTAACAGCCCTTATTGTAATCTTGCTAGGTTTAGGGTTGAGGCAGTGAACTTGCTAGACCTAGTTGTTCTTCATGGCAGTGAACTAGTATGTTTAGGCCTGTGGAGTGACCAAGCCTAAACATCATTATTTCAATATTGTAATATATATTGAGAGATAATCATCTCTGTGGTTTTTCCCCACCTTGGGGTTTTCCATGTGAAATCTGGTGTCTCTTGTGTTTGATGTTGTATCTGTGGTTAAGTTTCTAATTTCATGCATTCATTGTTAAATCATAATAATTATGGATAAGTGATTGATGTTTAATTGCAGAAGTGTTTAAGTTTTTAAGACAACTGATTCACTCCCCCCCTCTCAGTTGTCTGAGGCATATCAACACAAATGAACCCAACCGAGATCAAGAAATGATGGAATTTTCCCAAAATCCCAAATGCATGAACATGGTAGACCATATTCTTAAATCCAATCCAAATCGCTACCTTTCCTATCTACTTAAACATGGTTCCAAGTTGCCTAGTGACATGAACAATTCAACCACCTCACAACAAAATCCTCCAACTTCAAATAACAACACCATAGAGGGATCCCAACCTCAATCCCCCAACACCCAAAACATCACATCCTCATCCCAAACAACTAACATCCCAATTTCACAAATTCCTATCAATATCCTAACCAACACAAACCTATATAGCACCACCACAAGCATCCCACAACTTGATCCCAACACCATGGCATTCCTATCTCAATTCAACTCCCAACCCTTAACATCCCATGTTGCAACATCTAATCTGTATCCCCTTATACAATACACAAACATCTATTCCATTAAACACAACATCATCTTTTATCCCACCCTCAACTCTTACAATCCCCCACCCAAAAATTCTCAAACACACATCTCATCCTTTCTACAACAACTTCTCACCCAAAACCAAGTGAACACAACTCCAACACCACCCACTACTGACTTGGCACAACAACTTCATAACATAACCAAAAGGCTAGATGACAGGGATAACTTTAAGGAACCCCCTAAAAATACCTAGAAATCCTGGCAAATCCTAGCCTGAGGCAAAAAAATTGTTGGTGAATCTATGCCTATTTTTGAAAAAAATAATTTCATTGGCGATTTTTTTCAAATTTGTTGACATTGGTTTTTTTCCTGACGAATTGTATATAAATTTGAAAAAAAAAATCGTTGGCGAATTATAGTTGTTTCCAAAAAATAAAATAAAGTAGGAGGCGAATTATATAGATATTCAAAAATATAAAATTATTTACTTGGAAAATGTGCTAATGATTTTTTAAAAAAAATAATGTGGCTGGCAAATATATCATATGCTAAATAATAATTATTAATGATCTTGGTGAATTTATGGAAAATTTACATACACATAATAACATATTTCCATCATTCGATGATCATAGATCAATGTCGTAAGGCTAAAGTTCTAACACACCCTAATTTGAACTTAAAATTTCTAGAATCTATCGGCAAGTCCACCTATTTTCAAACTTACTGATGAAGTGATTTGTCAATTGTCTTTACATATTCTCTCTGTTATGAGTTGTCCAATTCTACCGATTGCTAACTTAACCTTTTGTTTAAGTTCTTTATCGATTAGTTCCATGTTATAGAAACCTCGACTACCCTAATAAACTTTAAGTTGGTTCATAAAGTGCTCTTTTCACTAATGAAAGGAGAGGCTTAAACAATAAAGAACTATCATCAAAATATCTAAGTCATGATTCTATTTTTCATTGAACACTTGCTTCTGAAGTTCATGAACTCACCGATTGAGTGATTCACTGACTTAATCATCGATAAAGACATTGCTATTATTCATGGTGTTATGTATGGAAAAGATGAATGATGAAGACTATCTACATATACACTAGATCAAACCCTCTTCCACAATAACATTAAAGGACAAGACCAAGCTAAAATCACAACCAAAGAGAGGTAGACTTAGCTATAGATCTTGTTCTCCTTTTTTATATGGAAAGATAAGATTTAACCAAGCCTTTTTATCAAAACCTAGGTCAAGTATGCACACAACCCTAGTTATAAGATAATTAGCTTGTATCAGATAGAAGACAACAGAAACCTAAAATCTAAATGCATAAAGATAATCAGAGAGATACCAAAACTTGTGCTCCAAAAGTTAAAAAATTGGAGGACTATGGGGTGGGTTCCCAAGTCCAGAAAGTTGGAATCTTCAGAAACTCAAAACTGGAGAAATGTCACAGAGAATTTCCTAATTTTGAATTGAGTACCTGTTTGAGTAGGAGGACTTTAGGGCAGGTGCCCAAGTCTTCCGTAGTGGAATATTCTAAAAATATATTTGGATCCCAAAACCCTTTCCCTTACACAACCTTCTTATATCTTCACTTCTTCAGACTTCACACCTGTAACCTACACATAAGAAGAAAAGGGGTTTGGGGTTGTGGTGTTTAGAGATTTGCCTCGGTCAAATCCTGAGATAGCATTCAATCTTCCCAACACTGTTGTTAAAGAGAGAGAGTGTGCCCTAGCAGGGTGAAGGCCAAAGATAAAACCAATGTTGATAGAATTATTCAAATAACAATGATATCACCTCGGAGATGAAGCCCTTAGGAGAATGAAGATCCTTCAACTCATAAGGAGATGGATGATGATTCCAAATCTACAACAATAACACAATGAACACTTTGAATGCTCTTTGCTCCAAAATCATAAGCTTGCAATATCCATCTAGGTTACAAATGAATTAAAAAACACACTTATATATGTTTTCTTGCTAACATTCATGAAATTAATTGAAAGAGCCGACAAGGAGAGACCCATTTAAAGGTCCTATGTAGACATGCTTTAAAATTAGCCCTGACCAATCAAGGAGGACTTGGGCGTAGGTGCCCATGTCCTAGGTGCCTTTTTGTTCTAGGGTAAGGCATAAAATGGGCCCCTAGTTCCCAAATGTCATGGGTTTTAGGGGATTTTGCATCGGGATGAATATTTATGATGTATAATGTAATCACAGGGACCTAGGAGGTAAACTAGGAGGTAAAAAGGCATGTGTCCACTTTTTACTCCATAACACATGGTTAGCCATTTGCCGATCTCATTTGATAGGGGTCTTTTCTACCAATATGAATGACAAAAAAGGTATTGTACATCTTCAATAATGGCATTAAAGAATTTCTTCGTTAATGGCATCAGTAGGACTAAATGCACACCTACGGCTAGTCTCGTCATGAAACATCTAGTCTCATTGCAAGTGTGGATATAAAGATGGGATTTCTCAAAATTATAGAAATATCTACATTTGCCAACCCTCTGCACATAGAAGTAGTTGTTCTAGTGATTCATAGCAATTCAGTTGGTCCACAACCAGTGCAGTTCTAACTTCTCAAGATTAGTCGACTGTAAGTTCTCCTACACTCTAGTTCTATTTTTAAGTATTGTTTGTTTGGAAATCTATCGTTGCAAGTTAAATTAGGGTTTTCATGATTTATGTGAATACTTTCCACTCGAGACCTCTTGGAATTGAGTTTTTTCTGCTAAGAGCCCTTGATTCTGATATTTGGTGGATAATTAAGTCTATCAGAATGAAATTCAAATATTTGGGCTATGATGTGGGTTCTATTATAGATAATCATCTTGTAGGGGTTAAAGATATAGACCTAGGACATACTAATTTGTAGGACTTCTGAAATAGAATGAATGAGAATCCTAGGTCAGTTCTGGCAAAACAAACATTTTCTAGTGGCCTTGCTCATGCGAGAGGGTTTTCTCCAGCTATGTAATGTCTAGATTTAGTTCTCTCCTGTGTGAAAAATTATCATTCTGAGTCTCAGGAGGTTAGGTCTTTTGATGGAACTGTAATTGTTAAACTAGATGCTGAGTCAATTATTCGTGCTCTTAGATTGCCTGAAAGAGATGAGTTTGCAAAAATGTCCATGCAAGTTGGGTGGATTTATTTCCTTGAAAAGAAAGACTAGTGCCTCATAGCTATTGCTAAACACTAGCTGAAAAATGAAAAGAAAGGAAAGTCTCAAGTTCCCCAAAATGTGAAAAGGGGTCATTTCAAAGAAGATATATCAGACATGATTACTCTATTACATAGGGTAGTGGGAAGTAGAGGGGCTGATGAATTTGAAAAGTGGATGTGTCAGTTCATTTTGTTGATTTGTGGTCAATCTTAGTACATAGACTGGGCTAGTCTAATTAGAAATGATCTTGATGATCAACTAGTGAACTTTCACAAAAAGAATTCATTTCATATTTGTTTTATACAATAGCCAGTACTCAAGTGGTTTGGTCTGGCCTGAAGACTTATGGAATTCTTTCTGATGATATGCCTATATATGATTATTTTGCTCCATTGCAAGAGGAATATGGAAATAAATATTACATGCACATGAATGGTGTTTTCCTAATGTTTAATGTGAAAAGAATTTATGGAAATTATGAAACTTGAATATCTCAAGAAGCTGCTCAATTTGTTATGTAGTTTGGGAGCTTCTACATTCAATTCAACAGATTTTCATACATAAGGATCGGGGGTTATGAAAATGCCCCATATAAATTGCCAAGATATCCCAATGATTTGGTTATTTTTCTGGAAGCATGCCAACAAATGACACAAGTTAGCAAGGAATACCATGATATGAAAAAGAGGGGTTATATCTTCCCTTCCACTTTGACTTATTTTACCTGCAAAACTCATGATGATGCAAGAAATGTGGAAAGGGTGCTTTCCAAATTCAATTTTCATTTGTATAACAATAGAATATTCTTTGATAGTAAGGACTATGTAAAAAGGAATTTTTATGGAGGGTCATCATATGAACATCAATCCCATATTGAGGACTATTGGGAGGATTGTACTAATGAATGAGAAGTACAATAGAGGGATTGGATGAGATTGACCATAGATCCAATAAAATATTTCAAGCTAGAATGGAGTGTCCCAGATATTGTGGATGATAATTCAGACATGATAGATGAAGGGTACTTTATTGAAAGTTCCAAACTTGTGCCTCCAATGAAATGGTCAGAAAAAGAGATTACTGATATATATATGTACATTCATCCTTTGTAATAGATCAAATAAAAAGGTGATTGAAAAGAAAGGGCATTAATCATGTTGGAGAAAGTTCTTCACAGTAAGAATAGGTCACCAGAGCATAGAAGTCTTCCACCACTCCTGTTATTCAGATGTCTTCTCCCATTGTACATTCTACCAATTCAAGAGCTACTTCACAATAGGGAAATGATGGAGATGAACCTGAGGAAAACCAAAAGTTGGAAGGCTTGTGTGAAATGGACAGTGAGATGCCTATAAAAAAGTTGGAAGTGAGGAGGAACCCCAAGGTTGATTCTTTACAGTAACTACAAACAGGCCAAGAAGCTTCAACTAATCTGTCTTCCCTAGGTAATGAATCTCCTACTTTTTAAGGAATTGGTCAAGATAGTATTCTTAATGATATGCTCAATATGTCTCCTCCTTCCAAACAACAAATTCATGAAATTGAGTTAGATTTTGTGTTGGATAATGTTTCCCCTAATGTTGAAGATAATAGGTCTGATTTGCCATCTCCTCCGTGGTTAACAAAAGTCATAGAGAAAAAGAGGAAATACACCACTATGGTAGACCTTGGTTTCGATACAGTGGCCAAATTGCTTCAAGCAACCCCTCGGCCTAAGAAGGCCAAAAGAATGTCCTAGGTAGTAGTGGACTCATCTTCAAGTAATCATTTTCTAGAGATTGCATATCCCATAGGGGAAAAAGATGAGCAGAATGTTACTGAGGCTGATTTCAATGTCAACAAGATTGATATGGGTCCTCCCATGGTTAAAGGTGATATTTATCATGCCAAATTGTCAGTGAATATTTTAATAAAATGACTGAAAACAAAGACACAAGAAAAGGTGAAACTATAAGAACAAGTGAATGCCCTCACTTCTTATATACAATCTATTGTTGATGTTACCTCTTAACCCCTGGATATTGCAATTGATACTTCTATGAAAAATATAGATTCAAGTATGTGTTCAACAAATTGGGAGTTATCAAACCTTGGCTAGAGCCATTGAATCTTGGTTTGAGAGAGTAGACATCGATGGGTTAGTATATATTGAAGATCCCATGAAATTGTACAGTAAACTTTTAATTAAGAGGGATAAGTTGAATAATGATACACAATCATTCAAGAAAAAAGAAATTGTTCTAATGATCCTTGCCAGGGATGTGCAAGAGATAGCCAAAGTTGATACTATCATTTTAGTCTCTGAAAACGTTTTTAGTAAGCCTATAGAAAATGAATCCTCTTCATGGTTGTGTGCAGCTGAGTGGAAGTTAGTGGTTGTCAAATAGTTTCGAGCAGAACTAAAGAAAATAGCAGGCCAATACAGTTTAGATTTTTTGGATATTAGAGCTAATTGTTTGTCTCTGCAAATTGATATTTTCGATGAGGATGAAGAAAAACTCTTAGACATAAGTGATGTCAAACAAAGCTTTAAGAAATTGATTACTGAAGAATTAGTATGTAAAAACATTATTATAGGTATGTCAATTGAAAAGGTGGCATATATATCTATCGGTCTTACAAATCTTAAGTGGGAGCTAATTGACATCAGTAAGAGAATTGATGAGGTTGAAAAAGCAATTGACATGTGGAAAACTCAAATGCACATCACCATTAGTCTGAGCATCAAGGTCATTGGACCTATAATCACCAAATTTAGAAATTTCAAGGTGAGGATGAACCCACTGGAAGACAAAGCGTCAAATTCAATAGGGGACTAGGTGAAGTATGGTGAAGAGAATGTTGAATGCACAAGACAACTAAGAGGGGGTGAATCAGTTGTATCAAAAAAATTATGCCTTCACAAACATAATCACATCCACATCAATTCACATAAACCCTAATTCCGTTATGATGATTAAACATAAAAAGTAGATAATAGAAATTTAATCACATCAACACCATGCACAAGAGAACACCAAATTTACATGGAAAACCCTAAAAGGGAAAAATAATGATGAGGATTAGCTCACAATATATAGTAGTATCAATACCAAATTACACAGAGGCTCACTACCAAAGGGGGATCACTACCCAGGGCTCACTGCCCAAAGAGGTGGCTCACTACCAAAGGGGGATCACTACCTAGGGCTCACTGCCCAAAGAGGTGGCTCACTACCCAAAGAGGTGGCACACTGCCATGAATTGATATGATAGCATCTGCCACATCCCTAAGTTTAGTTCCAATGAAGTACAATACATATCACCTTCACTGCCTTACAACACAAACATATTTATCTTCACTCACCCATTCTCAAACACACGAATCCTTTTCACTTATTTATATCAATCATCAACCTTGGAATATACATCAAGGTCAGCAACACATTCTATAACCTTTGGAACAATCTCCAAGGTCAAAAAACATACACAATTCACATTAGGTCTGGACCTTAAACATTCTTGCAAAGAAAAGCAATGAAGGTGTAACATTTCTTAGCTTAGTTTAGACCTAAATACATCATCACACACTTCAACATGCTTCTACAATCCACAAAGCACATCCACAAAGAATGTAAACAACTAGGTCGGTCAAAATTAGTTTTAACACTAGGATCTTTAGGCACACGCTTCTAAGAACATAACCATAACTTGTGGACCAAGAGAAATCCTTCAAAATGATTTGGGGACATCCGTGAACAACATAAACTCACTTGGGAGCCAACAAATCTAGCTACAAGTTTCACTTGAGGACAACAAATCTCACTTGAAGATAACTTACAATCAACACTACTAAGCTCTACTACTCAATAACTTACTTTCTGGAGTATCAAATCACAAATCCTTTGGAATGAAGATAGATAAGGACCTTATAAACATATTTCTAAAACCGTATCACCTAAAACCACTTTGTGGAGAAATGCAAAGCAAAATACTTTCTCTCAGACACCTTTGCACAACCCAGAAACTCTATCAATTACAGTCTTCAAACTAGTGAACATAACTTCTACTGCGCATCGATCCAAACCACCAAATTTTGGATTTAGCATCTTCAAACACTTCTCTAAAACATATCCAAATCTCACACTCCAATTTTCAACATAGAAGAATTGTGGAGCAAAAACTCAAACAGTATCCTGCAAGCTAGAATACACTACAACACATTGTTTCCTCTAGGAGTAAATTTTCTCAAAAGCACTTGGAAACTCATCAACAAGAGCACTATACCAACATCATTAGCACTTATATAAGGCATTCAAATCACTTTAACATGACAATTCAATCAGGCAACAATCAACAATATCAAAAGACACAGTTGACACCAATGACAACCTAAGCATGTTGACATCAATGACAACACCGGTTAGCACATACTTGCAACAATCTCCCCCTTTATCATTGATGGAAACATATGATGTGAAAAACCATCATGACACAATTGTACACTAATCTCATTCTTCCCCTTTCTTTTATACATCTTACTCTCCCTTTGTTTTTCACATGAACTCTCTCCCCCTTTGACATCAATGGCAAAGGGTGACACACCTTCTTCAAAATTTCTCCCCTTGAATATGATACTACACATACTTGCACTTGTTATTAACTACTCTAAAATACTTTCTTCTAACTGCAACACTCTCCAATGTCACTACCTACTCCCTCTAAGAGGTAACCTTCATCATCAGTCTAGAAAAGAATGACTCCTGAATCACATTAGACTGATGCACTTCATTATGCATCTATTTCAACAAAGGATGGGCAATAACCCCTAACTTCTCCTGGAGATACTCAAATGTGTCCCTAGGAAGAACTTTGGTGAATATGTTAGCAACCTGATCTTTTGTAGGCACATACTCAAGCTTCACTTCTTTCCCTACAACCTTCTCTCTTAGAAAGAGATATGTGATAGAAATATGCTTTGTCCTTGAATGCATCATAGAGTTCTTTGAAATGTTAATGGTGTTGTTATCATAGAAAATAGGAATCGGTTCCTCATACTCAACTTTGATATCCTTCAAAGTTTGTCTCATCCATAGCACTTGTGTGCAACATGATGTTGTGGCAATGTACTTTGCCTCAATAGTAGATAAGGATATTGAATCATGCTTCTTGCTTTGCCATGACATAGCCCTATCTTCAAGAAAGAACACACCACCACTTGTATTTTTCCTATCATCTACACACCTGGCCCAATCTACATCTGTGTAGGCACTTAGGTTGAAGTCATTATTCTTAGGATACCAAAAACCATGATCTGGAGTGCCCTTCAAATACCTGAATATCCTCTTTACTTCCATGACATGTGACTCTCTAGGATCTTCTTGAAATCTTGCCACAAGACAAACTGCATGCATGATATTCAGTCTGCTAGTAGTTAGGTATAGCACTCCTCCAATTATTGATCTATATTTGCTATGATTAGCCTTAGGAGATTCATCATTTTTACTTAGCTTGCAACTAATTATCATGGGAGTACAAGTTGGTTTAGATTCTTCCATTCCAAACTTCTTCAACAACTCCTTGACATACATTGATTATGAAATGAAAATGCACTTATTTTTCTGATTAATTTGCAGCCCAAGAAAGAAGTTCATCTCACCGCACATTGACATCTCAAATTGTTTTTGCATCTCATCTATAAAGTTCTTACACATACCTTCATTTCTGCCAAAGATTATAGCATCTGCATAGACCTCAATAATCAAAATTTGATCTTTGCTTACTTTGATATACAAGTTATTGTCTGCAGACACTTTACTGAATCCTTGTTGCAATAAATACATGTACAATCTAGCATACCAATCTCTAGGAGCTTGCTTCAATCCATACAATGCCTTCTTCAATATGCATACCATGTCTAGTTTGTCTGATAACTAAAATCCATCTGGTTGCTCTATATATACTTCTTCTTCCAACTCACCATTTAGAAAAGAAGACTTTACATCCATTTGATATACCTTGAAATCTTTATGTGTTGCATAAGCCAGAAACAACCTAATAACTTCCAGTCTTGCCACCAGAGCAAAATTTTCCTCATATTCTATTCCTTCCACTTGTTAGTAGCCTTTGCATACAAGTCTAGCTTTGTTTCTTACCACTTCTCCATTTTCATTCAACTTATTCTTGAAAACCCACTTTGTTCCAATCACATTCTTATCTGCAGGCCTAGGGACAAGTTCCCAAGTCTTGTTCTTTTAAATTTGCATCAATTCTTCATTCACTGCCTTGACCCAATGTTCATATTTACATGCTTCAAAGATAGTCTTAGGTTCAACCTTTGAAATTAAGAAGAGATTTACCTATTCTTCTACAACTCTTCTTCTTGTCAGGACTCCTTTGTTTTTGTTGCCAATGATTTAATCCTCTGAGTGATTCTTTTGCACATACTTGGGGGTTTTAGGAACTCTTTCCAGAGCTTCTTCTTCATCAATCTGAACTTCCTTGTCTTTGTCTTCCTCAACTATTTTTGTATCAGCAGTCTCATCTAACTCATATCCATCAGGCTCTGAGACTTTCTAAATATCTTCATCTACCTTTACATTTGCACTTTTAATGATCTTCCTTAACCTTTTTTTGTAACACCAGCAAGCTTTTATTTTAGTAGAGTACCCAAGAAATATGCTGTCATCACATCTAGCATCAAAATTTCCCAAATCGTCATCTCTTCTAATATAGCATTTGCTTCCAAAAACTTTGAAATACCTGACAGTAGGAGTTCTTCCATACCACGGCTCATAAGGTGTCTTTGTTCCATTTTCTTTGACTTGCACTATGTTCTGAATGTAGATAGCAGTATGAATAGCTTCTTTCCAATATACTTCTGGAAAGTCATCTTCTTTAATCATTGTTCTAGTAGCTTATTGAATGTTATATTCTTCCTTTCAACTACTTCATTTTGCTGAGGAGTTCTGGGGGAAGACAATTGTCTCTTTATCCCATGTTCTTCACATAAAAAATTGAATTCATTTGAAGTAAACTCACCACCTCTATCAGACCTCAGACAATTGATCATCAAATCCATTTCATTTTCAACCATTTCTTTAAATGCCTTGAACTTGTCTAGGGCTTCTGATTTTTCTTTAAGAAAAGTAACCCAAGTCATTCTTGAATAATCATCAATGAGTAGCATGAAATACCTTTCACCTTGGAAACTTCTTATTCTTGTAGGACCACATAAGTCTGTATGCACCAACTCCAATAGGTCGGTAGAAGTTTGTTCTTTTCTCATGAAACTTGTCTTTGTTTGCTTCCCAAATTGACGTTCTTTTCAAATGGCATTAGCAGGCTTCACAATCTTAGGCAGGTCTCTTCTAGCTTGAACTAAGGTTATTCTCACCAGATTATCAAAGTTAATATGACACATTCTCCTGTGTTAGTGTGGATATCCATAAAGCTCTACCTAACACCATTAACTTAAAATCTAAATATGGATGCTAGGAACAGCATCTAGAGTATGAAAATGCTACCACTTTTTGCCAAAATTGTTCCAAAATAGGGCATCTTATCAATGAATGTAAAAAATTAAAAACATAAAAAGGCAAAGAGGCCTCAGAGGAGGATAATATTATGGAGGACTACTCGTTCAAAGAGGACCTGCTTGATATCATCAAGTCCCCTTCAATGATTCAACAACAAGTGAAGCCCTAGGCTCTGGGAAACCCTCAGGGTGAACTTCCAACTGCAACCAATGAGCTCCTACCACTTCTGCAGAATCTGTGGGTTTCCGAGGTCAAACAACTAACTCAGAAGAAGGGCACTTCCTTGGGTTCGGTTGAGACAGAAGAAGGTGAAATACTAACCCCCAATCACTTAACACCCTTGCCAAGTACTGACGCTCTTGGTTCTTTGGTGGCTGTTGGAGAGCTGTCAGTTAGCTTGGGGATAGAAGTTTCTATAGATTCAGCTCCACCAGGCACAAAAAAATCCATCCTATCTGTAATGAAACAACTTGCACAATATCTGAATATAATAGTAAATATGTTGCAAACAATTGATAATAGTATGCCACTTCGAGGGGGCAACCTCCAAAACCACTTCGAGGGGGATACCTCCAATAGTCTTCAATGAGAACACAATACTGAATATATGATGAAATAAGACTCACTACCTCCTATATATACCTATTTATGCCTAAGATATCACCTAGGCCGACTTAGATGGGCCTATATAAGCCTTAGGCTGACCTAAACAACTAAATAACAATAAACTAATGATAATATGACTTAATTAAGAGTTAAGATAGCCACAAGCTGACTATTCATAACCCTATACACACTATAGGATTAAGGGCGTAGCATGCCCCCCCTCTTCAAAGAAGCATTGTCCTCAATGCTGACCAAATGTGGATGCTTTTGGATGAATTCCTCATTCTCCCATGTAGCTTCCTCAACTGGAGAGTTTTTCCATTTAATTAGATATTCTATGATTTCCCTTGTCCTCAGCTTCTTGGTGCGTGTTTGAATAATTCTCTTAGGATCCACAACTATTCTTCCCTCTTCATCAAGCTCAGGTAACTTAGTCTATGCTACCACTTTATTCCCAATAACCTTCTTCAAGCAGGAAACATGAAAAACTGGATGAATTTTTGTTGATATGGGAAGCTCCAATTTATATGCTACATTGCCAATCTTCTGCAACACCTTATAAGGACCATAGTACTTGGGTGCCAGCTTGTTAGCTTTATGTTGTTGTTTTAGAGACATTTGCTTGTATGGTTGTAGTCACACAAAGACCCAATCTCCCACTTCAAAAGTTCTTTCACTACGGTGTTGATTAGCTTGTTGCTTCATTCTATTTTGTGCCATTGCCAAGTTCTCTCGAAGACTAGCCAATACCTCTTGCTGATGATGGATGTGTTCTTTGACTGTGTGAACCTTTGATTGTACCTGCAATGAAGAGATGATTGATGGTGGGTGGTAACCATATAGTGCTAAAAATGGAGACATCTTGGAAGAAGTATGGAAAGAAGTGTTGTACCACCATTCTGCTAGTGGTAGCCATTGCACCCATCTCTCTTGTTTATCTGAAGCAAAACAACGGAGATAGCCTTCCAAGCATTTGTTGACCACTTCTGTCTGTCCATCTGACTGGGGGTGATATGATGAACTACGAGCAAGCTAAGTGCCCCAGCATGAAAACAAGTCAATCCAAAAATTACTTGTAAATATAGGGTCACGATCACTGACTATAACTTTCGGAGTCCCATGCAGTTTCTGAATAGTATTCATAAAAGCTATTGCTACAGTGCTTGCTGCCAATGGTTGTGCCAAAGCACAAAAGTGACCATATTTGGTGAGATGATCCACAACAACCATGATGACATTTTTTCCTTCAGATCTAGGCAAACCTGTGATGAAATCCATAGATACCTCCTCCCACCTTTGACTTGGGATACATAAGGGTTGTAGAAGACCCAGAGTCTTAACTGTCTCCCCTTTATGTTGTTGACATACCATGCATTTAGCTACAAATTTTTGAACATCCCCTTTCAGCCCTTCCCAAAAGAAATCTTGCTTGATTCTATGATAAGTTTTGAGGAATCCTGAGTGCCCACCTATTGGAGAAGCATGTAGTTCTTCCAACACCTTAAGCTTAAGAGTTGAATTCTTGCAAAGGTATAACCTCTCCTTGTACCATAAAATATTTCCTTTCCATGAAAATTTGTCAGACACACTTGATTCCTGTTGGAGTTTCTCAATGAGCCTTAGAGTATCTATGTCCTTCTCCCACTCTTCTCTTGCCTCATTTACCCAGTCTGCTTGTAACATGGAAATGGCAAATAAAAATGACTCTGTGGGTTCATCACGCCTTGATAGAGCATCAGCCACAACATTCTCCTTGCCTTTCTTATATATGATCTCAAAGTCATATCCCAACATCTTTGTGACCCATTTTTGTTGTTCTTCAGATGATAACCTCTGTTGCAAGAAATATTTGAGACTATCATGATCTGTCTTGACCTTAAAGTGTTGTCCCATTAGATAAGGTCTCCATTGTTGAGAAAAAATCTTGCCTCTACGGTGCCCAGATCATGCTCTGATACCACTTGTAATGAAACAACTTGCACAATATCTGAATATAATAGTAAATATGCTGCAAACACTTGATAATAGTATGCCACTTTGAGGGGGCAACCTCCAAAACCACTTCGAGGGGGGTACCTCCAACAGTCTTCAATGAGAACACAATACTGAATATATGATGAAATAAGACTCGCTACCTCCTATATATACCTATTTATGCCTAGGATATCACCTAGGCCGACTTAGATGGGCCTATATAAGCCTTAGGCCGACCTAAACAACTAAATAACAATAAACTAATGATAATATGACTTAATTAAGAGTTAAGATAGCCACAAGCCGACTATTCATAACCCTATACACACTATAGGATTAAGGGCGTAGCACTATCTCCCACAAGGATCCTTTCACCTGGGGCTAGTCCCAGTAACCAGGAGGGGTGGATTACCCCCAAAAAGAAAGGCAAAGGGAAGAAGTCAGTGGATGTGGGGACAGAAGGAAAGCTAGACAGACGATCCCAGAGAGAAACTAGAAATAGAGATGCAACCAAGGAAATAGCCAATGGGAGACAAAGCACACTAGAGGCTATCTCTAGAAGACACCGTAATTGAAGATCATCACTTGGAATGTGAGAGGGCTTAATAGTCCTCACAAATAGCTTATGATCAAGAGCTGCATTTTTGACAATAAGGTGGATATCATCCTTCTCCAAGAGGTTAAGATCTACTTTAAAAAGATTGCTAATAATATTTGGCCCATGGCAGACTATATTGTCAGCCCTTCTGCGGGTGCTTTAGGGGGCCTGGTTACTATGTGGAATAAACATAACATCTCGGGCATCTACTGCTCAGATGACAAACATAGCCTGGAAATTAAATTTACTATGAATAAGAAAAATTGGAATTTGATCAACATATATGCCCCTAACACCAGGAACGCGAGGAAGGAACTATGGGACGACATGATCTCTAAAATTAATGTAGAGAAAATCACCCTGTGGATTTTGGGAGGAGACTTCAACACCCCTCTGTCCCCCTCAGAAAAGACTGGAGGAAACATGGACTATTTGGATAGTATGTTGGACCTGGTGAACTTCTTAAGTTAATGGATTTAGAGATGAACAATCAACTCTATTCTTGGACCAATAGAAGAAGGGGTGATCAGTTGATCCAGGTCAAATTGGATAGATTTCTAGCCTCTACTAACTGGGATGGTGTGCAAGGTTCTTCCCTTGCTTCCCTCCCTCGCACCATCTCCAACCACAATGCCCTCCTCCTGTCTTGGACTGATGGTGCCCTCAAGGGACTTTTCCCCTTCAGATACAAAATTATGTGGGCCTCCCACCCATATTTCAGACAATCCATTGCTGATTGGTGGAGTATCCTAGTGCATGGATCTCCCATGTACAGGTTCACCCAAAAACTCATCCATATTAAGCACAAGGTAAAAGGATGGAACAAATTCTATTTCAGGAATGTGCGCACCAAAAGAAACACATCTTTGACAGCTTAATGGAAGTTCAAAGCAACATGCCTAGGGAGGATGTGAGTGAGAGTAATTTAACATGGAAGAGACCCTGCTCAAAAATATTAAGGACATTACCAGAAGGGAGGAGATCTTTTGGAAATAGAAGTCTAGCGTGCAATGGCTAAAGGAAGGAGATAGAAATTCAGCTTTCTTCCACTAGTCTGTTATGAAACATAGGAAGAGGAACAAAATGACCAAATTGATTGAGGGGAATAGAGAATTTACTAAGGACAAAGAATTGGGAGATCATGCCTCCAGTTACTTTAGAAACTTCTTGAAGGAGCATAGAGACAAGTCTAACAAAGACTGGGTTGAGATGTTATTGGATTGCATTCCCTCTATCCTTATGAAGGATGATAACTGTAGTCTATTGAATCTTGTTACTGAGGAGGAAGTGAGGGTGGTGGTGTTCTCCATGGGGACCTTAAAGCTTCAGGTCTAGATGGGTTCCCCCCGGCCTTTTTCTAGGACTTCTGGGAGATAGTGGGTTATGATGTCACGACTGTTGTCAAAGACTTCTTTAGGACCAGCAAAAATCCTTAAATAGATCAATACCACGTTCATTGCGCTTATACCCAAGAAAAGCATCATGGATTCCATGGCTGACTTCTATTCTATTAGCCTTTGCAACACCATTTATAAGATCATTACAAAGAATCTGGTCCTCAAACTTCAATCATTGTTGGACATTATTATCTCTGACTGTCAGAAAGTCTTTGTCCTCGATAGACAAATTATGGATGTGGCTATATCCACCCATGAAATCATTCACTCAATGGGCAGAAGTAATACTCTAAACATGGCTCTCAAGATGGATATTTCTAAAGCTTATGATAGGGTTGCCTAGGATTTCTTGTTTAAGGTCCTTAGGAAATTTGGGTTCAAGGACAATGCTAAATTTGATAAAAGGTGTCACCACTATCAAGTACTCAATCCTGGTCAATGGCACTCCCCAAGGATTCTTTGAGGCGGGTAGGGGTCTTAGACAAGGAGATCCCCTTTCTCCCTACCTATATATTATGTTGGCAAAGGTTTTGGGAAGAAACATCCTATCCCACCTGGATAGCCAGTCCCTCAAGGGAGTTAAAGCAGCGTCCACCTTGGGTCCATCTGTTGTTCAAAAGTTCATGGATGATACTATGCTCTTTAGGGCGGCTTCAATGATTGAGGCAAAAATATGGAAAAACTTGCTAAACTCCTATGCTGAGGTTTCTAGACAGTGGATTAATTATGAAAAAAGTAATGTTTTTTTCTTTAACACTGACTTGGGGGTGCAAGCCAAGGTGATAAAAATCCTTGAGTGCAACACGGCTAATCTCTCGGCCACCTATCTAGGTCTTCCCCTCATGGTCAAGGAAGTGACCCTGACTTCTGGAACATTGTCCTAGAAAGAATCCAAAAAAAAATGGAGGGATGGAAAGGTAAACTCCTTAGTCAAGCTAGCAAGCATCAAGTGTTGAAAGCCTCATTACAGGCCATCCCTACCTATTTCTATCCCTATTTAAAATGCCCAGATATATGCTGGAGAAATTGGAAAGAATCTAGAGAACCTTCCTATGGACTAGAGTTGAAGATAAGAAGAGGATATCATTGGTTAGATGGGACAAAGTTTGCCTGCTAAAACTCATGGGGGATTAGGAATCAGAAAAATACAGGTGATGAATAAACCTTTACTTTCCAAAGTGGGTTGGACTTTCCTCAAGGAGGAGAAAGATTGGGTACAGATCATGAAAGCCAAATATCTACAAAATGGGGATAAATTAGATGTTATTGCCAGAGAGAGCCACCTCAAAGGCTCTATTATCTAGAACAAAATGATCAAAACTAGAAATACCCTCTCCCAAGGCATAGAATGGAAGATGGGTAAGGGAGATATAATCAGATTCTGGGAGGACAATTGGCTCAAGGAGGGTCCATTGACTAACAGAAAAAACATAACCACCAGAGATAGAGTTGTCAGCTATTTTGGGAATTTAGTCAGCAATTTCATTACTACCCACTCCCACAACCATAGGAGGTGGAAAATACTCTCAAATTGCTGGGGTAATGTTCCTAAGAATCAGGAGAGCTAGGCTTTGCAAGAGGAGCTAAAGAAACACAGAATTTTGATATTTCCTAGGGAGGATGAAATGCTCTGGAGTCAGGAACAAAAGGGGAACTTCTTGGTTAAATCTACTTACATTCTACTATCTAACAGCAGATAGGGGGGTGGATCTAGAAGATTGTCTAGAACAACAAGATGACCCCCAAAATAAACTTCTTCTGGTGGGCTATTGCCCATAACAAAATCCTCACTACTGACAACTTCAATAAAAGGGGGTTCTAGTTGGTTAATAGATGTGTGTTCTGCCTCAAAGATGAAGAATCCATTCATCAGCTCCTTTTCCATTGTAAATTTTCTAAAGATTTATGGGTAAGAACTATGGAGAAACTCAACTTTGACTGGGTCTTCCTAGAAAACTTGATAGATTTCACCCAGAGCTGGAGTTCCCCTTTCTTGCACCCCAGGATTAGAGAGCTATGGAGAAAAATTCCCCCACACCTAGGATAGAGCGTGTGGAAAGAAAGAAACAATAGAATCTTCAGGGATAAGGCTCAATCCACTAATGAAGTCTTTCACTCCTTCAGCAGAATGGTCTTGGAGAACATGTCTAACAGCACTCTGCGTATTGTTGAGAAACCTCCTACTATGGTGGAAGTGTGGACTGCCTTAAACTAGGGACTGATAGAGGATATAACCAAGATCAACAATTCCAAGAAGCTCACTAGACAAAACATCCTTTGGAGACCCCCTCCCAGAGATTGGACAAAACTCAACTTCAACGAAGCTGAAACAAGAATATTGGACTGGCCAGTGGGGGTGGTATATTTAGAGATAGCCAAGGAGCCTTTATTGCTGCTTATGTCAGGTCCATAGGCATTTAGTCAAATAATGTTGCGGAGGGATTAGCTCTAGTGTGGGGGCTCAAAATTGATCTCTCTATGGGAATGGACAAATTACAAGTGGAAGGAGATTCTAAAATCATTATTGAGGCAGCTCTCGGCAAGTCAACTAGCGGTTGGAAGCTAAAGGATATTACAGATGGCATTGCCTGCTTACTATTTGGGTTCAAATAGATTGAAATTGGGCATGTTTACCACAAAGGTAACAGAGTGGCAGATGGATTGGCTAACCTAGGACAAAGCTCAGACAAGTGGAGATGTTGGAAAAGTAAGAATAACTTACCCATCCAAATTCAAAACCTTCTTGAAAAGGAGCTAGGCCCCGCTCTTGACTTCTCATGATTGAACTAATTCCTAGAGAGTACTTTGGGGGGCAGCTGGGATCAAGTCTTGATAGCCATTCAGTTTTGAGGTCCTATGATGAGAAGAGGATGACGGGTGCCTGCCATCTTAGAATTGTTAGAGGCGAGACTCGCCATGGTATGAAAGTTTGTTTGGTTCTCAGTCAGACATGGATGCCTAAGGAGATATTTCTCATGAATGGGCACGTGACCAACCCAACGTCCCTATGCATAACCCTTAATTATGATTAATTAATTAATGGTTATCATGGCAGGAATAGGAGTGATAGTTTGTATATTATGAATTTAAGCAAGTACGCCACCCCCGGTGGCTAAAAAGACAATATACTCATTAATTGGAGTATGAATATCAGGGACTAGGAGATTTTTTGTAGTTTGAAAGTTTCTAAGTTTTCTACTACTTCCTGCATTGTTAGCTTGCCTGAGATAAATTGGGGTAATTTAGCCATGGGGGGTGACAAGGCTCGTACTGAGCCTAAATCTTGTGATGAAATTAGATGTAACTAGACCATCTGGCACATTTTCCAGGAGGGCGGGGTGGCCTCCTAGCTTGAATGCTTACAGGGTTATGATGAAAGCCTCTCGATGCAATTCTTGCATTCTTGGGAGGACAGAAAGGTTAAGGTGGGTAGTGTTAGTTTTGAAGTTTTTGAAGAGGTGATTGGTTTGGCAATGGGGATGCCCACGGAGGGCACCAAACACTCCAAAAAGAGCAAAGTTTCTGACCCTAAGGGAATGACATGTTTTTTGAAGAAAGGGGAGGTTCTTCATAGTCTGCAGGGGGGTTTTGATCAAGAAATGTTGCCAAAGCTGTGGGATGAGGTGTGTTACATGCTCATAAAGTACTTCACGTTGGAAGGTAGATTCAAATGCTTCTTACATTTGCTTTGCTCAATCATTTTTGTCATAGCAAAGTGATAAGCTTTCCTTTTTATCTTCTTTCATATATGGAAACTTCTATTTCATTGGCCATTGAACATGTTGTTGACCCCATCAAACCCCTCATCCCACTCCACTAGGGCCTTATCCTCAGACTGTATAAATTCCATCTTGCACTTTTCCCCCTAAAGCCCTCATAGCTACCAAGGTTTATTTTCCTCTGCCTCCCTGTTCCAGTCCTGTGGTGTCTAGCCCTATGATAATAACGGAGGTCACTCCAGAAAAGTATGCTAAGTCCATAAAGTCTGGCAAGATAAAAACTACCATCAGTTTAAGCCTAGAGCCTAAAGCTAGGGACCAAACTCCCTTGACCTCTGTGAAGATCCCTGTCAAAAGAAAGTTTTTACCAGGTGAGTCTGCACAGGTGACCCCACAGAAAAAGAAAAGGGGTAGGTTGGAAGAAGGAAGTGGTGCAGACAATGAGAATAAGGCAAATAATGTCTCTGTGGTGGTGGAAGAGGTTAACTTTGAAGATGGTATTGGTGGTAGCGATAGTACTACTGATGAGGACTTTACCTTTGTGAGAAGCAAACCTCAGGTGTCGTTGACTAGGAGGTCAATGAGGCTTGCAGCTAAGAAGGAAGTCTTAGAGGAGGAGGAAGATACTACATACCTTGAGGGTGAGGATATTTCTGATAACAAAAACATCAAAATGGATACTATTGTGCCGAAGACTGAACTGATGGGCAGGGAATTTTCTATCAATAAGGAGACCAAGAATGACAATGTGGAGGCTGAAGTGGAGGAAGGGCCCAGTAATTTCCCTGAGCTCAATGTTGAGCTCAATGCTAAGGGTTCCCAATCTGTGAGCTTAGAGAACACAGTGAAGGAGTTGGCCAAGATGAAGAGAAAGGGAAAAATGGCTACTAAAGATAACGAGATTGATATTCTCTCTGAGAGGATCACAGTGCTAGAGAGGAATTTTAAAATTTTGATGAAGTTCATGGGGAAAGTGATGCATAGATCTGCCACGACCCTTGCCATTCTCTAGGATGCTAAGCTTTCTACCCAGGGATTGAAGGATAAAGATCTCAAGGAGTAACATGACCTCTACCAGTTTCTAGCTAAGGATTGGGACCAGATGTTTAATTAACCATTGGGGCTTCGGTCCGTTGTGTCTCTATTCTAGATCCTTTTTTGGCTGTGTCTGTTGGTTAGTCTAGTGTCTACTTTTTGGTTCTTGATGGAACTTTGGTGCACCTTTATGGTTGTTTTGTAATGGGATCAATACCCTTTTATGATGTTTATCTTATCAAAAATAAGATTTCATTTATCTGAGCCAACAAACAACAATTACCAATGCCTTTCAAGTGATAAGCATTACCATGAGTCTTCTTACCAGCAACAATTATTGTTTCGGAGCTTTTCCTTATCTCACATCCATTGTCCTTAAACATCAAATTGTATCCTTTGTTACACATTTGTCCAACACTTAGAAGATTATGCTTTAATCCTTTGACATAAAGAACATCATCTGTATTATGCTTGCCATCAAAATTAATTGGCCCTTTTCATCAAATCTTACCAGTTGTATCATCACCAAATCTAACTAGTCCTCCATCATACTTTCCAATTTAACAAACTTACTCTTATCTCCTGTCATGCAATTTGAACATCTGCTATTAATGACCCATTATTCTTTTTCTTTTCTGGCATGAAATGCAGACATCTCTTTCTCTTCTTCCGGACTTCCTTCCTTCACACAGCTTGCAAGGTTAGCAGAAACAAGTTCTTCTTTTATAGAAAAAAAAAGCATTCACTAGCATTACCATCTTCAAAATTAGATTCATCATCAATTACACCTTCATCATCTTTAACATAGTAACTTTTCCTTACTATCCTACCTCTACCTTCTCTATTCTTGATCTTCAAAGTTCTATCAGGACATCTTGAAACATAATGGCCAATCTTACCACAACTGAAACATTTGAAAGGTAACTTACCTCTGAACTTTTCAGTTCCCTTTTTCATTCTATTTACAAAGTTTCCCTCAATCTCATGAAAGTTTTCCCCATCTAATTCCACAACATACTTATCTAATCTAGCAGCCTTTTCTGTTTTAGCTTTAAAAGCAGTCTCAACTTTCACAAGACCATTAGTAGTACCAAATTCTCTCATATCAAAAGCAGTCAGTTTACCAAGCAATTGATCTTTTGAAAGCTTGCCTGTATCTAGTAATTCTTCAATGGTAGACACTTTATGACTATAAGATTTGGGAAGTGTTCTGAGTACCTTATTCACAACTTCTTCATTAGTCAGAGTTCCACCAAGACCTTTGATGCCATTGACAACTTCATCAACCTTCTGCATATAGCTTGTTATGTTCTCATCTTCAGACATCTGCATAGTTTCATATCTTGACTTCAAGTTCTACATCTTGGATTTCTTAACAGATTTATCACCTTCATAGATACTCTTCATTTTTTCCAGATCTCATAAGCAGTTTCCAAATCTAAAACTTTCACCATTTTAGTGTTAGATAGAGCATTCAGTAAGGTATTTCTAGCTTTTCCATTTGTCTCATAATCCCTTATCTCACTTACAGTCTCCAGATCATCTTTAGGTATAGTGTTTTTATTAATCAATCATTTTCCACACATGATAACCAAGAGTAATAAGATAACTTTGCATATGTACCTTCTAGAAGGCATAGTCGGTTCCATCAAACTGAGAAATGTGTTTCTTGTGCATCATCCCAAATCTACCTTAAGTTGTTAGGCTTTCTTCCAAGGAACCCTCGCTCTGATACCAATTGTTGAATGCACAAGACAACTAAGAGGGGGGGTGAATCAGTTGTATCAAAAGCTTTAAGCCTTCACAAACATAATCACATCCACATCAATTCACATAAACCCTAATTTTTTTTATGATGATTAAACATGAAAAGAAGATAATAGAAATTTAATCACATCAACACCATGCACAAGAGAACATCATATTTACATGAAAAACCCTAAAAGGGAAAAAACATGGTGAGGATTATCTCACAATATATATTAGTATCAATATTGAATTACAAAGAGGCTCACTGCCAAAGGGGGCTCACTACCCAAAGAGGTGGCTAACTGCCAAGAGAGGTGGCTCACTTCCAAAAGGGCTCACTAACAAAAGAGGTGGCTCACTGCCAAGAGAGGTGGCTGACTACCATTAACTAATATGATAGCATCTACCGCATGCCTGAGTTCAGTTCCAATGAAGCGCAATACATATCACCTTCGCTACCTTACAACACAAACATCTTTATCTTCACATCTTCACTCACTCATTCTCAAACACACAAATCCTTTTCACTTATTTATATCAATCATCAACCTTGGAATATACATCAAAGTTGGCAACAGATTCTACAACCTTTGGAAAGTCTCCAAGGTTAGGAAACATACATAATTCATATTAGGTCTGAAACTTAAACATTCTTGCAAAGCAAAGGAATGAAGGTAGAACATTTCATAACTTAGTTTGGACCTAAATACATCAGCACATGCTTCCACAATCCACGAAGCACATTTGCAAAGAGTGTAAACAACTAGGTCAGCCAAAACTGGTTTTAACACTAGGATCTTTAGGCACATGCTTCTAAGAACATAACCATAACTTGCGGACCAAGAACAAGCCTTCAAAATGATCTAGGGACATCCATGAACAACATAAAATCACCTTGGAGCCAACAAATCTAGCTAGAACAAGTTTCACTTGAAGACAACAAATCTCACTTGAAGACAGCTTACAATCAACATTGTTAAGCTCTACTACTCAATAACTTTCTTTCCGGAGCACCAAATAACAAATCCTTTGGAATGAAGATAGATAAGGACCTTATAAACATGTGTCCAAAACCACATCACCTAAAACCACTTTGTGGAGAAATATGAAGCAAAATACTTTCTCCCAAACACCTCTGCACAACCCAGAAACTCTATCAATTACAGTCTTCAAACTAGTGAACATAACTTCTTCTACACAGTGATCTAAACCACTAAATTATGGATTTAGCATCTTCAAACACTTCTCTAAAACATATCCAAATCTCACACTCTGATTTTCAACACAGAAGAAATGCAGAGCAAGAACTCAGACAGTATCCTACAAGTCAGAATACTCTACAACACACGGTTTCCTCTAGGGAGCAAATTTTCTTAAAAGCACTTGGAAACACAGCAACAAGAGCACTATACCAACATCATCAACACTTCTATCAGGAATTCAAATCACTTTAACATGACAACTCAATCAGGCAACAATCAGTAATATCGGAAGACACAGTTGACACCAATGACAACCTAAGCATGTTGACATCAATGACAACATTGATTAGCACATACTTGCAATAAAGAATGCGGGAGAAGATCAATGGGCAAATATTCCAGCCTAAATTTCAATTATTTCTTGAAAAAGACATTTGAACTTCTTTTAAATTAAGCAAACTTATTTAAATATTTTATATTTTAATGTTTGTTTGGAAGGTTTTTCTTTGGCATTGGATCACTCTTTATGTTAAAGACTTTTCTAAATTTCATATGCATATGAGAAAATTTGAAAGGGAATGAATAGCATAATCTTGTAAACTTTGTGTTACATTTCTCTATGGTTGTATGTTCTTCGTATGTTGAATGTGCAAGTTATTTTCAATCTCTAATGATATTATCATATGGTGGGAATTCTGAATAAGTTCTTCCTTCAAATCAAGCTCATTACTTGTTATTCTTCTTCATATGTTAAAGGATATAAATGGTGATATTAAAATACCATTGTTGCATGTATATCTATTGTGGTGAATGTATAATCTTTTGTGAGGCTTTGTACTCATATTTTGGTATTCAAGTTTTATTGGTAGAAAATCTCCTTTCCTACTTTCTGGTTGTAAGAAAATCCCATTTTTAGTTAGTTTACATCATACGAGGGAACTACCCCTCTAAACACAAAGGAAGGTTGTTTTTCTAGTAACAACCTCTCCAACTGTTAGTGCAATTACATTTGTGGCTATTTGTTGGGTGATTTACTATCTTAGAGCGTAGTTACAAATTTGTTCACTAACACATACACATTATAACAAATTTCCATCGTCGGATGATGGTTGATCAATGACTCAAGTGTTGTTCAGGGCTAAAGTTCTGACACATCCTAATTACAACATAAAGTTTCTAGAAATTACATAAAATATTATAACAAATTTTATTTTTCGTCATATGTGAATAGAGACAAGTTTCAATGAGTGTGAATGATTCATAATAGATACTTCAAGAAATTGAATTAACCAATAATCATAAATAATAAAATCTCTAAAATTGGCAATAATGTCGGCACGCCTGAAAGGACAGGTTGTAGTACCTTAATGTTTAAGTAGCGATCTTTGGTAATTCAATCAAAAGTATGAAATCTCAAAAATTTTAAACTCAGGTCACCAACCTCCTAGATCAAGCAATTCCCATTAAATATGTTAATAATTTTATTTGTGCTATCGGCAGAGTCGATTTAATGCAGTTCCTTGCAATTATTCAATTTCTCCATACTACATGTACAAAACTTTAATACTCTTTATTATTTCAACCTTGGGTGAATCAATTATATATGTGTTTCACAAATACGCGTTTACTTACTAATAGGCAGTTGGCACTTGTCTTAGAAATATTTGAAAAACGAGGTTAGGTTAAAAGGTTAGCTTGTTGAATTGCAAATTGACTCAAACTGCTAACTTGTATTACTGGGCATCAGATAGTGTCACGATAGAACTGTAGAAGATTTGAGAAACTGTGAAAGTTAAAAATAATGGCATTCATTACGACAACTATGCAAAGAAGGTAAGTTACCAATTAAATATTAAAAATAGAGTTCAAAAATGTATACCAGTATGATAGAATTTTTTTTATTTGTATGGCTATGCAGGATGTTATTTCTTTCCACTTCTGAGAATGAAGAAATGTCAACCTTCATCAACTTAGATGTATTTTGTCAAGAGTCGACACTTTTTACATTTGCAAATGATGCATACTATTTTGGATGGTGGGTTGAATTTCCTAGAGATGATTGTATGTATGAGAAACTGGAAATTCAAATCGACACATGGAATTGGTACTATAACGCAATTAATAGTGACTCAGAGAAAATAAATGTAATTCTACTTTACTGGCCTTATTGTTACCGATGCCTAGTGCTTTCTTGTACATATAATGTAAAGTTCTATGGAAAATCATTTGCTGACATTATGGATGACTACATAATTGAATTGGTCATGCAGACATCACCTATTAATAGGTTGGTTATGGACTACAATGAAATGTTCAAAAAAGAGGAAAACAAAGAACCAAAAAGATTTTGGAAGACAAAGTCAAGGATAAAAGTTCAATAGCAATATTTTGTTGTTATGTAATTATGTTTTGTTCTCTAAATTGTGTTGAGTGCTCCAAGGCCATTTCATTTGCAAGCTTTTTATATTAATATAATATAGTGGTCTTATACCACTTTGATCGATCCAAAAAAATATGTTTTGTTTTGAGAACTTGCTCCAAGGCCATTTTATTTGTAAACTTTTATATCAGTAGAATTCAATGGTCTTATGCCACTTTGATTAATTCAAAAAAGGGACTAATTAATTAATTAGTGATGGTAAATAATAATGGTAAGTTAGTATGACAATTAAAATGTGTTAATGTGACATTAGAATAATATAAGACGTGTCATGTAAAGTACAACATTAGGAGGTGGTGTAATTTAGTTATCTACATCACTATTACTAATAATATTTTTAGCAACCCATGTAGCCTAAACACCCTCTAAGGCTCTAAAAAGTAAATTACTATTCTCCATATCTCAACTATTGACCCAATAATATCTAATGGCTCCTGCCTAATTCTGGAGGCTTTTGTTGCACATTTGTAGAATCTGAGATCTATCTTCCAGAATTGAACTACAACCGTTCATCATTTGTTCATCGAATGGTGGAACAATTTACAAGTGGACTATGTTGGAAGTATTACTAAAAATTCTATCTTGTTGTATGCCATGTGGCTCATCGTGATGTTTCATGTACATCACAAAATTAACAGGTGGGCCCATCTTCACAGTTGAGGGCTTGCGCTTTGCCACCACCTTTATTTTATATTAAATAATTCAAATTATATACAATATAGTATACAATAATCAGTATAAATATATTATATTTTATATATATCTCAATCGTTGATCTAATAATTTCTAACGGCTCATGGTTGATTCTGGAAGATTTTGTTGGCAATGTGTAGCGTTGGAGATCTACCTTCTAGAATTGAACTGCAATTGTTCATCATTTATTCATCGAATAGTGGAACAATTTACAAGTGGACTGTGTTGGAAGTATTCCTAAAAATTTTGTCTCGTTGTATGCCATGTGGCTCATCATGATTGCATCATGATGTTTCATGTACATCACAAAAGTAATAGGTGGGCCCATCTTCATGGTTCAGGGCTTGCACTTTGTTGCCACCCTTATTTTATATCAAACAATTCAAATTATATACAATATAGTATACAATAATCAATATATATATATATATATCAACCATTGATCTAATAATATCGAACAGCTCTTGGTAGATTCTGAAGGACTTTGTTGGCAATGTGTAGCGTTGGAGATCTCCATTCTAGAATTGAACTACAATCGTTCATAATTTTTTCATCGAATGGTGGAACAATTTACAAGTCGACTATGTTAGAAGTATTCCTAAAAATTTTATCTCATTGTATGCCATGTGGCTCATCATGATTGCATCGTGATGTTTCATGTACATTGCAAAATTAATAGGTGGGCCCATCTTAACAATTGAGGGCTTGTGCTCTGCCACCACCTTTATTTTATATTAAATAATTTTGATTATATACAATATAGTATACAATAATCAATATAAATATATTATATTTTTATATATATCTCAACCATTGATCTAATAATATCTAACGACTCTTGGTTGATTCCAGAGGATTTTGTTGGAAATGTGTAGCATTGGAGATCTACCTTCTGGAATTGAACTACAACCATTCATCATTTGTCCATCAAACAGTGGAACAATTTACAAGTGAAAAATTTAAATATTTTAAGTTTTTTAATCATTGAAAAGTGGGATGACCTAGCAGCAGATGTTCTATTGGTCACATCAGTCACCCAAGGAGATCAAGTGGATGCAAATTTCAAGCTTTGTAAATGGATCCAAGGTATTATTCGATGCAAGATGTCAAGCCCATGAGAGGATTTTTTGAATTGGATGCCCAAACGCTTTCAGAGCATGATATGAAGTGACATTTTGGCGTCTGGACTCCTGGGGAATCTTTTGCATGGTTAGTAAGATAGACTGGCTGATAGGTAATGATTTTTTGAACTCCCAGTAGTCATGGCTATAAAGGGATGGAGAAAGTTGCTTTTAACAATCAATTTCAACTTTTGGTTGTTCCTTGTTAGTTAATTTTGGGAATTATTCAGTTAAAATGCAATCTTTTTTTCTAGAGGAAGTGGTTAGAATGGTTACATAGTTGGGTTGTTATCGTTAGGTCTTGAAGTACCGAATTCTTGTAAGATGAAAAAACACAAGTCATGAGAACTCCATGTATGACATGGGAGGATCTAGTAAGATAACAACTAGCTACTTGGGGAATAAAGTGGAAGGAGAATGGTGCCTTTTGGCAACATTCTTCTTTCAGTGCAGTTGGAAAGTGCCTTGGTTCTGTAGACAGATCGTCTAGCAGTGATGTATGATAGATGGTCTTGCATCTATCTAATGGGTTGTTGTTAGTGTTCTCTCCCAATATATTTGTGCATGTGTTTGGTAGCCTAGTTATGGATTGTGGATAGTGGTCTCTCCCAATCCATTGGTTCATGTGTCTGGCATCCATCTTAGTATGATGATTGTTCTAGCTTCCTTCCAAATAGCCCAGACTCCAAAAAGCTTCTTATTTTTCCATGTTAGCCTTTCTTCTTAAATTTGGATGAAATATACAACATTATTCCCAATTTCATCCACATATTCCTGTTGCTCCAAGGGCCAGGGCTCAAGCAAAGGCTTCTTCTTCATTGTGTTGTAAGGAAAATACGAGGGAAATACACAGTGTTCAATTCTCTGTCAACTAGAAATATTCATTGAGTGAGGGCTTCTTCTTTCAACATGTAGCCTTTATTATAAAGGGATGTCATCTTTGTGTTGTGAGTGAGGAAAATACGAGGTAGAACTCAGAACTCTATTGTCATTAGTGGCTTTTGTGGAAATTTTCTCTATCAACTGGCAATTTTCTGTAACAGTTGTTTTTTGACTTAATAAAATGAGAGATGATTCTAATTCTAATTTGTTAGTTTCATTAATTACACACATTGATAATCTCTTTTCTGAAGGATTAAGTGAATAAGGGTTAAAACTTAATAACTTAATATGAGGGTTACTACAGCCTGTTGGTCCAATATTAATATACATTTGTTATTGAAAAGAAGTTCTTAATATTAATATACATTCCAAAAACTTTAAATTAGCGATGTAACTATAATATATTATATAATTATAGATTTCATATTACATAATATTATATTACTAAAAATTAAGGATATAAAATTATCCCCGTTCAATGAACGAGGATGGATGGTTGTAGTTGATTTCTGGAATGTAATGTCCAAAGTTGTAGACTTGCGAATTAAAACCTCTGGAATCAACCAAGAGCCGTTAGATTTGGATAGATCAATAGTTGATAATTTATAATATGTTTTTAGTACCACCATCCACATTAATAGAAGTTGCAGAGTGTAGGTCATCCGATTCCTTACATTTCGTTTGAAGTGGAAGACTGGAAGAACAAAATTTTAATATATTAATATTGTGGATGTAACACGTTGCACTTAGTGTTGTATTAAATGGCACATCTGAGTCTTGAGAATAACAAGAAAATCAAGGACTAGGAATTAAGTCATAGTATTGCAGATAGTTAATTGAAGTTGTGACTTGTAGTGCACCAGAAAATTTAATTGATATTGTTTGCAAGTGAGAGGGTCAAGGAGATTGTAGTGGAGCATAAATTTTAATATCGATTGTGGGACACCATGAAGTCACTCAGTGCCAATCTTTATATTCATCTTTTGTGGGTAAGTGAAATACAAAAATATTACATTCCTATTACTATTGTCCTTCAGTTTAAATATTTTCAATCTTGGGGTTAGGGTTGAGTGTTTGCAAGCATGTCTACCAGCACTACCAGACCATCTATTGGGAAAGGCAGAGAAAGAGATAAAATATACTATACTAAAATGCTTAAAACCCTAGGTTTAATAGATGAATACAATGATATTTATGACCCTGTAATCTTTGATAGTTTTACCTCAACACTTAGATTTTCATGTGAGAATAAGGTACTTCAAGTGCAAGCTTCAGCTAACCCAAAAAAGCCATTACCAAATAAAAGTATCACTACACCATGGGTGGTTGGATTGGGACGTCTGATGTTCCCTAAGGTTTTTCCTTTCCCATAATTTATCATGGTTTGTGCCTAGAATTATGATGAAAATAGAAAAGAAATTGTTAGAAAAGATAGCCAGGAAGTAATGTTACTCATTAATGCAGAATATTTTCACAAATTGTTGGGTTTTATTGCTAAAGATTTCAGAAACACCCAAATAAACCTAGAAAAACTTGCTAGTAGTTATGAAGCAGTTAGTGAATATGGAAAAAATAATTTTCTCAAATGTTTAACATTGGATACTTCCATACTCAATCAGAATCATAAGACTCCTTATAAAATTAATATTTTTAAACCATGGGTTCAGGATACTGTTTCCATGCTAGTGTTTTGCCTTGGATTGGATAGTAATAGTCAAGTGGATGTGAGCCTCCTTGAAATGGTATACAATATCCATAAACGCACTCTACCTATTAAATACATATTTCTTGAGTAGATTGCAGAATCCATGCATAAACAATTTTTAATGATTGAACAATGTCAAAGTGAAGGTCCCACTTCCACTTCTAACAAAAAGACCTTTAGGTTCACAACATACTTGTGCTATTTATCTCTAGTGCATTTTGGTGGGATGTTTCAGGACAACAAGCTTCAGACTTAACAAGATAAACATTGACTACATGATTGTACCCATAAGATAAAGATGTATGATAATCAAAAGAACTACAATCATTTTGTGGACTACTTTTTGGCTCCATTATATCAAGCAATTACAAATACTGAAATGCCTAGATTACCTGAGTCTTGTAGAAATTGCATTCAACTGGGAATTTAAGAAATACAATTGGTTGACTGGTACTTCATGGAGGAATATATTGTCCTAAGATTTTATGGATCAGGAGTAGAGCCCCAAAAACTTCCAATACATATGACAAAGAGGGTTTTTGCATTGGAATATATATGATAGATGGAAAATATAGATCAACAATATTTTTTTAGTCAACAAAAGAAGACATTATTTCCTTCCTTACCTTTTTCATGTGGAGGGTTTACATTCGAGAGGAAAGCATTCACTGTGGAAAATCAAATTTTACAAATTTTTAAATTTGATGTTGACTCTCACTGGTCATATGACCCATGTGATGTGATTAAAGCAAGTCTTGTGGCCAATAAGAACACTCCAACTAGAATTCAACATGAAAGTAAACCCCTACTAGAAATGTTGAGAAACAAGAATTCTTGGGATGAGGTCAGAAAAGTCATGGAAGAAATTGCTACTCAAATAGGTATTACTTTTAAAATATTGTCATCAGAAATAATGGGATTGCATCCAATTCCACAAACATAGAGAGAGGTAGAGGTGGAAATCAAGAGATACAATAATTTATATACAAGAGCTACTCAAACATCTACGTATAAAAAAATTCCATGGTCTCTAAAAGAAGCTTGACCAGAGGAACAATGGTCACAATAAAAAATTAATACCTTTTGATCTATGAGGAAGGATCTCGGTGATCCAAAATCTACTACAGATGTTAAGGACAAGTGTTGGATTACACAGTGGTGTTGGAGAGATAGGTATGGTACTTGGAAGCTCTTGTTCATGATTAGTGGGCTTGGACCTACTTGTGTTAGAGGGGGGTGACATAGGATGAGTAGATTTGGAGGACTCCATAGCTTTGCTTTTGTTTTTCACTAATATTATTTGGAGGAGATCCTTCAAGGATTCTTTGGTTGATGGATTGAGACTTGGAAGGTTTGATGGTGGATTAGATGGTTAATTAGATGGTGGATAGATGATAGGGATTGATCGATTGGGAGATAGGTGGATCAAAGGGTTAGATGTAGGAGGATTGGAGGGATACATTGATAGGAGTATAGGGATTGATGGATTGTGAGGTACATAGGATGGTGGATTAAGGTTGATAGGATTGGAGGGATATTGTGGTGGAGGGATTGATGGATTTTGAGGTACATAGGATGATGGATTAATATTTATAGTATTGGAGGAATATTGTGGTGGGAAGGTTGGAGGGATTGATGGATTGTGAGGTACATAGGATGATGGATTAAGGTTTATAGGATTTGAGGGATATTGTGGTGGAGGGATTGGAGGGATTGATGGATTGGAAGGTGTAGGATGCACATGGGAAAATGGTTGTTGATACATGGATGGAGGGATATATGTAGGTAGGGGATGGACTTGATTTCCCTTGTCATATGGTATATCATTAGGTATATGGGCATGACTTGTGCTAGCCAATGCTTGCATGTTTAGATATGGGTGCATGACTTGATAATTTGGTTTTGGAATGATGTTTGGGGATGGTGATGTTAATGTGATAGGATTGGGAAAATCCCTAGTGATACATCAAGATATGCGAGGGGGATATCATTAATGACATTTTTGCATTTTTCCTTAGTGATAGGATCAATATCCTCATAGGTATGTTTAAGTCTTTGTAATTGTTGTATTGCTTCATAAAGATCCATGTTGTTGGAGGGCTATGAGATGATGTAGGATAATGGATGAGTGTGATGTAGGTTAGGGATCAAATTTCAAGACCTTAGAATGATTTGATTTGATCTGAAGGATGGATGATTCTCTATACCTAAGGTAGACTAATGAGCTTAAGCAAGAGAGTTGATTAGATTGGATATTGATGAGATTTAATGGGATGACTATACTTAAGAGAGACTAACCTTCTTAATAAAGTTTGGATAAAGATTGATAATGATCAACTAGGGTCTTAATTTTTGATTGGATGGATTGGAAATGGATGATTGTAGATTAAGGCAAGGATGCTTTAAAGATGAGGGATTTTTGATAATGGTGTGGATAATTGTAATTGGGATTTGGATGAAAGGTTGATGGAGTATGAAGGAGACTAAGTCCTTAACCAAAGTTTGATTTGCAAAGGATGATTTGTTGATTAAGAATTGGGGGTTGGAATGTTTTATTGGAATGGATAATGGATGATAGGTGACTGATGTTGGATAAGGGATAAATGGATTAGATTAGGATTGGATGAAATATGATCAAGTAAATAATGGAATTGGATTAAGATGATTACAGTGAATTGGATTAAGGATGATAAGTAGATATAATGGATGACTAGGATTATTGGAATGAATAGGATATGATGGGTGAGATATGATTTGGATAAGTTGGATGATTGGAAAATGAATAGGATAGGTGGTTAGGATTAGGACCTTTCCTTGACTTAGCAAATTGATTGGGATTAGGGTCCAATGATGATGGATTAGGAGAATGATTTGGATGACTAGGATAATGATTAAGATGAAATTGGATAACTAGATGAGTGATTAGGAGGATAAGAGGGTTGAATTAAGAGGATTATGAGGTGATTAAGATTGGATAAATGGATTAGGATATGGATTGGGAAGATAATGGATATTGGATTAGAAAGTGATTAGGATGATAATATGGGATTAAGCTCAAAGATGGGGATTAATTAATCTCAAATGATGGGAAAATAGATGATTTGGATGGATGAAAGGGACGTGTAGGATGATTAGGAGGATGATGTGGGTGGGAATGACTGGAAAGATTAGGATAGGTGGGATGATGTATGATTTACACAAGATGGGTGATTAGGATAAAATTAATTAAATTGGATGAGGTTAAATAGAATTGGATGAGTTGGATGAATGATGAAGGTGGTTGGATGGTTTAGAGATTAACTTTAGGCCACTTACAAAAAAAGAATTTTTCACACACATGCATGGGTTTGCAAAGGATGGATTGGATTGAGCTAATTGAAATTAACAAACATGCAATACACACCAATGCCCTAGATTTAGTAAGATAAGAGTGTATGAGATCATAAGCCCACCTCGCTGTCTTTATTTAGGCATAATGTGTAAGTCCCATGATGAGGAAACTAACCACTTTTGATCACCCAAGATTTCTCTATGGCACAAGGGGAGAGCATACACAGCATGCATGCCCATTTCTAGAGGGCATTTGCACTTGGCAATAAAATCAATGTGTCTTGTGCGGTGAGTAACTTCCTGGGCCTAATTGGTATCTGGTGCATTACGATCTCATACAGTTGAGAGGTCTTAAGCTAGCTTAAATAAGTTTTCTAAGGAGTCCCGATATACACTAGGTACATGGGGCACAAACCATGAACACTAGCTCGTTGAAGGGATGTGGCATAAGCAATTAAGTGAATGCCACTTCACCTTGTTTCTGGAATCACCTGAGGCCCCAAGGCTATCCCAATGACAACGTGACTAGATTAGGGTACAAGTTTCCTTCTCCCCCCTTTGATATACCCCACCGGTACACATGGTTGAGGTCATCCCTACGGGTGATGAAATCCCCTAGCAAGCTTCCTAAAGGACAAGATTACACTTGGTGCTTTTGATCCCCAAGTTTGCACGAAGCACAAGGGGAGAACATACGCACTCAAGTGAACCTTAGGATTAATAATGATAAACACAAAAAGAATAATGATAGAATTTTGATCCCCAAGATCATCCAAGGGTGCAAGGAGAGAGCACATGTCCAATCAAGACCCTGAAGACATAGAAAACAAGTTCTTTTTCCCAAGAATCTAATTAAATACAACTAAACTAGTAAGAAAGAGAGATCTCTTTGACAACAGGTATGTAAAACAAGTGTTAGTAGTTTTAGATAGATGCCTTGGATAATCAAATGAAAGCTGCACAGATTAGATTAGTACCATGGATTAAAAAAAACCATTCAAATCAGTCAAAAGTGCTAACAGAAGTATCAGAGGTTCTAACAGAGCTACTAAATGCACTAAGACAAATAACACAGATGCTAATAGAAACAATGGAGGTGCTAAACCACAAATTTATACTTGTTTGAAGCTAGAAAACCAAAAGCATTGATTTGGGAACTAGATGCACTGATCTGGGAACCAGACACGCTAATCTGAGAACTAAAGGCACTGATCCAGGAACCAGAGGTACTAATCTGAGAACTAGAGGTGTTGGTCCAAGAACCAGAGGCACTGATCTGGGGACCAGAGGTGCTGATCTGGGACCTAAGGTGTTGATCTAGGTTTTTAGGTGCTAACCTGCAAGTAGCTCAAAATTAGGCAGAAACGAGGATTTTCAAGGTTTTCAGAAGGTCAGTATAGGAGGAAATATACCAAATGAAAAGTGTTAAAACATCAATGAGGTCAGATATGAAGCATGAGACAAAACCCTAGCAAAAAAACCTTGAGAAAATGAGACAAAAACCATAGTTTTTAGTCCAAAAACTAAAGAATAGATGTAGAGACCAAAAGCACTATTCTGGGAACTAGAAGCATTGATCTAGGAACCAAAGGTGTTGATATGGGGACCAGAGGAGCTAATCTAGGGACCAGAGGCACTGATCTAGGAACCAGAGGCACTAATCTGGGGACTAGAGGCACTGATCTGGGAACCAGAGGCATTGATCTAAAAAACACAAATAGTTAACAAAATTAGTCATCAGTCAGAAATGAGGGTGCTGATAGAGGGTCCGAAGGCATTGAACTAGATGTTGGAGGTACTGATGCACAGTGTGTGGTGCTAATACAACCTGCGTGTGACAAATGCTCACAAAAACTTGCAAGATAAAGTTAGATACAGGGATATGGGTCCCACTGGGCATGCCAAATGAAGGCAAAGGGAAAGTAGACAAGGAAAATAACACAAAAAGACAAACAAATGAATATTATACCTTCAACCTTGACTACTCATTTCTCCTTGATAGAGTGGAGAATACATCCACCCAATGCATTCTAGCTATACTCCATGATGAAGATGAGATGTAGATTGCTCTCACTAAGCATAAACTAGGGTAATGGAGAGGAATGAGAGAATATTTGGGCAGCATAAGATTACAATGAGATGAGATGTCTTTTGGCTTAGATGAGGGTTCTATTTATAGATTTTGGGTAAAAGGGTGGAGGGTTAGGATTGAAAGTTTAGATCAATGGCTAGGGTTGCTTGAGGATTAGGTTTTGATTGGAGTTGTAATTTTATGAAAAGTGTCATAAGAGGGTTGAATGAGAGGAATTAGAGATTGGATTAGGGCTTGATAAGGATTTCTAGGGCATCCTTATGTGTGGAGGGTCAAGATTAAAAGATGAATGGAGGGTGGAGATTGATTTGTAGTCCTATGACTATGATTTTTGTCCTCTAGTGGAGGAATTTTAAATTTGGTTTTATTAGTGGAGTGTTGAGGATAGTGACATGTGTCTAGGATAACTAATTAAATAATAAGAATTATTTAATTAGTTGTGGGAATGGGATTCGATAGATGTTAGGATTAATTAAATAAGTTTTATTTAATTAATTTAGCTAGTGTAAGGGATGTTAATTAAATAAATGTAGTTTATTTAATTAACCTAGGGATATGAAGGTTAGAAGGTGGAATTAATTAAATAAATATGATTTATTTAATTAAATTAAACTAATGGATAAAGGGATGAATTAATTAAATAAATAGGATTTATTTAATTAACTTAGGATAAAGGTGAACATAAGGATAAAAGGTGTTGCAAGGTGACACAAGGTGATGTCGACAAGGTGTCACAAGATGTCGAAAGTGAGGTTAGTGGCGTTGGAAGCATATGGCCAATTTTAGGTGTCTACAAATACCTTATCACATTTCATAATAAAACTATCCCACACTATCACCCATCACCATCCCATCCCATAATAAAGAGTTTTCACTGACTTGACCCTTATTTCAAGCAAACTGGCATACTAAAACAATGTGTCAAAACACAAATCACACATTTGACTATCTTTTCAAATCAACACATAGCCATACTATCTTTCGCCTATCTCCCAAACATCCATCATCAAATTTGTGCCTTAGGTATGTATCTTTCCCATACCTGACATAATCCTATCCTACATCACCTATCCACATTTTGGTGAGAGATATAATGGCTGCATGATCAGTTTGTTAGTTGGTCTTTTGATTTTTTGAACCCCTTATATGCTTACCCAAGATCACCTAGATCCTCTATATCTTGGTGTGTTATTGGATGGTATAGATTGGGGCGGGGTCATTTGTTGATGTATGTCGTATTTGTTGGTTGTTCTTCACATGATCCACCAAGGCTAATCTAACCTTGGGTGTGTTGTAATGGCTTTAGGTATGTTGATTGTTCCTTACATAACCACACTAAGGACAATACCATGTGTGTATCAAGACATTCTCATCCTATAAGTATCTTTCTTCACATGATCCTCCAAGGTTATATTATGTCAGACATGTGTAGTCACATCCTTTGTTTGAGTGTCAAGTCCATGCAATTGGATATACATCATCACCCTGGTTCCTTATACCTTGGTGTAGAATATCCTTTTGCTAGAGTAAAACTTAGGAATTCTCTAAAACATACCAACATAATTTTATCTTCTGTCTTTTACCCATCCCCATATGTCCTATCTATCCATATCCACCCAATCACATTTCCCATATTTCTCTCACTTGCCTATTTTCTAGGGCATCTTATTAACTCACCCCATCCCATCTAACTAATTTTCCCCATCCCTAACATTGACTTGTATCATGACCAAACCAAAAAAATACAATTCTTGCATCATCATCTGGTACATCCATAATATACACATGTAAATATGTTAGTACCATACCATCATCATAGGCATCATGCTCATCATATATATCATCACATAAATCAACATATGCATTATCCATCATATAAAAAATTATCCATGTATAGCCATCTTAAATCATCCATAACATAATCATTTCCATCATACATCATGTGCATCCATTATAAACATCCATAATATCATAAACATTTGCATATTCATCGTAAACATCTATCATAACCATACATCATATGCATTACTAGAATCATATACATAATCCATAAAAACATAATCATCCATGCACTTATCCATAATAACACAATTCATCATATATCTAAAATCCATAAACATTGCATACATAACCCAGCTAGTATCTATCATCTAATACATTATAAATAAAACATATTTGCATCCATACAAGAATCACATACAATCATATAAGCATCATTCATAACATCATAAATCATAATAAAATAACCTACATAAACCATAAACCATCATCATACATCATAACATCACATAGGCCACCGAAAAAATGCCTCATCTCATATATGTATCAAAAATAAGGTCATGATATAAAAATGTGCCCTTGTGCTCAGTACATCAATGTATAGCATATAAAATGAGCTCACAGGCATACAAAATGTCATATAATATCACTTCATGCTAACTCAACCTCCCCTCTCTTGAAGGTGATAGTGATGGTGGTGTTGGACCTGGTGGTGGACCCTGTGGTGGTGGTGGTCCTTGAGGTGGAGGCCCCATGATTGAAGGACCCATCCTAGCCAATCGTGATGCCCATGACCGGCTCCATGCCTCAAAACTTAGTTGCCTCTAATCCTTTGGGACTACTACCTAATATAAGGTCAGATTGAACTCGGCCCTCTGTCTCACTCATGATACCTCATCCTATACTCAGGTATAATCACCCCATATCTACCCCATCCCCTGTCCGGCCACCATCTGGTGAGCTAAGTCACACTCCTAGAAGAGTCATGCCTCATGTGCCTCTGCTCTCTGCCTCAGGACAATAGTTGCATCTCTCTCTACAATAGCTTGATCCCTCTCCTGCACAACTCAAGATAACTCCCCAACATCTCCTCCCTATCCCTATGTCTATGCCTGAGTGAACTCCTCTATCTATCTCTCCTGCTATGGCCAAAATCCTCTACAATCTATCTAGCTCTACCTGCAAGCTGTCCCTCTCCACCTAAAAAGTGTCCCTCTCAACATATATATCATCCAGCTCCTCCTACACACTATCCAACTCTGAGGTCATAGTCGCCAGTTGGGTCCACACTACCTCTAGAGTACCCAACTCATCATCCTCCTCTCACTCACCACCAACAACAGCCTTTGCACCTCACTTCCCCTATCCAGCCTCTACCCCCTCCACCTCTACTCTTTGCTACACTTGACATGCTCCTCCATCATCTCCTTCTTAGGCACCATCTACCCATCAAGAATCATAAGCTATGTCAGCTACTACCTATCCCACCATGCATCATACACATCTATTGTCCCTACATCTATCAGCTCTACCTATGGCACCCAAGTAACTGGTACCAATGCATGAAACTCTGAAGTCACCACAGCAAGATTAATCGGCACTCCCCAATCACGTGCCTCCCTAGTAATATGAGGTAATATAGCCTCATGCCTCAGCACAGTCTATGGTAGTACAAACTATCTCAGTACCCAGCTAGGCATATATCTATCTATGATGTGTGTCATCAGTCCCATGATATACCTCATCTATCAAGTATATATCAGTTGTTGTCCATCATCCTCCCAATCCTCACAGCCTATCCACAGCCTCCACACCACTATATCCAAATCATCTAATGCTCGCCTCTAATATCCAACATCTCCCAGCCTTTGGTGTTGAAGCACCCCGCTATAAGCATACACATAGGGGTGACCTTCTACCCTAGACCTATCTGCTATTAGCTAGCCCAAATGTGTAGGAGCGTCACACCACATCCCAAGCTCTATCCTGATCTGTACACCACTATGTGCATATCATGGTATAGATGTGTTAAAACACATGGTCCCCAAGCATAGACCACAATCTCCTCTAGCATCCTCTTCAAGACTATCTCCCATCCAACTGAGAACCCTCATGACCTCTTCTCCGATGCAAGCAACCCTAAGATTAGCCTTGCTACAAACAAGAGCAACTCATCTAGCTCAATCATCACATCTCTCCACCTAATCTGACTTGGTCTCATCCAGTAATAGGTCATCTGACACAAAGACCCGCTCCAAAGCTATCAATCCTCTATCCAAGTCATATGTCACTAGCTCTCTATGAATCAAGATCTGTAAGATCCTCCACACATCCTCAAGGGTGATCGTCATCTCACCCGTCGGTAAGAGGAATGCACCCCTCTCACTTTGCCACCACTGCACCAAGGCTATCATCATTGCCCAATGTGCGCGAATCTCTGGCATGAAAGTAATGTAGTACAATCCAACCACTCCATGGAACTCCCTATCCACCTCTATCAACTACTCCCTCAGCCTCATCGTAGGAGGTCTCTTCTCCCGCAACTGAATAGGATCCAATTGCACTTACATCCCGACCATCTCAGCAACTTATTATATCATTCATTATTAGTCTAACTTTCTAGCAACGCAAATGCACTATCCTAGATCGTGCAAGCGCCTCTTTCAGAAAATGAGCTATCTTATCTCATGCAGATGCCTCATTAGGCAAATGCACTATCCCACCCTGCGCATTCGGCAAATGCGCTATCCTAACCTACACAAATGCACCTCTATGCAAATGCACTATCCTATCTCGTGCAGATGCCTCATCAGGCAAATGCGCTAATCCCCTCGTGCATATGCTACACTAAGCAAATGTGTTATCCCATTTGGCGAAAGCATGACTTTGTCGCGCAAGCACCAATCCATCTAGTGCAGATGCCACTCTAGGAGAAAGCACTAATTTACCCTGCATATGCACGCCACTTTGCAAAAGCATGCATAGACCTAGCATATGTGCTAATATGTAACAAAAGTGCTAAACCACTTTCAAAAGTGTCATTTCACAACAAAAGTGCTAATCTAAGCTACAAATGCGCTAATCGTGATTCAAAAGCACCAATCGAGCATTACAACGCATTTGATCTAACCAATTTCTACCCACATTTATGGTGCATTAAATATTGCTCCTAAGCTACCCCTAAGGACCTAAGATTAGGTACATACCACAACGCCTGAGCCTCGAGGTCTTTGGAACGTCTGAATCCACTTCTTGCAATGCTTGTGTCATGGAATGCCCGCCATCTTGCATGTGCTCCTTTGCTCTCTCTCTCACTCTAATCTCAAAGGGTTGTGTGCGTAAATGAGGCTTATGGGCCCCCCTTAGCCCTATTTATAGGTCCCCCAACCCTAATTTTCTTAGCCCTAACCTAGTTTTTCACCCCTAGCCCTCATACCACAATTGTTTTTCTCCATTCTTTCCTCTGAGCCAATTTTTTACCCTGCATCTCTTATCCACCACCATTTCTTCTTTTTGAGAGTTCACCCAAAAAAATATTTTTTCCCGACTGACCTCTCGAGGGGGCTTACATTCTCCCTCCATCCTCCCTTCAGTTGACTGGGGAAAAATCCATTTTCTTTGATATGATGTCATTTCTTCGTCACGACACCATATCAAAGAAGGGAAAAATGTAGATACCATAAAATGACCAAGCCTTCACCACCATTTTTTACATCACCCTAGCATCACCTTCACACTAACATGACCTCCTTCTCCTTCACCATTTACTTTAATTAAATAAATTAGTTTTATTTAATTAATTTATCTAATTCCATTTCCCCCATCATGGATTAACTAAATAAATTTTAATTAATCATTTGTCTTCATCCATAATTAATTAAATAAATTACATTTTATTTAATAATTAAACCTTAGCCTCCATCACCTAAAAATTAATTAATGTATCCCACTAACTGTCCTACAACCATGATTAATTAAATAAATCTCATTTAATTAATCTTAAACCTCATTTAACCCCTCTCCAACAATTAATTAAATAATTCCTATTATTTAATTAATTGTCTTGCCACTTGTCCTCATCCTCACTCACCTCACAAATAAAACAAATTAAAAATTCCCACAAAAGGACAAAACAAAAAAGTCAACCTCACCTCTTAATCTCCACCCTTCATTTCAAAATCCATCTTTTAATCTCCATCATTCACATGAAGATGCCCTAGGATTCAATCTCAACCATTGATCCTATCTTCCACCTTTTAATCCCATCCATTCATTCTGTGCCTCTTATTCCTATTTGAGCTCCTCACCTCTCATTTATATTTGACCTTAGCACCTCTTAATTTCATCCCTTCATCCCACCTCTTAATCTCAGCCCTTCAATCCATCTCATCTAAAATCTATAAATAAACCTACTCCTAGTCATTTTCAACATAGCATTTTCAAGTAGCCATATGTTGTCCAAATCTCTGCTCATTTATCTCCATTAGACTTAGGGTTTATGCTAGTTTAATGAGAGCAATCCACGTTCCATAGTATCATTTGAGTATATCTAGGATTGCAGTTTGGGTGCATGCTTCCTCAAGTCTATCAAGGAGGAGAAATGGTTCAAGGTTGAAAGTATATGCATTTATTTGTTTATCTTTCATATTATTTTACCTTGTGATGTTTTGGGTCCTTCAGTAGGAAATTATGTATATTCATGTTTGTGATTTTCTATGAAGTTTTGTCTATGGGAAACCAATATGTAATGGAAAGTTCTCTATAGATGGTATGGTATTTCTAGAAATTGATTTTTTTAGCAATCGTGTGGTCACATATATTGACTTCTTAGACGTTCTTAATTAGTCTTTGGTATCAAGGATGGGCTCCACAGTGAAGAAATGCTAGATTGTTAGATAAAAATATGTTTTTTTTGAATATACATAAGGGGTTATGTGGATTATTTGCAAATAACTAAATATTTTTCCTTTCTATAAAGTTCTCATTTTATTTAATGTTGCCTGAGATGAGCTTGCAACTATATTAATCAAATTCTTGGGCATATTTTAGTTAACTAGGTGGAATTAACTTTATCTTTGCATATGTTGCTAACTCTTGGCTCTATCTCTAATGGATGAGGTACTGGCCATGATGGTAATTGATCACACTTTAAATCTTAAAATCTTTCTTTTTCAGATAAGCTATTATAAGGTAATTTATTAGTTATTGGTTTACAAGTGTTTCTAGGAGATTCTACTTACATAGATCTTTGGAGGTAAATTCATTGGGTTCTTATCTATTGTTAAATCTTATTAAACTCGGTCTCTAATTTGTTGTTTTCTAGATCTTAATTTGTAGCCTTATTAAGCTAGTATGAGATATGGCTTGTGACAAATTTTTGGGTTGTCTTCATACAAAGTGTATAGCTTATCTTACAATGTCAAGCATTTATTTCTATTTAACTATCATGTAGGATCTTTAAGAAAATCCTCCTTGGTCTAACAAAGCCTAAAGTGTAGAGGGGTTTCCCTCTCTTGTTAGTTGGCCCAAGTTTACCTGTAACTAATAATGAATTTCACTTGAGTGTTTAAGTTGACATTTCCTTGGAAGTTGGGTGTTTCTTGTAGAATTTCAAGGTGACCACTTGGCTAACCCTTTGTCACTTTTACATGCATTGACATCTCTTCTTAAGCATTTGGCTCTTTGTACACTTATAAACCATTCCTACTAAAATGAACATGTTTTTAACATCCATGTTGAGCCATACATCCTAGAGTATGTAAAAATATCATATACCACTAGTCATTTGGTCAAGAAAAAGGAATTGCAATATATATGTGCATGGCAAGTGTGTATACATACAAGACCCCTAGGGATTAAAATAAATTTTAGTGACATCTAGAGGTATCAATGTCACCTTTGGCCCTAACAAAGGGACCTAGAGCAAGAAATCTAAGAACCCACACCACTATGCAAGGAGTATTTGTGTTGTCCCAAATATAGAATTTTTAATCTATTTGTAATTTCTTGATTTTTGGTATTTTTTGTATTTTGAACAAACAAAGAATAATGGAAATAGCAACAGGAAACACTATGTATTGATTTGTAAATATTAAATGATAGAGAACCCTTGTATCAATCCCTTGTTCAAAAACTCACTAAGATCAAACCCTTAAATCAAATCTAGATTAAAAATAAGGACCTTACAATAGCATATAGATTTAGATCTAACACTTATTTGTATTTTGTAATCGGTGTATTGCTTTCTTTTAGATAGTATTCATAATTTTAACAATTGAATACATATTTAGGTAACATAGAAATGGTATAATTATGACTAGATTACTGAAAGGGGTTAGATAGAGGTCATGGAAACATATATTTTAGCTAATGATGAGTTCACCTATCCTATCCCCATTGTATGGTTCCAATATGATGATGCCCTAGTAATAAGTCGAAGGATGTTAAAGCTACTGATTGGTGGTCTAAACAGGTGCCACAATAGTAGTAATTATATCCTTAAACTTCAAGACGATTTGTTTAGGATATCAAACCCTCACTAATTGGTGCATCCCCTTTCCCACAAAAGGATCACTCAATAGATGATGATGCAGTAGGTGTAATTAGTTGTTAAATTATCCCAAAATGATGTGCCTAGCAATGGTATGTATGATGAATGAACCCTAGCTATTGGCAGCCTCCAAATTTGTAGTTTGCAACCACAAAAATGATGTGCTTCAACTTACAAGGTGATGTAGAATTGCTCCAACAACCTCAACACTTCAATCCAACCGTAAACCTTATAACTTTTATCAGCGATCAACTACCTAGGGTTAGCCTCATCTCTGAATTTAACCCTTGCAACGATCTAATCCTTCAAGGACATCCAACTGGACTTTAATTTCGATCAACTCAATACAATGGCATCCAAGATTTGCTTGCAAATTCAATTTGCCCTAGACCTACAATTGACACACATATTTCTAATTTAGTCCACTTGCAAATCCTAAGCAAAGATTGCTAAGAAGAGGGTAGGTTTTTTGTCCTAACCTTGGCCAATCCAATCAAAGGGTTTTTGTCCTTGATGCTAGATCATTCAAGAAAACTCCAAAGCAATAGGAATACCAAAATTTAGATGCCCAAATGGAAGAATGAAACTTGTAGATACACCTTTCCTTGGATAGGTCTTATGGGGCCAAATTGAGCGCCACTTTTGAGTTTTGAATTTTTACTTTATATATATATATTCTTATTAAATAATATTATTGTTAAAAAATATATTTTAATTAATAATAATAGTAAGATTATTGGCCGAAAAAAGGGGACATGGCAATCCTCCCTTACCCAAATTGCTTGCCCTCAAGCAATTTCAAATTTGGATGATAAAAAATCTCCACTCCTTCCCATGTAGCATCTTCAAGTGGAAGATTCTTTTATTTCACCAAGTACACCATGATGACCTTGCTTCTTGACCTCCTCTCTCTAATGTCGATGATAGCTTCAAGCTCCAAAATAAATTTACCTTCGTCATCAAGTGGTGGCAGCTCCATAGAAGGAGTAACAAGCTGTCCAAGTACCCTCTTAAGGCATGGCACATGAAAAACATTGTGAATTTTGTTGTTTTTTGATAGCTCCAACTCATATGCAACCTCTCCTATCCTCTAGATGATCTTGTAAGGCCCATAAATTTGTGGTTTGAGCTTCTTCAAACCACTCCCTTTGAGGGAAGATTGCCTATAGAGCTACAATGTCAAAAAAAACCATGTCTCCCACCTCAAAAGTCCTCTCCAAATGGTGACGATCAACATACATCTTTTGCTAATTTTGGGCATGTTGTAAGTTCTCCTTGAGTGCATTCAAAATATCTAGACTTTGCTATACCAAATATCTAGATCTAGGAACTCTACTATTTAAAATAATCATATCCACGAATGATGATGCATCATAATTATATAGTGCTTTGAAAGGAGTCATACCTATCAACATATGATGAGTGGAATTGTAGCAATACTCCCCAAGATGGAGCCACTTAATCCATGTTGTTTGTTGCCCTATAACATAATTCCTCAAATACCATTTGATCCATTTGTTCACAGTCTCCATTTGCCCATTCGTTTGTGTGTGATAACTAGTGTTGGAAGTCAACTTTGTGCCTATCAATAGGAATAGTTCTTGCCAAAACAAACTAATGAATTTGTTGTCCCTATCACTCACAATGTTCCTAGGCAACCCATGTAGTCTAAACACCTCTCTAAAAAAAAATCAGCCACTTGTGGAGTCTTATACTCTAAGGATATAGCATAAAAATGAGCATACTTTGTGATTCTATCCACAACCACAAAAATACAATCCTTACCTTGTACTCACGGAAGACTAATGATAAAATCCATGGAAATGCTCTCCCATTTTTTATTCAAGATAAGTAGGAGTTGCAACAATCTGGTAGGAAATTTTCATTCTACCTTATTTTGCTGACAAACCAAACATTCGCTAACATGCTTTAGGACATCTCCCTTGAGGCCTTTCCATGAAAACTACTCTCTCACCTACCTGTACATCTTGTAATACCCCTAGTGACCAGCCAATGGTGTGTCATGACATGCTATTCAAAATCTTCTCCTTAATCCTCGATTTGGGGATAAGGTACACACAATCCCTGTAGAGCATGAGTTCATTCGCCACTCTGTACCTATTATCATTTATCTTACCATCCAAAATTTCAATAGCAAAGGTGTTATTGGCATACTCACCTATGATAGAAATCCTCCAATCCGTAGATACATTGGTCAATGAGCACAAATAAGGTTTTATAGATAATGCATCAGCCACAACATTATTCTTCCCTTTCACATACTCAATATCAAAATCATAGGCGTGCAACTTACTCACCCACTTTTGTTATCTATCATTTAAATCTTTTTGATTGAGGAAGAACTTCAAACTATTGTGATCTATTTTCACCAGATCTCCCGCAGACCAAATACTGCATAAACTTATCTAATGTATGCATGATGGATAGCATCTCCTTGCCATAAATAGAGAAGCTCCTCTCTAACTCCTTGAAATTCCTACTCTTAAATGCTATAGGATGTTTGTTTTTCATCACCGCTCCAATCACTTCTTCTGAAGCATCACACTCCAAAACAAAAGGAAATAAAAAATCTAGAATGGCTAAAATGGGACATAAACTCATTACCTCCTTGAGCTTATTAAAATCTATTTGTGTTGAATCACTCCAAGAGAATGCTCCCTTCTTCATCAAATCTATCAACAGGGCAACCAGCTATGAAAACCCTTTGATGAACCTCCTATAATAGCTACAAAGGCAAAAAATCCTCACAAGTGTGATATGTTCTTCAATGGAGGCCAATCCAAGATTGCCTTAATCTTACCATCATCCACTCTAACCCATTGGGCACTAATCTTATGCCCTATATAATATCTCTATCAATTTGAACTCACATTTTGATGCCTTAGCAAAAAGTGATTGTTGCTCTAGGATACCAAGTACCTCATCTATGTGCCTCAAATGATCCTCCCAAGTCTTGCTATAGATCAATATGTCATCAATGAAAACCAACACAAATTTCCTCAGCTGCTTGATAAATACCTGATTCATGCAAGATTAGAATGTGGTGGGTGTATTATTAAGTTCAAATGGCAATACTAGAAAATCGTAGTGCCCGTAATGACACCTAAAATTCATCTTGTGCACATCCTCATTTCTCACCTTAATCTGATGGAATGCTAATTGCAAAGCAATCTTAGAAAAGTACACTATGCCATGAAGCTCATCTATCAATTCATCAATCCTAGGAATAGGGTAGCAATTCTTGATCATCTTCTTGTTGAGTTCCCTATAGTCAATGCACATCCTCGTGGTATTGTCATTCTTCTTAACTAACACCACGGAAAAAGTAAATGGGCTAAATCTCAGTTGTATGTGTCTCATGTCTAACAACACCTTAATCTCCTTCTCAATCTCTTTCTTGTGCTTCCTTGGATGGTGATAAGGTGTAGTGATAACTAGCTTCAACCCCTCCTCCAAATCAATGACATGTTGAAACTCTCTATCTAGTGGTAATCCTAGAGGAATATCATTGAATACCATGCTATGCTTATCCAGGATGTACTAAATATCAACATGAATAACTTTTTCACCTATAGATGAAACTAAATGCATGATCAAGCATTGTGATGTCCAAGCTACCCGTCCTCTACAGAAAGCTCTCTCCATCCTCTTGGCTAAAACAACCCTTGGTGCTCCATTAGATAAGCCTTAAAGAACCACCTCCTTACCATCTAATTTGAATTTCAGATCCATAGTCTGATAATTCTATGTAATCTCATCAAATGAATGCAACCACTGCACACCCAAAACAATATTTGTCTCACCTATACCAACCACATAAAATTCATCACATACTCTATGTCTCCAAAGGTGATAGCAAGCTGATGGATCCTCCTGGTGTAGGGGATAGTAAATCCATTGGCCACAATTACATTAAATCCCTCAAAATCATTTGTCTTCAATCCCATCCTAGTCACCAATCCCTCATCAATACAATTGTGGGTGGCTCCACTGTTGATGAAAATTGTCACTCTATGACTTGTAATACTCTGCGCACTTGAAAAGGATGATATATAGGTGCCCTTAAAAGAGTGGCAAGTGTGCCTCCTAAAGACTCCCCTCCTTCCTTGTCCTCCTGCACTACTCCCTCAAAATCTACCTCGGGCTTGGGCTCCTCTAGTTTTGAATCCTCGTCAGAGACTACCTCTATGTAGTGTACCTATCCCTTCCCCAAACATTTGTGTCTTGGCTCCCATGGCTCTCGATAAGTAAAGCACAATTTCTTCCTCCAAATCTCATTCTTAGATTCTCTCATCTTGCTTGGTTTATGAGGTAATGCCTTAGGTTGCAAGAAACCCTTGTGGAATGGTTTCTTATGTTGATCTATTGGTGCACTCTTGGGATAGAACTTGTTCTTGGTTGTTGAAACCTCCAAATCCAAAGCCCTTTCAATAGCATCTTGTAGAGATGTCAGCTCAAAATCTCTAACCAAACCCCAAAGTGTTTCGATTAGCTCCTTGATTAAAAAAATCATGAGTCTCCTCTCGGTCACATCTGGCACCATGACTGATACTCGTTAAAATTCTTCTACATAATCATCCACTAAACCATGTTGTCTCAAATGTGTCAACTCTCTAAAATAAATCATAGGATCCCTCCTATCAAACCTGTCTATGAGCCTCTATGTGGAATTAGCATATGTCACAATATGACTATGTCCCTATGTGATTAACCTGTGATGCCACCACTCATGAGCTACACCCTCCAAATGAAGAATAACAAATTTGATAGCTTCCATTTCCATCATAAGGATGAGTGAAAGATATGTATCCAATTTATGGACCCACGCTCGTGCAATGACTTTTCCCAAGCCATCAAAGGGTGGGAGAGTCAACTTATCTCTGTTGTAAATCTCTATGGAGTTGATGTGTAGGATGTCTTCTTTCCCCTCTTGGCCCATTCCTTGCTCTAGCATGGTTCTAGTTTGCAAATGAAATCTGATTTTTGACATCTGGGTCAAGTCTCATGTACTCATCTATGCAGGCATTAATGTCATTTGTTTTTGGGTTTGGCTCCTCCTCTTCCTAGGGTGGCTCAATTCTAGGCAAAAAGGTAGGTTGGAAGGGTCTAGATGTTGATCCAATTGGAGTCCTATTATTATTTGCATGATTTATGGTTCCATTCTGATTTGAGTTTCTTCCTTCTCCCATAAATGATGGAATTGATAGTAGAATCCATGTTCCGCATCATTCGGATGATCATCTGTGTCAAATGTTCCTTCCTCTGCATAAAAGCCTTCAGCCCATCTCCCTGATCTGCCATGTTCTCCTTACCTCTGTCTCCTATTCTGGCACTATCTTGTGATGTTGTTTCTAATCTTCTTCTTCTCTCTTTCCAAGGCCCTTTGGTCTCTTTGACTTAATTGCATTCAATAACAGGATAGCAAGTCTACAAGCTTTGATACCAATGTGTTATCCCAAACATAGAATTTTCTGATCTATTTGTAATTTATTGATTTTTGGTATTTTTTGTATTTTGAACAAACAAAGAAAGATGAAAATAGTGACTGGAAACACTATGTACTGATTTGTAAACAATAAATGATAGAGAACCCTTGTATCAAGCCCTTGTTCAGAAAATCACTAAGGTCAAACTCTTAAATCAAATCTGGATTAAAATTAAGGACCTTACAACAGCATACAAATTTAGATCTGACACTTATTTGTATTTTGCAAACAGTGTATTGCTTGCTTTTAGACAATATTCATAATTTTAACAATTGAATTCACATTAGGTAACATAGAAATGGTATAATTCTGACCAGATTACTGAAAGGGGTCAGATAGAGGTTGTGGAAACATATATTTCAGCTAATGATGAGTTCACCTTTCCTATCCCCGTTGTATGGTTCCAATCTAATGATGCCCTGGTAATAAGTCAAAGGATGTTGAAGTTGTTGATTGAGGGCCTGAACAGGTGCCATAGTAGCAGTAATTTTTTCCTTAAACTTCAATTTGATCTATTCAGGATACCAAACCCTCACTAACTGGTGCGGCCCCTTTCCCCCAAAAGGATCGCTCAATAGATGATGATGCAATAGGCATGATCAGTTGTTAGACTGTCCCAAACTGATGTGGCCAGCAAGGGTATGTATGATGAATGAACCCTAGTTGTTGGCAGTTCCAACTTGAATGTAATTCATCTCAACTCAATACAATGGCGTCCAAGATTTACTTGAGAATCCAGTTTTCCCTAGACCTGCAATTAACACACAGATTTCTAATTCAGTCCACTTGCAATTCCTGAGAGAAGATTGCCATGAAGAGGGTAGCAACCAATCTAATCAAGGGTTTTCATCCTTGATGCTAGATCTTTTGAGAAAACTCCAAAGCAATAGGAATACCAAAATTCAGATGCTCAAATGGAAGAATGAAACTTGTAGATATACCTTTCCTTAGATAGGTCTCATGGGCCCAAATTGAGCGCCACTTTTTATAATAAAATAAAGTAAAAATTCAAAACTAAAAAGTGGCGCTCAATTTGGGCCCATGAGACCTATCTAAGGAAAGGTATATCTACAAGTTTCATTCTTCCATTTGGCATTTGAATAAATATGTATTCTTATTATATAATATTAGTATTAAAATAAACTATTTTAATTAATAATAATAGTAAGATTATTGTCACGAAAAAGGGGACATGACAACATTGCTTTAGTGATCTAGTAAGGTCACTTCTACAACCACCTTATTGACCTAGACAACACATTGGATGGTCTCATCTATCATAGAGTGGGCATCATTCATCTTTTGTGTCTTCTCAACAACATAGGTGGTCCCTTTACGAGACATGAAAGTTTCCTGAGATGGCTTTAGCAATTTCTCTTCAATAGAACATACTAGATAGCCAACCTCCAAAGTAGGAGGAACAAAACAATCTACCAGATGCTAATGCCCAAGATCTACCATATGGAGATTCAGGTAAACTTAACTTTCTCTTGTTTTCTATTCAAAACTTGATATTGAAACTTTAATTGGCTATTTCCTTTTTGGGTCAAATGATGTTATAGTAATTGTTTCCTTTTTGAAGCTACATAATACTTTAGTACTTTATTTTCTTTGGCTTGGCCTGATTTGCATGTTTTCGGACATGATGCCATTTTGTCCCTTCTTTTTTGTGAATAGATTGTTTTTTGTTACTTTATGATATAAAAACCTATGTCATTAAAAAAAAAAATTAATTCAATACGTTAGGACCTATATCTTTTACTTTACAATCTTTAGTTTGTTAAAGTTTTCATTCCAAAACACAGATAAGGTTCTTAAGGTTTTCATTCCAAGGCATAGACAAGCTTCAACACTTAAATCTTACTTAAAATTAGATAATTCTCAAAGGTTTATTCAATTTCTTTGGGTTATACTCCTACCAACTTGGCTCTAGAATGACTCTCTCTAACCTCTTCTAGATGTCTCCCCTTCAACATTTCACATCATCCACATTACTCACATCCCTCTTTATAGGCATCTCACCTCTTACATTTCATTCATCAGCTTCATTTTGTTTCTAAGCCAATCCATTGTCTATATTATTTTTCCCCTCCGTTTTTGTGTATTATCAAGTTGTTTTGCTCATGCAATCGAGTCCTGGCCTCTTCAAGGTCACACATTCGGCATATCATCAAGATCGGTAAGGCCTCTTGCCCTATACTTTGTAGGATAGCAAGTTAGTCCACATGTCTTTTCCTCTCAGCCTGAAGTGGCAAGTCGTACACACCCCCAAAATATCCCACTTTGGCTGCAATATGTTGCCATCCAATTTTCAATGATGAATCTTGTCTCATTATGATCTTATGATCTAGCTACTGTCCAATTACAAATTGCATCTCTTTCGATGCTTGATATTAACTTTTTGACTTTCTTCGCTTTTGCTCCGGATCAAATTGGTCTAGATGACTTGTCACAGTGTATCATTAAACTGTACGTTGTGTTTTATCTTTAACTACTATGCACAGTCCATCATTGGAGTTGCATTTTTTTTGTTGTTATTGCCTTTCTTTCTGTCTCATATACCCTTTAGTTTGTATAAGTGTGTGTTTATGAAGTGTCGTCCTTGGAATTGTTCCCATTGTAACTAAAGGAAGTTCTTTTGCAATGGCCTCACTACATTTTTTAATCCAAACGTTCAAATGGTCTTTCTACAAATTGTGCCTGAAACCAATAAATCTTCCAATCTCTGTCTCAAGTTATAATCAATCTTAATGCCAGTTCATTGTCCATCTCAGCTATGAACAACTGGCAGATAATTGTCACACAGTACAAAACAACATTTAATTAGTTAAGGCAGTGCAATGTCTGATAAATTTAAACCTAACCATCAGTATCTCCTACATGCAGTGTCTGCTAAAATATGTTGCAGACTTTTACAACGGTACAAGAACAAATAGGCACTGCACAAACAGATAATTTGGCCCTGAAACAGTGTTGTACATTCCCACCAACTATAGTTGAATACCAGAGTGTAGAATGAAGATTTTACTTTATGTGAAATTTTCTCTTCAAGTTTCTAATCAGAGATGATCTAATTACCCACAATTAATTTTTGTGGGTCATGGTTGTGTATCAAAATTAATATGGAGGTGTAGGCTGTACATTTACAGCACTCAATATTGTTAGTACATTGAAAGACAATATTGACAACATATTTAGTTGCCTTACCAGTAGAGAAGAGTTTTATCTTGCCTGTGTATTTCAGGTGCAGCTGGCACCACAGGCAGTTCAATACTTCAGTTTGACCTAAATCCATCTATAACTTTATTTTCAATAAATGCAAATTTTATGTTTGCAGACCATAATAACACAATATTTCTGCCATGCCAAGGGCAACAAAGATTAAATGTAAACTTCTAGTACTATACTAGCACAATCTCATATATTGTTGTGGAAAAAAGGCTACAGCTGCTACAGTTCTGAGGTAGCAGGTCTGAAAAGTGAATTAACTGAAGTCTTCATTCCCTATTGAGGACATATTTTGTCACTCAAACTTCATCCTGCGTCCTCAACATGTCCCCATTTTGTTTTCTGACAAACAGTAAACATAAACTTCCAACATAGTGATCCATCTCCGGGAAAGAAAAAAATACGATCCCAATAAATATTAAAGCCATTAATCAAAGTTCTAATGATGAATAATAGATAAAAATGCTCATATCTTGCTGAGAAATAAAGTGTTACAATTTTCGCAAAGCATGGGGCTATGATTTTATTGGCTTTTTTGTCTTATTTTTTAATGTTCTCGTGTTAGTATTATAAAATGTATTGTTAGTATATAGTTGGACAGTTAGTAATCTTACAAAAACTGAGCAGAGAATGATTACCAAGATATTTGATAGAGAAATAAGGAGCAAAATCATCTCTATATAAGATTACAAAAGACTTATCTAATGTGGATAAAGAACCATAACTATTAAAGTAAAAAGAAAAAAAGAACATACCTAATGTTTGTCCTAAATTTGGAACGACTCTATTAAAACCTAAGCTAAAAGCTAATTGACCTTTATAAACTAAGCATTACTTTAATACCCTCCCTTAATGGTCAATCTACTAATTACACCAAGCTTATTCCAAAATTTTACAAATTTGTCGGGACTCAAAGACTTGGTAAAAATGTCTGCAGTTTGATCCTTGGAAAAACAATACTGCAACATAACCAATCCATCTTCTACAATTTGTTTGATAAATGACAATGTAGTTCCACATGTTTGGTACACTCGTGGAAGGATGGATTCTTGGCAAGTTTCAACACCCCTTGATTGTCACAGAACAAGGGTGAAGGCTCTACTTGAAGCATCTTCATGTCTGAAAACATCCTTCTAAGCCATACTACCTCACATGTTGCTTTTACTACTCCTTGAGATTCTACTTCTGTCGAGGATAAAGCTACAAACTATTGTTTTTTGTTGGTCCATGTGACTAGACTTGTGCCAAAGATGAAAACATATCTAGAAGTAGATTTTCTATCATCCACAGAACTTGCCCAATTTGAATATGTAAACCCAACCAACCTAAAATCTTTGCTTCTGTTGTATAGAATGCCAAAGTCAAGTGTCCCTTTCATATATCACAACACCCTTTTCACTACAATCCAATGTTCTACTTTGAGTGTTGCAATGAATCTAGAAATGAAACTTACAACATAGCTCAAATCAGGTCTAGTGGTTGAAAGATACATTAAGCTCCCCATTAATTGCCTGTAAGCTAGCTCATTGATGGTCTTAGAGGCAATTTTAGCTGAAAGTTTCAGCCCTTTCTCCATAGGTGTTAACGAGATTTTACAATTTGTCATTCTGAATTTGTTAAGCAAACTCTTGACATATTTAGATTGTGAAACAAAAATGTTGCCCCCTATTTGCCAAACTTCTACACCTAGATAGTAATGTAAGAGGCCTAGATCAGTCATGTCAAAAGCTTTACTCAAATTAGATTTGATTTGGTCAATTGCATGTGCCTCACTACCTGTAATAATGATGTCATCTATATATATGACCAGTAGAATGATATCATTATCAATGTTTTTGGCGTACCAATTTGGATCCGAAGGACTCCATTGGAATCCATGTTCAACAAAATACTTGTCAATTTTGATGTGCCATGCCTTGGGTGCCTGTTTTAGGCCATATAGAGTTTTCTTCAGTTGGCATACAAGATGCTCCTTCCCTACAATCTGAAAACACTATGGTCAAGATATGTACACTTCTTCCTCCAAATCTCCATTAAGGAAGGCACTTTTCACATCCATTTGATGGATTGTTTAGCCAAACTCAACTACCATGGCTAAGACTAATCAGATGGTGCTCATCTTTGTTGTAGGAGCAAAGGTCTCCTCATAGTCAATGTCATCTCTCTAAGAGAACCCTTTTGCAACCAACCGAGCTTTTGTACTTGTCAAGAGTACTGTAGATACCTAAAATTGACCGCATCCTAACACCACCTCTAATATCACTTTTTGACACTTTCAACACCTATAGTCACCATCATAATCCCATCCTAACCACATACATCTTAATACTAATTACTTAGATAAGTTATATTTATTTAATTAATTAGAATTATACCTTTAACATTCAACCATAGTCAAATTAATTTAAAAAAATTATCTATTTAATTAATCTAATTTTCCCACATCCCACTCGACTAATTAATTAAATAATTCATAATTACCTTTAACATTCATCCATCATCAAATTCATTTTAAAATTTTATATTTATTTAATTAATCTAATTTTCCCACATCCCACTCTACTAATTGATTAAATAATTCCTAATTACCTTTAACATTCATCCATCATCAAATTAATTAAAAAAAATTATATTTATTTAATTAATCTAATTTTCCCACATCCCACTCAACTAATTAATTAAATAATTTCATTATTTAATTAATTAGTCTAAAAATCCTAAATCATATCCTAACTAATTCCATCCTTATCCATTATACACAAATAAATTAATTAAAAATTCAACTAGTCACATGACTAACTTAATCTTGTCTAGATTCATTGAACTTAGACACTCTCACAAAAGTCAAACTAACTTTACATCTCCATCATCCATTTCATACCACATCTCTTAATCCTAGCCATTCACATAAGAATAAGCCCTAGAAGCTTTCGTCCTTCCCCTAATTCCTCTCATTCAATATAAGCCATCCACTTATCTTTAATCCCCACCATTCATCCATAGAATTTCTTAGAAACTTCCATTCTTCCTCTCATTTAATCTTAGCCATCCATTTATCTTTAATCTCAACCATCCATCCTTATACAATTTCTTAGAAACTTCTAACTTGCCCTAATCTTGTCTCATTCAATCCTAGCCATCTAATCCAAATGAATCCTAGCCCTCCATCCTCCATCTCAAATCTATAAATCTAGGCAGCCTCCTCCATCCATGGCATCAAGAAATATTTGCAGGTATGTTGCAATACCAAGGAGTCCATTAAAGCATCTCAACAAAGCAAATCATCACCAAGCATTTCATCACAAGGAGCCATCATTCACATCAAAGGAAAGGTATTGAGTTTCATTTGGTTTGCATTGCTTTAGTTTCCTTTCCTTTCATGCTCCAATCCCAAGTAGATGTAGTCTAGTTGCTTAGGTTGCATCCTGCATCTTTAGCTTAGATTTTTCCTCTCTACAAGTACCATCTACTTTGTACTTGACTTTGTACACCCATTTGCAGCCAATGGGTTTATCTAAGAGATCTCAAGTCTTATTTTTTATAAGATTTTCATGTTCCGTTGCCATGGGCTTTTCCCATTTAGGTTTTCCTTTTGCCTCCTCAAATACATGTGGCTCATAAACTCCTTGAATATTGGTCATTAGAGCAAAGTTAATTGTGTTATTCTTGCTCTTATCTCTCGATGATCTGCCCTTGATCATTTCACTTACTCGAATATCTCCAATGGTGCTTTTCCACCACTTTGATCTCTTCTTGGGAGCCTCTTCATCCAAATCAGTGTTGTCACCATGACTTGAACTATCTATTCCTATGTCATCTGGATGTTGATCCAAGCTATCATTAATGAAATCTGGGTCTATTAACGACCTGGAAGATTTGTCATGCTCTAAATCCCCCCTTCAGGTGGAGCTATCTAAAGTTGAACACCTAAATAGTAGGCCCTAACTGGTGGGAAATGCAACCAAAGCCCTGGTCACCCACAATTTTTGAAAAAAATTGCCAAAAATACAAGACAAAACCTGTAGACATCCACAAAAATGGTGGAATAAACCCTAGCCGTGATTTATTTTTCCTGAAACTACAACCCCCTTTTTTGTTGAGAATCCACCACGATTTTTAAAAAATCTGCCACAATTTTTTGAAAAAAATAGGCACGACTATTATACAAAAACCCTGGCATGATTTTGAGAGGGAATAGTCGTGATTTTAGACAAAATGATGACACGATTTTGTAAAAACAGATCTGCCCAAAAACTCTAAAAATTCTTGTGCACTTCTACCAGAAAACTTCACGCAAACTTGAAAATGAAGCTAGCCATGATTTTCAAAAATATGGCACAATTTTACACAAAAAAATATGCCCTCAATGTGTAAAAACAACCTGCAATTTTTTACACCCACGATGTAGAAAAATCGCCCAAAAATAAACTCTAATTTTTGTCCTTCATGTGATCCCGTACGAATCCCTACGTACGGTGTCTTTTGGTCTATTACTGTGCTATGAGCAATCCTCCAATCCATCATCGTTAGCAATAGTAAGCTCTAGCTAAGCTCTAATACCATATTGCAAAAACTGGGCACAGAATGAACACAACAATTATCCAATGTGGATAAGAACAATAACTAATAAAGCAAAAAGAATAAAGAATATTCTTAATTTCTATCCTAAAATCAGAATGACTTTATTAAAGCCTAAGCTAAAAAGTTAATTGACCATTATAAAGTAGGTACATTCGTTGTTAGACAAGTACTTCTACCCGATTGGGTCACTTAGGGGAGAGGGCCCCATAGTGGGTCACCCTAACTTCACCTCTCCACCTGGCACGCCACATCATCCGAATGAAATTATTTTTGCAATTTCCATGTAGACGATGATGTGGACAACCTAAATATTTCGTTTTAGCATGTTGGACATCAATTTGCCACGTGGACGACACATATTTTTGGCGGGGTCAAATTTTTGGCCATTTTTAGCTACAGACCGATGACCGGACACACCATACACTGGTGGCGGGAAGTGGCATCGTGAGTTGTGCTCGTGATGCTGTGTGGAAACCGAACAACTCGCCACCTTTTCATCACACACTCTCAAATTAACAAGGCGAGCCAGACGTAATTACACCAACGCAGACGCATTTACTTCACTTCCCTCCTTGTTTCACTGGTTATCATGCCTTGCCTTTTCACAGCTATGGAGCATTCAATGCTCCCATCCTTCACACTCAACAAACCCTTTGACACCATTACTGACTCTACTCTCTGCATTTGGTCATTGCAGATGGCACCCATACTAGTTCACCTTGGCGTTGTTAAGAAACCTGCATCCGCTGGCTTCACTCGTTTTTCCTTCGACTCTGGTAAGGATTTCTTATCCTGCTAAGGCAATGATCTTTATAGCTTGAAAACAAAGAAGATTTATTTGGTTTTTTTCTGTTTGCAATGCTTTATGTGCTCGTAAATTTAACGTTCTTCTGGTTTTCCATCTGCTTGTCTGTTTTGAAGTTTCAGTTTTCAAATAGGTTTTCAGTTGTTTAATTTTCTGTCTGCTTTCGCTCATGGCTTCGCTCGTTTATCCTTCGACCCTGATAAGGATATCTTATCCTACTAAGGCAATGATCTTTCTAGCTCGAAAAAAGAGGATTTATTTGGTTTTTTCTATTTCTATGTCCTATGGTTTATGCATGCAATATATATTGTTGTGAGTAGTCGTAAATAGAAGGCTCTTTTCATTTTCGGTCTGCATGAAATCATTAGGCTTCGATATTCAAATGGGCATTCAATTTTTTTTTAAAAAAATTGTTTGCAATGGCATTTTTTCCATCTATTGTTGTCTGTAATCATATTTGGAAGCTTCTTATGGTTTTCTCACTATTTGTAATCATGAGAGTTTGGTATTCAAATGGGGTTAGTGTTTATCCATGGGTTTTAAAATATTTTTTATTTTTCTTGTTTGCAATGGCTTCAGTCATTTATCCTTCAACCCTGCTAAGGATATTTTTAATTATTTGTACCATGGGTATTCAATTATTTTATATTTTTTTTGTTTGCAATGAGATTTTTTCCATCTATTATTGTATGTAATCATAAATAGAATCTTCTTATGATTTTATCACTATTTGTAATCATGAGGGTTCAATATTAAAAAAGGGGTTATTATTTATCCATGGGTATTCAATTATTTTATATATTTTTTTGTTTGCAATAAAATTTTCTCCATATATTGTTGTATGTAATCATACATGGAAGTTTCTTATGGTTTTCTCACTGTTTGAAATCATGAGGGGTCAATATTAAAATGGGGTTATTATTTATCCATGGGTATTCAATTATTTTATATATTTTTTGTTTGCAATGAGATTTTTCTCTATCTATTGCTATCTGTAATCATAAATAGAAACTTCTTATGATTTTTTCACTGTTTGAATTCATGAGGGTTGGGTATTAAAATGGGGTTATTATTTATCCATGGGTATTCAAATATTTTATAACTTTTTTGTTTGCAATGGGATTTTCTCTATCTATTGATGTCTGTAATCATAAATAGAAGTTTCTTATGGTTTTCTTATGGTCAAATCAGGCCACACACAGAACAAAAATAGGATAGGAACAACAGACAGACCGCTATTGAACAACAGACAAGGACTAGACAACCCCAGAACCTGAGGGGACGAATATGACTCCCTTAACTCTAGGCCGCAAAGTAGCGACCAACTTGGGGGTCCCTTCTTCTTTCTCTGAACAACAGACCAAGAAGACATAGAATCGAATTCCACCGAGCAAGGCGAGAGGAGCGGATCCTCAACAACTAGCATGGGAAAAGAGTCACCACGTAGTGAGGGAGCCGGTAGTGTAGAAGAGGAATCAGGAGCAACAACAGAGGTGATCAATGAGGGACAAACAAGCTCTACCTAAACAGTAACAATACATCGAGGCACCAAAGGTTCCACTGAAGGATTAGCTGGAAGAGGATCCTAGGGAGAATTAGTCTCCTAAAAAGATTCAATCAAGGAAGGATCATCCTCCTTGGAGGAACCAACAGAAGAGGGAGTGCCCACCGTGAGATGTGCAAAGAGAGCATCCTTCCACCAAGTTGTCACACCCTTGCGACAAGCAAGAGGGTAGCTAGAAGCCAAATGACCCACAGAGAAAGATCTCTTGCACCGAAAAGGGAGGCCCTCATAGTCCAGAAGTTGCGTCCATGGTCTGTCCTCCACCATCAAGACCACATCACCATGGAGAGGTTTGGAGATGTCCATATCAACTAAAATATGAGCCACCATAGTATGCCCAAGATCCCAAGTCATAGAGTCCACCTTCAAAAAGCTTCCAATGGTGTTGCCTATAGCTTCATAACATGATTCCTCCCAAAACTATAGAGAGATATTCTACAGTTGGACCCAAACTAGTCTAGTATTCAGTAGCTCCGTAAGAGGATTGAAAGAGCAAGTCCAAGGCCTGATGGATAGCGAATGATCACCCCACAACCACCCCCTGTCTAGCACTCAATCTTGCTCCTTAGAAGTAGTGAAGGTTGCGATGAAGAACCCCCTTGCACTGGGGAAGAATTCAATCTGCCCAGTGACAATAGGCTTCTAGGAGACCAAAACCTAGCCATGGAGATCGGGAAGGGAGGGCCACAATCCATTAAACCTGTAGACCACTCCATGTCTCAAATAGAAACTCTCATTTTCTGCAATCTCAGGTCCACATACCACAACAAGGGAAGCACGCGCACAGGGCAAAGGCCTAACCCTAGCCTAAACATGTAGAGTAAGAGCATGAGCAACAGCATCCGTAAAAGACTTCTTATGGCCACCTGAAGCGGCCCTAACAGACAAACCAACAACAGGGGTGCCACCAAAACTCGGAATAGACGACTACTTCTCAAAAAATTTAGGTGCAAAGGGACCACCGAACACCCAAACACCAGGATCGACATCATGGGCAAGAGCACCAACCACAGTCCCCACCCCCAAGGTGTTGAAACCTAAATTCCCATCAGAAACCAAGAGCATGCTCTTACGGTAGCCACGCCACTCCTGATGCACCTAGCCATCCTCAAAATGCCACACCCTTCCGCAGCAAGCACGCTGCTGAACACAAGCACACTGGTGCCAGAGCTGGGCGCCAATGGCAGTGAACCCATCCCACAACCCTCGCAGTTCAAACGCCAAGATTCCTACTCAACGCTCATGTTTTCTCGACTTGCTAGTGTTACAATGAAGTAATTGTTATTGATTCAATTTAGATGTTGCATGCATAAACCATAGGACATAAAAATAGAAAAAACCAAATAAATCCTCTTTTTTGTTAAGCTAGAGAGATCATTGCCTTAGGAGGATAGGATATCCTTACCAGGGTCAAAGGATAAATGAGCAAAGCCATTGCAAACAATAAAAACAGGAAATATTTTAATACCCATGGATAAACAGTAACCCCATTTTAATACCAAACCCTCATGATTACAAATAATGAGAAAACCATAAGAAGCTTCCATTTATGATTACAGACAGCAATAGATGAAAAAAATCCCATTCCAAAGAAAAAATATATATAAAATAATTGAATACCCGTGGATAACTAATAACCCCATTTCAATACCTAGAGCATATATTATGTTTTGAACAAATATATATACACATATTATGCATATGCATATGCATAAGTATTGTGTATATGCATATGCATATGCGTATGTTTATACATATGCATATGTATGTTTATATTACATTTTGATTGTATATGGATAAACAATAACCCCATTTGTGAACTAAAGGCTCATGACTTCAACCAGATAAAAAACGAAAAGAACCTTCCATTTACGAGCATATTAAACACTCTCACATATATGTATATATATTACATTATGAATAAATATGTGTGTGTGTGTATGCATATGCATGTGCATGTTAATACATCTACATATGTATGTATTTATTACATTACAAATGTGTGTGTGTGTGTGTATATATATATATATATATATACACATATGCATATGTATGTTTATATATGCATGTGTATGTATATATTACATTATGAATGTAAATATATATGCATATGTATATGTATGTATATATGTATATGCCATATGTATGTATATATACATACTTGTGATTGTGTGTATGTATGTTTGTCAGAGCATGATTGTATATGGATATGCATCCACTTTCAGAGGTGTAAGGAACTACAATCAAGCAGTGAAAAAAAGAGGACAACAAGTTAACATTTCAGACCACACAAGCATTCAACCAAGTCAATCAGCCTCTCCATTGTTTCCTACAAAACCATGATGTATTAAACTTTCTATGTGTATAAACCATATCAGTTGCATTTATGTTTTGCATATCCTTGTAAATCATTTATGTATGCCACCTAATATGAATAATAAAATATTAATGAAGTAAATCATTTTACTATTAATTGATTCAATTACAAATAACAGCTCGCCCCACTATGGTGAACTCCTATAGTCTTGATCTAAATGCATGATAATCCTATCAACTAGGACTACCTGTTAGTAGAGAACTATTCTACATGAACAAACCATTCTACTAGAGAACTATTCTCCTAGATAAGTGCATTGGGGAGACTTGCGTACCCAAAGGCATTTTGTGTTGACCTATGTTGTAGTCTACAAATCAAACTGATTTGATGATAACTACAATATAGATTTACACTAAAAATGCTTTTGCATTATCAAGAATCCTCAAAGTAGAGCCATCTCCAAAGCCTATGTGACCAGTTTCGATGCCATCTGCAACTACCAAATGCAGAGAGTAGAGTCAATAATGGTGTGAAAGGGTTTGTTGAGTGTGAGGGATGAGAGCATTGAATGCTCCATAGCTGCAAAAAGCCAAGGCACGATAACCAGTGAAACAAGGAGGGAAGTGAAGTAAATGCGTCTACGTGGGTGTAAATGTGTCTGGCTCACCTCGTTAATGCGAGAGTGTGCGATGAAAAGGTGGCGAGTTGTTTGGTTGCCCTGCGGCATCGCGAGCACAACTAACGATGCCACTTCCCGCCACCGGTGTATGGTGTGTCCGGTCGTCAGTCTACGTTTTAAAATGGTCAGAAATTTGACCCCGCCAAAGATACGTGTCGTCTACGTGGCAAATCGATGTCTAGCGTGTTAAAACAAAATATTTAGGTTGTCCACCTCATTGTACACATGTTTGAGTATAAATGCATATGGCTGAAATGAAGACATGCCATCTATAACAGTGAAGAATGTGAAGCCCATGTTGACCTTGACAGTTAGGTTGCACCACATTCATGCCCTCAACATATCATTTTACCTAAACAAGTTTTATGTTAACAATTGGGTGTTTACTAAATGCAAATCATTAACATGCCAAACACAGATCTGAATTCTTGTTTCATTAATTGGATTCAAAATACAAATCGTGCTATTACAAAATGCAAAAAAATGCCTCCCTAGGCTGCAATTTAAAACTTGTTTGTGTAGAATGATTGGTTGCTACCAATCTCATTCAAACCATGCTGGAAAACCTATTGGACTCAAAGTGGCAGAGGTTGTTGTTGCCTGGTTGCTTAACAAATTACTCCCAATCTTGTTCCCCTCCCTTGCTAGTGGACTTAGAGTGTTGTTCAAATGGGATGGTCTTAGGCCTATATTTTGTGTACTACTCACAATGGATGGGGTTACACTTGGAAATTGAGTGGTGGTCACAATGGGTGGGGTTAGACTTAAAGGAAATTGAGTGGTGGTCACATGGGATGGGGTTAGACTTGGAAATTGAGTGTTGGTCACATGGGATGGGGTTAGACTTGGAAATTGATTGCTAGTAAAATGGGATGGGGTTAGACTTGGAAGTTGACTGTTGGTCAAATGGGATGAAGTTATAGCTGTATGATAGTTAGGGATATGAATGTTAACCATCTCCCTAAACAAGGCATGATTTTCAGGCATAAGGTTTAAGGGCTTGCTTAAACGCCTTTGTCTCTATAGATCCAACCTTGCCATTTCAAGCACTTGTTCCTTTTTATCCTACTCCTTTTGAATCCTATCTTGCTCCCTTTTGAGCTCTTTTTCCTTTTTTTGTTGTTCCTTTGTTTGTCGTGCAATCTCTTTATCTAGTTTGGCTTGATCCTTCCACTCATTTGCAACAACAAGTGTTGTCTTTCTCTCCTCAATCTGCTCCCTCTCGTAGTTTTAACTCTTGAATTTCCTTCTTCCTTTGCTCTTGTTCCATTAACAGGTTCATGTATTGTCTGTTGTTAATAATTGGGACTGTCGACTCAACCGAATTCCTCTATCCTTTGTTGTCCTGAGATTTTTCTTCACAATGTGAACTGGCAGTTTGAGAAATTTGTTGATACGTGAATCCACTTGGGAACCCAAGGATTGGCTGGAATCTCCATGAATGTTGTGTTTAGCCTCATCGCAAAATGCCTTGGTATTCTGACTCAAATTTGTAATATCTTGGGTATCACCTTCTCCACAATCGGCATAGTAATGTACCATTTCATCCACATTCAACGTGGGTGGTGGAGAGGGGAAAGAGAATGTGCTGCCTTCTTCCTATGGATGCAAGTCATATCCTAAATTCATGCCTCCCTCTACCAACCATGATGGTTGGCCTGGGGGAGAGGGAAGGCTAAGTCCATCCATGTTAGTCTCTTGTTGACTTTTAGTCATGTCATCAACTAGTTAACCACCCACTGTAGGTTCAGCTAAATCATGTAAAGTTGTTTCCTCTCCCACTATTTCTGCAAGCCCTGACAACAATGTATTGGCAACTTCCACATCCGACACATCGACCCCGAAAAGACTAAGGATGTTCTGCACTGCAAAAGCATCATCGTGCATGCTGAACAGAAAAGTTTCGCTGGGGTGCATGTCCTCCGTTAGAGCATCTGGATTGAGGGGCCATATACCTATCATTTTAAAACCAGCAATGATGTTTGAAACTGTCAGTGACTTCTGAAAAGACTTGTTGCCCAATTCTGCTAATTATGCTCTTTTTATTTCCATGTTAGATATTTGGCCAGCCACGTTGCTCTTTCTGATTTGAAATATGACTTGAATGTTGAAAAAACACTAACATCTAATGGCTGCAATTTCTGTGGTGTGTGCGCTGGTAGTGTGAGCAAATCGATACCCAAAGACCTGGCTTCTTGGATGGTTGTCATGGCTACGTGGCTGCCATGGCCATCAAATATGAGCAAGTGCCTATTTGTCAGCGATACTCCACTCGGAACTGATCATGCAAAATGATGCAGCCAGTTCATAAACAGTTCTTTCATCATCCAAGAGTGGGGCTGGGCAACCATGCATGCACCTGGTTCGCAGCCATCAATGTAGTTTTTTAGTTGCTTTTAACCTTTGAAAAGATAGAAGCCCAGTATGCTCTGTCCAGCAGCATTAACACAGCATAAAATTGTTATCCATTCCCTACTCTTTGGAATAATGTATGAGACACTTCTGTTGCCTCTTCTGGCCAAAACTCGCATGGCTCCATTTCTCCCATCCTGAATTTTAGTTTCGTCACAATTCCAAATTTTATGTGGTCCGTATGAGTTGGCTTGATATGCTTTGGACAGTGTGTCATAGAATGCAGCAACTACAACAGGCCTAAGGTTTAGAGCTCTGTCTCTATCCAGTCCTTCCACTGTCCTCAATGTCAATTCAGGATGATGCCTTTTAAACCCAATCTTCCAGGACTTCCCAGGTAGCCCATCCATAAAAGGGTTTGGTCGTGTTTGGCATATTTGTGCGACTTCTGCTTTGAGATTAATAATCTTCAGCCCATAGCCCACTATTGTCATTTCTTTACACCATTCCACAATCAAACCCTCTTCATCTGTTGTCAATACTGTGGGAGGACCTTTTTTATGATGTTGTTAAACTACCTAACCAGTTGTTGAGTGTTGTTGTAGGGATTCCCCACTTTTTGGCTGCACTCCTTGTCGACAATCCATTATCCTCCACATCTTTCAATGTTGAATCCATATCCTCTTTCGTCCACTCCCATTGAACTAAAACTTTCTTGCTTCTAGCAACTGCATTTACTTGAATAACTGGCTCAACTGGTTGAGGACTGCTCTCGTTAGTAACTTGACTGTCTTCATCCAGCGGGACATGAGCATTTCTTTGTTCTGGAGGCATGGTTGTCTTTAGTCTCTTGTTGCCACGGCGGGTCCGCATTTGAGTTTTGTTCTTCATCTGCACATGTCAACAAACACCTTTGGACATCAATTTTGTAATTTGGAATCTTTTGAATCTCTTCAGTACAAAGTTAAATAAACAAAGAGCCTAAACCATTGAACTGGACATCCCACTTCCCTGTGTTGATTAGTAGAGAGGCCTACAGGGTGGTGCAGCCTAACTATCAAGAACTACTTGAGCTTGTACATGACAGGTAGAACAAATATGAATAATCAGGCATGCGTGCAGTGAAGTTGACAGTTTAAAATTTGTAAAGCAAGATAACAACATAGATGAACAATCAGCTATACTAATATTGATTACAAACATTACAACATGTGGCATTCCAATTTCTTCATCTCTGTAATTACAGTTTGTAATTTGAAATTTGTAAGTTCAGTCAGCGAATTCACAGTATTGCTTTGAACAAAATATGTGTTATGTTATATGTTTGTTTTGATTGTTTCACATTTTGATTTATGATGTTCTATGTTTGATTTGATAGTTTCATATTTTGATGTTCTATTCTATGTTGTATGTTTGAATTTACGGTTTGGTTGTAGTTATGATTTCCTATGTTGTATGTTTCTTTTTATGGTTTCACATTTGAGAATGCTACAAAAATTTGTCTATATCAGATATCAGATAGCCGTTAAGTTTAAAGTTGTAATCATTCCACTGTCCAAATCTTTTCCAATCAGATATGACTTGCTGGGTAGACAGCACATATGCATCTAATATTTTTATCTCTTTCTCTGTTAATCAATACAACCTTACAAGTGTTTTAACAAGCATTCTCTTTTTCAAAGTTTTCATTTATTCTTCAATCCACTGTGCTTCCTTCTCCAACTTCACCCCACCTAACATTTTCTTGAATGTACACAATCACAATTTACCAAATAAAACTAAACCAAATCAAAAAAATTATGCCAATTGATGAATGAGCACTTATATGTGCTCTCTATTGGATCTGTCTCATCAAATTGGTCTACACCAAAAGGCTGTAAAGATAGTCTTTGTCCTCCAATGAAGAAAAACTTCTATAAACAGATCAACTGAAGTTTGAGTTGACAATATGTAATAGCACAAGACATGACAGAAGTTTAAAATTCTTCAAGTTCAAACTTGCTGACAACAATACTAGTTAATATAAAGAAGCACTAATCAATATAAAAAGCAAAATTAGGGCCTAACCAATTTTACAAGACAGATGAACTTCCAATCCTAAGGGTGTTTTGAACCCAATGAAAGAAAAATATCAATTATAAAAGCATCCTGAACTTTATGATGTGCACGCCTAATAGGACAAAAACCTACATTGTTAAATACTTCTCATGAAACCTACCAAATGAAACCTAGATTGTTAAATACTACTCATGAAACCTAGATTGTTGAAAATCAGTACAGTTCAGTTATATTTCGATGGTTGTTTTGAATACATTCTAAACAAATAAGGCAATAGAGATTAATCCATTGAAATTTACAAGCCATTTGACACTTACCTAGTTAGGTATCTTAGATGAATACAAATACCTCTACAAACCATTTGAAATTTACATATGAATACATACATCTTAAATTTGAATGAATGTTAAATGTGTTAGATGAATACATGTAAATTTTGATGGTTGTTTTGAATACATTCTAAACAATTAAGGCAATACAGATTAATCCATAACAACATTATTTCTAAGCAACTCGCCACCTTCTTTTTCACACTCCCCCACATTAAAAGATATTTGTATTTTAACTGTATTGTTGTTTGGTTTAAAATTGAAGCTAAACGTCTGTAATTGAAAACAACAATAGAGTTTAAACTTAAACAACGAATATTTGAAATGGAAACAGACATTGCAGTGATGTTGGAATTTTGAACTTAGCTGAATGTTGATAGAACTCTGCAATTCCAAGCCTCCAAGAGTCTTGTGTATGGGTTGTTGGAAACTTGCACTAGGAAATCTGGGGTTTATGTAGGAAAACTTAGGAATTTGTTGTTTGTGATTTGTGCACTCTCGTTTGATTGGTTCAAATTGTTTTTATTGCACTTCATTTGCATGATTTGATGGATGTCTATAAATTTGAATTTGGTATTAAATATGGGACGTGATTGATTTGGTCGAATGTTTGTTTGCTCTGAATTGGTTGTTTTCCTTTAATGTGTTTTGACTGTTTGATTGGTGAGCCTTAAACCTTCGATGGTGTAGAATTAAAGGAGAGTTGATTGATTTGGTTGAATGCTTGTTTGGTTTGTTTGTACTAGATTTTAATAAATTGTTGTCCTCTTGTTTTGATGGCTATTTTGGTGAACCTTACATGGTTATCTGTGGCCTTTTTTGCAGGTATTAAGGAAAAAGGACCAGTAGACAGGCATGTGTCACTATTTTGAGTGCACTTGGGCACTTTAACATTTTACTTGGGACTCCAACTTTTATTAAATGCACTTTTTTTTGGGAGGGATCTCCATGTTGGATGGGATATGTTATAATGAAAAAATGTTTAAAACTATTATTTATAATACAACTTGGAACTTAAATTAGGTTGATCGCTGGTCATGTCCTTGAAAGATATCGATGTTTACTTATTAATATAAGTGTTTTAATGTGACATTTTGGGTTCTGTTGCATCCACTTGTGTACAAGATCAAAATAATGTCAGTTGCATTTATGTTTTAAAATCCCTGTTAATCATTTGTGTATGCCACCTAATATTAGTAAAAAAATACTACAAAAGTGATGGCAACATTGATCGGTCCCCATATGTCCTATTTTTGGAAAAAATTCTAATATTTAAAAAGGCCATTATTAAAAAGTAATGGGCCCAGTTTGCTCAACTCCTGCCCGACCCACTATGGGGCCCTCTCCCCTATAAGCCACAGCAAAAATGTAATCTGTTATACCATGTAAGTTAATATATTGAATACCATTTCTCAGTCATGGTGTGGTTTTGCAATTTCTGTGCTCTTCGATCCTACAGATTGAATAATGGAAGACATCAACTACAAAATCATATGGGTAAAAAGAAAAACGTTACAAAAGTTGGTAATTGCTCTCTATTGCACATCTGAAGCAAGGGACCACACATAATTACCAGAGCTAATCCTTATTTTTGTGAATATGTAATACTAATACCCATTATTTCACTCTTTCACAACTGCAGTTATACTTATAACAAACAGATTATTGATAAGGCAGCAGGATTCAATGTAAAAATTCACCAAACACTTCAGGACGCATCACTGGTCATCAAACAACTCTTTGACAATCTATGTTAATCATTTAGCTTTCTCTCCAAATCAACAAAGATTTCACCCTCTTAAAAGTGTAAAATAATGAAACTCTGTCAATGCTCAAACCCATCTTCTTTGGACAAATTTACTAATCCCCAATTCATGTGTACGGCTTTACACAAGTCTAGCAATTATAAGATTTCAGCTCACAAGAATAACTTTTGAAAAGAAAGGGTCAAACTGAATGTACCCATACGTACATAGCTAGAACTCCAAAAGCAATTTATAGGAGCTCCTTATAAGATATATGGTAGAATTGGGACTGTAAAGGCAATGAAAATAAAGTTCATGCAATATCTAAAAGGATATATCATCATAGAAGCATAGTAGCCAGACTGACTAGAATCAGATTGAATCAGGATCATCAGCAATTAAAATCCACGATCATACAAGAATATGCTAAAAAGACATACATATTTTTTATCAAAAACTTGCATGGTCATCAAGAAACAGAGATCAACTTCCATTATCTGACAAATGCACAAGTGACCGTTCTGTATGAAAGAAATTAACTATAAAACAACCCGTGTGAGAGATTTTTTATTTTTATGTATGAAAATATCCTAGTTAAACGGAAGTGTATTATGTAATAACTTTTTGTGCAAATCAATTTTGGTGGGATACAAGTTTTCTTTTGGTCGCAGAGATGGTAAAGAAAAAAATTATGTAGTGTCTTTTTTGTATAGATCACTTTGAGGTGAGGTACGGGTTTTGTTACGGTGTATAGTTAAAGAATAAAAATCAGTTACAGTTAAAAGGCTGCTCAATTTTTGCATACATATCGACAAAGGAAGGATAAGTCGTGATGGGACTTGTGTTCATATATATACATATTAAGGAAAAGTGAAATAGATAGAAGTAGAGAAAGGGTCTTTAATTTAATTTCTTTTCTTCCCCTCCATGAGATGTTTCTTTTCAATATTCTACTTATGTGAGGAAGATTCCTTCAAGAAATATAGAGCTCAGCTGTCTGCATCAGGGACTTGGGAAGAGTTAAAAAACTCAAGCCAATACTCAGCTAAAGGCTTAGCAACTGCAAATGAGGAATTTAACCTTAAACAAGAATTTCATTCTGTTTTCTAAACAATCTTCTCATGGTCAGTCACAACCATATCATATACGAATCTAGTCTTCCAACAAAATGGGTAATAGGTGTTTGTGGAATCCAAGCCCGGGAGCAGAAACAAATATTTTCATCTGAGAGAGAAAAGAACATCTAACTAGATAACAACTCCATTCCTGCAATAGAAGCCAAGCTTTCTCATATGAAAATTAATGTGTTAAAAATAAAAAATTTATTCTTGGTCTCAAGCAAAGGATTAAAAATACCATGCTAGTAGGACCAAAAATAAAATATCACATCCGTAGAAATTCTTCACACAACACCTCAAATGACTACTAGAACCAGGAAAAAATGTTTAGTCTGTGACAAACTGCCTCAATTTTGTCCCTCAAGAAACAAAAGTTCTGCAACTCCAAAATTTAAAAAGCATGCCTCTGATTTTAAACCACTAATCTAAAGGAAGAGAAACTTCAGCTATTGTTAGGAATGGTACATGCATGGCAAAAAGTTTGTAGTGACTATTGAGATTTTTTAAGAATTTTTTTTACATTGGCAATTTATTTGTAGCTATTTGAAATATATTTTTAAAATTGTTTTACTAGGATTTAATCTTCCACGAGGACCATATTATTGCAAAATTCTATGTCTGCTAGAGAATCTTCGGATCCCTCTCCACAGGACCCCACTAGGTTAGAAAGGAAATAGATAGTAGAACATCCAACATCACAAACAAATAACAAGAATATCCAACATCTCAATACCAGCAATTTGACCCATCAATCGTGTAGATAATCATCAGGATGCTCTCTCAGATTTTCAGGAAATTTGCTGGGAATCAAAACCCACTCGGATTTCTACAATAGTTAGGAATCCCTGAAGAAACTGTCAAAATTCTTCTGTAGTTGTACCCTGTAACTGAAATCAATACAAATTTCTTATGATTCATGCTTCTGTTATTTCAGATATTGGTCTTTCTGAACTTACTATGAACCTCTCTGATGCCTGTGCACTAGGACATGTTAGAAAAATAAGCAGTGCAGAATTGAAATAACAGTGAATTAGCAATAAAAGCACAAAATAGACAACACAGATTTATGTGGAAAACCTGGTAATGTACCAGAAAAAAAAACACAGGGAAAGATCTCTCAATTTTATTCTCAGAAGAAAATTCACAGTTACAAAACTTTTTCTCATGCCTTGGCATTCAAGCTCGACAACCTTAAGTAATCACGAAAAAGCACATGCAAAAACCGATCAAATCTAAAGATAGATCTCCATGCATAAAAGCGCAAGTGGCACTTCCGCATGCAATTTTGCATGGTGTACATGTGGAACATGGCCAAAAAAAATTTCCAGCTTGATCTAACGGCCTCGCTGGAAAACGCCTTCGGCGTGCAGGGGGGCTACACCTAGGCCCCCTACAACCCCCTATCCAACAACCTTGCAGGTTCCCTTTCCTTGGCCTTCGGCCCCGCCGGGCGGGTACCTAGGTCACTAGATGAGATCTCATGTCGACTGCTCGTCACTGCTGGAATAAATAAAACTGACTTCACATTTCAATAGGACACCCCTAATGGCCATACCACATTGCACATCAAAAGAGTAAAATGGTAATTATGGTTTAAACAGTGGTTTAGTGGAAGTAAAATGGTATTATTTTGGCATAGGGCATAATGGATTAATAACCAAATTATTGCTTTACCAGTATCCTGAAAGCTTCATCCCCAGAAGAACTTTGAAGTCCTGAAAGTTTTCTAACCAAACCTAAAGAAAACACTGTATCATCTGGATATGTTTGTCTTCCTTCTGTGCATTGTAAACAAGTTTTTATGATAGATCACTAATGTAACTGCCATTTTTATGGCAGTCGCCCCACTACCTTGTCTACTTTCCTTTTGGGAGTATATTACAGCACCTGTTGCAGATGTGTCACATGCTGTTAGGGGAATATGTAACTGCCTGTGTTCCTATTTTTAGTGGATGTTTTTCTTTTTAGATGGGGTTCTAGGTACGCTTGAGGTGGTATATTTTGGGGAGTAGTTTTTTGGAGGGAGAGTGATTAGAGAAATAGTGCAGGCAGATGTATTTGGAGATGGGACAGTGCGGTGCGGGTGTATATGTTTCTTTTGACTGTTCAAAAGTTCTTTTACATTTTGTGTTCTATTTTTCGTTGCTGTTGTTTTAATAATGAATAAAAGAAACGTTGATGCAATTCCTCTTGGTATAAGTTTGACGTGATATTTCCTCTCTATCTTCTGCTGTTTTGATGCATTGTTCATAGTTCTTGAGTAATAATTTCCAGAAACAGAGTATTTTTGGAGTTCAACTTGCAGGCTCGGCAACGTCAGAGCATCAGTTTTGATATCAGAGCATCTAAAGATGCTGGGAATGGAAAGTTTGTGGGATGGCTTTGACTGTTATTAAGTCAAAAAAATAAAAATAAATTAATAAAATTATGGATGATTCAAAGGAGAGCTGTGGCTGTGGCCATGGATGCAGAAAGTATTTGAAGTACGAGGGTGCAGACTTCCTAGTAATCTTGTCTTCAAAATATTCACTTGAGGTGTCTCAACACAATCCGGGCCACTACAAAAACTTCCAACCCATCCTCTTCCTCGAGTGCTACATTCCACCATCTGGTTGGACAAGCAAAGCCAAGTGAAGTCTCTAATGGGGAGCTGACCAAATAATTGCTGCTGCTACCACCCACAGACCTGAAACTTTTTCCCTTGTTCCAATCATGCTTTGTATCACTGCTCTCGGACTGAGTTAGGTTGCCACCTTTTATTAAACTCTCAATGACATTCTTGGAGCATTGTCATGTCCCCTTCTCAAGTGTAAGTCATTGTTGACCCTTAGCCTATTTTTGGCAAATTTTCCCGTAGGCTAATAGGGTGGTGAAAAAAGGAAAAATAATTAAATAATTAAAATAAGTGAACAAAAAGAAATAATATTATGCTATTCTCTCAGAAAAATTATTCTTCCCTCTGGAGAATGAACATGAGTTTTTTTGTTTTGCCTAGGACAAAAACCCTTTTGGCAAGTTCAATTTCAGGGACAAAAACCCTCCTAGCTGATTTGAGTGGTTTCATTCAGCAATCACCTATGTGCTGAATGATTGAAGTTTTCCAATTTCAGTATAATTATGGAGATTTTTATGTGTTTTGAGTGTTCATTGAATTCGAGTTTACATTTGGACTGATGTTTATCTAGTTGTAACCCTTTTAATGGAGACTGTAGAGGCTGTACAATTCCTAATCATGATCGTACCTTCCAACAGCTCCTAGTCGTAGCTCATCACCAAGCCAACATGATAAAGTGAATTATCTATGCTTGCTGCAGTCCATATTAATTTTATGGAGGGCATGTGAAGGGAGATTTTGAATCGCTGTCCTTTTTGGTGTTGAATCGTCATTACAAGGTCATACTACTCCTTGTTGTTGTACCACTTGTTGAGTGTGTTGTGCTAACTTGAGTTTGTTTGCAGCAGTCTCAGAGTTATTTGCAAGGGTCATTTAGTCCTTTGTCATGCCATATAGTTTTGTTTTTGCCTGCAACAGCTTGACATCTTCTAGCATGTCACACCACTTCATTATTAGGTCGTACAGTTCAGAATTGGGTCTTTGTGCAAAGTTTCAGTGATTAGTTTCAATTTGGGTAGGCCTTCAACATTCAGTTAAAACCTACATCAGCATTCAATGTTATGTTTCAATTTGATTCAACTTGCTCAGTCCATGTGAGTTGATTATCACTTGTTTTCTGATTATTATGGACTAATCCTTTGTTGCAAAAATGATGTTTGCTAATTAGAATATTATTTTCAGTGTGTTGTAAAAATTTCAGTTTGAAATATCAATAGTTCATATTTTCGGCCAGATAGTAGTTTCATATTGAACTTATTACAAAAATGGGATGATATATCACCAGTAGTTTACATTGCATTCATTGTAAGATCTTGGTCAGTTCATTGACTGACCCAATTGCATTTGCATTTTGTATAGCTTGTTTTGGTATTGAACAAGTCTACATTGTTATCAACTGATTTGACTTGATCAGAATTGTTCGAATCTACCAGCAATTTCCTACATTCAAACATACTTGTACACTCAAGAGGTGTAGATTTGGGTCAACCTTGCCGCCTATATGCTTCTAGTCGGCCATACTACCTTTTACTTTCCCAAAAAGGTGCATTCATAGAGTTAAACACTGTATGTTATTACCTTGCCTACATCAGGATCTAGGTGATCAAAAAGTGCATATATTTACATTTGCATCTTCTACTATTGCAAATTTCAAAAAAAAAATTAGTGTGGGTCATTACAAGCATTTTCTATGATCTTGCTCATACTCCAATAATTCACAATCCTTCTCCATCCAATGAGAATAACTAGTAGGATCTTCTACTGTTTTCTTCAAATCAACACCTATCTCTTGAGGTGTTGTTTTAACCTTGCCGATTGAGTCTCGTTGTAGCTCCACTTCATTTTCATCAATTATTCGTTCTACTACACTCTTCAAGTCATTTGCACTTTTCCTTTCCAAACATGCTTCCAACTTACTTCTTGGTTTATCTAGAATGTGGGTTTTCTCTTCAAGTTAAAATCTGGTTTCTGCTACAAGAGACAACAGTCATTTCAAATGCTCCTTCCTCTTTCCACGATTTTAGGAGATGTCTCCTTGCTTCATGTTATACCTCATATGTCTTCTTCCAACCATGGCGGATTACTTTCCGATCATATTGCCACTATTGCCAAGGTCTTCCCAATAGCAAATGACATGCATCCATTGGCACAAAGTCACATAGCAAGACAAGATTTATCTACAAGTACATCATGATCCTTCAACCAAGAAATCTTGTAAGGGTTAGATTTTGGAATGCAAGTAAGTTGCAATTTACTCACCATTTCTATACTCACCAGATTGTTAGTAGATCCACCAACAACGATCACCTTGTACACTTTGTCCTTACACCTACATTTTGTTCTAAAGATGCTCTTCCTCTTCTAATCATTTTGTTAGTAGAGCCTCTTTGTTCCTAGCTACCAAGGTTCTTCTCAACACAAGGTTTTCTCATGTGTCTACTTCAACTTCTGTTCTTCTCAACATGAGGGTTCTTCTTCTTCCTAATCTACCATTGCCCTTTTGAAGTTTTGAAGGCAATCTATAGGGGAGGTCTCATTTCATACCCAAGGTGTTTGAATCATTCTAAACTATAGGCTTCCGGCGAAGTCACTACTAGGGGAGGCCTCGTTTCGTACTCCAGATGTCCCAATCATTTTGGACTATATGCTTCCAAAAAAGTGACTTTGTCTCTACTTCAACTTTTGTTCTTCTCAACATGAGGGTTCTTCCTCTTCCTAAGCTACCATTGCCCTTTTCAGGTTTTGAAGGCAATCTATAGCCTTAAGCACTTCGCTACATATAAAACATCTCAAGGGCTTCCAATCTCCTAAAGCTTGTTGCCTTCGCTTCCAATCTCCTAAAGATTGTTGTCTTCATCCCCCACCTTTGAAGCCTCCCCTTCCTTGACATTCAACTTTCACATTCTTTCCTCCCTCTAGCTCTTCACTCATGGCAAAGTTCTAAGGAAGCTTATTTTCCCCTGCTCTAGTTGCTATCACCTCTCTTACCATTTTACTTTTCCAATTCAATTTTACCTCTGCCTTTAAGGCATATTCATAAGTCTTGCCCATGGTAGGTGTGAAGGCCAATGACATAGCTTGCCCTTCACTCTCCTCCTATATATCCATCTGAATTTGAAACCTCGTAAATTGCTCAATTTGCTCAGTATAAGCCTGCACTAACTGATTCCTTTGCTTTAAGTTCTAAAATTCTTTTAATATTTTTTGCTGGTAATCAGAAGGCAAGAATCAAGCTCTTAGATGTTTCAACATCTTAGGCCATAGTTTGATTTTTTTCCTTTCCTTATTTTCTTCTCAAACTCTGCATATTTAGATTTGGATGTTACAATTTTTACTCTTTTTAGGATCATCCTCATCAATATCTTCCATAGGATCTACTACTCTAACAACATTTCTCAAGTTCTCCTGTTCCTCTTCAAACTCATCCAAATGTAATATGGTCTCAATGGCTTCTAATCTCCTAAGCCATCTATCAACATTTACTCTTCAACATTTCCTTGAGGGCCTGCATTCCTCCTGCCTCTCCTTGTTCATGCCAACTCCCCTCCAGGCCATCACAAATTGGACTGATGCAGACAACCTCTGTTGCTGCAGGTCAAATAAGCTTATTTCAAACAAAAATCAGCAAATGACACAACTCTATAATTGATCCCTACTTTCTGCATCCATGGCCATGACCCCAGCTGCCACTCTCCTCTCAATCATCTAGAAATTTTTTTTCTATTTTTACTTAATAACACCCATAGTTGTCCCACAAACTTTCTATTCCTATTCTCTGATACCAAAAGCTAATGCCGTCACCTTCCTGAACTTATAAGTTGAAAGTTTACCCTATTCCTGGAAATTATTAATCAAGATAGAGAAGAAATATCATGTCAAACTTATACCAAGAGAAAATGCAACCAAGTTCCTTTTAATTCATGATTAAAACAACTACGGCAAAAAGAGTGAACAATGTAAAATAAAACTTTTGAACAGACAAAAGAAACAAACACACCCACATCTCCCAATCCTATCTCCAAATATATTTGACTGCACTAGTTTTCTGATACCTCTCCTCCCCTAAAAGTACTCCCTAAAAACAACCACCATCAAACATCCCCAAAACTCCCATCTAAAAAACACCCACTAAAAAAAAACACAGTTAAAGATTCCCCTCCCCCCCAACACATCTGCAGCAAAACATCCCCAAAACTCCCATCTAAAAAAACACCCACTAAAAATAATAAACCAGGCAGTTACAGATTCCCCCCCTAACACATCTGCAGTAGGGCCGTTACATACTCTAATATACAAATAATCAAAAAAAAAAACAGGTACTGGAAGGCCTTCCATAATAAAACGGTTTTTTTCTTTTCTGGAGTATGTAACAGTCCTGCTGCAAATGTGTTAGTGGAATATGTAACTGCTTGGTTTCCTATTTTTAGTGGGTGATTTTCTTTCTAGATGGAGTTCTGGAGATGCTTGAGATCGTTTTTTCTAGGGTGGGTGGGGTAGGGAGAGGGGCAGGAGAACGATCAAAGAAAGAGTGCAGGCAGATGTATTTGGACATAGGACTGTTCAGTGCAAGTGTGTTTGTTTCTTTTGCCTATTCACAAGCTTTTCTACATTGTGCATTCATTTTTTTGTTGCAATTGTTTTAATCAAGAATAAAACAAATCTGGCTGCAATTCCTCTTGGTATATGTTTGATGTAATATTTCCTCTCTATCTTCTGCTGTTTTGTTTTGTTTCTTTTGCCTATTCACAAGCTTTTCTACACTGTGCATTCATTTTTTTGTTGCTGTTGTTTTAATCGTGAATAAAACAAATCTGGCTGCAATTCCTCTTGGCATACGGTCGATATAATATTTCATCTCTATCTTCTGCTGTTTTGTTTTGATGTATTGTTCATAGTTCTTGAGTAATAATCTCTCACAGACAGTATTTTTGGAGTTCAACTTGCAGGTTCAGGAAGGTGCATCAATCAGAGTGTGATCTACCAAAAGCTCTCCAATTCAAGATCTTCTGAACTATAAACTAATAATATAGGCTACTGAAGAAAAATTGAAAACCTGCTATCAATTCATGGACTGTGAAACCCTTGTGAGCTTAACTATCAACTAATTACAGGGATCCAAATGGTACTAAATATCTTATCCAGACAAAACATTTTTTTGGACAATGAACTAAACATGTTTTATAACAATGAGCTGATTAAACAAGGAATAACAACAACAACAACAACAATAAAAAAAATTGTCCAGAAAAGTGCTATTCACATAGAAAAACTGACAGAATTGTTAGCATACACGCTTTAGATTGTCAAAGGACTTACCACCAAATGGCAATAATAACCTATTAATCAATAAAATTTCAAAATCAATTCTCCCAAAAACATCTTAGAAAACACCAAAATTTCGAAAACTGTTATCAGTAAGTTTGAAAAAGAATAAACATAAAATGGTTCAACCACTGTCAAAACTCCGGCTGAAATCTAAGAAGCAACAACGGTCAAAATCCCAGTGCCATTGAAATTCAAAGGCCACACCATGTAGGTTCTCCTTGCATTCAAACGGAATTAACACCATCTTAAACTGCACTAATTAGATAGATCATCAATAACAAATAAGTAGTTACAAGATTAAGGTAAATGCATGCACCGGAGATAAGCCTCAGTGAGAACCCAGAATTGTCATTGAAATGCAGGGGTAACTCCAAGTAGGTTCTCCTTGATAATCAAGGACTTGGAACCTCCTGCAACTCCATTCATTGGGCTCATTTCATCATCAGCCACATTAAAAGCAATTAAAAATTGGCGAACATAAAACCCACAATAAAAATCAAATGAATTAGAAATCACAACATTGCAGGCGCAAAGGATGTAAAAAAAACTAAATGCATAATATAAATCAAAGCTTAGCCACTATGAAATGCTTAATCCAGTCAAATGTAGCCTCAGAAGACTGCAGCTCTTTATCAATCAACGAGTATCAGAAGCAGAACTGGTTATAAAACTGATATCTCCTCATCGCTATTCCATACATCATTATAAAAAACTAGAACACTATACAAGATAGAAATCTTACAAAACAAATTTGCGATTTTAAATGAATATTCAGCAAAGGTGGATAGAAATGAAGAAAACACATTACAGTCACTTGAATGTCGCTCTCTACACGAACCTCTTTATGCTACTTGGTCTCTACTAAACCCTAAATCAATAACAAAACCCTAGCGCACGATTTAACCCCAACTACATTTAATTTTAGGTCGTTGTTTATAACAAAACCCTAGCATAATGATTTATTACTTCAAATTTTTTTTGAAGAAAACATTTTTTAATGAAATGGAGTATTGTATATTTGTAATAGTGAAATTTGCATTATTCATAAGTGTAATTAGGGGAAGTGAGTGGAGTGTAATGCCCTAAGTGTGTTAACAAAAACTAAAATATAGTCTCATATATATTTTTAAAAAAATTAAAACTATAAAATCTCTTTTAATTAAATTAACATATTTATATTTTGAAAAATATATTTAAAATACATATAGAGATATCTTTCTTAAGGGGCCTATTCCACTTTTATGTGCTAAATTGATTAAAAAATAGGCACCTCCAGAAGGATATCTCTCCGCATATTTTAGAAATATTTTTTAAAATACAAATATGTTAACCCTAACCTTAAATCTAACCCTAATTGTAATACTAACCCTAATTAAAACAATAATTCAAATCCTAACCCTAACTATAATTTTAAAATTAGGTTAGGGTTATGGTTAGGATTATTGTTAGGATTAAGGTTACCATAGTTATCTTTACAAAAATCAATGCTAAGTGTAATCTTAGGGTTATCATTAGAATTAGGATTATGGTTACAATTAAAGTTATAATAACAGGTTACTAATTCTAACTGTAACACTAAATGGGTGTTTATCTCTCAGCATACTTTAGATATATTTTTTAAAATATAAATATGCTAGTACCACCCATAGTCACAGTAGGATATCAAGTTGTCTAACCCTAATTCTATCCCTAACCCTATTTGTAACCCTAATTTTTGTTAGTGTGGGTTATTTATTTTCCTAGTGGGTTATTTATTTTCTTTCTTTCTTAAGTTTTTCCAACACTTTTATTAAGCTTGTTTAGATTAAATAAAGTGAGTTTAATTAGGTGAGTGGGTCATTTTAGGTGTCACCATCCTATGAGGGAGTTGCATTTACTATATTTAGACCATTTAGTGGTCTCTTCCTATTGGTCGTGTTGATGTGGTTTTTAGTCACACTCACACAGATAAAAGTTTACGCAATAAACCCCTATCTATCTTAAAAGGCTTCAAGATCCCTAAAGATTTGAAGTCCCAAGTCTCTGGTTGTCAAGTCTTGACTGTCTAGTTTTTACTCAAGGTTTGTTGTGTTTTGTTATGTCCATTTTGGGATCTTACGTAACTTTAAGTCATCTCCTTTTGGATTTGGTTAAATTTCACAAATATCATGTATGTTTGTCGCAATCTACACATATCCTCAATAGTTCATGTCAAATTCTCAAGTAAATAATCAAGCTTCAAGTAGATTATCATGAATTAGACATAACTTTGATCAATTCTTCTGAAATTATATCATTTAACTGACCTTTACACATAAACCTTGAATTCACTTAAATCTCCTTTCAAGCATGAAATTCATCAATATTTACGATTATTTTCTCTAGATTTATCATTATTTGCAACTATTTACCACGATTTGTAAAAACTAAAAGACAAAAGATAAGATTGAGAAGAAAGAGTTCTAAGAAGTTAATATTTTCAATGATAAACATGTTCATGAAATGAAGTTAATCTACATAGAATTCCTGGTGAAGTTAATCTAATTATACTTCACCAGGAATTCTATGTAGCTATGTATAACATACGCAAATCTTTAGAGGAAATATTGGCAACAACAAGGAGTCATTCAAATGCACTCCTAAGGGACACAACAATTGACATTCCATACTAGAAATCAACTAAGATTACTCAAGATTTACGATTTAAATGTAATCTGCTTCTTCAATTTCATTATGTGTGCAAAAGATATACAAGTGTTTCACTAATTGAGAAAGAACCATTAGGTAAGTTGCAAAGTTGCCAAAATACAAACTTAGCGCTCAGCAAATTTCATCAATTCAATCTCTCTATTTACAAATGATCTAGATCTTTTTATAGAGCAATGATACATGATCAGTTACAAAGATCAATGGTCAAGATTTCTCTCAAAAAAATCTACGGTCACAAAACAAGGCACATGATTGCCAGTTGGCAATCGAGGAATTGATGATAGCTGGCACCTGATATTCCTTAGCATCTTCAAAGTGCATCCTCTAGAATATTCTTACTATATCTACCACTGTGTGTGTCACCAATCATCGAGATATTTACCTTGACAAGCGCTCTTCACACTAATATCATGTGGTTGCAAAATTGATCCCTTGAGCACTAGACTACTCTGTATCTAAAGTTGTGTCCTCAACTATCACTTCTCCAATATCTAGGGCTTTATACCGATCATATGCTGCAATAGTTTTATCTATATCAGCCTTATCAAAATTTTGTGCCTTGCTCTGGGCATATTCTTGCATTTGGAGTTGATCACCTATTGATATCCTCTTATTTATTTGGACATCCAACTTCTCCTTATATGTCTTTATCTTTGCAAATAAATCCATAACTTCATCTATAGTCTTCTCTTAAAAATGCCCAACAGGATCCCTCAAAACAGGCTCATACCTAGCCTTGAACACTCCTATAAAGGCTTGCTCCTCATAAGTCTCTTTCTCATCCATCAATGTCCCGAGAAGTTCCTCCAAAATATCCATCTCATATGTTAGGAGGTCATGTGCCTTGGTGCTTATATCCACAGCTTTGTGCCTACACCCTTTCAAAATGTCTGCCTTGAATTTCAGGTCCTTTATCCATATGGATATCTTTGGCACTGTCTAGACCGTCATTATATTCTGGCTCAACAACACCTTGTCACGTAACTTATGAACAACCTTTAGTTTACCAAGATCTTGATTATTTTGATCAAGTCTTGTCACACAGTCCTTCTTCAAAATATTGACCTTACTCTTGATGAATGCCAAGGTGTCCCAATTTGATAACGTGGTTTGGATCACCTCCTCCCCATCTTTTAGGAATTTATGAAATCATCCTTGCATCACCTATGCCTAATGTTTCTTTACATCCAGGTCACTTATTTCATCCTATGTCACCAACGCCAAATTGGTTGGGACCTCTGTTATATGTACTCATGGGGCCAATAACCCCTTTATGAACCTATGGAGTTGGGCAATGCGCCCCTTTAGCACCTTCTTCAACTTATCCTTGGGGATTCTAGCTACTATGGCTTCTGCACTTCCCATGAGCTCATCAATTTCTTGCTCAATAGTGGCATGTCATAGGTCTAGAGTGGTGATCTGATATTCACTTGTTGTGATCTCCCCCTTTGCCTTGTCAATTGTAGGCACAACCAGATGGGTTGTTCTATGACCCGAAGCATCCCTTTTGATGGCAGACACTGCCCTTGCCATTTGCTCAGGCTTTATTCCCTCCACATAAAATAATGATTTAAAATCAAAGGGTATCAAATTAATAGGAGGTTCAATTACCTCCAAAGCCAACCATTCTGGTATATTTGGTTCAGGTCCTTGACCAGGTTTCTCAGTGTGAGCATCCTTTACCACTAACTCTGTGTCCTTGTCTAGAACTTCCCCCTATTGTAACATTTCTTCCTGAGGAATCTCTTGTTGCGGTAACTCTTGTTGAGGAGCCTCCTGTTGTAGGATCTCTTGTTGGGGAGCTTTTGTATCAACCTCCATATGCTCATGCTCAGGATTTTCCACCTCTTGGTGTGCTCCTCATCCCCTTCATCCTGTTGACCTCTGTCAAGTGTCAGCGAATGTTGCACTTGCTCATCATGTTCATTTTCTACTTGTTCTTCTGGATTTCATTAGATGTCTTCTTCTTGTGGTACATCCCGAGAAGCTTCTTCTTGATCCTTTGGAAAGGTGACATCTTCAGTTGATTTCTTTGTTACTATTTGCTAAGACAACCCCACCTCTTCCTGTGTTGTAACCCCTATACTTGGGACATCTGGTTTGTCCGCTGGTACATTTGGTGATTCGAACCCCTTAGTATCGGATATCTCCTCTACTTCTGGACCTTGAGTTTTTGCTATGTCTGGATCTTCTATTTCCTCCACCTTAGTCTCCACTTGTTGGGGCTCATCTTGTGGTGGCGATGGCTGATGTGCAAGCAAAGAGGATGTTGGATCATTGGTCACTGCATGAGTGACTTCATCATCAGTTAGATCCACTATTTGACTCAATGGTAGTTGTAACTCCTCGGCTCTCACATGTTCCTAGGCTTTCACTTCCTCAGCAAGCTCCTATTTCACATGGATGATCTGCTATGTTGTTTGGCCCCTTTAAAGCTCCATGACTTGGCTACCAATATGAGCCTAATATGCTGCCACCTGTTGTGCTAAATGCACTTGGAGTACAACTTGTGGTGATGGTACTTCTTCGTGAGGCTGACTGGATGCGAACATATGTTCCATTTGTGTTGGTCCAAATGCCTCTTCCTAGGTGTCAACTAGCTTAGCAATGGCACCTCTCATAGGTGTTGTTGGCATCCCCCTCTTCTGCTTGGGATCACCACACCCTCCAGTATATATGTGGCATGGCATTCTTCTAGCACTACGATTATAAGAGGGATAGCATGCACTGGCTACTCCCTTGGCAATAATGATCTGGTGGCCACCATGATACCTTCTACAGTAAGGACCTCACTAGATGCCGACATTCTGAGCTATGCCAATTTGGCCTCCATGACTCGCCTCTAGGAAATCGTCATAGTTTGAATTTCCTTGATCTTTCCTTTTCCTCTTCTTGTCATATGTTAGGCTTACGCCCTTGGATTTTAGCTCATTTATCTTCTCGTCGACCCACTTCTGGGTGGTGATCATGACCTTCCTAGTAATGACATCAATTGATGTCTCGTTTGGTTGGGTCCAGTCTGGGAGAGGCAGGGTCTCCTTGTATATTTATTTCTCATTATAGTCCAAGTCAAGAATTTGACCATCATCAAACTTCACATGCGGGAGAACCTCCAGATATCCCAATGTCTAGATCTGATTTAGGGTCAACCTCTGGTATCCCCTTTTCCTGATGTCCTCCTCGTCATTACAATCTGTCCATTAATCCTCCAAATGAGGAACATGTTGCAGTTTCTTATTAACATACCTTTCCATCCTATTGTACGCATCAAAGGTACATGTGAGGGGAAATGGCTGCAGGTTGAGCATTTGTAGTTCAGCCTCTGATAGTTTGGAGTCTTTGAAGTCCCCGCACCTGTACCAACCAATGTCAATGGAAATTTGATGGTCCCTTGGGAGTGCTTCTGGACATACGCCTCATATGAGAGGATTATCTTCTTGGTGATCTCCAAGAGCACAACCCTATCAGTTGGATACCGAGGCAACATGAAGGGGTTGCCCTCAAATCCTTCCATCTTGATATATTTAATGTCAGGAACTGGATAAACTAGGACCCATGTGATGTGATTGCCCCTCGGGCATCCCTTGAGATCCTCTTGGCTCGGTCACCTTCCATTAACTAGACTAGCCACATTATAAGACAATCATTCACCCTCTTGTAGTGCACAATAGACTTTTTTTCTCCAATTGTGGGTAATACTCCCATACCAACTACTCTCCCTGCTTGCTACCAAGCTTCCCAACTATGTACAGTCCATCGAATTGTGCTTGGTATGTGCAGGAGTATACCACATAATAGGTCATCAAGAACTTTTGCTTCTTCTTCTTCCATCCAACCATCCCTACATGTAGGGAGTCACTAATCAGTTTGCCCAATGCACTACCTCGTCGATATCCTTTACAAATCAGATGAGGCCATACATCCACAATTTGAATCCTCCCGAGTCTTCCTTCCCTACCATTCAACTCAATAAGGTTATCATGTATTGTACTTCTGGGTTGAAGTCAAACCTATATAAATTCTATGGCATCTTGGAGACTACCTTTGGCCTAGTCTCTGTATCCATCCATGAGGTATGCATAATCTTGTGGCATCCCATGACATTGGAGTTATACTCCATTGATAGAGCATTCAAGTCTATCTCAAAAACATTCTGGCTTCACGGCAACCTGAAGGTATCTACAATTCCTTTGGGCAAGAAGTCTGCATAAACTCGCCCTTGGTGATCCACCCTCCTGTTGATAGGATTATACTTATGGGCACATTCAATTACTAGCTCTAGGGCATCTGTAGCATATGGAAAACCTACCACGTGATACGTCCTACTCTTAACAATGTTGTTAAGTGTGGGCTCATCTTCACGTGCCTGGATCCTCACTCTAAAAGCTTCCAAATCAACCTTTCTGCAGTAGGTGTCCAGGGCACGCCCATATTTACTCCATACCCCACCACGAGTGGAAAACATTGGTGCTTTAAACTCGTCATCACGTTGCTTTTGTCTTTTTTGCATTTTGTCCTGCATGATGCAAACATCTAAAATTAGTTCCTGCATTTAGAAATTAGGGCATGTAAATTAATATGATCTATGTAGAATAATTCAAGATTTTCTTATAACAAAATAAAACCCTAAGTTTACCTTAGGTAAATGAGATTAATCCTTCGATAAAGAAAGAATTAATGTAATCCTCTAGTTTTGTCGTATACATACCTGACACATGGGATATCACCTTGGTTATGTTGTGTAGAGAACACTCGTTCACTGTTGTGCCTTTCGTTTGCTTACTTTCCCAATTCACCTTAATCTCTGCAAATTTGCTCTCTTGGGTAATTTTCTGCAACTATGTTATTTAGTTCTCTTAAAATGTTTGTGATTTACAAATGTATTGAAATTCATTTTAATCCTCGTGAAATTCACTAAGTGTGGAGTGCATTGAATGTTCACTAGAGTTTAGTGAGCAATTACTATTCAAGCGCGGGGAAAATGATAGTTGGGGAAGAGCTTACATTTTAAATTTAAATCCCAACGACAAAAAAACAACTCGCAATATGGGACTTAAAAGCTAGGGACCGGATGGACATTTGGATTTCTAAATATCCTATTTGAAATGTCTGGTGCGAATGTCCATTTGAAATGTCCTTTTGACTTTGACCAAAGTTAGGTGGAAATCATAGTGTTAACTCTGATGGGTGACGTCATTACCATCATAGTCAAACTTCATTGACCAGAGCAATGAATGACAAGATCTTCATAGTCGGTTGTAAATATCAAGACGTTTGGGAATGTCCATTGTGAAATGTCCTATTGAAAATATCGAGTTGAAAAGTCAACAGGCTGTGCACTTGGCTTCTAATGATGTGGATAGGATATGGATATGGACATGGAAATGCCCGGTGCGAATTGTCATGTCTAATGGAACATTTATAAGTTGAGATAAGTTTGACGAGTTGCACTGGATATTTAGATGGGCCCATATATTTACTTGCTTGATCAAGTCAGGTCAAAATGTCCAGTCTGGTAGGAATGTTTATGACTCGCTAGGGTAAATTTGACGGTTTCAACAGGATCTGGACATGGATATTTTAGGTGTGCTAATGTCTGGTCTAGTCGAACAAGTGAGCTATATTTAAGTTTACCTTCAGGTCTGGATGTTTTTTCAATGTATTTGTAACCCGATATGGAGACTAGACATGACATGGATGTTTCGCCAGTGTCCATGTCTAGTTGATCAAAAATGTATGGTTGACCTAAACTTCAAATGGGTATAACTTGCTCATTTTACTAAATTTTCACATGATTCAAAAGACAAACCCGACTAGAACTTTGCCCTCTACCCATCCATGGCCTTTATAAGGGATATTTTGCAACTTGAAATTCAACTCATATTTGGCTCTAAGGTGACATGATATTTTACCATTACTGCCCAAGTGGACAATAAACAAACAACCAAAACAAGTTGGGTCCTTATTTTGCCAAGGCAAAATGGGGCATGTTGTGAAACTACACAACAACTTGCAACCAAAGAAAACCCACTAAATTTCAACCAATTTAGGAAAAAGGATAAATTCAAACATAAATTTTAAACTTCCATTGGACATGATCATTCTAGCTTAATTAAATGAAGTTACATTCACCCATGTAACTAGGTTTTCAGAAGGAATTGAAGTGTGTGCATTTGATTCATTTTCCTTTCTTGAGAAAAGCTAGAAAATAGGAGCAACTTGCATTAAGCTACATAGTTTGGTTTAACCTTCTAAGCCAAACCTAGATAGAGCCTTGTTGTCATTTAGGCATCATAGCCTTGACAAGGTTATCTCTGTAATTCTCCTAAATATCGCTCTACTGCCAGTTAGGCGTCTATAGCCCTAGTAAAGTTACTTGGATGACCTAGATAATAAAACTCTTACTTGATTTTCAATGTTTCATTTTTAAATTTCGTATGATATATCTTGTCAGCTCATTTGCAAGGTTTTGAGACCTGCTGTTAGGTTGAGAATTATAGTGGTAGCAAAGGCAGACCTTTAGATTCTTCACTTAATGCAAACACTACCATTTTTAGCTAATTCAAGGAATTTAAGTATGTGTATTTGTGTGATTCCCTGTATAATCTGTGTTGCTATTGGTGAATATAATTTCATAAAACAAACCAAACTAGTCATACCTATAGAAGTCATGACTTATGCGAGAATTTGAACTTCTTCCCTAAATTCTAGAAATTCTATTGTTTTCTAAGGTTGTATTCTGCTCCTTATTACCCCCAACCAAAATAAAGACTCAACAACAAACATAAAGAGACAAGGACAAACAAGCAAAGCAACTGTATAGAAAAATATTTACATATATACAAATTCTAGTTCTTTCTGAAATGGTTAGGCTTGAAAATAATGTTTTAGGAATTGTCCATTGACAGACAATGGGACATCCTCTCCAGTTAAGGTCTTTAGCCTATAAGTACTATCACCTAATATCCCTACGATTTGAAAGGGACCAATCCAAAGTTTATCAAATTTTCCATGGTCTCCCTTCATCTCATGGGCTTTATCCCAAGCTAGGACAAGGTCTAATATTTGAAAGGTTTTAATTTTCACTCTTTTGTCAAACTAGTGTTTGACTATAGCTTGATGTTTAGAGAAATGATCTATGGCTTGATTCCTCTTTTCTTCTAGGTGTAAGAGTTGCAACAACCTAACTTCTAGTTTGTCCTCCAAACCTAGGTATTCCTGAGCAAACTGTAAGGTGGGAATTTTCAAGTTTATAGGGAGGATGGCGTCTACTCCATAGACCAGTTGGTATGGTGAATTGCCTAGAGCTGAGTTCCCTCTAGTTCTATCAACCCACGATGCATATTTCAATAGAGTATTCCATTCTCTAGGATTCTTTTTCACCAGTTTCTTGATGATGTCTAACAAGTTTTTATTAGTGGATTCAGCAAGGCCATTACCTTGGGGATAATAATTAAATGAAAACTTCAAAGTAGTGCCATATTCAAATGCCCAGTTAGAGAAATTTAATCAAGCGAAAGCAAGACCGTTGTCACATACCAGTGCATATGGGATGCCAAATCTAGTGATAATGTTATCCTCTAAGAACTTGATCATGACGTATGTTGTGTACAATTTACTACACATAGCTTCAGTCCACTGGTACAATAATCAATGATAGTCAGGACATACATGTGTCTGGCTGATGATGGAGGATTAATCATTCCAATCAAATCCATTCCCCATTAAGTGAATGAGTGTATTTCCATTACCGGTTGCAATGGTTTGGCTACATACCTTTCTCTATTTGTGACTACCTGACATGTATGATAATGTTTGATATATTGAGTAGTATCTTTGAATATTGTTGGCCAGTAATATCCTGCTCTGAGAATTCAGTGTGTAGTCGCTAGGTGCGACCCATGGGTTGTTCCAAACTTGTCATGCAATTCATGCAGTACCTTATTTGCTTCTTGTCGATTAATACATCTCAAATATATGCCTTCATGATTCTTCTTGAAGAGGATACCTCCTTTAATCATATATCCTTTAGCTTTAATTCTCAAGGCTCTTCTTTGAGATGCACTCAAGTGTGATGAACATCTGTCCATAATCAAGAAATGTGTGATACTTGAATATCAGTCATCTTGTTCACTCGAACTAGCTACATATTGCTGGCTTATCAAACCAAGATCTATTTCAAAAATCATTTGCATAAAAGCTTGTCCTCTGACCAGCTTCATTGGTGTAATGTCCATATCATACTCTTGTAAGATAGCGATCCACTTAGCTCATCATTCTCCTGGTTTGTTCTTCATAAGGAGCATCTTGACTAATGAATCAGGTACAATGGTGATCACTCGACTTCTCAATATGTAATGTTAGAATTTATTAACTACTCTAACCAAAGCTAGAGCTTGTCATTCAACATCCAGGTATTTTAACTCAGCATCCTCGAATGGGCTGCTCATAAAAGCAATAGGTTTTTCTTCCTTCGTATCATTTCTTTATGTTAAGATTGCAGTGCATGCAGTGTGATTAGATGCAAATGAGTATATGTAAAAGGGTTGGGTATAATCAACTATTCAAGAAAGGAGCATTGGTGATGGATTTTTTGATGTCTTCGAATGCAGCCTTAGCTTATGGTGTTCATTTTATCTTAGCATCCTTCATTAACATCGCGTTAAGTGGCCATACTATCTCTGCAAAACTAATGATAAACTTTCTGATGAAGTTTATTTTTCCAAAGTATGACTTCACTTCCTTCTTACTCCCTAGCAATTTGAGTTTCATAATGGAACTAACCTGATTAGGATCAACATATATTCCATTCTCTGATATGACATGTCCTAGCAATTTTCCCGTAGTCACTCCAAAGATGCACTTCTTTGGATTAAGAGAGATGCCATATTGTTCGCATCTTTATAGTGCCTTCCTTAAATCTACAAATTGATCTCCTTTGTCTTTGGAAAATACTATCAGGTCATCCATATAAATGATAATGCATTTCTCTTAATCCAGAGGAATTCCAAACCAAATTCACATAGAGGCAGAACCTAGAATGAAGCACATGATTACGGAGTATCATCATAACAATGAGGCTCTATATACAGGGGTAGAGTAGGGAGTATACCGCGTTAAGACTCCAGATGTATGAGTTGAAGAAATACTGGTGTGCACTCAAGCACATGAAATTAATGAAACAAGCAAAATTGCGCCTGGAACAAACATCCTAATAGAGTCAGATCATGATTGTTTAGGAGATCATGAAGAAAGTCATATGTGTGACTTTGAAAGACATCTATCTAAAGAAATGTAGAGTTGCATATGATAGAAAATTCAATTGAGTGAGGTGTTACTGGAAGGCTGGTGTAGGTTACACCGAATTGCACATTCTGAGACTACTAATGCATTATGTCTAGACATAGTCAACAAGGAAGAACATATATACTCACAAAAGAAGTTGAACTTGCAAATGAGAAGCTCAGTTGAGGTAAAACCAAAGGTCGGTAATACAATTCATATTGAAACAGACAAAGATCCAGATGCACCTGGAATTGAAATAAATGTATGTAAAGTAGTCTCGGACGGTGTTGTTCTCTTAAGAATCAAAGGTTCAAAGGACATTGCTCTCCCAAGGATCAAAGATCTAGGTAATATCGATGATACGAAAGAAAATTCATATACCGATGCCAAGCTAGATGACATCTATAAATAAACATCCATATGCTTGTGTTATCCTAGACCAAACGGTGAAAGAACAATCCAAACCTTCTAAGTCAAAGGTTGCCACAAAGAAAGATTCCCTAGGGGATGTTAAAAAGAAGAGAAAAGATCCTAAGAAGGACCTTAAGAGTGATCATCCATGGACACTAAAGTTCGATGGATCAAAATCTAAACAAGGCACTGAAGTTGGAATTGACTTAGTCCGCAAGGCAAATCTTTCCTAGCTGCATACAAGCTATAGTTCTACTACACTAACAATGTTGCAGAATATGAAGCCTTGATCCATGGGTTTCTTTTGGCACTAAAGAAGAAAGTCCAGATACTCCATGTATTTAGAGATTTTGAACTAGTGGTCAAGCAAGTAAGAAAATAGTACAACTGCAATTATAAGCGATTGTCCAACTACAGACACAGAGTTTGGGACCTGATCGAAGGATTCGATGCCTTCAATATTACTCATGTGCTGAGAAAATTCAATCATAGATCTAACGCTTTGGCTACAGCCGCCAGCACTCTAGAACCTCTGATATTATCAAGATTGAAATGATTCTTAGTAGAGCTGGTGTTTATTCTGTCAATACCAGATAATGTTACTAATTTCCAAGTTTTTAACAATGATCAACATATCCTGGATTTTATTTCTAATCAAGACTTTTTCGAAGCTTAAGAGATTGATGAGCAACATCATGAAGATCTGGAGTGGGATGAATAATCCATCATTGATCTACAAGATAATAAAACTCCCAAAGGGATGATTGAACTAGAAAGGTTATTTGATCTAGACAACATGGTGAAACAGAAGGATATCCCGAAAACAGATAGAGGTGATTATGAGCTTGTCAACTTAAGTGAAGGTCTAGAACCTTGTAAAGTCCTGATTGGAAAGGTCTACACTCAAGCAGAAAGGGAAGGGATTCCCCAAGCTCTGAAAGATTACATACATGTGATTGCTTGGTCATATGATGAGCTAAAAATGTATGATACGTCTATTATCACACACACTATTCCACTGAAGCCAAATTTGAATCCATTCAAGCAAAAACAAAGGCCAATAAATGCCTTACTAGAACCTTTGATCTTCAAAGAAGTCAAGAAACTATCGGCGGCATGCATCATTTTCCCTGCCAGACATTCGACATTGATCGCCAATTTGGTGCCAATTGGGAAGAAAAATAGAGACATCCAGCTATGCGTAGACTTTCGAAATCTAAGTAAGGCATCCAAAAAGGACAACTATCCTCTTCCCTCATTGGACGAGGCACTTCAAATGGTTAATGAAGCTCAGATGATGTCTTTCTTGGATGGATTCTCATGATACAACCAGGTCATGGTTGATAAAATAGATAGATTGAAAACTGCTTTCACCACTAAGTGGGGAATTTTTGCATATAGAAGAATGCCATTTGTCTTGATTAACATTGGCGCAACCTTTTAGCATGCTATGGATATTGCCTTTAGAGGTTTGGTTGGCCAATGCATTACCATTTATATGGATGACCTGATGGTATTAACCATATCTAGAAGGAGATGAATTAAAGTTATTGTTACCTAATTTCACTACTAGCTCAATCAAGTAGAGCTTTTGAAGTTTTAAGGAAGAGAAAGGTACATTTTATTGCTATTGTATTATATCCATGTGCACAAATAAAACAAATTAAGATTACAGTGCCAATTTGCATTTTAGATGCATAACTTATTTGAAAGATTGTACAAATCTTTTAGAGGACAAGTAATCTTTATTGGAAAAATAAATGTATAAGGTCTCACACAAGCTGTGAGACTGATGCAGGAGCATCCAGGGTGTAAGAGCAATCTTGCATCAACCAATAAAACAATGTCGTTTCTTTTCAATAAGGGCTAAATTTGGCAGGGTTACTATTTTTAGTAAGTTTACATTTTTACACAGTTGGATACAAAATCTTACACTGACCTCCAGAATGGTGAATTGAAGCTAATGGTGAAGAAATCACTTCAATATCATTTGTCATTTGTGAGATATTAAAATTTCAAATTCCAAAAATCCTATTAAAATAGTCAAAGTCAAATTTGAGGCACTTAGAGGCTCCAGATGGGCCTGAAATTTGGTGGGAAACCCAAGCAGTCTACCTTTAGGTATTATAATTGAAAATCCAATGGTTGGATCAAAAGTTAGGGCCCCACGAAGTTGACCTATTTTTGGAGGGAGATGCAAATTTTAAAATTAAGCTGGTGGCCACCAAAAAGGGCTATATATGACCATTTTTGGGAACCCTTGGGGTAGTAGAGTTAAGGGGGAAGGTGTAGAGTCAAGAAAAGGGTGGGAAACCCTAGTTGATTTGGTGTTACAGAAGGCTAAAGATTCCAGAGTCTTGAGAGAGGGAGCTGTAATGTGTTGCAGCCTATAGGGGATTCATCCTCTGATTGTACTCAAGCTTTTGTAATGTAAAGTTTTGCCCATATTAATAAAATATCATTCTATTTTCTGTGTGCAATTTCTGTTATTATGTGTTTTATGATTTACCCCCTTCATCAGAGACTAACTGATTCATTGCAAATGAAAATAAAGACTATACATTTAAAGAAATTTAAAGAAATAAATGTGCAAATGTTATAGGGCAACTCGTCATTCCCTGAATGCTGAGTCTTGGTCTTGTTTGTTTTGTCTTGCGTCATCCTGTTTGTCTACGTATCCTGCATCCAAACGTTGTCTCCTTGTTGCCCCTAGTTATCTGCATTAGAGGATGAAAACTGATGTTAGAGCAATAACAAGGCATCATATAACATATGACATATATCTACAAGTATACAATCTAATTTTTAGATGCAATAAACCAGTCAGTATCACATGGACCTTCAAGAAACCAACAGGATAATCAAGAATATCAATTACATGCACATATTTTCCTAACTTGTTTGTTTCCTATGCAGATATAGGTGAGATCATTGTTGTTTGTTTCATCTGATTAAAGCATGTGGAGTAAAATGTGGCTCCCATAAGGGTTGAGCCTGACATGCTGCCTTTTGTGCTTTAAAAGGGCATAAAAGAGTAAAACAATGCAATGATATCTATGCAGTTCAGAGACATGAATTTCACTATATATATATATATATATATATTGCATTATTAAGATCCAGGAAAATAGTGATAACTTTTATGACAGTCCAGCAGTCTTATACAAATTACAGTGATCAAAAGCATATTGTTGCTATGTCCGGCATATCAAATGCAAGGGAACTCAAATAACCAAAAGACATGTCACAGAGTTGCAGGAGAGCAACAATAATGACTGTCACAATATGACACATAAACAATCAATAAGGATAGTCATGTTATAAAGTTTGTCAAAAGAATATCAGGTATGACAGAGGGTTATAAAAGTAAGGACAATGCCAAACAACAGTCCCAATGTGAACTCGCTGACTCATGAAACATGTAGGTAATATCACTATGAAATAGAAGCTATAGCCCATAAATTATTACTTCAAGGGAAGAATCACATAATATAATGCTGACTGTTAAACTGCTAAAGAAATATGGACAGAGCAGTCATTCCTAACTTAAAATAAGCATAATGTGAGGACTATCAGCATCAAGAGGCTTATAGCAGTCAATCAGAGATTACAAATAGAGCAAGCACATATGCCTCTACCACTCAAGGAATCAGTAACCCCAAGAAAAAGAAGTATATTTTGCATTTAGAAATGAAGTATATACAAGAATGTGTGCTCTGTAGTGGTGCTTTTAAGAGGTGATGTTTATACATCATATTGTGTTCATCTAAAGTCATAGATAGCTCATCATAATGCATCATACAAGAAGTAGGGGCAGTATGATTAGGAACAGCCTTTATGACTGCCACAAGTAATGAGATTAGTAAAGAGAAGCCATGCATAGACTTATCATTGTATGGAGATGGCTATGGGATTCCTCACATGATTGTTGCACCTAGAAGTATCATTTGTAGATCTCTGTGATAAGAAAATCTCAGCTATCCATGCTAAGTTGAATGGTCTGAGTCAATAGTTTCAGTGAGAAAGGACTACATATGATTATGACAGTTAAGAATGGTCTTCAAAGCCCTAATGAACAATAATTCAAGTGGAGCAGCAGACTAGTAAAGAGATAGCATACTGAGACTACCTCAAGCCATTCAAGTCAGTACCATGAATGAAGACAGTGTAGAGCTGCCAGGGTGAAGATATGAAGGGTGTTGTAGAAACAAGTACTAAGAGGCAATGCCACCAAGGGGTCATGCAAAGATAACAAGAAAATGAAAAGCCTGTGATCCTGAGACAAGTTGTCATAAAGTTAGCAGTCACATCTACTATTGTGCTTTACAACAGTCGCATAGACTGACTGTGTCAATAGCCCCAATGACTGTGCTTACAGTCATATGATAGTAACTAAAACAACAAATATAGTATAAAAGGAACAGTCCATTGGATGACTTTCAGAGGACAACAAAATGTAGAAATGGCATCATAGTCAGAAAAATAGTCATAACAAAAGGGAATAGTCATACAAGAACACATAAAGAGTTCTATCATAAAGGAGAAGTCACTAATAAATGAGTCTCAGATACCTTCAAGCACAGGACAGTCCTTGAGCCTGGTGGAACACAGATAGGTGAGCATCAAAGAGAAGACCATGTAAAACACTATCAATGTGTTTAAAATTATGTTAGAAGTTGCAAGCCCTGTCAAAGGTAAATACAGAGCCAAAGATTTGCAAAGGTATAAATGATACAACATATCTTGTAGAGATTCTAGACAACTACATGAAATAGTGATAGATCTTTGAGAGCTGAATAGTCATGAAAGACTATGTGACAAAGTCCAAGAAGAAAAGTGGAGTAAAGTGTTTCACAAAACCCTAATGAAGATAATGTGAGTTATCATTACTTCCATACTCTTAGAATAAACCAAAAATAATGTTTTATGCTCAGAATGTTACAGATATGCCACTCAACGACACAGATTCATGGTGTATACTAAATATATCAAATGCCAAAAGAAATGTATTTCATAGTAAGGGTTTGTTTCTGCAAAACCCAAATGAAGACAAACTATAAGATATTTCAGTCTTCTTCAACAGCAAAAAAATATGACAAAATATAAGCAAAGCATGATAATATCATATATACATAGAAGCATGTTTTATGAAACAACAATTTTCTTTCTTTTTCTTCTATAGCTATTTCGAAAGAAAATACAGTTTGTAGAACATGTTTGGCCGCGACCATGAAGAGAGTGAAGTATATATCTTATTTTACTCAGAATATGAAAGAAGATCACAGAAAGTGCATTCAAACATGGCTCATTGAACTTACCAGTGTAGAAGCTTGCACAACTGTCTACAAAATGTAGCTGAAAACCCTTTCAAAGTAGCAAGAGAACTCTCTAGATAAGAGCTACAAAAGACTCAATGGTGGCGCACAAGAAGTAGAAAGTTGCAAAGATGAAAAAATGCAAGGTGAAATGCAAAAAAGATGTCTTTTTGTCATTAGGGTTTCAACCCTAAAAGAGTTCGATGGGTTTTTTTGACATTGTTTTTACTTTTGTATCTTTTTCATAAGATAGCCCGTGGTCAAGACTTGAGACCTTTTGTGCTTAGCATTTGTTAATGCTTATGATGTGCCACGATGCAAATATAGGTCTTTTAAGACTTTTGATCATGCTTTGTTCCCTTACACACTAGGGTCAACACGTAGGTACTTAGGTGTTTTTTTATTTCTCTTTGCATAAGCATCAAATGTAAAACATTTAAACTTAAATGATGGTATTATAAATCATTTGAAGTTTATTGTTATTTTTAAGTGCAAAAGAAGTTGTAAAAACATATGCAAAGTATTGAGTGATCTTATTATGCCTTGTGTTATGCCAAGCATATAGGAGAGTGGAGGTGATTAGCAAACACATGCCAAGCCTATAGGAGGAAGTTGTGAGAGTTGTCCAACATATGCAATAAATTTAGGAGAAGATTGAATGGGTTTTATTGACTTTGGAGGGAAAATAGGAGCTTTTGGAGGACAGTTTTATGTGTCATTAGGTTAGACTAAGTCATGATAGATTTTTGCTCTCATTGTGAGCTCTTTTGGAGAAGATTTAGGTCCTATATTCTAGGCTTTTTGAGTGCATCCGACCCAAAGCAGTTAGAGACCATATTTTGATGCAATTGCCTTGGAGTTGTGGATATAGTCACTTATGTGACTCATTTGTTACTAGTTCTGATTACGATTTCTGGAGACTTGTGATTTTACAATCCTTGCTCAGATTTTGACATGTTTTTGTAACTCATTATTACTTGATATGAAATACAATGGAGACCTTGAGTATTACTGACTGAAGATTTTGCCTACTTACCTTTTGCATTATTGTGCTTAGAAACTGATTGATCAAGTTATTTGTGAGGTAATTTTATTTCCTTTTAGCTTTGTCTCAGATTTTAGAGCCTTTATGCAGAAAACGTACTAATGCAGGTTAGAAGTTGTGTCAAAAAGGTGTGATTTGCTTTTAGTTGTGAAGTTATCTTCCTCTTATAAGTTTGAACATTTGGACTTGTTTGCCAAACACTTATGCAAAAGTATAACAGTGGTAAGTCGTGCACATAAGTTTTTCTATCATTATACCAAGTGTATGCAAGTTTGGATTTCATTGTCCTTATCAGTTTGGTGTATCACTCTTTTATTTTTATTTTCAGTTTAGTTTTATGAGTTTCCTCCTTCCCTTTTCTCTGCAAAATTCATTAGTTCAAGTGATAACCAACAAGGAATCTGACCTTCTCTGGAGGTTGACCTCTATTTTTTAAGTTACCCACAACTTTAGAGGTCTTCCCATGTTTCAATAGATTGTTGAACTTCACGTTCAACAGGGTGCAAATCTCATTGATAACAGTTTTTAGCATGCCCGGTGGGACCGATTGGACTATCATATTCTGCAAGTCCTCTATTCATTATTGATATTTGGTGTGTATGTCAACAACATCAGCCTTTGGAGGCAATATTCACACACCTGGCGACTACAAGTAAAGAATCAACTGGTTTTAGCAGTCCACATACATGCAACTAACAAGGTTTGGTGCTACTTGTTAGTTTTCTACCATTTGAAAGTATTTTCCTACCACATGGTGACTCTATTTGGTGTTCTAACTCGTATCCTGGTGTTTCAAGATTGTTTGAACTATATTCATTCCAAATCAGTTATCTAGACTTGCCTATGTTTCATGTTTTACTCTTGCAATGTCTAGTTATCAGCACTGTGATGGTTTTTCACCCCCATTCCATGAAAATCATGCATATGTGCCCTCTTACCAACCATATCACACATAACAACTTGCTGGTTTATTCCAAATGATCCTGTAACAATAGATTACCAGTAGTCCTATCATGTTTTCCACCCTTCCATCCCTGCTCAATCTCAATATCATCTGATATATGATCAAATTCAATCCCAAGAAGAGGTTTTTGATGCCAACCAGCATGATTATTCACATAATCAACCTCAAGAGCACCCTTACCAGAATGTGTTGGATCTGATCCAAAAGTTTGACTATGTTTTGTGGGTTTTGAACCAAAAGATTGAACATATGAAGATTACTGATGTTAGTAAGGAGTTCTCACACATGTATTGGATGTTGATTGACATCAAGAAGCAAAAAAAGATTATCCTACAACAGCAAGAGTTGGCTGAGCAATCCTTTGTTTATGATCAAGAGTGGGTGACAAAAAGAATACAATTTGAAAGAAGTCTTGAAGGAGAGATAGCTGCTAAAAAGGAGCAAATGAAGTTTTTGTCTGCTTAGGTTCAAAGTAGTCGAGCTTACTCAGATTATAAATGCCAAAAAAGGTGTGAAACCCAGGCAGCCCTTTCCATTCCTAGTTTCAACTCAACTCTTCCTATTTAAAGTTGAATCATCCTATGAATGAAGAGTCTTCTAAGTACAAGTTCCCTAGTTTTAAACAAGAGAAACCTTTTGAGCCCTTTAGTGAGCCTACCAATGAGCCTTCTACCCTTAAGATTCCAAGTTGGGAAGGGTCATCTTTTTTGCCTTGTGAGGTTCCTCAACCTATCATGCAAATGGAACCATGCTCTAATATCCAGAAAGCAAAAGAAGAGCAGACTCTTGACCAGCATAGCTCACTCAACATGGAGGAAAATAGAAATATAAACTTGTTGCATTTAACTAGGGAGGAATATAGATTAGAACAAAAGAATATTGGATAGGAAAAGACCTTTCAAGAAGTGTCTTTGAATGCTCTAACTTATCAGCTTCCTTGTTTCGTAAAAGATGGTGAAAATGTTCCAATAGGACAGCAAGGTGAAATGGTGAAAGAGGCTGATCGGGAAGAGCAGTTTACAGTTTGGAATGAAGAAGGTGTGAGTTTTTTCACTGTAATAGCAGTTTCAGAACAACAAGAGGATATCAAACAATCTGAGGAGTTGCTGATTGACAATAATTAGTATGAAAATGGAGCCTTGGACAATGAAGAAGAGCATAAATTTGAATTTGATACCATTTTTCAAGTTATGAGCTTTGATATATTCGAGCATGTTATGCATGAGAAAGCTAATGTTGAGCTTTTTGGAGCAATGTGCACAGGCATAATTGAATAATTTTTTTCAATGTTGGATGACAAGGAATCAGACCTTTTAGGAGAAGTTGACAATCATGATGAACTAGAACAACAAGTTCACAAGCTTGAACAAGTGCTGAAGCAACGGGAGGAATATGATCATGATAGAGAGGAGTTCATTCTCTCAAGTCAAGAAATTTCTCATGAATCTAATTTGCAAGGTCTTAGCTAGTTGGAGGAGCTTCCTTTCTGCTGTACTGAAGAGTTTGAGGCTGATATATCAATTAAAAGTTTGCTTCAAGAGGCTACTTCAATGCTTGAGTTTTTGCCTTCCTTCATTGAGGAAGAAAGTCCTAATTTGAAGTGTACCCCTTTGAGTGATAATGAGGATTTTGAGCTTGAATCAGTTGTCCCTAAGAGCCTTCCAAGAGCTGATAGCTTAGAGGATTTGTTAGATGCCCTAGTGGAAGAGGATTGTCCATTGATCATGGAGGAGGAATCAACATGGTAACTTATTATGTAAGGTGAAGGTAATGCTATTTTTTCTAAGCATCCAAATTATTTTATCTATAGTCCAAACTTAGCCACGAAGCAGGACAACCATGAAAAGCAGGAAGAATGTGAAGCAGCCAACAATGGGAGTCCAAGTTTTGTCCATTCTAGGGGCTATCCAATCAGATATTTAGCTAGTATGGAGGCCACTGAACTACCAGAGGTCATGCTTGCACCCAAGTATGAGGATGCAATTGGAGAAGAAACTAATTTTGGATTTGCCACTGAAAGTGATCAAATTCAACTCACTTGTCCAGTCCAGGACAGCAATAGGCATGATCAAAATCAAGGTGTAAGTGAGTTTACTTGCACCTTTCATGAAATATTGCAACAGTCTATTGAATATTTGAATGTGTTTCATGTTCTTTTAGTAATATATAATCATGTAATGCATCAGTTGTTGATTAGAAAGGGGTGTTATTTTGAAAAGCCAGTCGATGGTTTTGTTTGACTAGCTTCTTTGCTAGTTAGGGTAGGTTAGAATAGGTTTACAGATACAATTTTCAATTCCCTAAGTGTTGTTCGGCATAGTTAGATAGTTTTCCTTCTGAAGTTTTGGTAGTGTTTGAATAAGTTTCCAAGATATCATGTAGTGTTCCAGTGAGTTACAGCAGTTACAAATCTATTTATACAAGTTTTGTCAAGAAGCAGAGTGACTCTATGCCCAATGGATAAGGTCGAGGCAACTGGTCTGATGTTTAGCAGGCAAACATATAGCAAATGTCACCAAAAATGTTACCTAATTTCACTACTAGCTCAATCAGGTAGAGCTTTTGAAGTTTTAAGGAAGAGAAAGGTACATTTTATTGTTGCTGTATTATATCCATGTGCACAAATAAAACAAATTAAGATTACAGTGCCAATTTGCATTTTAGATGCATAACTTATTTGAAAGATTGTACAAATCTTTTAGAGGAAAAGCAATCTTTATTGGAAAAATAAATGTACAAGATCTCACACAAGCCATGAGAGTAACTAATTCATTGCAAATAAAAATAAAGACTATACATTTATAAAAAATTAAAGAAATAAATGTGCAAATGTTATAGGGTGACTCCTCATTGCCTGAATGATGAGTGTTGGTCCTGTTTGTTTTGTTTTGCATCATCGCGTGTTGTCTATGTATCCCGCATCCAGTTGTTATCTCCTTGTTGCCCCTAGTTATCATCATTAGATGGTGAAAACTAATGTTAGAGAAATGACTAGGCATCATATAACATATGACATAAATCTACATGTATACAATTTGATTTTCAGATGCAATAAACCAGTCAGTATCACACTGACCTTCAAGAAAGCAACAGGATAATCAAGAATATCAATCACATGCACATATTTTCCTAACGTGTTTGTTTCCTATGCAAATATAGGTGAGATCATTGTTGTTTGTTTCATCTGATTAAAGCATGTGGAGTAAAATGTGGCTCCCACAAGGGTTGAGCCCGACATGCTACCTTTTGTGCTTTAAAAGGGCATAAAAGAGTAAAACAATGCAATGATATCTATGCAGTTTAGAGACATGAATTTCACTGTATATATATTGCATTGTTAAGATCCAGAAAAATAGTGATAACTTTTATGACAGTCCAGCAGTCTTATACAAATTATAATGTTCAAAATCATATTGTTGCTATGTCTAGCATATCAAATGCAAGGGAACTCAGATAACCAAAAGCCATGTCACAGAGTTGCAGGAGAGCAACAATAATGACTGTCACAATATGATAGACAAACAATCAATAAGGACAGTCATGTTATAAAGTTTGTCAAAAGAATATCAGGTATGACAGAGGGTTATAAAAGTAAGGACAATGCCAAACAACAATCCCAATGTGAACTTGCTGACTCATGAAACATGCAGGTAATATCACTATAAAATAGAAGCTATAGCCCACAAATTATTACTTCAAGGGAAGAATCATAGAATATAATGTTGACTTTCAAACTACTAAAGAAACATGGACAGAGTAGTCATTCCTAACTACAAATAAGCATAATGTGAGGACTATCAGCATCAAGAGGTTTATAACAGTCAATTAGAGATTACAAATAGAGGAAGCACATATGCCTCTACCACTCAGGGAATCAGTAACCCCAAGAAAAGGAAGTATATTCTACATTTAGAAATGAAGTATTTACAAGAATGTGTGCTTTGTAGTGGTGCTTTTAAGAGGTAATGTTTATATAGCATATTGTGTTCATCTAAAGTCATAGATAGCTCATCATAATGCATCATACAAGAAGCAGGAGCAGTATGATTAGTAACAGCCTTTATGACTGTCACAAGTTATGAGATTAGTAAAGAGAAGCCATGGATAGACTTATCATTGTATGGAGATGGCTACGGGATTCCTCAGATGATTGCTGCACCTAGAAGTATCATTTGTAGATCTCCGTGATAAGAAAATCTTAGCTATCCATGCTAAGTTGAATGGTCTGAGTCAAGAGTTTTAGTGAGAAAGGACTACATATGATTATGACAATCAAGAATGTTCTTCAAAGCCCTAATGAATAGTAATTCAAGTGGAGAAGCAGACTAGTAAGGAGATAGCATACTGAGACTTCCTCAAGCCATTCAAGTCAATACCATGAATGAAGACAGTGTAGAGCTGCCAGGGTGAAGATATGAAGGGTGTTGTAGAAACAAGTACTAAGAGGCAATGCCACCATGGGGTCATGCAAAGATAACAAGAAAATGAAAACCCTGTGATCCTAAGACAAGCTGTCATAATGTTAGTAGTCACATCTACTATTGTGCTTTACAACAGTTGCATAGACTGACTATGTCAATAGCCCCAATGACTATGCTTATAGTCATATGATAGTAACTAAAACAACAAATATAGTCTAAAAGGAATAGTGCATTGGATGACTGTCAGAGGACAACAAAATGCAGAAATGACATCATAGTCAGAAAAATAGTCATAACAAAAGGGAATAGTCATACAAGAACGCATAAAGAGTGATGTCATAAAGGAGAAGTCACCAATAATACATTCAAGCACAGGATAGTCCTTGAGCCTGGTGGAACACAAATAGGTGAGCATCATAAGACCATGTAAAACACTATCAATGTGTTTAAAATTCTGTCAGAAGTTGCAAGCCTTGCCAAAGGTAAATACAGAGCCAAAGATTTGCAAAGGTATACATGATACAACATATCTTGTAGAGATTTAAGACAACTACATGAAATAGTGATAGATCTTTTAGAGTTGAATAGTCATGAAAGACTATTTGACAGAGTCTGAGAAGAAAAGTGGAGTAAAGGGTTTCACAAAACCCTAATGAAGATACTGTGAGTTATCATTACTTCCATTATCTTAGAATATACCAAGTGCAATGTGTTACGCTCAGAATGTTACAGATATGCCATTCAAAGACACAGATTCATGGTGTATACTAAATATATCAAATGCCAAACGAAATGTATTTCATAGTAAGGGCTTGTTTCTGCAAAACCCTAATGAAGACAAACTATAAGATATTTCAGTCTTCTTCAACAGCAAAAAAAAGTCGATAGAGTATAAGCAAAGCATGATAATATCATATATACACAAAAGCATGTTTTATGAAACAACAATTTTCTTTCTTTTTCTTCTATAGCTATTTTGAAAGAAAATGCAGTTTGTAGAACATGTTTGGCCACAACCATGAAGAGAGTGAAGTATATATCTTGTTTTACTCAGAATATGAAAGATCACAGAAAGTGCATTCAAACATGGCTCATTGAACTTACCAGTGTAGAAGCTTGCAAAGCTATGTACAAAATGTAGTTGAAAACCCTTTCAAAGTAGCAACAAAATTCTCTAGATAAGAGCTACAGAAGACTCCAAGGTGATGCATAGGAAGTAGAAAGTTGCAAAGATGAAAAAATGCAAGGTGAAATGCAAAAAAGATGTCTTTTTGTCATTAGGGTTTCAACTCTAAAAGAGTCCAATGGGTTTATTTGTCATTGTTTTTCCTTTTGCATCTTTTTCATAAGATAGCCCATGGTCGAGACTTGAGACCTTTTGTGCTTAGCATTTGTTAATGCTTATGATGTGCCATGACGCAAATATAGGTCTTTTAAGACTTTTGACCATGCTTTGTTCCCTTACACACTAGGGTCAGCACGTAGGTACTTAGGTGTTTTTTTAATTTCTCTCTACATAAACATCAAATGTAAAACATTTAAACGTAAATGATGGTATTATAAATCATTTGAAGTTTATTGTTATTTTTAAATGCAAAGAAGTAAAAACATATGCAAAGTATTAAGTGATCTTATTATGCCTTGGGTTATGCCAAGCATATAGGAGGAAGTTGTGAGAGTTGTCCAACATATGCAAGAAATTTAGGAGAAGATTGAATGGGTTTTATTGACTTTGGAGGGCAAATAGGATCTTTTGGTGGATAGTTTTATGTGTCACATGTTAGACTGAGTCATGATGGACTTTTTCTCTCATTATGAGCTCTTTTGGAGAAGATTTAGGTCCTATATTCTAGGCTTTTTGAGTGCATCCAACCCAAAGCAGTTACAGACCCTATTTTGATGCAACTGCCTTGGAGTTGTGGATATAGTCACTTATGTGACTCATTTGTTACTAGTTTTGATTATGCAATTTTTGGAGACTTGTGATTTTACAATCCTTGCTCAGATTTTGACATGGTTTTGTGACTCGTTATTACTTGATATGAAATACAATGGAGACCTTGAGTATTATTGACTGAAGATTTTGCCTACTTACCTTTTGCATTATTGTGCTTAGCAACTGATTGATCAAGTTATTTGTGAGGTAATTTTATTTCCTTTTAGCTTTGTCTCAGATTTTAGAGCCTTTATGCAGAAAACATACTAATGCAGGTTACAAGTTGTGTTAAAAAGGTGTGATTTACTTTTAGTTGTGGAGTTATCTTCCTCTTATAAGTTTGAACATTTGGACCTATTTGTGAAACACTTATGTAGAATTATAACAGTGGTAAGTCGTGGACATAAATTTTTCTATCATTATACCAAGTGTATGCAAGTCTGGATTTTATTGTCTTTATCAGTTTGGTGTATCACTCTTTTATTTTTATTTTTAGTTTAGTTTTATGAGTTTCCTCCTTCCCTTTTCTCTGTAAAATTCATTCGTTTAGGTGATAACCAGCTAGGAAACTGGCTTTCTTTGGAGGTTGACCTCTATTTTTTTAAGTTACCCACAGCTTTAGAGGTCTTCCTATGTTTCAATAAATTGTTGAACTTCAGGTTCAACTGGGTGTAAATCACATTGATAACAATTTTTGGCACGCCCGGTGGGACTGATTGGACTATCATAGTCCACAAGTCCTCTGTTCATTGTTGATATTTGGTGTGTATGTCAACAACATCAGCCTTTAGAGGCAACATTCACACACCTGGAGACTCTACAAGTGAAGAATCAACTGGTTTTAGCAGTCCAGGTACATACAACTAACAAGGTTTTGTGCTACTTGTTAGTTTTCTACCATTCGAAAGTATTTTCCTAGCACCTAGTGACTCTATTTGGTGTTGTAACTTGTATCCTAGTGTTTCAAGACTGTTTTAACTATATTCATTCCAAATCAGTTATCTAGACTTGCCTATGTTTTATTTTTTACTCTTGCAATGTCTAGTTATCAGCACTGTGATGGTTTTTCACCTCCATTCCATGAAAATCATGCATATGTTCCCTCTTACCAACCATATCACACAAAATAGCTTGCTGGTTTTATTCCAAATGATCATGTAATAGTAGATTACCAACAGTCCTATCATGTTTTCCACCCTCCCATCCCTACTCAATCTCAATATCAGCTAATATATGATCAAATTCAACCCCAGGAATAGGTTTTTGATGCCAACCAGCATGATTATTCACATAATCAACCTCAAGAGCACCCTTACCAGAATGTGTTGGATCTAATCCAAAAGTTTGACTGTGTTTTGTGGGTTTTGAGCCAAAAGCTTGAACATATGAAGATTAGTGACGTTAGTAAGGAGTTCTCACACATGTATTGGATGTTGGTTGACATCAAGAAGTAGAAAAAAGATTATTGTGCAATAGCAAGAGTTAGCTGAGCAATCCTTTATTTATGATCAAGAGTGGGTGATAAAAAGAATACAGTTTGAAAGAAGTCTTGAAGGAGGGATAGCTGCTAAAAAGGAGCAAATGAAGTTTTTGTCTACTTAGGTGCAAAGTAGTCAAGCTTACATAGATTATCAATACCAAAAAAGTTGTGAAACCCAGGCAACCCTTTCCATTTCTAGTTTCAACTCAACACTTCCTGTAAAGTTGAATCATCCTGTGAATGAAGAGTCTTCCAAGTACAAGTTCCCTAGTTTTAAACAAGAGAAACCTTTTAAGCCCTTTAGTGAGCCTACCAATGAGCCTTCTACCCTTAAGATTCCAAGTTGGGAAGGGTCATCTTTTTCACCCTGTGAGGTTCCTCCACCTATCATGCAAATGGAACCATGCACTAACATCTAGAAAGCAAAAGAAGAGCAGACTCTTGACCAGTATAGCTCACTCAACATGGAGGAAAATATAAATATAAACTTGTTGCATTTAACTACAGAGGAATATAGGTTAGAACAGAAGAATATTGGACGGGAAAAGAACTTTTAAGTAGTGTCTTTGAATGCTCTAACTTATTAGCTTCCTTATTTCGTAAAAGATGGTGAAAATGTTCCAATAAGACAACAAGGTGAAATGGTGAAAGAGGTTGATCGAGAAGAGAAGTTTATAGTTTGAAATGAAGAAGGTGTGAGTTTTTTTCACTCTGACAACAGTTTTAGAACAACAAGAGGACATCAAACAATCTGAGGAGTTGCTGATTGACAATAATCAGTATGAAAATGGAGCCTTGGACCATGAAGAAGAGCATAAATATGAACCTGAGACCATTTTTCAATTTATGAGCTTTGATATATTCGAGCATGTTATGCATGAGAAAAGCTAATGTTGAGCTTTTTGGAGAGATGTGCACAGGCATTATTGAATAATTTTGGTCAATGTGGGATGATAAGGAATCAAACCTTTTATAAGAAGTTGACAATCATGATGAACTAGAACAATAGTTCACAAGCTTGAACAAGTGCTGAAGCAACAGGAGGAATACGGTCTTGATAGAGAGGAGTTCATTCTCTCAAGTCAAGAAATTTTTCATGAATCTGATTTGCAAGGTCTTAGCTAGTTGGAGGAGCTTCCCTTTTGTTGTACTAAAGAGTTTGAGGCTGATATATCAATTAAAAGTTTGCTTCAAGAGGCTACTTCAGTGCTTGAGTTTTTGCCTTCCTTCATTGAAGAAGACAGTCCTAATTTGAAGTGTACCCCCTTAAGTGATAATGAGGATTTTGAGTTTGAACCAGTTATCCCTAAGAGCCTTCCAAGAGATGATAGCTTGGAGGAGTTGTTAGACATCCTAGTGGAAGAGGATTGTCCATTGACCATGGAGGAGGAATCAACATGGCAACTTATTATGCAAGGTGAAGGTAATGCTATTTTTTCTAAGCATCCAAATCATTTTCTCTATAGTCCAAACTTAGCCACGAAGTAGGATAACCATGAAAAGAAGGAAGAATGTGAAGCAGCCAACAATGGGAGTCCAAGTTTTGTCCATTCTAGGGGCTGTCCAATCAGATATTTAGCTAGTATGGAGGCCACTAAAGTACCTGAGGTCATGCTTGCACCCAAGTATGAGGATGCAATTGAAGAAGAAATTGATTTTGGAGTTGCAACTGAAAATGATCAAATTCAACTCACTTGTCCAGTCTAGGACAGCAATAGGCATGATCAAAATCAAGGTGTAAGTGAGTTTATTTGCACCTTTCATGAAACATTGCAACATTCTATTGAATATTTGCATGTGTTTCATATTCTTTCAGCAATATATAACCATGTAATACATCAGTTGTTGATTAGAAAGGGGTGTTATTTTGCAAAGCCAGTCAATGGTTTTATTTGACCAATTTCTTTGCTGGTTAGGGTAGGTTAGAATAGGTTTCTGGATACAGTTTTCAATTCCCTAAGTGTTGTTCAGCATAGTTAGATAGTTTTCCTTTTGAGGTTTTGGTAGTGTTTGAATAAGTTTCCAAGGTATCATGTAGTGTTCTAGTGAGTTACATCAGTTACAAATCTATTTATCCAAATTTTGTCAAGAAGTAGAGTGACTCTATGCCCAATGGATAAGGTCTAGGCAACTGGTCTGATGTTTAGCAGGCAAACATATAGCAAATGTCGCCAAAAATGTTACCTAATTTCACTACTAGCTCAATCAGGTAGAGCTTTTGAAGTGTTAAGAAATAGAAAGGTATATTTTATTGTTGTTGTATTATATCCATGTGCACAAATAAAACAAATTAAGATTACAGTGCCAATTTGCATTTTAGATGCATAATTTATTTGAAAGATTGTACAAATCTTTTAGAGGAAAAGTAATCTTTACTAGAAAAATAAATGTATAAGGTCTCACACAAGCTGTGAGACTAATTGATTCATTTCAAATAAAAATGAAGACTATACATTTATAGAAAATTAAAGAAATAAATGTGCAAATGTTATAGGGGGACTTGTCATTGCCTGAATGAGGAGTCTTGGTCCTGTTTGTTTTATCTTGAGTCATCCCGTGTTGTCTGCATATCCCGCATCCAGCTGTTATCTCCTTGTTGCCCCTAGTTATCTGCATTAGAGGGTGAAAACTGATATTAGAGCAATGAGGAGGCATCATATAACATATGACATATATCTACAAGTATACAATCTAATTTTTAGATGCAATAAACCAGTCAGTATCACATGGACCTTCAAGAAACCAACCGGATAATCAAGAATATCAATCACATGCACATATTTTCCTAACTTGTTTGTTTCCTGTGCAGATATAGGTGAGATCATTGTTGTTTGTTTCATCTAATTAAAGCATGTGGAGTAAAATGTGGCTCCCAAAAGGGTTGAGCCCGACATGCTGCCTTTTGTGCTTTAAAAGGGCATCAAAGAATAAAACAATGCAATGATGTCTATGCAGTTTAGAGACATGAATTTCACTATATATATATATATATATATATATATATTGCATTGTTAAGATCCACGAAAATAGTGATAACTTTTATGACAGTCTAGCAGTCTTATACAAATTACAGTGATCAAAAGCATATTATTGCTATGTCAGGCATATCAAATGTAAGGGAACTTAGATAACCAAAAGACATGTCACAGGGTTGCAAGAGGGCAACAATAATGACTGTCACAATATGATAGTGAAACAATCAATAAGGAAAGTCATGTTATAAAGTTTGTCAAAAGAATATCAGGTATGACAGAGGGTTATAAAAGTAGGGACAATGCCAAACAACAGTCCCAATGTGAACTTGCTGACTCATGAAACATGCAGGTAATATCACTATGAAATAGAAGCTATAGCCCACAAATTATTAGTTCAAGGGAAGAATCACAGAATATAATGTTGATTGTCAAACTGCTAAAGAAACATGGACAGAGCAATCATTCCTAACTACAAATAAGCATAATGTGAGGACTATCAGCATCAAGAGGTTTATAGCAGTCAATCGAAGATTACAAATAGAGGAAGCACATATGCCTCTACCACTCAAGGAATCAGTAACCCCAAGAAAAGGAAGTATATTATGCATTTAGAATTGAAGTATGTACAAGAATGTGTGCTCTATAGTGGTGCTTTTAGAGGTGATGTTTATACAGCATATTATGTTCATCTAAAGTCACAGATAGCTCATCATAATGCATCATACAAGAAGCAGGGGCAATATGGTTAGGACCAACCTTTATGACTGTAACAAGTTATGCGATTAGTAAAGAGAAGCCATGGATAGACTTATCATTGTATGGAGATGGCTATGGGATTCCTCAGATGATTGTTACACCTAGCAGTATCATTTGTAGATCTCTGTGATAAGAAAATCTTAGCTATCCATGCTAAGTTGAATGGTCTGAGTCAAGAGTTTTAGTGAGAAAGGACTACATATGATTATGACAGTCAAGAATGGTCTTCAAAGCCCTAATGAATAGTAATTCAAGTGGAGAAGCAAACTAGTAAAGAGACAACATACTAAGACTACCTCAAGCCATTTAAGTCAATACCATGAATGAAGACAGTGTAGAGCTGCCAGGGTGAAGATATGAAGGGTGTTGTAGAAACAAGTACTAAGAGGCAATGCCTCCAAGGGGTCATGGAAAGATAACAAGAAAATGAAAAGCTTGTGATCCTTAGACAAGCTGTCATAATGTTAGCAGTCACATATACTATTGTGCTTTACAATAGTCGCATAGACTGACTGTGTCAACAACCCCAATGACTGTGGTTACAGTCATATGATAGTAACTAAAACAACAAATGTAGTCTAAAAGGAACAATCCATTGGATGACTATCAGAGGACAAAAAAATGCAGAAATGGCATCATAGTCAGAAAAATAGTCATAACAAAAGGGAATAGTCATACAAGAACACATAAAGAGTGCTGTCATAAAGGAGAAGTCACCAATAATACCTTCAAGCGCAGGACAATCCTTGAGCCTGGTGGAACACAGATAGGAGAGCATCAAAGAGAAGACCATGTAAAACACTATCAATGTGTTTAAAATTCTATCAGAAGTTACAAGCCCTGCCAAAGGTAAATACAGAGCCAAAGATTTGCAAAGGTATAAATGATACAACATATCTTGTAGAGATTCAAGATAACTACATGAAATAGTGATAGATCTTTGAGAGTTGAATAGTCATGAAAGAGTATGTGATAGAGTCCGAGAAGAAAAGTGGAATAAAGGGTTTCTCAAAACCCTAATGAAGATAATGTGAGTTATCATTACTTCCATACTCTTAGAATAAACTAGAAACAATGTGTTATGCTCAAAATGTTACAGATATGCCTTTCAAAGACACAAATTCATGGTGTATACTAAATATATCAAATGCCAAACGAAATGTATTTCACAGTAAGGGTTTGTTTCTGCAAAACCCTAATGAAGACAAACTATAAGATATTTCAATCTTCTTCAACAGCAAAAAAAAGCCGACAGAATATAAGCAAAGCATGATAATATCATATATACACAAAAGCATGTTTTATGAAACAATAATTTTCTTTATTTTTCTTCAATAGCTATTTCGAAAGAAAATGCAGTTTGTAGAACATGTTTGGTCGCGACCATGAAGAGAGTGAAGTATATATCTTGTTTTACTCAAAATATGAAAGAAGATCACAGAAAGTGCATTCAAACATGTCTCATTAAACTTACCAATGTAGAAGCTTGCACAACTATTTACAAAATGTAGCTAAAAACCCTTTCAAAGTAGCAAGAGAACTCTCTGGATAAGAGCTACAGAAGACTCCATGGTGGTGCATAGGAAGTAGAAAGTTGCAAAGATGAAAAAATGCAAGGTGAAATGCAAAAAACATGTCTTTTTGTCATTAGGGTTTCAACCCTAAAAGAGTCTGATGGGTTTTTTTGTCATTGTTTTTACTTTTGCATCTTTTTCATAAGATACCCTATGGTCGAGACTTGAGACCTTTTGTGCTTAGCATTTGCTAATGCTTATGATGTGCCACAATGCAAATATAGGTATTTTAAGACTTTTGACCATGCTTTGTTCCCTTACACATTAGGGTTAGCACATAGGTACTTAGGTGTTTTTTTATTTCTCTTTGCATAAACATCAAATGTAAAACATTTAAACTTAAATGATGGTATTATAAATCATTTGAAGTTTATTGTTATTTTTAAATGCAAAAGAAGTTGTAAAAACATATGAAAAGTATTGAGTGATCTTATTATGCCTTGTGTTATGCCAAGCATATAGAAGAGTGGAGATGATTGGCAAACACATGCCAAGCATATAGGAGGAAGTTGTGAGAGTTGTCCAACATATGTGTTGTGCCTTGCACACACGCCCCATTTTGCCAAATGGAGACCCCCTCTTTTGCTTTGGCTTGGAGTCTCAATGTTTGCCACTTATGATAATGAGAAGGTGGATTTGTGCTTAGAGTGCATGATTTGTTTCAAATTTTGGTATTTTTGCATGTTCGGAGTCATTTGATGTTTTTCATGATTGATTTGGAAGTGTCTTGAGTGGTCTTGTGCTTAAAAAATAGCCATTTGTTGCCTTCTACATTAGAATTGGGTGTTACTGCACTTTGCTCAAAAAATTCTGTCACTGGATGTTATCCTTGAAAGTGCTTCTGCGGGATGTTTCATGTTGAAATTCCTAGTTTCCAGGTCTTAGAGTTGCAAAATATGTCAAATTCCACTAGATTTCACTAAGGGGTCCATATGCTTTCACCATGATACACGGTCCTGAAACCCTGAAAAATGGCTAAGTCTGAAATCTGGTAGAACCTCAAAATTCTAGAATCTGCATATGAAATCCTATGGATCTGGAACCTATCTCAAACATCCTGAAAATATATTTAAAAATATTTAAAGTATAAGAAATTCCATATCTAAACTTATACTTAAATATATTTTTAAATATACTTTCACCCTGGCCAATTCAAAATCTAGCGCTAAAAATGACCCTAATTGCAAAAAGCGCTAAAACCAGCCTCTACCGACCTTAGCGCTAAATATTGAATCAACTGACTTTGCGCTAAAAACAGTCGCTACCAACTTTCGGCGCTAAAAACCTCGCTCGCGGACTTCTACGTGAAAATCATCGCCCTCCAACCTTAGCGCTAAAATGACCTTCGACTGACTTCCTTCAAACCACTATTAAGTCAGTCGAGACCAAAATCCCCGTCGGCAGCATCTATCAAAGCTAGCGCTAAAATCATGGTCAACCGACTTGCGCTGAAATGACCTCCGACCGACTTGCAAGCCATCAAAGGTCGGACAACCCCAAAATCTGCGCTGAGGTTGGATGGATCCAAAATCCGCGCAAAGGTCGGATGAACCTAAAATCTCCACTGAGGTCAGACAACCCCAAAATCCCCGCTAAGTCAGTGACCCCCCAAATCAGCGCTTTTTGGTATTTTGGGCCAAAAATTGGGTTTTTCAAGGTGCAAATGGGATTTTCTTGATGGGTTTGAATTGCATATCTATTTGTCATATCATGATGAACATTTTATCAAGTTTGTGTGGATTTTTGGCATGTTTTACGATAATTAATGCTACTGCACATGAAAGGTCAGACAACCCCAAAAATCTCACTTTTTACAGAAAATGCTAGAAAAACATGAAATTAAAGTCTGCAAATGGATCCTAATAACTGCAAAAAATTCCTAGATCAATATATTGGCCAAATGGGTACTCAAAAATGATGAAAAATGTAGAAAATCATGCAAAAATCACTAGATTTAAGAGGTTGTTTATAAGAAGGTGACATTGACAATGAGTTGTTTTTGACTGATTCGTGACTGCAAATGGACATGTTTTGATCCAAATTGATGAAAAATGACTTGTTAAGATGAAATTGATGCTTTGCATTGTGAATTGTAGGTCTTGGAGAGCACAAAGGAGCCAACTAGAGCCGTCTTGAAAGGATGTACACGTAGATATGCAGTACTAATCCAGAGATGCAGAATCGACATTCTATCAACCAAATTGCTACTGCACATGCAAAAGGAAGTCAGTATAATGTCCAAGATGATAAAGATGAGTCTCAGGAGCTAAAAGACATAGAATATCATGCCAAATCACTGTTGTTCCTGTAGATCCAGTCCAATGCCCTAGTGATCCAGTCCGGGGGTCATAACTCCTAGCTATTTTATCAGAATTTAAACTTCTTGGACTCGTTGGAAAGATAAACTGATGGTCTATATTGAGCTGCCCGACTGCTTAGGCTTAATGCCAAGCTACCGATAGGTTTCGAGCCCCCATTCCGCTCTAAAGGCCTCCGAAAATGCAATTTACTACGATGTAGAAAATACCAAAAATTATATTTTTGATATTTTCCCAAAAATACCACTCAAATGACCTTTGGATCGGATCACCAAGACATGCATACATCTGTCCCAGCAAGCCAGTCATCAGGAATCAGTCCAACAAGCATCCAATTGGATATATCTTCACTAATAAAGTGCCAAATACTCCTTTTTGATCCACTCAGCACTTGGAATCCCGTGGATCCACATCAGCTCAAGTTTTCAAGTGTCATGTGACTCTATTTTGGCTTTATTAGGCCTTGAAAATTGACTTTTCATCATGTATAACCAAATGGGTATCCATTTTATCCAGATTCAATGTATTTGCAACCTGTATTTTATCTTTTTCCTACAAGACAAAGGCAAATCCGAAAAATGTAACAAACTGATGTATCTTGTTAAATGCCATGTAATCTAGACCGTCAGTGTTGAGTTAATCTCCACCGTTCATTTGAAGGCTAGGGTATGCTGCTTTCTATATAAAGGGCTGCCATTTCCACTTTTTGTAAGAGAGATTTTGATACCAAATTGTTGACTCTATGCCATTTGAGCTAATACAAAGCAAGTTTCTGCAGTAAATCTGAGAATTTGTGTCTTGTGTTGATTCATCTTTTGGTTTTCATGGTTCGTATCTTGCTCTCCCATAGTTAGATTAATTGTGCTTTCATAATATTAATGGTTTGCTGAAGCATTTGATGAATACTCTGAGTCCATACTTTTAGTTGTTTGCTGATGGTAAATAGCTGTGTAAAATTATCCTGGACTGATTATTTGTGTTGAAGTTCAATTGCATTTCATAAGTTAAGTTGCGCCGTTTGTTGGGTATTTAACAAATGAATGTGATCTGAAAATCTTTTGACCTCCATTGAAGATAGCACCATTTTCTGCAGCACTATAACATCCATTTCAATTTGGTAACTCAGGAAGCTAGTTTGAAGTTTTAGAGTATTTGTCTGATGAAGATAACCTCTGCATTGTGAATGTCACTTAGGATCCTTCTAAACCCTACACCTTTTACATTTTCTTTTAAAATCACTGTTAGTTATCATATTAAGAGTTTCAACAGCATCTTATCTTGTTTATCAACTGAAGATCATTATAGGGTTTATGTGTGTTTGCTGCCCCAAACCTGAAGATTTGCAAATTGCATGTAAGACCCCTTGTAGGCACAGCTAGAACATAAACATTGAGAGATTCCAAGCAAGCTAAGACCTAGCTGTATTATCCTTGGAGTAGTCTTACCTTGGGTAAGATACTTTTTAAGAGAGGTGTGAAACCAGCAATCGCACCTGTGTTGCTGTGTGCTAAAACCACCATCAACAGAATTGGCGCTAGAAGAAGGGCGGACAAAGATTTTTATGCAGACTTTCATCTTTTTTGGTTCATTGCACATGCTGAAATGAAATGAATGTATAGAAAATTTTGATCCAAGGGGTACACATAAGGGTTTCAGTCATGAAATCCCTTCATTCTTTAGAGGACCATCTTAGCTGTCATATCATGAAGAGAACTTCCAAGTAGATATCCCAATTTTCAAAGAAGTGTTAGATGGGCAGATCAGAGTGAAGTATCCTCCACTAACACTACTCGATTTTAGTTCACCTCAGGTCTGCACTGTACATCCTGGAGAACTACATGACAAAATTGACTGTTTGACTTTTCTGCAAAGATTAGATCTGCATTTAAAGGGATTGCTTCCTATTTTTGAAGTTTATAAGCCTGAAGCAGGATATGGATACGACAGACATATACAAAGCAAGACCTTGCAAGGAGCTGCAAATCTTCCATTCATAAATGATCGTAGTCAACAAGGCAATCCGCACGTTGGAGAAATTGAAGTCCCTCAAGTTGTTAATCAAAATACATGTCGAGATGATGAGAACGGGCAATGCATGTGGTCTGCAGGTCACCCAACCAATGAAGATGAGGTCCCTGCCTGGATAAAGCTTGGTTTTCAACCACTAGATCCAGACTATTCAGTCACAGAATATGATGTCTCGGCATGGTAAAAATCTGATTTTCAGTCACAGGACAATGAACAGAGCAATACACAAGATCAGATTTCTGCTACTAAGAATATGGACAAGATAAATGATAAATCAGACTTGATGAGCAGTCATGTTGAGGATGCAGATCAGCAATCACATGCTTCAAAAATATCAAGTTCTAAGACTAAATTTGCTGCTGCAGGGGTGGAGAACATTAGTCCATTTCAGACTGTTGATAGTTCAGAGTTAGAACAACAGGTTGTTCAAATCAGAAACATGCAAGAACAAGAAGAAATCAGTCCTCTAGATAAAGCACAGTCAAGGACAGCAACACAAGAAGTCATTCCAGTCGACACATTTGAGCCACGATCATATTATCCACAGAACAATGATCAGGTTCTTGACTGTATCAGCCCGGTAAATCATCATGATCAGCCATATCAGGTTGCTATAATGGCTGCAAAAGGGTCTCAAGCTGAGTCAAATGAAGAAAAGCAGGAAAATACACCACTCCAAGATAACATTGACATCATAAATCCAGCTATGCAAGAAGAAAGGGACCTTGTTACTGTTGCAGAAAATGAATGTGTAGTCCAAATAGGAAGGTTGCTGATTAATACAACAGAGGTTTTCTCAGAACATGTGACTGATTTTGATGAGGACAATTCAAGTTTATCATATGTTCATCAGGCTGATCATGTTCATACTTGTATAAAAGAAGATCTTCATATGGTTGATGCTGGCCTAGTAATGATAGATGAGAGCAATAGTATGCAATCCAAGAATGAAAATCAAACTGTCCTGCAAAGTGATGGCTTGGAAGCTTTTTCATGTCAATCACTTGATCACATCATTGAGTTGGTGTCAACAATGAGAAAGGATATGCTATTGCATGGAAATTCACCACACATGTTAGACTTTGCTTCGACTAATTCATGCAGATTTCATCTAGATGATTCACATTCTGAAGAAGGTTGTCCAGACTTCCTGTTTTCTTGGGAGATTGCTGTAGCATTCAGTGATCCGAAGGTACCTAATGCACAAGACATGATCCACCACGAGTTGAGTCCCCCTGAAGACGAAAGGGTATTGGGTGCAATGCAAGAAGGTGTTGAACTCACATCTCTGATCATTAGTACTGCAAATCAGGTTGTATCTTTCCTTTCTCCACTCAGTTCCAATTATCAATTTGATTATGGTGATTTAGGTAAGACAACTTACATTTGGATTTATCATGGCCCTAATGAATTGCCCCAATTGCTGATCTTATGCGACTGGCACCTTGAAGATGAGCCTAGCTTGCCCACACCCTACTATTCAGAGTACAAAGATGAATTTGCCAGACTTAGGACACTGACCCGCACCTTGTTACTCCTGCATGTCCTAAGAAATAACTCACGAGGGAGAGTTAATACTTGTTGTCCAAAGCTTTTGTACATAGTCTTGCTTGTTTTTAATTAGGGTTTGGTAGTTTCTTATTGTTCTAGTTTAGGTTCTGCTTTCTACTTTTTCTTTTCCTTGGCTGTAGGTAGTTAGTTGTTAGTTATTGCTTTCTGCATGTTTTGCTTGGGTTAGAGTAGTTTGCTTTACTTTTCGTTCCTGCGCTTGCTTTTCTTGGGTTCTCCATTTATCGAATGTGGTGGCAGTTGTGCAGACCTGCAGATGCTTCCTTATTGGGCAAATAATCTGCAGTCTTTCTTTGAGAAGCCAAAGTTTCGCTTAGGCCTTGCTGTGGGTTCCATTGTTATACCAGGAAATATGATGTTTGTTCATTGGAAACGAGTCGTTAGTTGGTGCACCTGAAGTATTTTCTAACCACATCTCTCACACTTTAAATAACCCTGAAGTAGCTAAGTGAGTCTGGGTGATCTTATGTAAGTGAAGAGTTTGGGTCCCCAATTTTACCACCAACACCAATTTTACAGATCCAGATGAGAGTGGCAAGCAATATTAAGTACTGCTAGCCTACTTGGTAAAAATAAAAGGTGTTTTTCAACACCAGACCCACTACAAAGTATCAATATAAAGATTATCATTTGAATACTCTCACATGAAGATTGTTATCTAAAGATTATTAGCATCATAAATCATCAAAGGCATTATCAAGAAAGAATATCATTGCGAAAGAATTATCACTGGAAGAATCATCATTCGCTTCTATCAAGACTCATCACATCTCAACACCAGAAGCATTCTCTTGGTGGTAAAATAATCCCAACTTCATAGCGTAGCACGAAGGATCTTAGATGAACTTAGTTGCCAAGGGATGGGAATGAATACAATTGCACACACTCAGGTTTTCAGGATATGGATGGTTGCACTTGTTAGTGGTCTTTGATTCTTTGATAGGGTATCATGCTTTCTCGTCTAATGTGTGGGAAACACAGATATTCTGGGTTCAAACTAACATTTATCTTAGAAATGCTCTAGAGCATTTCCAAGCAGAGTCACCATTTCTTGTGCCTTGCACACACGCCCCATTTTGCCAAATGGAGACCCCCTCTTTTGCTTTGGCTTGGAGTCTCAACGTTTGCCACTTATGATAATGAGGTGGATTTGTGCTTAGAGTGCATGATTTGCTTCAAATTTCGGTATTTTTGCATGTTTGGAGTCATTTGATGTTTTTCATGATTGATTTGGAAGTGTCTTGAGTGGTCTTGTGCTTAAAAAATAGCCATTTGTTGCCTTCTACATTGGAATTGGGTGTTACTGCACTTTGCTCAAAAAATCCTATGTCACTGGATGTTATCCTTGAAAGTGCTTCTGTGGGATGTTTCATGTTGAAATTCCTAGTTTCCAGGTCTTAGAGTTGCAAAATCATGTCAAATTCTACTAGATTTCACTAAAGGGTCCATATGCTTTCACCATGATACACAGTCCTGAAACCCTGAAAAATGGCTAAGTCTGAAATCTGGTAGAACCTCAAAATTCTAGAATCTGCATATGAAATCCTATGGATCTGGAACCTATCTCAAACATCCTGAAAGTATATTTAAAAATATTTAAAGTATAAGAAATTACTTAAATATATTTTTAAATATACTTTCACCCTGGCCAATTCAAAATCTAGCACTAAAAATGACCCCAACTGCAAAAAGCGCTAAAACCAGCCTCTACTGACCTTAGCGCTAAATATTGAATCAACTGACTTTGCGCTAAAAACAGTTGCTACCAACTTTCGGCGCTAAAAACCTCGCTTGCGGACTTCTGCGCAAAAATCATCACCCTCTGACTTTAGCGCTAAAATGACCTCTGACTGATTTCCTTTAAACCACTATTAAGTCGGTCGGGACCAAAATCCCCGCCGGCGGCATCTATCAAAGCTAGCGCTAAAATCAACCGACTTACGCTAAAATGACCTCCAACCGACTTGCAAGCCATCAAAGGTCGGACAAACCCAAAATCAGCGCTGAGGTCGGACGGACCCAAAATCCACGTAAAGGTCGGATGAACCTAAAATCCCCGTTGAGGTCGGACAACTCCAAAATCCCCGCTAAGTCAGTGACCCCCCAAATTAGCGTTTTTTGGTACTTTGGGCCAAAAATTGGGGTTTTTAAGGTGCAAATGGGATTTTCTTGATGGGTTTGAATTGCATATCTATTTGTCATATCGTGATGAACATTTTATCAAGTTTGTGTGGATTTTTGACACGTTTTATGATAATTAATGCTACTGCACATGAAAGGTCAGACAACCCCAAAAATCTCGCTTTTTGCAGAAAATGCTAGAAAAACATGAAATTAAAGTCTGCAAATGGATCCTAATGACTGCAAAAAATTCCTAGATCAATATATTGGCCAAATGGGTACTCAAAAATGATGAAAAATGTAGAAAATCATGCAAAAATCACTAGATTTAAGAGGTTGTTTATAAGAAGGTGACATTGACAATGAGTTGTTTTTGACTGATTCGTGATTGCAAATGGACATGTTTTGATCCAAATTGATGAAAAATGACTTGTTAAGATGAAATTGATGCTTTGCATTGTGAATTGTAGGTCTTGGAGAGCACAAAGGAGCCAACTGGAGCCGTCTTGGAAGGATGTACACGCAGATATGCAGTACTGATCCAGAGATGCAGAATCAACATTCTATCAACCAAATTGCTGCTGCACATGCAAAAGGAAGTCAGTATAATGTCCAAGATGATAAAGATGAGTCTCAGGAGCTAAAAGACATAGAAGATCATGCCAAATCACTGTTGTTCCTGCAGATCCAGTCCAATGCCCTAGTGATCCAGTCTGGGGGTCATAACTCCTAGCTATTTTATCAGAATTTAAACTTCTTGGACTCGTTGGAAAGATAAACTAATTGTCTAGTTTGAGCTGCCTAGCTGCTTAGGCTTAATGCCAAGCTGCCGATAGGTTTCAAGCCCCCATTCTACTCTAAAGGCCTCCGAAAATGCAATTTACTACAATGTAGAAAATACCAAAAATTATATTTTTGATATTTTCCCAAAAATACCACTCAAATGACCTTGGATCGGATCACCAAGACATGCATACATCTGTCCCAGTAGGCCAGTCATCAGGAATCAGTCCAACAAGCATCCAATTGGATATATCTTCACTAATAAAGTGCCAAATACTCCTTTTTGATCCACTAATCACTTGGAATCCCGTGGATCCACATCAGCTCAAGTTTTCAAGTGTCATGTGACTCTATTTTGGCTTTATTAGGCCTTGAAAATTAACTTTTCATCATGTATAACCAAATGGGTATCCATTTTGTCCATATTCAATGTATTTGCAACCTGTATTTTCTCTTTTTCCTATAAGACAAAGGCAAATCTGAAAAATGTAACAAACTAATGTATCTTGTTAAATGCCATGTAATCTGGACCGTTGGTGTTGAGTTAATCTCCACCGTTCATTTGAAGGCTAGGGTATGCTGCTTTCTATATAAAGGGCTACCATTTCCACTTTTTGTAAGAGAGATTTTGATACCGAATTGTTGACTCTATGCCATTTGAGCTAATACAACGCAAGTTTCTGCAGTAAATCTGAGAATTTGTCTTGTGTTGATTCATCTTTTGGTTTTCATGGTTTGTATCTTGCTCTCCCATAGTTAGATTAATTGTGCTTTCATAATATTAATGGTTTGCTGAAGCATTTGATGAATACTCTGAGTCCATACTTTTAGTTGTTTGCTGATGGTAAATAGCTGTGTAAAGTTAGCCTGGACTGATTATTTGTGCTGAAGTTCAATTGCATTTCATAAGTAAAGTTGCGCCGTTTGTTGGGTATTTAACAAATGAATGTGATCTAAAAATCTTTTGACCTCCATTGAAGATAGCACCGTTTTCTACAGCACTGTAACATCCATTTCAGTTTGGTAACTCAGGAAGCTGGTTTGAAGTTTTAGAGTATTTGTCTGCTGAAGATAACCTCTGCATTGTGAATGTCACTTAGGATCCTTCTAAACCCTACACCTTTTACATTTTCTTTTAAAATCACTGTTAGTTATCATATTAAGAGTTTCAGTAGCATCTTATCTTGTTTATCAGCTGAAAATCATTATAGGGTTTATGTGTGTTTGCTGCCCCAAACCTGAAGATTTGCAGATTGCATGTAAGACCCCTTGTAGGCACAACTAGAACATAACCATTGAGAGATTCCAAGCAAGCTAAGACCTAGCTGTATTATCCTTGGAGTAGTCTTACCTTGGGTAAGATACTTTTCAAGAGAGGTGTGAAACCAACAATCGCACCTGTGTTGCTGTGTGCTAAAACCACCATCAACAATATGCAATAAATTTAGGAGAAGATTGAATGGGTTTTATTGACTTTGGAGGTCAATAGGAGCTTTTGGTGGACTATTTTATGTGTCATCATGTTAGACTAAGTCATGATGGACTTTTTCTCTCATTGTGAGCTCTTTTGGAGAAGATTTAGGTCCTATATTCTAGGCTTTTTTAGTGCATCCAACCCAAAGCAGTTAGAGACCCTATTTTGATGCAACTACCTTGAAGTTATGGATATAGTCACTTATGTGACTCATTTGTTACTAGTTTTGATTATGCAATTTTTGGAGACTTGTGATTTTATAATCCTTGCTTAGATTTTGACATGTTTTTGTAACTCGTTATTACTTGATATGAAATACAGTGGAGACCTTGAGTATTATTGACTGAAGATTTTGCCTACTTACCTTTTGCATTATTGTGCTTAGCAACTGATTGATCAAGTTATTTGTGAGGTAATTTTATTTCCTTTTAGCTTTGTCTCAGATTTTAGATCCTTTATGCAGAAAACATACTAATGCAGGTTACAAATTGTGTCAAAAAGGTGTGATTTACTTTTAGTTGTGAAGTTATCTTCCTTTTATAAGTTTGAACATTTGGACCTGTTTGTGAAACACTTATGCAAAAGTATAATAGTGGTAAGTCGTGCACATACATTTTTCTGTCATTATACGAAGTGTATGCAAGTCTAGATTTCATTGTCTTTATCAGTTTGGTGTATTACTCTTTTATTTTTATTTTTAGTTTAGTTTTATGAGTTTCCTCCTTCCCTTTTCTCTACAAAATTCATTAGTTTAGGTAATAAACAGCCAAGAAGTTAGCCTTCTTCGGAGGTTGACCTCTATTTTTTTAAGTTACCCACAACTTTAGAGGTCTTCCCATGTTTCAATAGATTGTTGAACTTCACGTTCAACATGGTGCAAATCTCATTGATAACAGTTACGTAAGGCCCCAAAATGGAAACAACAAAACACAAAAAACCCTAAGTGAAAACTAGATAGCCAAGAGCTGACAACTGGAGACTTGGGATTTCAAATCTTTAGAGATCTTAAAGCCTTTCAAGAAGATAGGGGTTTATTGTGTAAACTTTTATTTGGGTGAGTGTGACTAAAAATCGCATCAACAGTTTTGGAGCTAGAAGGAGGGCCATCCTGACTTTGAGTTACTTGTCCTTTGAAGATCCTATCAAATACTTCACATCGTTAGTAGTTCACTACAAATATCCTTAGTATTTGACCATCCCAAGATATGTTTGCAAAGATCTGGTCCTAAACTTCAAAGTTCATCCTAATTTCTTGAGTTGGCTCACCGACCTATTACAAGGTCCTAATCCAGTGGTCCTTTAGGTGAATTGCCTAATGTAAGACAAAGAACTCGCTCGGCTAGTACTCAACCTAGACATCCTATCCCTATCATCCCAATAGTTCTAGTACAAGCCCCAATGGCATTCTTTAATGTTGAATTGCCTATCAACTTTGTTGTATACAATGACATGCCCAAAAATCCTGATAAGTTGTGTCCTAAATATTACGTCCATCATGATGCCAAGGATCACCTTAGAACCTTTAAAAAAGCTTGCTTTAGAGTAAGAATACAATATAAGCATGTTGTATGTAGATTGTTCCCATACACTCTCAGAGAAGAAGCATTCTATTGGTATGTCAATTTGCCGCAGAATTTTATTACTACCTAGTTGCTAATGGAACAAGCTTTTAAGTCCAGATTCAAAGTTCCAATTGATGCAATGATGATGTATCATTGCTTTGCTGAGATAAAAAGAGAAGGCAAATTCATAACAACCATAAATGATAGGTTTGAGAGAGCATACTCTAGATTGATGAATCTTTACAATATCCCTGAAGTTGCAGCTCTGTTGGTATATTACTCTGCACTAGATCTACTGACTGCAATGTTTGTAAGAAGAGTAAATCTCTGTGTCACAACTTTATCTGAAGCATATGCAGAGGTAGTAAAAGTGAATACTAAGATGAAATAGGTAGGATATGGTCCTTTGCAAAATATAGGACATCTTGTTGTACCTAATCAAATGCAATAGATAAATGGAGCTTTGATGAACCATGCTCCTTTGATGAATCCTTTGCCAGTTCTCCTAACCAATGATTTTTAGTCATAAGGGAACATCCAAATGGTAGTACATCCTAGACCTGCATTTACTAAGGTCCAATTGAACGAAAATGGTAACTCTTTCTTTCTTCTTGTACAAGATAATGTAGTAGCAAAAGTTTAGGAAGAGAAAGAAGACATGAGAGAGATCACAGCTCAACTGAAATGGTTGATGACCGAAGTGACTCAATTAGGAAATTAGAGCTTCTATGCTCAAAGTAACAGTTAGAATCAGCGGAATAGAGGATACAATGCTCCTCGACCTCCTAAAGTCTAGAACACGAGACCGAATAATGGAAATTTTCCTTCACCACTGGATAATCAAGGTCCTACCGAGCCAAAATAGATGACTGGAGTCAATCTAGCCAAATCTACACTAAATAATTGGTGCAGGATACATAACAACAACACACATGGTGAGCTAGATTGTCCATAGTTTAGGATTGTTACGAATATTTTCCAAGTGGAAGTAGTGTAGAATACTGAAAGAGAGACAATCTTTCTCGAAGGAAATGAGATCGTCCCCCTTGGATATGAATATGCAATGATGCTAGAAAGCTTCATGTTCTTGGGGGAAAATACAAACACGGTTCATGAGAATTACACACTCATATGCAAAGAGTCAGCCTTAGCATTGGAAGCTTATACCTTCCCTTTCGAAGGTGACAATGAGCACGAACAAGAGGTGGATGAGGTCCATGCCTTCCAGTAGTTCTAGAGAGGCCATAACTACAATTTAAGAAACAATAATAATAATCGACCATCAAGTCCTTTGACAAGTTCTATTCCACTGAATAATTTCAATACACCTCCAGACGTGTCATCTAGCAATAGTCTGTCACTGCCAAAGGTAAGTCCACAACATTCCACTTCACTCTCAACCACAATTAAAGGTATGTCTGAACTTTTCGAGTAAGATAAGTTGGTTAGTTACCTAGTTGAAGAAATTAAGAGAATGAAAATAAGCTTGTATTTATCTGAATTACTCAAAACTCTAGTCATTAAAAGATATTTCCTTAATTCCCTAGAAGAACCTTCACCAAAGGAAAATTCCCTTGGTAATTGATAAGCTGAAATCCCATTTGCATTTGTTTCCAAAATCCCTCTTTCATGCAAAGTTTATTTACGCAATTCCCATCCTAATTTCCCATTTTGCCATCTATTATCTGTATAAAATGAAGGTTATTTAATATGTTTGAAAATGGATAAAATATGCTTAAGGTTATTGGTTTATGAATTCCTAATCTAATCGGTTGAAATTGGATAAACAAGAATTCTTGTAGCTCAACATAAAGGGGAGTGGTGTGAAGAAAATCGTTGAGAATCTTTTTGTTATGATAAGAGATTTGCGGCCAATGGCTAGAATTTAGTTTTGTGTAATAAATATAGATTATGTTATAAGGTTGTTTATTTCCATTGGTCAAAAATCAACAAGACTCTTTTTATAGTTATGGGTCGTAGGCCAACAAAACTAAAAACTAGCTATGAATCGCTTTATATACGTATTGTTATTCGATGTAGATGCACAGTTTTGTTTTTGAATAGAACTACTACATATTATCTCAATATTTCATATTATAGCAACATTCTAAATCACCTCGTAGGCCAAGAGGAAGGACCCACTCCTTGGGAAGCCTAGTGAAGTCTTTACTAAGTTTATTTAAGTATTATTGTGGTGTGATTTCAATTTCAGCTTTTAGTAAGAGTAATATGATTATGAATGGGATTCTGTTATCAAGTGGCAATCTAAAGTATTACTAAATTTCCTTTTGCTGATAAAAGAATGATTTGTTATTCTGTGAGAAATTTAATGCTTTAAAAGTAGCTATTAAAATAGAACTGTTTCTGATTTGTTCTTGTGGCTTTGTTACTGCTACTCTGTTCCTGTAGCAGAATCTGTTATAGATTTAGTAATTGATTAATTTTTTTATGTTAAGTATTGCTTTAGGTCTTGATTTCTCTACACTTCATTACACTCATCTTGCTATCTACATCCCTTAAGCATATATCTATTATGCCTTTCATAAGTTTACGCCTCAGATTGACATAGGTACAAACTAAATTTTATGAACTAGAATTATAGATACAATCTTGAATTAGTCTTCTCAGCTTTGTCCTAATGTATTGATGTCATTTCCAGGAAAAGGAATTAAAGTCCTATTAGTCTAGTAAGTTGAGTTAGGACCAGTGCATCAAGGTGAAAGTCCATGCAATTGTCGACCTTGCCTGGCAAATTAACCTTGCTTTGCATCACTTAGATCATATAGATGCATGAGTTGAGCTAGAGATGATAAAGGTAGATTTGTAAAACAACCTATTGCGAGTAGTTCATCAAAACAAAAGAACCCTACATGTGTGATTAAGCCACAACTCGTGAAAAACAAGTGAAAAAGAAGTAAGCTGAACCAGATTTAGAGAAATGTGTCATTGAGTCAACCGCTATACCTTTAGAAACCCCAAGTGAACAAACTGAAGTAGATTTTGGCTCATCCTCAAACATCCCTCCTACATCAGAAAATTTAGATAAACCTAAGTTGTCGTCATCATAAGAAGACCTCTTAGTTCTGTTGCTCCTGATTTTGCTGAATAATTTAAAGCTTCATACGTATTGAGAAGTGGTAGAAAGGAAATACCAAGGCAATATCTACCATGTTCTTCATCATTCCTTATTCATTGGGCACCATGGTCATTAGAAAACATGGGTGATGAACATAATCATGAAGCTGACTGAATTTTGGGTAACAATAAATGAGCTCTAGTTAATAATGAACCAATAACTTTTGAGTTTTCCATTATGAGTCCTGATGAAGAGGCACCTATGAAAAATATACCTCACTTGGCCTTACCAATTTTTAGAGGTCTTTATATTAGAGATCCTTACATGTTTTTATTTGAACTTGATGTGATGTGTCGTAGTTACGATTATTAGAGTGATGCACAAAAATTGAAGTTATTTCCAGCTACATTGAAGGATGATGCATTATGATGGTTCATGGGACTAGGATGACATACAATTCACACGTGCGATAGCATGAAGGAATGATTTTTGACAAAGTATCAGGATCATTATAAAAAAAAAGAAGTTCAGGATTAGATATTCAGGATGTCTCAATGAGTTCAGATGAAACACTCAAGGATTTTCTTGAACAATTCTTGTTCAGTCTGCAAAGATCACGACAAACAGGCTTATTACCTGAAACTATTAAAATGCTTTTATTAAGAGGAATTCATGATGATTGCATTGATACTTTGAATCTTATAGGTGCAGGAGATATTTCTAAATTATCCTTTGATGAGATTTTTGAAATCTACAGGAATTACTCGAGATCCCATCGATCTGTACCAGGCTACTCTAGAAGACAAGTTTCTCAAGGTGGCACATTAGGTATTACCAAACATGAGTTAGGTATGCTACTTAATGACCTAAAAACTGATCTTTTAAATCATATGGGTAAACAAATAGATACTTTGTATACATGTAAAAATTAAGAAGAAGCCAAAAAAACCCCTAGCCATCTTTTGTCTCACATGTCACAAGAAACATACTAGTGAAGAATGCCCTTATAATAGGACAAAAATTTCATCCTTAGAAGATGTTAGTAAAAACACTTCTTTCTGACCATTACCCATAGATATGGCAGAAGAGGAATATCCTGAAGAACCTATCTATTACATGGCTCAAAGGAGACCATGGTAGCCAAGGGCCATGCCACCAAGCATGATTAAGGACTATAATGTACCCTATAATTCTATGGGACAACCAAGCGGTCATCTTACTCCTTTTCAATATCATACCTCACTTGGGTGCTATGGAGGTTGGAAACAACCCCCATCCTATCCTCAATGACCAAAACAATACTCACAGCATCAGCCCTCTCCACAACCATGGCAACAACCATGGAGGGCAACACCACCCCATTATCCACAAAATCCATCATATCCTATACCACCTATCGTTGTTCCATATCAACAACCACAACAAAAACTTCTACCACCTATACCATCTACATCCAATAATCCACCACCCAATCCATCCTAGCCACCAAGGGCTACACCTATGCCCACACAAATGACACCCAATCCAAATAATAAGGTGGCTCAACCAGTTTATAATAATGAGGTAATTGGATTTCCAAATTATCCTATCAACACATTAGATGTCAATGAACTACAACTTAGGTTAGGAAAAACTCTTCAAGGACCTAAGCCTCCTATAATTACTGAACTTGATGAATCACAAGAAGAATTGGAAGAAACTCAATCCAGTAATGATAAAGCTTGGCACAACCAGCACCACCTCCATATCCAAATCGATTACATTCTCAACCTATTCAAAAGGAAGTTTCTAATTCAGAATTTGATCTTATTAATGAATTATGAAATGTATGTGTCAAAATTCCTTTGTTGTAGGCAATTAAGGATATTCCTATCTATACCAAAATAGTTCAGGAATTGTGTACACGGAAATAGAAAAAGAAACAAGATCCAAAGACTGTCAAAGTCATTGGACAACTTGTAGATCTTATGCTAGGTAATATTTTGATTCCTAAGTATTCTAATCCAGGAGTCCAATGATACAAGTACGTATTGGTCAAATTTCTATTCCAAATACACTTATTGATTTGGGTGGTGCTATAAATGTCATCACTAGTGAAACTAAAGAAAAGTTATGCCTTCAAGGACTAAGGCCTATGATAAGGTCGTAGTAGTGTTTATTAATTCATCATCATTTAATTATCAATTCAGAGGTGTCTAGAGTGATCTATGATAAGGCTTTTAGTGTGGGGGATTTTTGGAGTGGAATCTAAATCGATGGTTGGTGGACAAAGTCTGGTTTACTCAACTTGAGGAAATAAAAACACATGCAAGGAATGGAAACTATCTATTTGCTTGAAAGAAAACACACATAAGTTTGGAAAGAAACTATTCTAATTGCCTTGGAAATAAACACACTTGCTAGAAAGGAAATTATTCTAATTGCTAGAAAAATAAATACACTTTGCTTGAAAAGAAACTAGTTAAATTGCCAGAAGGAAATTATCTTAAGTGCTGAAATAAAACTTCAAAGTAATTGAATCTATTGTTAAACCACATCAATGAGACACTCTGAATATATTAGTGTTGTTGAAATAACAATCCTATTTTTGGTATTTTCAAAATTTATAAAACGAACTTGCAGGTGACAATTAGCTAAATAGTTATATAGAAAAGAGAGGACACATCACAAAGTTAACATGCACAAATAATATTACTAAATAGAAAAACAAAATAGAATTGTATAAAATACCGAGAGATCTCTTCTAGTTTGGGGAAGTAGGCCTTACTTTCCCAACTGGAGATGATCCTCTAAGCTTGAACTAACTTTTAGAAGAATTCCCCCTTCATTTGCATTAAATCAAACTCCAGAAATGGACATGGATATAGAACTAAAAATAAGGAGTTTTCCTCCAACTGAAAATACAAACTGACTAACAACTTGCTATGAAAAACTGGAACTAACCTAAAGAGATGACTTGCTCCTATTTATACAGTCAAGCTTTATTAAAAGGAAATAACTATCAACGAACCTATCTACAACGAACTAGAATTAAAGCTAGTTGCTTATTTATTACATTAATGATTCCACTATGGGTTACTAAAGATCAGAGATTTGTATCGACTTGGATGTTGGCAGACTAAGTGATTTCCTGGGATGGTGTGGTGCTTGGTGGTAGTGACTTCAGTTGGAATTGATGCCAATTAATAGCTAATTCAGTTAGTCACTAAAATGAAGTGGCGTGGAGACTTAGATCATAATAATTGCTTTAATTGAGATGTGGGTCATGTTTGCGTTGTTGGACCTTTTGGGTAGCCCTAGGATCGGCTTGTAATAGTTATCAACTTGAGGGGAGGATGGCTTTATTAGAGGATAACGACATTTGGAGCCATCTAGAGTTTAGGCTCTTCACAGAAAAAGGGGCTCTGGAGGGATCCGAGACCACTAAGAGTCTCACCGTTGTAATCCTCATGCAAACATAAACCACTTATACCACAATTTATGAGATATGCACTTTGAAAATGTAATTCAAGTAAATAAGATAAGAGATTGCATCAAAAGGAAATGAATACTAAACATGTGCATAATCCATCCAAAAGACAAATATATATATATATATGCCATAATGTTTTATAAAAGTCTTTTGAAATGGGAAATATAAAGAAATAAATGAGTCATGGATCTGACTCATCATCTACCCCCAACTGAAATTATGCCATGTCCTCATGGCTGTGCTGCGTCCCCTTCATCAATTACATTCTTTTCTTCAATTATGACACTGCAGTTGTAATCTTCATCTTTGTATTGGAAAAGTTGCCTCCCCTTTGGCACAAATCCATTATTTTCTTGCAGTTCGCTGAACCATTTGTTGATTTTATCCTCCCTCATACCTTGCCCTAGAGGGTTGCTGAGGTGAGGTGCTGGCATCAAAATCAATGGTAGCCTGAACCTCATTCCTATCCAATTTGTTGCATTTGCTAAATCAGGGGGGTCAACTTTCTTACTCTGACAGTCATCCATCTGATATTAGTAGGGGAAACTGGTTCTCTTCTTTTGAACATATCTGGTAGGTCCTCAAATTTGAACAAGCAACTTGTGACAGCTGCACTCGAGAGATAGTCTGCAATGTCAAAGAAATCAGAAATACAAGAATTCAAATTCCTTACATATTGGGGTGTTATACCCTGTCTGTAAACCTGTGCTCTAAATGAGTTGGTGAAGCATGTCGATTTCAGACATTCATGCCTCATCAGAAACCCAATAGTTGAGGTTGTTGCATTATACTCCTCCATGGATTCCTCCCATAACCTGTTATTCCTGAGCAGCAACAGATAGCTCTAGATCTGGAGCTCTCCGACATATAGATTAAGCATGGAAGTGTTAACATGCCCCATTATGTGCCCATGTTGGAAGAACTCACAAAGGAGATTTTGTTGTTCTCTGAGGTTTTGCATATATCATTCAACAAAATCTTTATCATTATCAAAATGGGAGATTGCAACTTATCCTTAACAACTTCCATCTCAAAAACTACTCTCTCAGGAATAGGGCATACAGACTTGATGGCAGGGGATGGGCTAACAGAATTTCCCTTGTTTCACAGGCTAAAGTTAAATTGTTTTCCATTGCCACCTTCTTCTTTTGAAGGGCCTCCAGGTTGCTCCAAAGCTCGAGGATTTCACCCCTAATTTGCCTATTGTTCTTAGTCAGCTACAAATTTTGGGCATAGACATTCAGTGATGCAGGTACAGGGGTTTGCTGAGCAGCCTTCTGCTGAATTTGTTTGATCTAAATGTCTTTTTGGGCCACAATGGCCTTATGGTTATCTATCTCCTTCTTAAAAATAGAAATTTCCTTTTTCTTTCTCTTCCCTCTCCAATGCAACCTTTTCTTTCTGCTTCTCAAGTTCCTCTGCCTTGGTTGTCAACTACTGAGCCAAGGTTTCCAGTTGTGCTCTAGATTGCCTCAGATCATATTCTACTTTTGATAAGGTGAGAGCATGGTGAGTGGCCTTGGTTGTGGTATCCTCAAAGCTTTCCATGAGGGGCTCTTTCCCATCCTTGTGGTTGCTTTCCATAATATCCTCTTATGTTTCTTCAGGTCCCTCTTCATCCTCAGTCCCTTCAGGGTTCTCTTCCCCTCTAGTCTCTTCTCTTTGGTGCTCAACAAGGGATGAATGTTCCCCTGAGATGGTTGTGTGGCCCGGCTCTGCCTCCTCCTCATCTAAATAGATTACCAATGTGTGGGGGTTTATCCTGGTAGGGGTAGAAGCTACTGCTTCTCCTGCTTAACTGTGCTATTCTGTTCCCCTTCGGAGCTATTTGAATCGTACCTTAGGGGATTGTGAAGAGACTGCAACAGGGTCTCCCAAGATAGAGACAGTGAAAGTGTGATGCTTCTTTTTCTTCCTTCTGGGTTGCATTATAAGAAAGTCCTCCCATTTATGTTGACCATCTTCTTGCTGTAAGAAGTGGTGCTTCATTATTAAGTGAATTAAACTAGGGTGGCTTATTTGTCCTTTACTACTCTTCCTCTTCATCATCCTATTGACCAGGATGGTATACAGGAAGGCTGGCAAATTTATCAAATATCTTGGGTTATTCGCCCCATGCCTGAGGTGAGTGATCAACCTCGTGCCAGGCCCTAGAACAATGCCATATTGACCATCACATGTAAAGAATTTCATAATCCACAGGATGACAGTCTTCCATGGGTCCAGAAGACTAGTCCTTTCAATTCCTTTAGTTTCTTCCTTACTAACAACATACCTAGGTAAAGGCTTCGGAGCAACATGGAAATTTTGCACTAGTTCCTCATAGGATGGTTTACTCTGAAACAAATCTATACCTACTGCAAGAATTCTAGAAATTTAGCTAATTATAGTAGGGTTTATCTGTATCCTTACCCCTTTAACCTTTGTGAAGGTCTGGTGGAAATTCCTGACAAATTCTTCAACCATCTTTGTTTCAAACCCTTTAAACTTCTACAAAAATTCTAGCCATCTGACCTGCTAGAAGATTTGCGCGCTCTCATCATTGAAAACAACATTTTCAGGTTCATCCTTGCATTTGTTTCCCATCTGTGTGAGTTGTTTCCTTATCAAAGTGCAGGAAAAATACCAAACAAAACTTTGGTTTTCATTTTTCTCTTTGCTTGTTGCTTGAGGTAGGAAGAACTATGAATTTTGTGGTGTCAATGGTAGGTTTGATCAAGAAAATAACTGCATGCAAGATGGACAAGTTGGCAACCATCTTGCCTATCCTTTCAGCATTCATGGTGCATACTTCGAAGCTTCCACACAGAGTGGCAGCGTGCGAAGTGGAAGTTCACAGCTGCCACCTTAATTGCCTTTCTTTTCAAATCTGGAGCCGACGCCAACAATCATAGCTCTCACACCCTTGCGAATGCACTTCCCATTTATGGTTATGATTACTGATCATCATTACATCTCAAGTGAGTACATATTTCTTTTTATGGTATTTATTATAAATGTCGCTATCATTATGACCAAGTACTCACAACTTATTGCCAAGGTACGCAAGATCAGAAAACAATCCTACTGCTACCACCTGTCCAACTGCCATCATTAATGCAACTGCCTTGGATTTGTGAAAAATAAGGATTGCATGTGGGTCATTTGGGGGAATACGTGGCATATATACATATATCAAAATAATTATATAAGTTTCAAGGTGGGAATATACCTTTGTCTAGTACACATCCCTAAGATGATTTCACCTTAACTTTTATGGAATCACTTTTCACGATGCAACATAACATAGCACCCAACGATACTTTAGAAAGCAATCATTCACCAATGTCTGTCTGGAACCATCCATAGCCATCTGGAGATATCAGTAGCTATTTGGAGCTTTACAAAAAATTTCAACACAAAGACTTGTAGAACTGCAAAAAGGAATTTTATTAAAGGAAATGGGAAATTCAAAGGAAAGACCACCATTGCTGGTTTTCAATCTTCCCTCTAGACAAATTCACCATTTCTAGTTTTCAACTTTGCCTAATTTTTTTAATGTTTTTTGATAGAAAAGGCTGCGATTTCTGGTTTTTAACCTTTAATGCTTTATTCATTCTAGAATCATCATTTAGAACATGAGTCCCATGGAAGAGAGATCCTCCATGGTGAAATGCTCTATCTGAGACTGAATATCTACAAAGAACTCTTTGGAAGCTGGTTTGTGTATGGCTTCAATCTATGTCCATTTACCAGAAGAACTCTGTGATCCCCATCAATGGGAACTAGCTGAATGGCCCCATTGCTAAAGGTTTCTTGGATTTCATAAAGCCCCAACCATCTAGTGTGTAGTTTTCCTTTGAGATCTTGATACTTTGAATCGTACAGTAGGGCCCAATCTCCTTTTTTGAATTACTTACTAATAATGTGCCTATCATGCCATTCTTTTCTCTGCTGTTGAATTAACTCTATGTGCTACAATGCTTCCATCCACATCTCTTCCAATCTGTTAAGTTGCATTATCCTGTGTTTGTTGTGCTTCAGTTAAGTCAATACCAACTTCAAGTGTTGTTCTCAATGTTTCCACCTCATATTCTATGGGCAACACTAGGTGTTTCCCATAGACTAATTCATATGGTCTGAAATTAGTGGTGGTCCTCCATGTGGTGTTGTAGGCCCAAACAACTTCTATCATTCTTTCAACCCAATTTGTTCTCTTGCCTGAAATGGTTTTTGTGAGGATGTTCTCTAGTTCTCTATTCATTACTTCTACTTGACCATTGCTCTGAGGATGACATGGAGATGACTTCCTGTGACAGATTTGATATCTTTCCAGGAATGCTTTGATCATAGTAGACATAAACGGTGGTCATTGATCAGAAGGACTCTAGGTGCTCCAAATCTTTACAAAATGTGCTTATATAGAAAATATGCAACCTTCTGCTCCTTTGCTGCTGGTAGTTCTTTTACTTTGATCCATTGAGTGGCACAATCGGTGCAGACCAGAATGTAGTAATTTCCTCTGGAAGGTGGATCTATCGGCCCCACAAAATCTATTCCCTATTTTTCAAATGGTTCAAGAACCACTTGAGGATGGAGCAACATCTATGTGGTAGGAGTTGGACATCCCATTCATTGGCATTGGTCACAGTGCTTGACATAATGTTGGATATCCTTGGTCATTATTGGTCAAAAATACCCTGCTTCCAGAATTTTATGTCTCGTCCAAAGGGATGAAAAATGTTTGCCAGAAGGTTCATCATGGCATGCTCGAATTATGTCATAAACTTCAGTTTCCTACACACACCTTTGCAATACATGGTTAGGATAATTTTTAAACAAGATACCATTTACCCATTTGTATTTGGAGCTATCTTGAATTAGTCGCCTGATTTCCTTCTGATTGAAATGTGGTGGGCATCTTCTTGAAACCAAATAGTTAGCTAAATATGCAAACCATGGCGATTGTATGGAAATGGAAAAGAGATGTTTATCTCGAAATGTATCGTCCACCGGTTTGTTACTTCCCTGCACAATCAATATGGATAAGAAAACAGCAATATTATCTTTTCCAGGTTTATCAATAAAGGTTATGTCAAATTCTTGCAGCAATAACAACCACCAAATAATTCTACCACCTACCACAACTTTATTCATCAGATACCTAATAGCTGCATTATCAGTATGTATAAAAACTTTGTAGCCTATGATGTAGTGGCAGGACTTATTGATTGCATAAACTACTGATAAGAATTCCTTTTCTATGGTGGTATAGTTTTTCTCTACAGGGTTTAAGTTTTTGCTAACATAATATATTGCATGCATCCCTCCAGATTCATTAGCCTATCCTAAGATTGCTCCAATGGCCTAATTGGAAGCATTGGTGTGAATATGGAATGGCTCACTCCAATTCGGTCCTTTGTTGACTGGTGCTATCATGAGGGCACTTTTGATGGCTTCAAAGGAATCTTAACATTGTGGTCTCCAATTAAATTTAGAATCCTTTTTAAGTAGGGTAAACAAAGGATCAACTTTTCTACTGAAGTTTTCAATAAACCTTCAATAATGCCCAGCATGTCCTAGGAAACTTCTCACTTCTGTTTGAGTTTGAGGAGGGGTGATTTGAACTATAATTTCAACCTTTTTGGGGTCCACTTTCATTCCCTCTTGTGAGATGTGGTGACCTAGGACTATCCCTTCAATCATCATAAGAAGGCACTTCTCATGATTTAGGGATAACTAATGTTCTTTGCACCTTTCAAGCACTTTATTCAAACTATTCAAGGCTTCATCAAAAGCTTTTCTATGCACTGTGAAATCATCCATATAAATCTCCACACATGTATTGGCTAAATCAGCAAAAATTGTCAACACAACTCGTTGAAATGTGGCTGGTGCATTACATAATTTGAATGGCAGAACTCTGTAGACAAATGTCCCCCATGGACACGTGAAGGTAGTCTTATCCTGATCTTCTAGAGCCACCTAGGTCTAGTTGTAGCCGCTGAATCCATCCATAAAGGAGAAGTAGCGACTACCAGCCAGATTATCCAGCACCTGGTCGATGAAGGGAAGTGGGAAATAGTCTTTTTAGTGACTTTGTTCAATTCTCTATAGTCAATGTAGACCACTTGGCATTTTTCTTTGGTACTATAACCAATGGCAATACCCACTGACTATCAGAAATGGGGTAGATGAATCCTACCTGTAATAGTTTCTCCATTTCTTCCTTCACTATATCCCTCAGGGCTGGATTAATTCTCCTTTGTGGTTGTCTAATAGGATGGACATCTTCAGTGTAGATATGATGTGTGCATACACTGGGGTGGATTCCTCTCATCTCTTTGTATTCCCATGCGAAAGCCTGGATATGATTTTGCAATAGTTTTGTCAATCAAATTTCTTCTGTTTCTGTTAACCAACTACTGATAGAGAGTTGTTTGTTGGTTTGGACAGTGATTTTCTTTGTACCATTGTGAATAGAAAGAAGTTCCTTGTAAGGACTTAACAGAGTATTTAGTGGACAAAGGTGAGGCACAATATGGTGTAACAGTTTTTTTTGTTGATAATTTAAGTGGGAAGTAATCTGTTCAGAATATGGACAATGGAATGTCTTGAAAGATCCCTTCAGATCTCTTCAAAGCCATCCAGAGACCTCTTGCTGAGTGACATTGTACAAGGAGGTTTCACTATTTGATTCCAAATCTTTATACTCCTCATTGCATTCTTCAAAATGTTCTGCGATTGTTACCATTACCAATGAGGAGGCATCCTCTTCATCTGAATCCATCAGATCATCTATCCATGATTTGTTCTCATATTGTAGGAATGGTTTAGCAGGGGGGTAAATGGAAAGTTCCTTCAGCTTTTTCCCATTCGAAATAGTCATGTTTCCTGACCTATAGTCAATAAGGGCTACTATGGTAGCCAGCCAAGGTCTACCAAGTATTATTGGGTACCCTGAATGTTTCTTTCTAGTCTGAAAGATGAGGAAATCAACTGAATAGTCCCAAGCATCAATAGTGACTATGATATCCTCCAGAATCCCCTCTTGTTTGGAGATAGATAGATTTTCCATCTGTAACATAGTTGATGTTGGCTGAATATGTGTCAATGCTAGAGCTTCTACAATGTTTGATGTCATCACATTGATGGAAGCTCCTAAATCAATCAGTACATTAGAGACTGATACTCCCTTTATTTCTACTGAAATAAAAGGACTTCCAAGATCCCCATATTTTTGAGAAATTAACTTGTCTGATAGGACATCGGCAAGTTTTCCTTCAACCTGAATGGTGTTGGGTAATTTTCATTTTCTACCTGGGAGTTTTAAATATAAGCTCTTGATGGTCTAATTTATTTTAGGGATATCTTTTATTGATTATAACAAAGGAACTTCAATATGTATCTTTCTAAGTTCCTTGATTAACTATGAGTCATCATGTGCAAGTTGGCTTTCCTTAGATTTTGGAGGAGTCTGTTTTAAATGCTCTGGGAATGGAATAAAGGTTTCCTTTGGAATTTCTTTGGAGTTACTTATTTCAGTCTTCTCATCCTTTTGTTGTTTATCAACATTGGGCATTACTTCCTCTTCCTTAGTGACTTCCTCAATAGGAATATTTACAGGAATGCTCTGAGATTGAAGTTGGATGTCATTGATTTCCACAACATTCAAGGTGGTTGTATTTGGATCTGTGTTATACACCTGTTGTTGTAGCCTATTATTTTTAGGATTGGGAACTGGCTGAGCAGGCATTGGAGGTTGATTTACCTGATCACTTGGATTCAGGTTTGCAGGCTATCAGGGTCCAGGAAGTAAGGCTTGAGGTTGATTTCCAAATCTCCTCATTCCTTGGTTATATTTAGGTGCCCATTGTTGTTGATATTTTTGTTGATTTGGCCACTGAGGGTTGGTCCAAGATTGATTTGTCCAGTCTGGCTGAGGCCATGCTAGTCCCCACTAGGGTGGCATTTGATTGGAGGAAGTGGACCTCCCAAAGGTCTATTCCAAGAGGTTGTGCCCTAATTTGATGTGCCCCTTGGAGCATATTGGTTTGAAAACTGATTGAATCCATAATTTGGTTGTTTCTGGCCAATAAAATTTAGTTCTTCCTCATCTATTGGTACCTTCTTCAATCTATTTTTGATTTCAGGGAGTAGGCTACACTCATTTGTTGGATGACTTTTCTCACAGATTTTGCATAACTCAGTTTGATTTAAGGGACACTCCCTAAGCGAATGTTTTTCTCTACAATGAGGGTAACAAATGGCTAAGGGTTTCGTGTTCCTTTTACTAGCTTGCATACCATCCAAGGTGGTATTCAAATGAAGCAAGATATTAGTTTTTAAATTTGGTAGCTCTTCCATGACTTTTATAACATCACTAGTACTACCTTTCTTCAATATTCTCTTACTTGCACGAGTGCGAGAGTAATTCCTACAAACTTCCACAATTTCTATAAAATCTTGTTTATTAATATCTCCTTTTCCCATTAGGTTTAAGTCTTCCCTGATTTCATCATCAATTCCTCTCAGAAAAATGGTTTTACTTAATTCCTGATCTAGATTATTTCCACATCTCCTATGGACAAATAGGAATCTATCCACATAATCCTCTAAATTTTCACCTTCCATCTACTTCATGTGGAAGAGTTCATCTTTCCTATCCCTAACTCTACAATAATCTTGATATTTGTCAAGGAAAGCAGTTTCCATTTCATCCCAAGTACATATAGAGTATGCTCTCATGCCCATGAACCATCAGAGAACTGACTCCTTGAGAGTGGATGGCAAACATTTTAATTTCTGGTTGTCAATGGCATAATCATAGGTCTAGTAGAGGACCTTGAATTCAAACAGGAACTAGTCTGGGTCTTCAGAAGTTTTCCCTCGAAAGGTGGGTAGGAATGCAGGAGATATATTTTTCATGGGATGTTCATTTCTCTCAGGAGTGATGGAGATTAGATAAGAGAATACTCTATTATTAGCTGGTTCCTCATGATCACCATTATCACCCATTATAGAAGGCATATCAAAGAGAATGGGAAATTTTGATGTTATAGGAGATTCTTGATCACTCAAATGATTAAGTTCCAGAGATGTGCTAGCTGTGGTTTTTCTGATGAATCGACCTAAGGCGTCCCTAGGCCTACTAATAAACTAATGGATCCAGAATGCACTAGTTCAAGAAGTCTTATCAACACCTTAACCTACAATGATTTGTAGATTATATCCTCGGCAACGGCACCAAAAATGATGAGGTCGTAGTAGTGTTTGTTAATTCATCATCATTTAATTATCAGTCTAGAGTTGTCTAGAGCGATCTGCAATAAGACTTAGTGTGGGGGATTTTTGGAGTGGAATCCAAATCGGTGGTTGGTGGACAAAGTCCAGTTTACTCAACTTGCGGAAATAAACACGCATGTAAAAAATGAAAACTATCTATTTGCTTGAAAGGAAACACACATAAGTTTGGAAAGAAACTATTCTAATTGCCTTGGAAATAAATACACTTGCTTGAAAGGAAATTATTCTAATTGTTGGAAAAATAAACACACTTTTCTTGAAAAGAAACTAGTTAAATTGCCAGAAGGAAATTATCTTAAGTGCTGAAACAAAACTTCAAAGTAATTGAATCTATTGTCAAACCACATCAATGAGACACTCTGAATATATTAGTGTTGTTGAAATAACAATCCTATTTTTGGTATTTTCAAAATTTATAAAACGAACCTGCAGGTGACAATTAGCTAAATAGTTATACAGAAAAGAGAGGACACATCACAAAATTAACATGCACAGATAATATTACTAAATGGAAAGACAAAATAGAATTGCATAAAATATTGAGAGATCTCCTCCAGTTTGGGGAAGCGGGCCCTACTTTCCTAGCTGGAGGTGATCCTCTAAGCTTGAACTAATTTTTAGAAGAATTCCCCCTTCATTTGCATTAAATCAAAGTCCAAAAATGGACATGGATACAAAACTGGAAACAAGGAGTTTTCCTCCAACTGAAAATACAAATTGACTAACAACTTGCTATGAAAAACTGGAACTAACCTAAAGAGACGACTTGCTCCTATTTATATAGTCGATCTTTATTAAAAGGAAATAACTATCAGCAAACCTAATTACAACAAATTAGAATTAAAGTTAGTTACTTATTTATTACATTAATGATTTCACTACGGGTTACTGAAGATCAGAGATTTGTATCAACTTGGTTGTTGGTAGACTGAGTGATTTCCTGGGATGGCACGGTGCTTGGTGGTAGTGACTTCAATTGGAACTAACGCCAATTAACAACTATTTCAATTAGTCACTAAATTGAAGTGATGTGGAGACTTAGATCATAACGACTACTTTAATTGAGGTGCGGGTCATGTTTACGTTGCAAGACCTTTTGGGTAGCCCTAGGATCAACTTGTAATAGTCATTGACTCGAGGGGAGGATGGCTCTATTAGAGGGTAACATCATCTGGAGTCATCTGGAGTTCAGGCTCTTTGTAGAAAAAGGAGCTCCTGAGGGATCTAGAGACCACTAGGAGTCCCACTGCTGTAATCCTCATGCAAACATAAACCACTTATACCACAATTCATGAGATATGCACTTTGAAAATGTAATTCAAGTAAATAAGCTAAGAGATTGCATCAAAAGGAAATGAATACTAAACATGTGCATAATCCATCCAAAAGACTAATAATATATATATATGCCATAATGTTTTATAAAAGTCTTTTGAAACAGGAAATATAAAGAAATAAATGAGTCATGGATCTGACTCATCAACCTACACCCATAGTTCTTTAGATGGTTGATCATTCTTTAGTAAAACATGAAGGTATAATAGAAGATGTCATCATTTTTGTTGATTCATGGGAGTACCCAACTAACTTTATGGTTTTGCAGCCTAAAATAAAGATGGGGGGATACCCTCTGATCTTGGGAAGACCTTGGTTGGCAACTACAAATGCCTTCATCAATTGTCGTTCAGGTAATATGGTTATTTCCAATGGTGAGCAAAAGAAACAATTGACATTGTATCCACTAGCACAACCTTTATTGGAAATAGATGATCCATTCTAGTTTGATAGTGACATTGAAGAACCATTTCTGGTTTTAACCATTGACCAAAGTCTTATCCTACAAGAACCTACGGAAGATGCCATAATTGCTAATTTCTTCCAAAATAGGTATTCTTCAAGTGATGTATTAGAAAATTTACTTTTTCATTCTTGTACAAATGATAATTGTCCTTTTGGAATTTTTCCTTTAACTGGTAATTCACAATCCATACAACATTTTATGACATTGCATCATTTGTTACCACATGATTGCCTATAGAGTCCATTTTTATTCAACAAAACGTCCATTCCAAATAATCAATTTATGTCATCTACATCACAATTAGCAGCTATAGATTTACCTACACCTACTAAGTCACAAGCAATGGAAGTTTTTCCAAGAAAAACACTTAATATCTGTTACATCAGAAAATGTCCCCTTGGGGGCTTTTCCCTCTTAAGGTTTAGCTCCCGAGTCCTTTAGAATGCATTTAAAGCATCTTGCATGATTTTGATGACTCCCGATGAGAAAACCATAAAGTTTCATGGCAAATAGGACTCAGGGGATGCACTTAAAACATAAATCCTACCTGAAATAGGGGGGAGGACTTGGGCACCTGTGCCCTGGTCCTGCCTTATATTAGGTCAGGACCAATTTCAAAGTGTCAGTTTATGACCATTATTTAGGTCCTATGCCGACACGGTAAGTTTGAATTACAAAATTCTTAGCAGGAATGTTTGTAGTTGCATATATAAGCATGTTTAGGCATTCATTTGTAAACTAGATAGAAAAAGAGATGGATATTGTGAACTTGTGGTTTATGTTAAGGTGATTCAAGGCATTCATTGTGTTGCAGAGTAGAATTTGTGTTGTTCTTGTGTTTGTATTTGCAGATTTGGCATCCATCTCCTCATGGCATGAAGAGCATCTTCCTTCTATGAGATCTTCACTACAAGGTGATATCAATTGTGTTTTCTATTATTTATCTTTTGGATTTTGCCTCTATTCTGCATGGATATGCACTCTTTATCTGACAACGGTGTTTAGAAGACTTGAATGTCTCTCCGGGGCTTGACTAAGGCAAGCCTCTAAACACCACAATCCCCAACCCACTTTTCTGAGATTGCAGGTTACAGGTTGCAAAAGCAGAAAAAGTGGAGTTGCAGGAGAGTAGTACAGACTATCAGAATTGCAGATCAAAGAAGAAAATACGGACCTAGACTTGAGCGCCTGCTCATTAGTCCTCCAGATCCTGCAACAGAAAGATCTTCAAAACAGCAGGAACAGGTTGCAGACAAGGTTTCCAGATCTTGACAAAAACTGTGACATTGGAATAGGGTGCCTGCTCATTAGTCCCTAACTTTTCTACTTTCTAAACTTTAAAATTTGGTACGCATTTAATTGTCATTTGATATCTTTGTGTGCGATCATTTTCTGTAATTTATCCGTTTGTTCACGAATTTGCATAATTAGGGTTTTGACCATAATTGGGCTTAATTAAACAACAAAATCACATAATTCCAATCTTCCCCTATGTTCCAAGTGACAAGAACCCTGTAGTAGACTTCCTACTCGGCTGAATGTCCTTGAATGTTTAGTGGTGAAAGGAGGATCAACACAAATCAATAAAATAAACCCTCTTCACATTTTACCCTAAACATTTTGAACCCATGTTTTAATGAATTTTGCACCTTTCTGAGTGTTGTGCTTTATATTTACATTTGTTTCATTTATTCATATCATTGTTCATCTTATTGCATTTGAAAAATTACAAAAAAATTAAAAAATTGGAAAATTTTAAAAAAATTGGCATTCTTAGCTTGCATTTTCAAGTAATTTGGATTAATTGGCATTTAATTTCTATTATTATCATCAAATCTGATTTAAAATACATAAATTTTTCATTCATCATTCATATAGATTGCATTTTCATGTTTAAATTGATAAAAAATGCTTGAAATTATGCATTTTTCCATATAACCTAGTTTTACATTAGCTAGGGTTTGTAGTCAAAATCTTGTTTCAGATTTAAATACCCTTTTAAAACACTCATTAGGAATTATTTATAATTATAGTGTTGCATCATAGTGGTTTTCTTGCAAAATTTCATGCCTAGGGTTTGAAAATCTTGCTTTTTCACTAGATTTTGGCCTTATCGACTCTCTAGATTTGCACCATAGGCATGTTATAAAGGATTTTTCTACACTATTTGGCTGATATCAGGGTTATTATCTGCTTCCCCTCCTAAAATTCTTTACAACACCTTTTTATTGGGCCCTTACATTGAAAATTTGGTGAAAATTTGCATATTTTGACTATATTTGACCAAGATTTGCACTCCAAGCATGTTGTGATAGATTTTATGGCTTTAGGTGACTAATATTACTACTATAATCTGTTTCACCTCCTAAAATTTTTTACAACACCCCTTTTATTGGGTCTTTGCATTGAAAAGTTGTGAAAATTGCATATTTTAGTGTATTTTCACTAGGTTTTGACTGGTCATCACTCTAGATTTGCATCAAAAGTGTGTTGATGTAGAAGCATCCTTGGTTCAAGAGAAATCTTGCATCAACCAAAAACATTTGCATTTTAGTTTCTTTGTAGTTTAGTTTGTTTCTTTTCATTTTCTAGTTCAGTTCAGGCAGTCTAGTCTGAAGCAATTTCTGTATTTTTGGTTCAATTGCATTTCAATCCTTGTGGAGCTGGACTTACATCTATATTCATTCATCTACATCATATCTAGAATTTAGAGATCTGCACACCATTACCGGAAAGATATCGCTATAAGAAGATTGATTGTTTTCTCATAACAGAGTATCGTGACAATCTCTGATAATCAGCTAAAGGAGAAGACTTGTGGAGCATTCCTTGACTTGTGGAGCTTAATGACACATCATTCAATGATCTTTGGTTTGTGTCCAACCTTCCCCAAGATCTACACATCATTCCATTCATTTGCAGAGGTGTTCTATGCATTTAGGTCCGACCTACCCGTGTACACATGTTACAACTATTCATTGAAGTTTGTGACCTTCCTTGGCCGACACGAAGGAATCTATTGTTCCAAAGATGATATATATTAATGTAATAGATTCTTAGAAAGCAGTTATCAAGTTGTAATCATCCACATAAGTTCTTAGTTTAGATTTTGTGCAAAGGAGCTTCAAAGCTATATCTTGTGTGAATTCTGTAATCAGGGCTATGAGCCCAATTGTAAGCCTGCTTGTTGCTGACCAATCTATACTTGAATTCTATGATATACTAAATGATTGAATCTACATTTGTTTCATTTCTTTGATTCGTTTCCGTTGTGTTTACTCTTGTTGCACGGTCCGGACAGTTCATTTTGTGAACCCTCCTACCGTGACTACACCAGTTGTAAAGGATATTATTGCTTTATGGTATAAATATCAGACATATTACTTGCTGCACTTCATCAATTTCATTATAACACCTTTTCTTTCACTTATTTACATTGAAAAAAGTTGAAAAAAATGAGCATTTTAGGCCATCTTCACACATAGTTTTGCACTTGTCTTTTGCATAACTTTTGAAAAGCTTTTAAAATCTGATCTTGCATTGATTTGAATACATATACACATGGCTTCTAATCTCAACTATAACAATAGGTTCCCTCCTAGGCCTTACATGAAAAGAAAGGTCCTCGAACCTGAACTTGTGTTTACACCTCATGATAGAACAATTAGAGACACTAAAGGACCTCTTTACATCACTATGAAGATAATGGGAAATCATGTGGATGGAACCCTTATTGATCCTAATTGCATGAATAATGTAGCCACGAAAGAGTTCCTCTATTCACATGAATTGATGCAAGGCTTTTATGACCCTTCGAATATGATTAAGAAACATAAGGGAACCTTTATAAACATTTATGGGAAGATATCTTTATTGGTCACTATATTTGAGAAATCTATAGAACAATTGTTTGATGTTGTCCCCGTTTTTTATCTTTTTCACATCAAACTAGGACACCCATGGTTAAAGGCAATGAAAGTTATTCCTTCAACAATTCATAACTGTGTAAAATTTCTTTTGAATGGACAAGTGATTACTATTCCTCGCAATAGGTATAAACCTTTGGTTACAAGACAACACTTTACACTTGATTACTTTTGGGAAATATCTAAAATGGAACCAGAGCCATGGACAGACTTTAACTTCTTGAGCTATAGAAACTACAAAACAAAACTATTACATCAAGTGGTCGGTCCTTCTATGCAAGAAAAAACAAGAGACAAACAAGCTGCATTTGAAGAGAAACCTAGACCAAAATGAAAAGTTCCCTATGCGGAGGTTCCTCCCCCGCCATCCTTACAAGGATCTGGAGGCAGTTGTCGATAACAAAACATTCCACCTAGACAAATGAGATTTGATCCTGGTGCTTCCTCCTCTAAAACACAAAAACCTATGGAACAACAAAACACTATCTTACAAGAGATAAGTGGTAAGACAAAAAGAAATAGACAAGAAAAGAGAAAGACAGAGGAGACAACAAGCTTATGCCCAATGAATTGCATCTCAACAAGAAAACATCTCACCAAACATTGAATCATATCAAGAAGATCTTAAGAACAGACAACTCAAAGACAAAAATAAGAGTTGGGCTATGGTACCTTATGTCCCACTTTCCTCTAACATTCGGGTGTGTGAAGATGATGATTTGCCGATGAAAACCCTTAGTTAGGTTGTCCCTAAAGGTAAGTATTTCTAACCCTTTATCTCTCATGTTGTGTTTCCCCCGTGATGTGTTATGTGTTGTTTAGGCCTCCTGGGATGACCCTTGATTCTCTTGTAAGGTCTAGGATACTAGGAGACCGCCTCTGTTGTGACCTTCTTCTATTTGTATCATCATTCTTCTATATTGCTTCTCCTCTATTTTCATTATTGTGTGTTGTGTCTTATGCACATAGCATTGCAGTTGGTGACTTGGGGGCACCCTCCTACGCGACTATTCCTAAGACACTTGTTTCTCCTCTCTCGATTTATTGTTTCCCTTCCTTTAGTGTTTCTATCTAGCGGGTGGATGATGAAAAACATACTATACTGATATAGACCTAGTGTCCCTTCAGCAAGAAATCAAAAAATGGACCAAGTCCATACATGACAATGGGGTTGTTATATATTATCTGACGCTTGGCTAGTAGAATCACTCTGTGTGATCTTGATGTTGTCTTATCGCACTTACAAACAATAACAATACTACTACTTTGTTTGTCTTTGAATGTCACCTTGGGTACACTCAGTTTTGAGATTTTTGTGGTATAGCCCCATGGTTATACTCAGTCTTTGAATTCATAGTATAACCTTGGCTCTTAATGTGAATGATCATATGCATTGTTGTTTATCATGATTATATGGACGCTAACATTTTTCTTGCAGGAATGTGTTTGTGGGGACATTTGGTTATCGTGAAGTACATGTCACCTCCGAGGGGCATGGACTTTGCGAGAGTCCATGTTCCCTTGTGTGTTTTCCTACCTTAACATGCTTGATATTGATACCTGATATCAACCACCTTAAGGTGGGGGCATATATAAGGTAAGCTGTCTATTTTAGATGTTAGTAATGTGCTTGTTCTTAGGTGCAGTCTTAAAGACTGGTGGCGATGAGTCCCTCCTACACTCTAAGCTTTGTTTGATATCTATTTGTAATCATTTAAGCCCTCTGCGGAGGTGGGATATCGCATCCTTTTTCATCTTAAGCCCTCTGCGGAGGCGGGGATGGTGTATTTCTCGTGGAGAGTGCACATTCTGTCATTTTTCAAAAGTCCTTTGCAAAGGCAAGGAGTGGTTCTGTGACTAACTCAACCCTTAAGCATGTCTTCAGCGATGGTTGTGGCGAAGCACAATCGTTGATGTGTGCCTGTGATGTGCCTGAGATGGTGATGAACCTAGAAATAGGAACACTCCATTACTTGTCTTTCATGTTTTCTTCATGTCTTCCATGTGTGTGTGTATTAAGTGTTTATTCCCAAGCATAGTCTTAAAGACTGATGGTGATGAGTCCCTCCTGTGCTTTGGGATTTGTATGGCATGTTTGATTTGTATGGCATGCTTGATTTGTATTGTGTGTCTATTGCCCTATATGCAGTCTTAAAGACCGGTGGCGATGAGTCCCTCCTGCATTATGGGTGGTGTGTTTACTTTCCTTGTCCTTGCATCTACATTTCATATATATGAAAAGGAAAAAGAAAATCATCACTATCTTCACTACATTCACTATATTCACTGTGTTTTATGTGTCTTCAATATTATATTCTCTGTGTCTTGTGTGACTATAACTATCCTCTCTGTGTTTTGCGTGCCTGTTACTGTCTTCTTTGTGGTTGGCATGTCTTCTCCATGCTTGGCGTGTTTGTTGTGTTTGTTGACTGTACTTTAATGCGTGTATTGGCCTTATGTTTATACATACATTAAAGTGGGCGCTAAATGTTACATCAAAAAATGCCCACTTAGGGGATTTTCCCTCTTAAGGTTTAGCTCTCGGGTCCTTTAGAATGCATTTAGAGCAACTTGCATGATTTTGATGACTCCCGATGAGAAAACCCTGAAGTTTCATGGCAAACAGGACTTAGGGGATGCACTTAACATAAATCCTACCTGAAATAGGGGGGGAGGACTTGGGCGCCCACGCCCTAGTCCTACCCAATTTTAGGTCAGGACCAATTTCGAAGTGTCAGTTTATGACTGTTATTTAGGTCTTATGCCGACACGGTAAGTTTAAATTATAAAATTCTTAAGGGAAATGTTTGTAGTTGCATATATAAGCATGTTTAGGCATTCATTTGTAAACTAGATGCAAAAAGAGATGGAAATTAGATGGATATTTCGAACTTGTGGCTTATGTTAAGGTGATTCAAGGAATTCATTGTGTTGCAGAGTAGAATTTGTGTTATTCTTGTGTTTGTATTTGCAGATTTGGCATCCATCTCCTCATGGCATGAAGAGCATCTTCCTTCCATGAGATCTTCACTACAAGGTGATATCAATTATGTTTTCTATCATTTATCATTTGGATTTTTCCTCTATCCTGCAGGGATACACACTCTTTATCTGATAATGGTGTTCGGAAGACTTGAATGTCTCTTTGGAGCTTGACTGAGGCAAGCCTCTAAACACCACAACCCCCAACCCATTTTTCTGTGATTACAGGTTACAGGTTGCGAAAGCAGAAAAAGTGGAGTTGCAGAAGAGTAGTGTAGACTGTCAGAATTGTAGACCAGAGAAGAAAATAGGGACGTGGACTCAAGCACCCGCTCATTAGTCCTCTGGATCCCGCAATAGGAAAATCTCTGAAATAACAGGAATAGGTTGTAGACAAGGTTTCCAGATCTCGATAAAAAATGACACTGGACTAGGGCACTTGCTCATTAGCCCTTGACTTTTCCACTTTCCAAACTTTAAAATTTGGTATGCATTTGATTGTCATTTGATATCCTTGTGTGTGATCATTTTCCATAATTTGTCTGTTTGTTCACAAATTTATATAATTAGGGTTTTGAGCATAATTGGACTTAATTGAACAACAAAACCACACAATTCTAATCTTCCCCTACATTCCAAGTGACAAGAAGCCTGTAGTAGACTTCCTACTTGGTTGAATGTCCTTGAATGTTTAGTGGTGAAAGGAGGATCAACACAAATCAATAAAACAAACACTCTTCACATTTTACCCTAAACAATATCATTCCGCAATTAACCACAACATAGATAAATGATCTGATTTCTATGTTAATAACTCATAAAGCCACATTTACATGGGAGTATTGATGAGTGTCAGGTAGCACTCATCTAAACATGCCTTTTTGCTTCCTTTTTCCCATCTTTTCATACTGCATGTCCTAGTATTTGCACTATAGGAACTGTATAGTCCTGTTTTAATTATGCTAATAAGAGATGAAGTGTTGAAGATTATTATTATGATGAAAAGACTATTGCAGTGAATCTGACAAAATTGTGCAGAATTATCTCTTTTTGGTTTCACAGGTGTCTATTGCACATGCGATAGATAGTTTTGAAGAACTCTAGAGGTAATCCTAATTATCTCCAGAGCCAAGCATGAATGACACTACCAAGGTACTCCAATGTTTTCCAGCTTGTTGGAGGATCTTTACAGTGAGAAGTAGAAAAAAGAAGATGGTGATCTCTGGAGATGTGTCTCAGCAAATTCTTGAAGCATCTCCAGAGCTGTTGGCAACAACATGGAATCTCTGGAGCTACACAGAGTCTTCGGTGCCATTGATTACCAAGATTTCTAGGGTGACTAAAGTGATACGAAGCCTACCTATTCGAGCCTGAGTGTCCCAGTAGATGACTCCAGTTGTCCATGGGGACATGAAACACTTTCACTTGTTTTTGCATGAGATTAGAAGATTTCTCTCGGTCCGCTATTTTAGGAAATCAAGTTCCTTTTTATCAGGGCCTTGCTACCTATTATTGTTATAAGTTAAACTCCATATTTAGTGGTACCTTCAGTATCACTAAATTCCTTTTTTAGACTTTGCATGATTATACTCTAGATGGTCAGTTGCATGTTTTATTTTAGAATAAGAGATTGTTTACATCTCAAGATGAATTGATTAGGTGAAGTAGTTAACTCTAGTAATATTATGTCACTCAGACTAATATATATTTGGATAGGAACAACAGAATAATTAATCAAGATTTTATAGTAGTATTATGTAATTTCATTTCAGAGTAGACATATACTTTTGAATACAATATACTTTGATAGACTAGATTAAAGGAAGCTATGATGTTATACTTTTGTTCTGAAATTCTTGTTTAGCCTTCAATTCTAAAGGTGTGGAGCAAGGGCCCACTCCCACCAATGGATAAGGAGGCTGGTAACTCTGCTTTATTGTCTTACTACAGTTTTTCATTAGAAATATAATTTTCCTATTTTCATAGGATAGATAGATTATTGTCAAAGTAGTTTTGTTTCCATATAATGCATGTTTCTAGCTTTTGTGTGAAATAGATAGATTTTTTCAGCATTCTACTATTTCAATCTTTAGATCAAGTTTTCCTTTCAAGAAAATAATTAGTAGCATTGATTATTAGGATAGTTCAATTTAGCATATTAGCTAAGGACTGTTGATTATTAGGTTCCTTATTGCAAACAGCTGAGGACACAACCCTAGATTTGACACATGAAACATGATTAAATGCCAAGGTACAATGACCCTTGTCATTTTTGGCATTATTTCTGGGGATATGTGTTAATAAGAAAACCCTAGTTAACAATCCTTTTAGATTAGATTGAATTTGTATGGTTAGAACTAAGGATTCAAAAAGTAGATACATTAAACAAACACCCAAGTAGAAAACTACAGTTGAAAGCAGTAGGGTGGTACAAGATCTTATTGAAAAGAAAGAGGAACATTTGGAACCTACCTTGGAAATTACACCATAATTAGATATTCTCACAAGTCTTCAAAATCTTTCACTCTCTGAGTATATTCAAGAACTAGAGGAGAAACACTAGGCAGATTTGTTAATAGGAGCCATTTTACCAGAAACTCACATTGAATCTTGGGAAGAAGAACCATCAAACATGGGGGATAATTATGATAACCAAGCAAATCCTCTGCATGAGACTACAAGAACCTTTTCATACCCATTGTTCTTGTTCCTGGAGACAATGCCCCTATGAAGAACATTTCACCTTCAAACCTGCCAACATTCAGGGGTCTTGCTTCTAAGGATCCAGATCATTTTCTATTTGAGTTTAAGGTCTTATGCCAGACATATGACTATGAATTAGATAACCAAAAACTCAAACTCTTCTCATCCACCCTACAAGATTTTACCATGAGGTGGTTCATGGGTTTATCCCCAGACTCCATTCACTCATGGGATCAAATGGAAACTGAGTTCCTGGACAAATACCAGGACTATTGCAGAATCAGTGATAGAAAGGAAGAGTTGTTTAGAACTAAGCAGAAGGAGGATGAAAGTTTAGAAGACTACCTAGATAGCTTCAACTATGCCCTAAGGAGATATGGCAACCCTATAGATCACAACTTAGCTGAAACTTTGTTTATAAAAGGGTTGGACAAAGAGTCAAAACAGGCACTAGATCTAATGGGGAGAGGAAATATCAACAAAAGGGACATGCCTACTATAGAGGAAATTTACATATACTACTCTAGAACACTGGATGGAGTGAGAACACTAAGGTATTTAAAGGGGAAGAATGATATAGTACAGTTAATGGAGGAGTTTGCAAATCTAAAGATAGATATTCTAGTTCAGTTAAATACCACATTAGATGGGATTCAGGCAAAAACTAGAACAACTGAACCCCTTTCAATATATTGTCCTAGGTGTAGGAACAAACACCTTTTGAGAGAATGCCCACTGGATAAATCAGAGATCTACTATATTTATTTGTGACAAAGAACACCCTACCAGTCACTGTGATCAGCTCCCAACCCTAAAAAGGCTAACTAAAAAGAATTCCATAATAGAAGAGGAGTTGAACTACGTAGGGAAAAAACAAATTGGCCATTTCCCATGCAACCAATACCCAAATCAAGATTCCTATAGGGGTCCTTCAAACTAGGGAAATAATCAATGGAATCTAACTTGGAAAGGACCTCAAAACATTACTCCATGGGTACCTCAAGATTGGTTAATCCAGCAATGGCAGAACCAGTGGTGGCAAAACCAACCTTGGGGAAACCAACAATGGCCACAACAATTTCTATCACAATATGGACCACAAAACATGCAGCCTCAGTGGGGTCCTTAGCAGAGTTACAATCAACAATACCAAGGGCAACCTAGACGCTTCCAACCTCAACAACAAGCACTCTAACTGGACCCCCCAACACACAAGTATAGTCACAAAATGAGCCAATTAGTCAACCACCCTTACCAGCTCAACCTATAGCAAATTCATGAAATAAACAGGGAGCAGCTATTTACATGACAGAGCAAGAAAGCATGGTTGGTGTAAATGCTATTTATTTAAACAACCTCTAGCTATGTTCTGGGAAAGCACTACCAAGACCATCTCCTCTGCTCATAGTTGAAGTAACTGATGATATGGAACCTAAAAATCCATCCACTCAACCCCAAGAGAAGATTACTATCAATACTATGCTAAAAGAACAACCCTTAGGTAACTCCAGAGTTCCTCCTAAAGGAACAACTCTGAAGATCACCTCCAAAGTTACTTTTGAGATGCACTCTGAAGTTGCTCTAGAGACTAAAAAGCAAGCACCTTACCCAGAATGGCTCAAATAGCATGTCACTCATAAAACATTCCTACAAAAACAAGTCCAACCTACCATTGAATCATAACTTCTACAGGAAATCAAGTAGTTGAACATTGAAATTCCACTCCTACAAGCAATCAGGGATGTTCCTAAACTTAACCAATTTATCAAACAACATTGTGTTAAAACCCAAGGCAGAAAGAAATACTTTCCTACCACCATTTAGGTGGAAGGAAAAGTAGTAGATCTTCTTGTAGGAGAGATGCTCCTCCCAAAATATGGGGATTCTCGGAACCCTGTCATAACTGTCCACATTTCAAGGGTAGAAAAATCTAACATTTTGGTTGACCTAGGGGCAGCAATAAACATAATGACAATTCACACCCTGGAAAAATTATCCCTTACAGGTGTTCAGGCCACATCCATAATTCTCCAATTGGCTAATCAGTCAGTGGCCATTTCAAAAGGGGTGTTAACTGATGTTCCAGTTATTGTGGAATCATGGGAATTCCCAGTGGACTTTCTAATATTGGAGCCTATGAACCAAAGGAATCCTTATCCTTTGATTTTAGGAAGGCCATGGTTGGCTACTGCAGCAACATCCATTGATTGCAGAACTAGAGACATGGTCATTTCAAATGGTTTGGACATGAATAAAATCTCCTTGTATCCTCCAGCTAAACCATATATACACTATTCAAGAAAAGTGTGGGCAGATGAGCCTAAGAACATGGAAAATAGTGCCTCAGTAGCTACGGTTACTGTCAAGGAACACTTGGGTGAGTTAGAAGAAGAAATAGACTATGACACACCTGCAAATATAACTCACATTCTCATTGGAAAACATACAATGGACTTAGCCCAAGACTTAAGGAAAGAATTTTTTATTTCTGCCCATTATACCCTTGCCAATATCATTCCTTATGGGGGAACCTTCTATAGAGACTTAGCAACTTTTCAAATGCTACGTCCAAATGTTTGTCGTCTTAAGGCTATGACTCCAAAATATGGGTTGGGGACCTTTATGGATCAGATTACAAAACAGGTCATGATCTTACCTAAGAAAACATTGAACATCAACACTCAGCTAACAGAAAAGTAGGAAGGGGTACTTCGTGATCTTCTCATCTCCCATTTAGTAGCTTTTGCTTGGCAATGTCAAGATATGAAGGGCATCCCTGTTGAGATCTGTACCCATCACATATACACATAAGATGTTAAACCTATTAGACAACCCCATAGAAGACTAAACTCCATGCTGAAAGACATTGTCGAAACTGAAATAGAGAAATTACTACAGGCATGATCCATCTACCCCATCTCAGATAGCTAGTGGGTTTCAACCTTGGTTATAGTACCTAAGAAGAATGGAAAATGGAGAGTATGTATTGACTATATAGAGATAAACATAGCCACAAAGATGTATTATTTTCCCTTGTCATTCATTGATCAAGTGCTGGATAACCTAGCAGGGAAAAGGTACTTCTCATTCCTAGATGGGTTTAGTGGATATAACCAGATTCAAGTAGCACCAGAAGACTAGGATAAACTACCTTCACATGCTCATGGGGAACTTTTGCATATAGAGTCCTTCCATTTGGCCTATATAATGCTCCAACTACCTTTCAAAGGGTTGTTTTAGCCATTTTTGTTGAATTAGCCAGTGAGTGTATGGAGGTCTATATGGATGACTTTACTGTGTATGGGGACACCTTTGAACAAGCCCTTAAGAACCTAGATAAAGTGTTGTAATGTTGTGTGAAAAATTACTTGTCCTTGAGCTATGAGAAATGCTTTATGATGGTATAGGAAGGAATTGTCCTTGGACATCACATATCAGCAAAAGGGATCAAAGTGGATCAAAACAAAGTAGAAGTGATAAAGCAATTACCCCCACCTAAGAACCAAACTAATGTTAGAAGATCCTTAGGCCATGCAGGATACTATAGGAGATTCATAGAAAATTTTAGCAAGATAGTTGCTCCTATGTTTTCCCTGCTGACCAAGGATACTGATTTTCAATGGACAAAAGACTTCCAAACAACATTTGAAACCATTAAAGAGAAACTTATAGTCACACCTATTTTGAGGGGACCTAATTAGAATCTTCCCTTTCACATACAAATAGATGCTTCAAATGAATCAATAGGGGCAATCTTAGGACATAAAGAGGAAGGGGAAGGTATGCATGCAATGTACTACATAAGAAAGAACCTTACCCTTGCCGAAAAAACTACACAACAAATGAAAAGGAATTCCTGGCAGCCATCTATGCTATTAACAAATTCAAACATTATATCACAGGGTATAAAATATTTGTGCACACTGATCATGCAACCATTAAGTACTTAATGAACAAACCTATAGTAAGTGCAAGGATAATCATATGGCTATTACTATTACAAGAATTTGACATTACTATTATAGACAATACAGGAAAAATCAATTTGGTTGCTGACTTTTTGTCAAGGTTGCATACAGGTGGAGAAAACTAACCAATGGAAGACAGATTTCTAGATGAACATCTCTTTGTTATTTCTTCCATTACACCTTGGTTTGCTGATATAGAAAATTTCTTGGCTACAACCTTGTTTCCTTCTCATTTCACTTCTAAATAGAAAAAAGAGATTCGTAAAAGAAAGTTTATCTTGCAAATAGTTGAATGGTGTGCTATTTAAATGTGGTTCTAACTTTATGTTATGCGGGAGCTTAAGAGCTGATGAAATCTTTGATGTATTAAGGGCATGTCATGATGAACTCTCAGGTGGACATTGTTGGAAAAAGGGAGAGAGAACAAGGTAAAGTTGCAGCTATGTAGCTTTTAAATGTTTTCAAATCTAAAATTAATAGCATATGTAAATCTAAAAATTACTTTCAATTTAGATGTTATAGTATACATTCAATATTGAAATCCTTTGATTCCTTGATGCACTTCAAAAGCTTCTTCAATCTTCAAACCTATAAAAAACTTCAAAAAGCTTCTTGCTTTTTCTTCTAAGTCTTTTTACAAAAAACTTGTTTTTTTCTTCTAAGTCTTTTTCACAATTCAACTCTCTGGAAAATGTATGGGGATTTTTTAATTAATACAAAAGCTTCTTAATTATGAATTGCTTCTTAATTGGAAAGCTTGAAACTCAAATTACAATCAATTGTAATTGATAACATGAGAACAAATGCTCATGCAAAACCCAAGTGCTTCAAATAGAGAAGACAAAAGTCAAACTAAGTCAAGCTTCCTAATAACTACCTGTCCTAGATGTGGGCTCCCAAGTTTGCCCAATTAAAGTTAGCCAACATCAAATACATTTCCAAATAAAAGCAACAACTGAAAGACCTAAGATTGGGCGTCCAAGTTTCCCCAATTGCTTTCAATCAACCAAAGTGATCAACACACACCAATCTCATGCAAACAACATGAAAGATTGATGTCCCCAATGTTATTTTGAATTACCTTGTTCTGTACATGCAAGTGACATGCAAACACTTGATTCAACATGCAACTGATACCCATTATTTGAAACACTGAGATGTACCATCTTGCAAGTTTCCAGAGTTGCAGTATTCTACAAGCAACCTCTCAAAATTGACATGCAACAATATGCAAGCACATGCAAGTGACATGCAACAACATGCAAGTCCATAGAAGCAACATGCAAGTCCATAGAAGCAACATGCAAGTCCATGCAAGTAACACGCAACTCTAACTTCACTATTAACTGACACATCATATTCATGCAAATATCATGCATCTCTATATCCACTGTTAACTACTATATCATTTTCATGCAGACATCATGCATCTCTAACTCCTTTGTTAACTGCTACATCATGTTCATGCAAAGTGTAGTAACAATATCCACTCATATACATAAAAAAGCAAACTCCAACTCTAAATATAAGACACCTCCAAAATTGGGCACCCAAGTTAACTCCCACTCACTAGGAATTGTCAAACTCTCAAAATAGACTTCAAGGATTTGTCAACAAGTCTTCATTGACCCCACTCCAAAAGTGGATGCCCAAGTTTGACCCTATCAATTAGGAGTTGATTACAATAAGCCAAGTGATATAATTAAATAATAATTAATCTCTCAAAGTCCTTATGTGTTGGGGAACACATTCCAAGAACTTTGGAGACATGTGAATTGGTTAGGATTGCAAGTTAATGGCAACTTATCCCAACAGACATTACTTTTCACAAAGGACAATCCACAAAATCCTTGGAGCTGGCTATTACTGGTCATCTCTCCACAAGAATGCCAAGAGGTATGTGAAGCAGTGTGATTAGTGCCAAAGGATGGGTCAACCAACCTTCACCCAGGAGATGTCATTTCAACCTCAAGTGGTTTTAGAACCATTTGAGCAATGGGGCCTGGACTTTGTAGGGCCAATTTCTCCACCATCTTTAGGAAAAGAATATATTTTGGTATGCACATATTATGTAACCAAATGGCCAGAAGTTCAAGCATTACAATTTGCAAGAGAAGAAAAAGTTGTTTATTTTCTATATAACAAAATATTTTTGAGGTTTGGAGCCCCAAGATCAATAGTTTCAGACAAAGGTCCAAAGTTTACTTCTCATGTAATACAAGCCTTCATAGATCTCTACTAGATTAAGCACAAGAAATATTCACCTTACCACCCCCAAGAAAATGGGTAGGTAGAGGTGACAAATAGAGAGATGAAAAATATCTTGACAAGGACAGTGGCCATGAATAAGAAAGATTGGGCCAATAGGTTACCTGAAGCAATCTGGGCTTACAACACCACATGGAAGTCAACAACCAAGTTCTCACCCTATGAACTTGTTTATGGAAAGAAACCCATACTATCCATAGAGTTCAAGTTGCAAACATTAAAGACATCATTGGATATTGGACTACCATTATCTATAGCACAACAAGATAGGATTCTTCAACTCAATGAATTGGATGAAATCAGAAGAGAGGCCATACAACAAACATAACTCATTCAGCATCAAAGGAAATAATGGCATGATCAACACATCAAGAAGAGGACATTTCAACAAGGGGACTGGGTTATCTTGTATGATTATAATTTCAAGGAGTTTAAAGGAAAATTACAAACTCATGGGATGGGAACTTACCAAATCAAGGAAGTCTATGAAAATGGGATAGTTTTGTTGGTACCCATTGATGGAGGAGAAAACACATTCTTAGTAAATGGTCACAGAATTCATCTCTATCAACGACCAACTACAAAAGAAGAGTTTACCAAGGACTTGTGCTTGGTGACAGAGGGAACATCCTCTTCCACAAGTTGAAAAGATTCAAAGGACAATGAAAAAAAAAAAAAAGATTGAAAACCAGTCAAATGGTGGTCTTTCTCACCTAGGCAACTAAAAACCAGCAAATGGCGATTCTCATTTTATCCCTTGTCCTAGCATTTTCCTACCAACAGTGCCAACTTCATGTTTATGTTCTATCCTTTGTATTTATTTTTATGTAATTTTGTTTAAGTGTTTCATTTCCTTGGTTGTCTTAAGGCATTTTAAAGCTTTAGAAACTAAAGTCACGTAGACACTAGCATGACATGCTAGCATCCTATGACTATCTATCACCCAGTGACTATTTCTAAGCATTTTCTACCACCTTCCTTTGCATGCCTAAGTTTTTATAAACACTTCTATCATGCCTGAATGGCTCTTTTGACTAAGCTTTCATTTTCTTCCCTCTAACTTTGCATTTTGAATCTTTTGGAAAAACTTTGTGAAAAATATGACAGGCTCCATTGTTCTGTCAAAATTCTTGGCAATTTATAGCAATCTTCATGGATTTCTTTGACATCCTCAATAAACATTATTGTTATTGTGATTCTCCAAGCTCCATGTGAATAATCTTCAAGCATTTGGCATCTTCGTGAGGTATTGGAACCACTATATCTAGTTGGGCCTCCTACTTGGGCCTTGTTTATTGGTTGTGTAGCATTCATCTATGTTTGGAGGTGATAGATTTCATATTCCCATATTTTTACATTATTCTTTTAGTGTAAATTCATTTGTGTAGAAGGCACTTTGTGGGTTTCTCGTGTCCTTTCATTTTTTTCGTACACGCTAGTTTTCTTGGCCTATGTAGACCTTAATGCAAGCATCAATATCAGTACTATTGTTGTTGTACTTATTTTATTAGGCACACATAAGATTAAGAGCACACATGATTTGTTCTCTCCTCTCTATTATATTGGCTATTGTGGAGGTCAAAAGACCAAAGCAGGGGTTTGATCATTCTTGACAAACTCCTATACAACCCTAACCATTTTTCATTTCCTTGTAGCTACATGTTCCTTTTAGTGAAGACATCTATCTGCATGAGGGTTTTTCCAATCTCTTCCCTTCTCATTATCACTTTTGTTATTTCTTTTGAATAATTAGTTTCAATTCTTTTATTTTAGTATTTATTGTTACTTGGAGGTCTTCTTAGTTTTTTCTTAGTTTATGTGCAGACTAGGCACAATTTCTGAAGAGGGGTTTTGGAGTTCTATGTTTTACATCATATGGACTATAGCGTGATACACAAACATCTACATGGCATTCTGGCATCCTAGACAATCAACTTTAGACTTTGGTGTCATGTTCCTCTTGACTCTATATTTACAATTTTGTGTTTGGTCTGCTAAATCAGCATTCAATAATTCTATAAATCAGTAATTCTTAGTTTTGCATAGTGTTTTAACTTGTTAAAAAACTTAAATTTATCAAGGGTAAAACACATTAGGCTCAACTAGTTTAATTTTCTCTTTCCATTAGAACAATAGCATATTAGATTCATCCTTAAACAAGCTAGTTGTTCCTAGTGTAGTTCCATTGAAATTGTTTGGTAAAGAGAACTAGATTTTTCTTTTCCAGAATGAATTTCATACACTACAAGAAGACATTTAGACAACTCAACCTAGATGCCAAAAATGGAAAAAGACAAGAAAAGACTCTCATTGAATGGAAGGAAGCAACTGGCAATTGACAAATATAAACATTATCTACTTAGACAAGGTCCAACTCAACATTTGAAATAAGACAACACACTTCCTAATGCAATGGACTAAGTATTTAATGACATAAAATATTTATCCTAAAGTAAGAAACATCTCTTGTTTCCATTCTCTAGCAACTTGAGTTTTAATGAAAAATATGCCTTTAGCAACTTGATTTTGAGTTTGGAACAAAACATCAATGGTTCTTAACACTACTCCAGATGTCTGAAACAAAGAAAAGCTAAAAACCCTTCCTAAAGCTTACTCAAAGAATGAAAGATGCACAAACTACAAACAAAAACACACAAAACTAATAGAAACTTAAAACAAAAAATGTTTGAATATGTTTGGTGGTGCAGGATTGCATATGAGCCCTGATGCTCCTACATCAATTGTCTATAATCATGTATGTGTTAAACCATACCTTGTATTGATCATATGTTTATAATTATATCCATGCATTAATTTTTATGGTTTAGAGCCATGCTTAGCTAATGCGATACCATCTTGAGTGTTGAACAAATTTTATTAGAGAATCATTCATATATCGATTATGAGACTAATTGTGACTAGTACATTGAATTCTAATGTAAGTTGAATTATGTAGATAATATGTTTGATTATCATGCTCCATAGTATGACTATGCTCACTAAGAAATATGTTTTGTGATGTTGCACATGCCTTGATTTCCATGTATGAGAACATGTTGATACATTGCTCTAACTTGTTGCTTCAGTATGATTTTTCCTAATAGGATTTGATTTGCACATTGAGTGTGTAGGACTTAAATAGGTGATTGGTCCAATGGGGGTCATGTGGAGTAGAAAGTCATGGATCATTAACCCATCTCACTTCACCTCATGTTTAAATTGGTTTGTATTTGTAACTTTGGGCTTGTAAGATCTAGAGACATTTGTGAGTGTGTATTCTTGTGCCTCCATAATTATTTTGCCTCTTATATGAGGTTTTAGTGTATTCCACTCTTCTTGGAAAGGGTTATAGAATTTTTATGATTTCAATTTAATTCAATTTATTTGAATGTTGGAATCTATTTCCATTAGTGTTTTTAATGATTTTAGAATTTCTTAACTATGAATTTGATAGTCTATTTAATTGATGAAATCCTTGGAAGGTTCTTTTTGTCCTAAGTGGATTTTAGTTATTTTATTTTGATTTTTTGGTTTATCTCTTGGGTTTTGATGTTAGGTTTATTTAGTCTTATGTTAAGTTTATTAATTGGGTTGCTTCCTTTTGGAATGGGGGGCACTTTATGCATTATTCATTATTTCATTTTGGGAATACATTTTTTGGAGAAAGACCTTGAGAATGAGTTTTAATTAAGTTTTGATGGTTTAAGAACTCTTGAGAACTTTGAAATTGTTTTTCTTTGTAGCTTTTTACTTGATACTTGTGGGTAATCTTACACTATTAAGGGGTGCTTCCCACATACCTAGGGATAGTTGTTTTGAGCTTTTAGGAGCTCTCTTTGGTGTTTAGTGGAGGTTTTCCTCTTTGTTGCTAATTTTGAGCTTGAAGGAGCTCATATTGTGTCCTATGGACATTCTTCAAAGGCCTTGTAGAATTGGTTGTTGACTCTTCTCCTTCTTGTTGGCCTTTAGAAGAAAATAAATTTACTATCCTTGGTTTAATTAATTGTATTCTCTCTCTTTCTTCATAGGAAAATATGAATTGAAATACGGTTTGTGATTCCTTCAATGGTAGCTTTTATAACATCTGTGAATTTATGCATTTAGATCTGTTGGTTATGATGTTAGTCACAAACAAACATAGAATAAAAGCACACATTAACCTTTATTAATCTTGAAAGATACAATGAATTTAGAGAATTCATGATCCCAAGTCTCTGGTGATTAGGTCTTAATCGTCTGACGTTACTCAGACGTTGATGTGCATTGCTATTTCCATTATGGGGCCTTACGTGGATCTCATCATCATGACACTATTCCTGCAAAGATTCTTTACAAAGAGGTCATTTTATACAGTTGTTTGATCAAATGATATAGAAATACTTAAATCTTTGCATGATATTTTCAATTATACATGCTTTATCTTCAAATATGCTAAATATTTGCGATTATCTATGAGATATCCACATATTTCTACTATCTGCTTGAGATTATCAATTATTTGCAGTTATGATAGTGAAATGCTCTAAAATTTAAAAGAAATTGAAAGAAATGCTTCAAATTAATGTTGAACCTTTAGCTTTTGAACCACATGTACATCAGATACAGTCATGAAGAGAAGAAAACCAAACCATATTTTCACCAGGACATTCCACAGCTAGATATAGTTGATGCTAACTTCAAAGGAATTGTATGAAGACAATAGATGAAAGTAGACATGCACTCCAAGGGACGCAGCAAATCACCACATATATCCAGAACTCACACACTGATTACTCAAGATTTACTATGAATTGTAATCAAAACAGTCTTCTCATTCATTAAGTATGCAAAGATATAAATGTATACAAAAGCTTTGAAATGAGCCCTGAATATTTTAGCAGACGGATTTCAATTAAGTTTCGAATAACAGAAATGAGGCATTCCAGCACCTTTTATAGAACAAGGTGAGGAATCCGTTACAAAAAGATCTACAATCTTGATTTATCAATGAACATCTATGGTCAATATTTCTTTTGACTTTGTCAACCGTATCAAGATGGCACAAGTTGCCAGCTGGCAACTATCTGGATTACTTATTTTCACTAAGTATCAGATGCTGATATTTACTTCATGATGCATCATCATCTACTTTATCCGAATCATGTGCTCCATCATCAGGTGCATCACTTCCTAAACTTTCATCATCCTGATGATGATGACCTCGTATATGAGGTTGCATGCTGCTCTGGACCTGTTCATACAAATGCACTATTTTATCTATCTCTCTGCCATCCTGGGTATTTGCTTTGTTGATGGCATGTTTATGTGCCTCGTACTTGCTCCTGATGCTGTCCAGCTTATTTTTTCTGTTGTACAGCGTCTCATTGTAATGCTCCATTTTCATCTTTGTCCTCACCAGTTTATCCATGATTTCTTCCGTCAGTTGGCCCAGTGGATCATCTGCAACAAATTGGAAGTTATTGTGTAGAGCTTGGATTGCAAACTCTTCATCTTGATTGTCTATCTTCCCTTCCACTTTACCTTCCCGTGTTTCCAAAATTTCTGCCTCGAAGGACATCATGTCATGCAGTTTTATGCTGATCTCTCTCAGCTTATTATTGCATCTTTTGAGGACATCACATTCAAATTGAATATCCTTATACCATATATCAACCAATAATGCAGTGTTATTATTCAGTACCTACTTGTTGATGAGCAGCTGGGGATTTATCCTTCTTATTTCTCCCAGGACATCTAGTATCTTCTCCAATTGAAAAGACCTTTTTCCTGTCCGCATTTGCAATTTGTCTACTTTCTTCTTGGAGTCACTGAGAATACCCCACCTCTTTAGAGAGGCCTTTACCACTTCTTCTGCAGCATCAAATGTGGCACACATCCACTTTCTCAAAATGGATGACTCATGTTTCAGGAGATCCAACTTATATACTTCATCCTGGGAAATAGCAGTCAATGGGATTGCACGTTCAGTGGAACTATCTTCAAGGTTAGTTAGCCTTCCTATGTATGCATGCAACTGAGCAATGTGCTCTTTGTGTTGCTTATTTTTCTCTTTTTCCTTCTTAACCTTTTGAATCAAAGAATCTATAATATCTTTGCCTTCTTGACCTTCCTGGTCTTCATTAGCAAATCCTAAATCTACTGTGCTGATCTGAAATTCTTCTAAGGTAATTTTACCTTTCTCCTTTTCTATAGTAGGTATTGCTACCTGTGTTGTTCTTCTACCAGTCGCTGGATCTCTCTTGATGGCCGAAGTCATCCTGGCCTACCTCTTTGGTTTTACCAGGTTTTCTAAAAATAAAGTGGACATATCAAATTCCCTAATCTCAACATCAATCTCTGTGTTGACTTCCTTTTCCAACCATTGAGGTACTTGATCATGTTTTTCCACATCATCATGACGTTCACCTTGATCTCCTATATCTGTCAGCATACGTGATGGAGAAGGTGATTTCCTTTTTTCTTCTGCATGATGCTCACTCTGAGGGCGATCCTGTGGTACCTCCTCCTGTTGAGGAATCTCTTTTTCTAGAGGAGCATCATCCTGAGGTGGAGGATCTTGTGGTATGTCTACATGATGATCCTGATGATCATGATCCTTCTCTTTTATTACTTCATCCACTTTTGATTTTTCCTCCCGTTGAGGCATATTTGTAATAGTGGATATTGTGGAATCCTCCTTAGGTGCTTCTATTTGTTCTGAAACTACTATCTATTCTGCACCTGCATTATTCACTTCCTAAATTTTAGAAGCATGATCTTCTAATTCTTCTTTCTCATCAGCCTTCTTTTCTTGAACCTCTACTATAGTAGGCTCAACTGATGTATCCTCTTGGCTTTGTTGGCTTATTTCTAAAGTATGGCTCTCTGGTTCTGCCATCTTCACTTCTTCTATATGTTCTTCTTTATCAGGTGTACCTGCTGGACGTTCAGGACTTACATCCTGTCTGTATGTCAAATCCACTATTGCAGGACTTGTCACCTGTGGGACTAATGTGTCCAGCCCAATTTCTTGAGCTATCTTCTTTGGACTTTTTTTCCTTTTCAGGTTCCGCTTGCTTCATCTCCTCCAATATTGTTTGAGATGATGGAGTCTTATGATGAGTCATGTGCGTGCCTGCAGCAAGAGTCTCCATCTTTTGTGAAGCCACATCCTTCACTACCTCATCATCAGATAAGTCTACTGTCTCATGCAATGAGACATGACCTCCTTGAAACATTTGTGAGGTTTCTTTTCTCTGCTCTTCTACTTGTTCAACCTTAAACTTCACAATTGTAGGAAGTGGACATTGTGTTGAAATTCCTTATGGAAAACTTCACTACCTGCCCCTTTTAGCATTATAGGGGATTGCTTTATTTCACCCCTCATGTAGGTCCTTGGTTTCTTAGGTGTGGTAGCTACCACCACCTGTGGGGCTTTTCTCTTCCTTTTGAATAACAAAGGAGGCTCCTCTTCTTCAGTATCCTCCTCCATGAGGATATCCTCTTCTATTAGTTTTCATGAGGATTGACCCTCTTCTTGGGTCTCAGTAATTAGTACCTCCGCTGTCTTACCTTTCTTAGACTTTTGTTTACCTTCCTGTGGAGGTGATGCTGATCCTAATCCTGATGCCTCTGCATCCTCAGCTGGAAATACTACCCTTTCTATAATCACCCCCATGGGTTCATTATCAACTTTCTTACCCCTAGGGGGTCTTTTGCTTTGTTTTTGTTGTGGAGGTAGCCTTTCTCCTTTAGATTTTCTCTTTTCATTTATAAAATCATCATATTCCTCATCAAGAATATCCTACCCTTTCTTTTTCTTATCCACAGTAATGGCAACACCCTTCTTCTTCAGTGCCCCAATTTGTTCATCAACCCAAGCTTGGGTTAGCTGTAATGTCCTGGCAATGAAAGGATCTAAAGATATATCTTCTTGAATAGCCAGATCAGGTGCAGATATTGTATCATTATATATTTTCTTTTCTTCATATTCATCTGCCATTACCTTGCCATCATCTTTCTTCAACTATGAAGGAATGGGGATGCAGTCAAAGGTTTTGATTTGATTCAATGTCAACCTTTGGTATCTTCTTCTTCTGGCTTCTGCTTCATCTTCACAATCCGCCCAAAAGTCTTCCAGGTGTGCCTGATGAATAGGTTTCCCTATTATTTTATGCATCCTTCCATAAGGATCATATTGCCTTACCAGTGGGAATGGCTGCAATTGCATTTTATTCAAAGTACCCATGACTTTCTTGATCTTTTCTGAATCTAGGCACATATACCAGCCAATGGTGACTGGAAACAAGATTGGTGGTATCTTCTGAGCATCCTTGTATGTCTTCAACATTGTGGAGCTCTGTCTTATAAATTCCATCAATATCACTGAATCAGTGGGATATCTTGGCAGCATGAGGGGCTGTCCTTCAAAGCCTTCAATCCTCATGTATGAAAATGTTGCAAATTGAATGTACCAGGCTCCATGCCTGTAGATTATTTCTTGAGCCTCCATGCTCAATCTTTTTGTCCTGTCTTCCTCCATGGTTCTCACTAGATGCATAGAGAATGCATCATTTACCAATTTGTAATCCTGGAGGTAATTAGCTCTCTGCAACTGGGGATGATGATCCCAGATATGTATAGCATTGACTATGCCTATAACCTTTCCATCTGTAACCAGTGCATCAAATGTGCCTTTGTAAGCACAGGAGTAGACAATATATGATGTCATATAAAATGAACAATTTAAACCTCCTAGGTTCATCAGCTGCTCATGCAGTGCATCACTTATCAATTGGCCCCATAGTGGCTTAATATCCAAATATATGCACATCATGATGACACCGTACATCCAATCTTTAAAGCTACCAGCATCAGGTTGGCCTATCACTCTGCTAAGCAATGTAATCATATACTGATATTCATCATCAAAATCATATTTATACAAGTGCACAGGAAGTTTGGCTACTGCAGGGTATGTGCTGTTCTTAGCCCTCCATTGATACATGGTTTTTCTTGCTTTCTTCTTATTGTTTTCATATTCACGTTCAGATTTCTTTAGGTCTACACTGTTAACTTTTCTACCCAATGGTAGTCCAAATGTCTGGGAAAGACCCTTGATGGATAGGTTTGCATATACTCTCCCATGCTTTACCACCTGTCTGGTTTCTGGATTATAATTTCGTGCACATTCAATGACTAGCTCTAGAGACTCCATGGAGTATGGAAAACCAGCCGCATTCCACATTCCTGATACGAAAACTACATCCAACAGGAGACTCTTATTCTTTTCATCGTTCATCTTGGCAGACCAAGCTTCCAAATCAGTACTTCCTTGATGGGTATCGGTTATGGCACCATACTTGAACAGGATTCCTCTAGGAGATGCAAACATAGGCTTGCTGAATTCAGCCTCACACTTAGCTAACCTCTTGTCGGCCATGGATATCTACAATTAACACAATTTGTCTTACAATGGGTCTCACAAGCATGCACATAATCATTTATCTCTATTAATCATCATGCACACTGTATTTATTTAGCATTTTCCTTATCATGGGATGCATAAACTAAAATTGGCAACGTCATACCTGATTATGCAGAAGCAACAGGGTAAGGGTTTCAATTACTTACATGGTTATGCAGATCCCCTTTATACCAGTGATTTTCCAGAAAATGCTCTTAATTATGGTGATAAGCGTGTGCTTCCTTCCTGCCTGTAAGCTCTGTTCGGGTTCAAGTATCGCCTGTATGAGGGTATGGAAAGCTAGTGCTCTGTAAAAATGGTTTTATCGCAAGGTAAATGTGAAAATGACGATGAATTTACCTTTTAACCTTGCAATTAGGGCAAAATTAGGGCAAACCCTGACACATTAGATTTTATTCGTTGATTTTCTCTACGAAAACTTAGGATTTTGCCAGGTGTGTCATCAGGTTTTGTGGTCGGCGGGAACTACCTACCACCTCTGCACATTACATGTCAATGGCGGCAACAAGAGCGGGGTGATATCCATACAGCAGGATATATTCGACTACATGATATCATTTGGAATATCAGGGTGATATCCAAATATCAGCCCGAGTGCAAAGTGATGATCCTCTGCGAGAGGAAAAAACTATCTCGACGATATCAGGCGATGAATTGCATCCTTAGGTCATACCTAATACATCAGGAGGATATTCCAATATATCGGGTGATGTTACAAAAATGATGATGACCGAGTAAACTAATATGCTCTCTCTCTTGAAATATCAGGTTGACGTCATCCAGATATTGACTCAGTATATCGCTAAGGCATCATGACGTCACCGTCATGTTATGTGAGCAGGATCATGTTTAGGAAATATGCCCCCGAGGGGCAAAAATGATGATTACGTCATTGTCATATTCATTTCTTTGCTTATCAGAATTGAATGACGTCATCAGGATAATGGCTTAGGGTGATATTTCACGGCAGGAAGATATTTGAAAATATCGGGTTACATTGAGAAATATGATCTTCGTGAAATATATAAGGCTACTGACGAGTAAAGGTCACTATCACCTAAAATTGACGTCCGGATATTTGGACCGCATGATTTATCGAGTGATAAATTGGATCGAGGTGATCTTTTAAAATATGACGGATATTGAGAAATATGATCCTCCCCTAAAAATATCAGGTTTGACCAGGATTTTGACAGTTCATAACTTTCACGCCTTAACGAATATCAAGGTGATGTAAAAGGCAAACTTGCATGAAATGTGATGCTCTTTCTAAATATGAGGTTGCTGGAATGAAATATGAACTTTGACAATCTAGCCTCATGATGATGACTTACCCAGCCTCTTCATGCATAATGATCTACATGACTTACTTTTACCAGACTGCCAGGAAATAGAAAACACAAGCCAAGCCAAAAAGTTGGGTCCCTGTTTTGCCAAGTCAAAATGGGGCATGTTGTGTAACCACACAACAAGATCTTGTTAAGATTTGTGTTTCCTTGTGTTGAAATAAATTTTTATATTGGAGTATTTGGCTCTATGTTTGTTTAGCCTCTTACTGGACTTTGTTACACCTTTGTGTTCAAACCCTTTTTGTTCTCTTGGATGAGATTTAAGATTGTAATCCATGTTATTCTTGTGAAACCTTTGTAGGTCTTATGGTGGCTTGGTGTTGAGAATATATGGTTGAGTAAACCCTTAATTAAACCTTATATGATTTTGTGTTGAGTTCTCTTCGTAGGAGAATGAGGATTCCATTCATATGGAGATTTTTAATAACTTCATGATGTAGAAACCCTTCTTATTACCTTTGTGTTGAACTAAGAATGATTTGTTTGTGAGCATTCCATGTGAGAAGCCATGAAAGTCTTGTTCGAGAAATCTTATTTGAATCTTTTTGTGATTCTTGAGTTTGGGTGGAGTCTCATCTCTTTTGATAGACCTATCTATATGCTTGAGAGTAAACATGATTGTTGTGGATCCATGGTTCTTCTTCACTAGCTAAGGGGTTGTCTAGAATTGCTTGGAAATTCATTTCACTTGATGATGTCATTTAGTTAGGTGGTATCTCACTCTCATTAGTCTTGGAGATTTTGTTGGTGCCTTTTGAAGATCCTTCATCATATTAGAATTTTGTTAAATTGGTTTTTATTAATTCATTTGTGTATGTGTTCCATTTTAGATAAAGATGTTTACTTTGAAACTATCATGTGTGAGGATGCTTGTTTACCACCTCCTAAATGAATATAAATGTATAAAGGACTATAGAAACTAACATTAGTAATATTTGGGAAATTTTGACATTCTAATCATGTATTTCATTCTTGTCATTGAAATGATATAAAAATGGAAGTTTGATTGTTGTAGGATGTTGTCCATGTAATTACTTATCAGTTGATCCTTTCAAATCTAAATAGATGTGTTCTAACAAATGTTTATACTAATTTTATGAATTGGAAATATCATTTTGGAAAAACTTAGCCTCTAATTGGTTTTATATGAAAATTTGATATATCATACCCTAGGCATTCTTTAACCCCTTTAGAAAACCTAAAAATTAGCTTCATGAGAGATCGTTTACTCTAAACTACTATCTAGAAGTGAAAGGAAGCTAAATAAAAATTCCATTATTAATCTAAGAGGAGAGATGTCTAGATAGAAAAGATATACAATTTTAAAAATAGAAAGAATAAACACACAACCATAACAAAGCATATACCTTGGGAAAACCCTTTTAGAAAAAACCTAGGCTCAAAATTTCAAATCAATTATATTATCAACAACAATAAGAAGGTTATAATATAAATCCAAGTTCAAGCCTTAACAAGAGATTATACCAAAATACAAACTTGGAAATATTTTGGCAACATAACAATACCTACAAAATTAAACTATGAAACCCTCATCTTAAGCACCCAATAAATAAGAGAAGCAATACACAAAACCATCAAATGATAATTAGAAAACCTTGAGTTAAAATCATCCAAAATGTGGTGCCCAAATCTCTAGTCAAAATCCAACACCCAAATTCCAAGATGAGTCCACAAGCTAAAAAATAGCATATTCCTTACACCTATCATAAGCTCGTCATAATCCACTCACCAAATTGGGCACTCCATTTTGGCTCCATTATTTCTATACAAAGATGTCTTATGACGTGTCATAACATGCATCATAAGTTGGTTAACAAGTGTAACTCACTCTTATAACTCTCTTATGCATCATATATGCTCTTGCATTTCTAATGTGGGAGGCCAAACTTCTGAAGACCTTAACTTTTGATTTGGGAATCTAATTGAGCCTTTTTTTAATTGAATATCTAAAAGAGCTCCATGTTGTCATAACTTGATTTCTCTAGTTAAGGCTCATCTCAATATTTTTTGAGGGCCAAAATCAACCTCTATAACCTAGAAATTGTATTTTTATGTTCTATAGCCTGAAAATTGTATTTTTGTGTTCTTAAAATTCGAATGCAAGGTTAAGAGACATTTCCAAATATTCTCCCACTTTTTTAGCACCTTGCAAAATAAAATGGAATACCAACACTATTAATTGTTTTCTAGGGGCCAAGAGGCCCAAAGACTTACTACACCACCTAAACTTCTTTATGTTGATTGGCTTTGTCAAAGAATCTACAACATTCTCTAGAGTATCAACCTTATTTAGCATCACCCTCCCATCCTTCACCATATCACAAAAAAAATTATACTATATGTCAATATGCTTCATCTACACGTGAAAGGTCAGGTTCTTTGCCAAGTTGATAGCACTCTAATTGTCACAATAAACTCTAACTACTATCTAACATAGCCCAACATATAAACACAATCTTAGATGCTAGATAGACTCTTTACAAGCATGAGTAGTTTTCATGTATTCTTAGCTATGTAGTGGACAAAGTGATCATAACCTATCTCTTGCTCATTCAACTTATTGCACCACCAAATAAGTTAAACACATAGACACTAGTAGACCTTCTATTGTCAACATCCCTTGACCAATATGAATCCATATAATCTTAAATATCCAATGAGCACTACAAATCTCCTGAGATCTTGCCTCCCTAATAAAATATGTAGTACTTTGAAGTACCTTGCAAAATATTTGGAGACCCTCTTCACTCTTTCACTATGATCCCATCTAGGACTAGCCATAAAATAACTCAAGACTCCAATTACTTGGGAAATGTCTAGTCTAGTCTATATCATAGCATACATAAGGTGTAACATGCCTTCTCATATTACTCGGAATTACACATACATATTACTAGGAAAGTAAAAGAAAATGATATACAAGAGTGAAATATTTTTTTTAATCATTTGCTAAACATCAATAAATAAAAAGTACATCTTTTCTGAATAATTTTCAACCTTGAAATTCAATATATTCAAAGATAACTTATAGTAATAGCATTTCACTTTACATTTGCAAACATATTGCACTTGGAAAAGAATAGATTTACATCATGATCATAACATGAAATTTTACATAAAGAGTACTGTCTCTGGAATCTTGATATTTGTCGTTCAAATCTTGGTGAGTCTTCTACTATAGAGGGAGAGCATGTCATCTGAGTGCTTTACCTCCAACCACAGACCGGCAGTCTCCCACACACCTTCCTACTTGAAGTGGCCCTACCCTTCATGAAGAGTATAGACATGTGGATCTAACAAGTTGCCATCTGATTCCTAGTGCTATGTCCTATACAACTCAATCAACCATACAACTCTAGACAATCTTCTAGCTAAGTATGATCATACTGACCAGTTATGCTATCTAGACACTGTGAACTGACTAATGCATGTAGAGACAAATGCATCACTTTGTCCAAAGTTTCAATATAATAAAACATTTGAAATAAATGTAGTCATATGTTCACACACCTCTAACTTGATTTGAAGACTATCTCATCCTACAATTTGATTTATTTGGCTAGTATCTCTAGACATAATTGTCTGAATTATATTCAATCCTAGAGTTTGTCTGACTTAGAAATACTCCTTATCTAGGATATTCATATAATATGCAATCATAAATAATTTAATATTTTCTAAGAGTCCCATATTGCATATCCACAATTTATCAAGGTCTATGACTTTTGTCATTTACTCTCTACTCAAAAATAACCATACTTGGTTTATATAACTAGTATTGACTTTCTAACAACAAAGTGTATTAATCTCTAAATATTGTCTTATTTATGGTTTCTCAACTTTTAACTGTTGATCAAAGTATAGAATAGACATAATCAATATCATAATTGACTTAAGAGTTAAAGATTTCTAAACTCTTCAAGTAAAATCTAGGGTTCTTACCTTCCCTATTACAATACTTTGTAATATCAAAAGTACCCTTAAAAACTAATAAAATAATGTCCATAACATGGCATAAATAATATAACCTCTCATCAAATCTTGACTACTTGGTCATTGACTAAATTCACAATTTCTCAAAACATAAAGCACGAGGTTTATTCTCCTCTATGTCAATTCTTAATTTTTACTAACCTTGAAGCATAATAATTCTTGACTAAGTTCAATCTTTTTAACTCGATAAAGGATATAAGTCTAAATAAAGTATGATGTCTTTGACCTAATGGTCACCTTTCATTCACTGATATAAAAGGATTAAGAATGATAGAACATTATCTTAGCATAATAGACACACATAATCTATTTGAATAAACAAATATGTTATTATAAATATAAATAACATAGCTTCAAGTGCTTCTAATGGTATCTAGATCACTTCTGTACACTTTTAGAATAAGAGAGAACCCTTCTCAAAGTCTTGGATTGAAAACTTATAAAACTAAAAAGAATAGATTTATTCTTATCAAAACTTCTAATCTTTAACCTCTAAGACTCAATACAAAGATCTTGAGAGACTCAATGATCTAAAAAGCACAGGTGACATATAAACATAGATTCAACAAGTTTAAAAAGAAATAAACAACACTAACATCCTTGCTATCTTAAAAACAAATAACTAAGGATAGTCAGATTTCTTGAATAATCCTAAGTAAAACAGTTGTCTATTCTCAACACAGACTTTGACTAATAATTCAAGCATAACAAGGATACTAAATCCTAGCATACTAACATTTTGATGCTTAATGCAAACTGTCTCTATGACTACTAAAGTTTACTAACTTTCCTATGATTGCCTCTTGATAATCACCAGCCTTTATGGCCTGCTATAGGATAATGTCTTATTGACCATTCAACCTGCACTTATCTATTATCATGATAAGATAAGGATAAAACACAGAGAGTTCTAGTTCTCTCTAAAACATAAACTAAAAGGGTATTGTTCTTCTAGTTTTATCCATAATATAAAGAACGTGAGACTAATCGACCTCTTATTCTTATTAAACTAAGATAAATCTTTTGGCCTTAACACCAGGTAGACCTAGTTTTATCTATACAAACTAGTTTAAACAAAGTTTCTCAAGTTTAAGACCTCACAAATAAAATAAACACAGTGATATCCTATAGTGTCGATTCCTCTTAACACAAAGATAAATATAACTCCTCGACAACTCAGCACACAAAGAAATACTAAGTTCTTCGATTTCTAAAACACCAATAAATATTAAGCCTTTCGACTACACAGAGTACAACAATATACATATACTAGAACTATTTCTACACAGTCCTCAGAGCCTTTTGACTACTGCAATATATATAGATATAGAACTAATTTTTATATAGTCCACAGAACCTTGTGACTACTGCAATATATATAGATATAGAACTAACTTTTATATAGTCCACAGAGCCTTTCAACTACTGCAATATATACAAATATAGAACTAACTTTTACACAGTCCACAATAAACTACTAAGCTCTCGGTTATTCCCAACAATAGAGCTATTACTAAGCTTATATGCAGAACTGATAACATAAGAAAGAATTAACAAACTCTAAATAACATTTATTAGGAAAGGATGAACCTAAGAGATCGAAGATACAATCTTTGATCCTTTGGCCACGCCTTTCCTCAACAAGAACTTTCAAAAACTCCTTTTCTATCATCGTCCCTCAAACTCCCCTTCCAAACAATCATTCTATGCCTTTTGTGTCTTTCTCCCCGTGTGAGCATGTGAGTGTCTCTGGATATCCCTTGAGAAAAAACCTCTGCAGTGATAAATAGAGCCCTACTCTATAACCGCATTCCACCATTCTCCATAATGCATGTCATAATTTCCACAACAACTTGCTATTAAGTGGAGATGATGGTCATAATAGACCACACAAGAATCTGTCAAAGGTTGCTCCACTCTCTAAATCAGTTGAGAGTAAAAGAGGATCAAACAACGACGTTCAAAAAAGCAACTAGCACATCATTAAACCTTAGCCTCTTTTATAATGAAGTTATCGACCTAACACCAAGGTCTCATTTAAATATTACTCTATATATATATATATATATATATATATATATATATATATATATATATCATCACAAATAAAGCATAAACAATGTGTACTTATGTTGTTTTCTTAAACACTTGATAAGATTATGAGAACGGGGTCAAGATATTCTCCCCTCTCCATCTCGCGTCAATAACAAAATAAACTATCATAAATATACTCCTAAATATAAACTATATTCATATCTTATAAATAAAAAATGACGACTATCAACTACATCTAGTCGATGGTTGAACCATCCCTTCTAGGTCTTTCAACAAAACCTAATCTAAAGGATTTTGACGTCAAATCAACTATTGTTGAATCAAAATCCAACTTAGATCAATATAGATAAACTCAACTTACCATAGTCGACAGGGTTCACAAAACTGATTAAACACAAGACTTAGATGGAAACTAACTATTCTTTCCATACGTCTATTCACCTCTCTCCAATGATGCTCTCCCTCTCATCCTTGGAGGGTGGAAAACTTGTTTTCCTGCTTACACTTATAATCAACCAGACTAGGATTAATGCATCATTAGTCACTTCATATTTCTTATAAAATAAAATAATCATGACATCATATATTCAAATGTCTAATTCAAAACATATAAATTCAAACTCATGAGATCATTTGATCTATCCTGACATGTCTCATAATGTCAAATCATTAAATTATGTAAAAATTATCTACTATTTACATACAGGTAAAAAAGTAAAACATAGTCAAAATTAGGGATGTGGCATAAGGCTCCAATTGCACTAGTATAGGGCACAACACTCATGTCGTCTATCTCTATAGATTTTGAAGGACAATGTTCAACTGAAAGCTTTATTTCCACAAAAATAGGAAAACTCAGTAGTTTGTTGTCAACCATACTAAAACATTGCAAAATAGAATCAACATACTCTCTTACTCAACCAAAATTTTATGTTAGATCTATCCCATCTAATCTCCATCCTTAAGATAAACTTAGTAACTCCTAAATATTTTGTTTCAAATCATGATAAAAGCTAAGATTTTAAGTCCTTGATCATACTTATAATTACCAAATAATAGCATGTCATCAACATACAAAGTGATAATAATAAATTGATCATCAAATCATTTGTAATAAACACAATTATCAGTTTTATACATGATGAATCCCAATCCCAAAACATAAGAATCAAACTTCTAATACAACATATAAGAATGTTTGATACCATAGAGATCTTTGCTTACCTTTTTCAATATATACTTTGGTTGTGACATATAGATTTATTCCTCCAAGTCATTATGTAGGAAGTTGTCTTCACATCCATTTGCTCAACCTCAAGGTCAAATGCAACAATATAAGATAACAAGAATCTAATGGGTGACAACTTAGCAACAAGAGAAAAAATCTCATCAAAATCAATTCCCTCAACTTGGGAATATCATTTCACAACCACCTGTGCTTTGTACTTTTCAACACTAATATCTAAATTGAATTTTTTCTTGAGAACCCATTTGCATCCAACAAAGTTTTGGTTGTCCATCAATTAAACCAAATCAAATGTATTGTTCTTTTTTAATGCAGTCATTTCCTCTTATGTGGCTATATTCTAAGATTCACTATCAGTCACTTGCATTACCACATTTAGAGTTCTAGGCTCATTCATGTTAGTACTCAAAGCAAAAATGCATCTAAAATTGGGTGGGCTATACCTTTTGTTTTTCATCTCTACCAAGTGGACCTCCTCAAAGGTTGATGTGGAGGATCTTCCTCCTCAGAACTCAAAGAACTCTTGGTATTATCTTCCTCATCTAGTCCATCATGAACTTCTGATTTATCATCTAGTGCAACCTTCTCAATCTTTGGCTATAGTTGAACAAATGACTTAGCATCATTTTTTGGTTGCCCAATTGTGAAATTAGATTGGATCTCCCTAAAGATTGTATTTTGATTGTACATGGTTTTTCCAGTTCTAAGATTCCATAGCTTGTATCATTTCACACCTTCACCATAGCTAATGAAAATACACTTAATAGCTTTGTAGTCCAACCTAAACCTCATTTCTTTCAGCACATGAACATATGCCTCACAATTGAACACACAAATATATTTAAGTGAGGGTTTTTTTCCTATCCAAACCTCCTATGGGGTTTTGTTAAAAGTTTCGATGTAAGAAACCTATTAATTAGATAACATGTGGTTTTAACCACATTTTTCCAAAACTCTTGATCTAAACTAGCACCACCTAGCATACTCCTAGCCCTCTCAATGGATGTCATGTTGATTCTCTCTGCAACTCCATTCTGTTAAGGGGTGTGAGGAGTTGTCTTATGTCACATGATTCCATTCAACTTATAAAATGCATCAAACTCTCCCAAACAATATGATTATTTGTTCTCAACACCTTGATCTTTTTTTCTATCTAGTTCTCCACAAGAGCCTTAAACTCTTTGAACCAAAAAAAAACCTTGAACTTATGCATCAAAAAATAGAGAAGTTTTCCTAGAGAAGTCGTTAATAAAAGTAACATATTATAAAGATTTTCTAGGAAGATACATCTAAATAACGAAAAACATAAGTATGGATCAAATCTAAAACACCATAAAATTTGGAAGAGCTTGAATAAAATTAAACATGATTTTGTTTCCCATCTATGCAATGTTGACAAAAATTAAACTCTAGATTACAATCAATTAATCCCTCAATAAGGTTTTTATTTTTCACATCCCTTAGGCCCTTCTCGCCAATATGGCCCATACGCTTGTGCCACAACATGGTTGTCTCAATAGGATGTTTATTTATCTCTAAAGTAAGAGCAAGCTTAGAAACCCATACAATTCATCCAAACAATCCAACAATAGATTTCTTTGCAACAGGTTCTAAAGACAAAGGTGAAGAAGTTGCAAATCTCTTCACTATTGACTGGTACAACAAAATTGATGCACTGGATATATGTGCTTGCATCAAGGTAGAAAAGATTTATAGAATGAGCTCCCTTAGCAAACACCATGGCACCATGAACCAACTTGCACCCTTATTTGTTGAAAACCACTTGCACCCTCACATCATCATCTTGCTTAAAGACAATAGGTTTTATGCCAAATCTGGGATGTACAAAACTCCAAAGAGGCCTTTTATCCTCCCATCACCAAAACAGATCTTGACTTAGCCACAACCAATAATATTGAGGAATGTATTATCTCCATCGATCTTCTTGTACTTAAAAAACCACTCCTTATGGGAAGTCATGTGAAAAGAAGCACCAGAGTTGATCATTCATGCATCATCACATGCATGTGTAGCTAGGGATGCAACAAAGGCATCAAAATCATCCTAAGAGTTCTTTAAATCTACATCATCATCCACTTCACTTTTCTTTCTTCTTCTCTTTGTGGTCCTTTCAATTGTGACATTTTTTACCACAAGTCCAACATTTCACCTTAGAATTGCCTAGAGACTTGGATCTCTCACATGACACTTAGATCTTCATCTATCTTGCTTCTTTTCATTCTTATTGCCTTTTTCCTTTGATCTATTATGAATAACCAAGGCATATTTGATAATGTCTTGAATTTTTTGCCTCATCTCCTCTTGAAGAAGAGTACCCACCATCTCTTCAAGTGTCAACTTAGTGGCAGTGCTTCCAATGTCCATAACCAAGTTGTCTCACAAATTTGGAAAAAAGCATAGAAGTGTGATACTTTGACCTTCGTCACCCATTTGCACACCAATGAACTTAAACTAGGAAACATAAACACTGTTTTAAACACAATCAAATGTTAAAAAATGGAGTCACCATCACCTATCTTCAAAAAATACAACTTTTGTAGAAAAGGTTTATTCACCATGAGTTGGCCTAACAGAGTTTTCCCAACTTTGACCACAAGGCACTTGAGGTGGCTTCTCCAAAAATATTTAGGAGCACTAAATTTGCCAAACAAAGTTGAACGAGGGTCCTTACTTTTCTATCCAACATATTCTTATCTATTTGTTGCATGCTTCCAAGTTAGCTTCTAGTGACTGAACCCCATAGATCTCAATCTACTAACAAATCATCAATTTTGAGCTTCATAGTTCAAAGTTTGTGCCATTGAACTTTTCCATCTCCACACAAGATCTACTCGTCATTTTATTTTCAAACAAGATCTGATCTACACAAAGCTCCCTCTCAAACCAACATTAATTTGAATTGAAAAAATCCTTCTAAACCCTAACACCTAATAACTGATATGATCAAGCTCTAATACCAAATGAAAGGAAACTAGATAATAGTTTAACAATTAATCTAAAAGGATAGATGCGTAAATAGAAAAAATATATATTTTTAAATGAAAAAAGAATGAACACACAACCATAACAAAACATATACCCTGAGAAAACTCCTTCGAGAAAAAACCCAACCTCCAAATCTTGAATCAATTGTATTATCAATATTACAAAGAGGATAACAATACAAATCTAGGCTCAAGCCTTCACAAGAGATTATACCAACATACATATCTAAAGATATTCCAATAGCATAACAACACCCACAAAACTAAACCATGAAACATCCATCTCAAATGCCCAATAAATAGGAGAAGTAATACATGAAACCATCAAATGGTAATTAAGAAACCATGTGCTAAAATCACCCAAAATGTGGTGCCTAGATTCCTAGTCAAAATCCAACATCTAAATTCCAAGGTGAGTCCACAAATTAAAAATAACATATTCATTACACCTATCATAAGGTCATCATAATCCACTCACTAACTTGGGCACTCCATTTTAACTCCATTATCTCCATTCAAAAGATGCCTTATGACATGTCATAACATGAGTCACAAGTTGGTCAAAAAGTTTAACTCCCTTTTACAGCTCTTATGTGTCATAGATGCTCTTACATTTTTTTATTTGGGGGGCTTAACTTCCAAAAGCTATAACATTTGATTTGAGAAGTTGATTGAGCATTTTTTTTTTAAATGTAAGTCTTAGAGAGATCTATTTCTCTATAACCTACTTTCTCTAGTTAAGGCCTATTTTGATATTTTCAAAGCCAAAATCAACCTCTATAGCCCAAAAAATTGTATTTCTGTGTTTTATAGCCTACAATTGCTTTTGTTGTGTCCTTAACATTAGGATGCAAGGTTGAGATACATTTATTGAAAATATATCTTTTATATGAAATTTGCAATCTAACCAATTGTTCTTAGAAAAAGGTGTGGTCTCACAGTGGGGGAAACCCGAAAGTGAGACAAACCCTTGTTTGATACCTTGGCTTGGTTTTTATCTTCCTAGCCTTCAGAGGCATGTGAATGTTATAATAGGTAATTGAATGCTTGAATGATGAGTTTTAAGTTGCATTTGTGAAATGTATGCTTTTGCTAAGTTAGACTTTTATTTTATGTCTTGATGTGAAAACTAGAACGGTGAACCTTCTCTCTCTATCTTTCTCTCTCATCAAAAATTATATGCTTGCTATGACTATATTAGAATCTCTTTATGTGGTTATAAAATGGCATTGAAATAGATGTGCTTACCCTTGTTTTGGGAATTGTAATAAATTGGATAAAGGTACTAATGCATAAATGTGATTTAATACATGTTGTAGGTCCTAGTGACCATTATTGATCTTAGTTCTATTCTTCCTATGCATGTGTGTAAAGAATGATTTAGTCATCTTATAAAAGAATATTATAATGTTACCTTTATCTCCTATTCTATCTTGTTACATCTTGAAACATATTTTGAGTAGAGATTGACTTGTCAATACGATGCATGTACTCTCTCTTCTTCCTTGATGTGTAGATGCTTCTTAAAGGAAAGAATCAAGTCTTGTAGATTGAGTTTAGTAAGGAAATGATAGTTCTTTCTCTTATACATGAGATATAATAGTGTTGTAAAAGAATATCATTCACTAGAATGTTTTTTTACGGTATTTTCTCTTTATCTCTCTCTCTAGTTCTACTAGTGATGTTGAATTGTTGATGTGAGATCAATAGAGATGTATGTGTGAATTTTTACCTCTCCCTTGTATGTTGAGAAAAGAAAGATGGGCTTAAGCGTATGTATTTGGTTATTGTGAATGAATTTCTAGTTATCTCTCTCCTTTGATAATGTCATAATTGTATATGGTTAAAATGACAACATTATGTTTGACTTGCTATGATATCTCTTTCTTTTGTGAAATGAGTAATGAATTGGTGAATGAACCTAATGAAGAAATAATACTTTGTGGTTCTTATGCTAATGTTAAGAATGGGAAAGGGACGTGTATTCATTCTTATTGAATATCCTTCACCTCTTCACCTTATTTAAGGAATAAAAGGAATGAATTGTATTGTACTTTCTTGTGTTTAGTCTTTCACTAATATGTGTGGTAGTACCACATCATGATATGTGCCTCCTTGGATAGGAGTTGTGTTATGTCAAAAAATGTGACTTAGCTTAAAACCCTAAACTAGGTCAAACCCTTTTCTACATGAACATTGGAACACAAATCAAGAAGACTCAATACTCAACTACATTCCTCAAAGGAGAGATGAGAGATCTTTTGATTGGTCCATTTATTGCCAAGGAGAAATATCTTATGACTAATTATCAAATCTAGGGTTTTTAGAACTAAAATAGAGAAAATATGAGTTACAGACCTGAAACCATTGAAAACCCAAAAAATTGTGGCAGGGAGGGGCTGAACAAAGCTGTGAGAACCTGATTCTAGAAGATTTTGGCCACCTAAACAAATGGGTCAAGGGCGCTAGGCGCCCTAGTCCTTGACCAATGTCACATCTCATTTTTGGACTTTATTATAAATTAGATCATTAGACATTTTACTATGATTGATTTACTATAAGTGATTCCATGTGTGTGAAAGTAATTATCGTTAATGTTATAAATGCATATTTTGAAAGTTGATTAATGATCAATTATTATTAGTATGATTGTGGATGCACATCATATTTTGTTTCGGCTATGATTATAAGGACTAACATATTAATGGAAATCTAAGTGCAACTAAGTGCAGAAAGAATGTCGAAGACGAGAACATGGTTGAGGTAGAAATGTTCTAGCCGCCCGACAAGAATTGACATGATGGATATACTTGATGCATGCACACACTCACTTAGATTCATGTCATATTGCGTCATTGAGTGGCTTTATTGTGCATCATTATGTGGTTGCTAGTCTTATTTGAGCGTTTTATATAGAGAATGAATGTGATTGATGCTTAATAATTAGATAAATATGTGTTTCCATTGCTACAATATGTTCATTTGAATGCATAAGTTAGTCATGTAATTATAATTTCTTTCGACTTTAAATTTAATAAAAATTATATGAGTTGTTTTCAATTGATTTATTTGTTAATTATTAAAAATGTTTATTTAGAATGAATATATATATATAGTTTAATTATTTATATATATATATATATATATTTTACTATTGCTTAAAAACAATATCTTGTTAGATTAAAATAAATACGTTTTATTAAAGAGGAGAATACAAAATCAAGAATATGTATTATAATAAGAAATTTAAAAATAATAAATTAATTAAAAGATATATTAACTAAATCTAAAATTAAATCTTTTCCATGCAAATTTGAACGAAGTTATGACAGAGTTTAAAAAGTTGCAAAAAGGAGGAAATTGGAGGCTTTTATCAATGCCAAGAGCATGCAAACTAAAGGTAACTAGAGTTAAAATCAAAAGTTTGACCTAAAAATACAATGATATTATTAGAAGAGGGGATTTTAGATAAATAAGAAAACACAACAAAGGAATGGGGGTAATCATTATTAGAAATCAATGACAGAAGGTGAAAAAAGGACAGAGAAGAAGGAGCAATTGACGTCAGGAGGAAATTTCATCCTACAAAGGAATCATGTAGAGATCAAGTACTTTTCTCTAAATTTTAAATGTTAAGTTTTGGTTGTATCTTGTTAAAGAATAAGTTTAGTATGGGTCTACTTCTTATCCTTATCTCTGGTTTGCGTTAATATTTTAACGGCCTGTTTGTTATTCACCGTGTGTACCTTGTTATCCTTGCCACTTTAATTAGTTTGTTGTCGGCCTAGCTAAAGGTCTATCCCATGATGATAGTCGGCCATATATTTCACTTTTTGAATGCCTTTCTTCTTCATAATCAATCTTCATTTTGAGTAACGGCCTATATGCCAACTTCACCCCTTTATGATTGTTTAAATTGACTCTTGAAACTTTGAAGAACCCATTATGATTTTAGCAGCCTGGCTCATAGTATTATTTCAAACCTTTAATCTTCAGTAGCGGCCTGTATATGAGCTACTCAATTGCTTTTTACTATTTAGTTGACCTTCATGAAGTGAGCATCCTGAAACATGAGTTCATTTTTTTTTAAGTTTAAAACTCCCTATCAGCCAATTATTTTGTTGGTTTTAGCCTGAGTTTTTCTTCCTCTATATGTGTTAATGACTATTGCCTCTAAAACTTGTTGACCTAATATGAATCAGCCTATCTAAACCTTTTAAAACCACCTATGACAAAGCTTTTACCAGACTGGGTTATATCCTTAACGGTCTAAGATAAAACTTGTCAGTCTGTTTACCTTGTTGACTTGAGCGAATGGCCTTACTTCTTCTTGGCAAAGCTTGTTCATTATTATTAGCTTTGTTGGGATATTGTTGGCTTACATTATCTTTTAGTAGCCTGTTAGTGTTCGTGTTCGAATGGGTCTACTGAAATCCTTCGACTTTGTGTATTTAATCATGTTGTTGTCGGTTATCCTTTTATGTCATTATATTTATCTTAGCCTGTTGCAGCAGTTGTTATTCATGTCGTCATTTTAGTCATTCCTGTCGCAAACTATTGTTTTTGTCCTGATGCAGCTGAACTGTGTTCCTATAGTGAACTAGACTGTGTTTTTGTAGCCTATTTAACTATGTTCCTGTAGCAGACAATAGGGTTCTTGTGATAGATTAAGATATATTTTCATTTTCCTTCTATTACCTATTGTGGTTAGTGTTTTAATTGGCAATCTTAATGATGTTAAACAATTGTATTTCATTTTAATCCCTGTTGTGACCTTATTTGAGTGGAATTATAAACTTGCTTGCGGATTGAAATTCATAGTTTTAGATTCATATGGGATATTTATGAAAGATATATGGGATAAAGAATATATGTAGTTTTATTGTTTCCATGCGTAACTTGAATGTATCCATGTAGTAGAGAAAAGATATATCTATTCAACATGCCTTCTTATGTTGTCGCTTAAAGATGTTTAATTGGTAAATATGACATGAAAATTCCTGTCATCATTTGATTGTATGAAGTCATTAACTTGTTTGTTGTTATTCAATTCCAGATTTAGCTTTATCTAAGAAATTATGAGTGAAACATGAGTTAAGGATTATAACTAGCTTTATCATGTATATCTTGAATGATTAAATGCAGCTCTATGATAGAAATTTGCTTGAAATGTAATCTAGTTGATAGAGCAAAAGTAAAGAATGTATAGTTGTATCTAGGCAAAAGTATGTGATAAAAGATCTAGACATGAGATTCTTTTGAGGTAATTAAGAATGGAATGAGTTAAGTTATCTTCAATTTATGTCTTATTTATGTATCTTGAATAAACATATGCTTAAGATTTTTCATTAGAATTATTTGCTTGAAAGTGAATTCATTTTGATTGTGCAAAAGAAAAGAATTAGTTTGCTCTAAAAGAAAGTAGTTTATCTTTTGTGTGTGATTAGGTTTACTTCTCAGGCTAGGATGTTGAATGTGGGCAAACAAAGATGGCTTTTCCTCTTTTTGGGATTTGATCGTAACTATTTTAAATGCTTGGGCCAAGCTGAGAATTCATTGAAATAGATGAATATTTGTCTAGCAAAACTTTATGTATATATATCTCTGCCACATCATGTTGTGAGACATTTGCACATTATCATTTAGATTTACATTTAGACATCAGTTTGCATTAGGTGTTCGCTCCTGCCAGTTGTTTCCAGGATGCTAGACATTTTGTGCTAGGTTGGGTTTCCTTCGTGTCATGAAGGGATCTGGGGAAGTGTAATTGCTTCATGGTTGGACGGAAATGCGTCTGAAACATGTTCCCGTCTCTTGGCTTGCAAATGACCATGTGGATTAGTGGCGGCTAGAGAGAGTGATTTGATTTATTATTCATTACTTGTACTTGATTATTGTACCTTTTTATTTTTTGAGATGACGTATGGCAAGAGAGCCTAAGATGAATATTGTATTTTATTTTATTGTGCTAACCTGGATATAGCATGTGCTTTTGAAAGATGTAATGTCATCATTGTTGATATATATATATACCTTGTTATTATTTGAGATGACTTATGGCAAGTGAGCCTAAGATGAATATTGTATTTTATTTTATTGTGCTAACCTAGATATAGCACGTGCTTTTGAAAGATGTAATGTCATTATTGTTGATATATATATATGATCTATCCTTTTATTTGAGTTTATGTAAATAAGTGGATTATTTACTTTGGTAACTTGTTGGTATGGAATGCGTACTTTACGACCAGAAGTTTATATTTGACTGTGGTCATATTTAAGTCTTCTGCCCTCCTACAACTTGTCTCTATCAAAAACCTTCAATCGCAACCTACACACATGAAACAAGGAAGAATGTTGGTGCTATTTAGGAGCTTGCCTAATTCAAGCCCCGTTAATAGTGTTTCCACCTTTACAATAGCAATGATAAGAGATCAAAGAGTGTGTGCCCTAGGAGGGAAGAGGTAAATCTGAAGTAGAATGAAATGTTGCAATAAAGCATGAAGAAAAGGAGTCGCCATGAGCATGGAAACCTTGGCTTGTTTGATGTGCATCTAAACTTGACTCAAGAAGTTGGTGTAGCCCCAAAGAAGTAGAGAGATCTCCACAAGACCTGCAATAAGTTAGTACAATAGCAATAATCCACCATAGAGAGCTTTAGAGAAGAATAGAGAGCATGAGAGAGAGTGCTAGAGTGCTTAGATGTTGTAATGAATAAACTAACTTGCTTATATATGCATTCTTGTCGATTGTTAGGGAATGAAACCAAATGAGGCTGACATGAATGAACATTAGGGATGTCATAAACTAACATAACTTTAATTTAGCCCCGAGCTAAAGGAGGGCCCAGGGTGTTGGGCGCCTTGTCCTTTAGCCCCCATAAACTCTGAGATGAGCTCAATTAAGTGTGCTTAGTCCCGTTCTGAAGTCATCTTTTGGGTTTTATGCATCAGGATTAAGAATTAATTATTTTAGGTCCACACGAGTGCTAAACTAGGTGTTAAATGGCAAGAGTAAACATTTTACTCCATAACAAGTTGTTGACATCTATTTATTTGTGTGTTGCCTACACATATTTTCCCTATGTGTCGACATTTGTGTTAGTGCAGTCATGTGTGACAATCACTTGTGCACGTATGCACATTGCAACACTATTGGTATTGTATTGTTAATGCAAAAAAAAAATGTTGGTTGTGTCTTACCGATTTTGTCCTTAATAAAATTTGGACATTACAATTTTAATCATATCAAGTACACTCTTTCACATACCCATATAAACATGCTCCACAAACTTTAGTTCACATTTTATTATAATACTATTATAAATAAATTTACTACACAAACTAAATATGTATTATTATTGTCACTATACAATTATAATTGTTAGTGGAAAATGTGAACAATAGTATTAAACAACTAATCATCCAATAACTCAATGGAAATTGATGTAAATACAAGTAGACAAATAATATACCTTCGAAGACCATTTTACCTCTATGCTTCTATTGTTCGCCTATCTTCTCTTGATCTTAATGGTAATGGAGCTCTCAGAAGTATGCACTTCCTTGCTATTGAAGATGACAAGAGTAGTGAACAATGCAATGGAGATTACACTACAATGCAATACTAATGGAGATGGATTGATGGAGACATTATTGGATGATGATTATGACAATGAGGTTGTGTAAATGCAAATGGAGATAACTTTGTCAAAGGTGCGCTGGTATGATTCCTACATAGTAAGATTATGAATGCTTGAGTGTATGTAAAAAGGGTGTGAGAACCTTGCTTATATAGGCTAAGGGAACACCAAATCAAAGTGTCAATAGATCCATGACTGGAGGAATTACCTATGAGGTGTACGGTTGAGGAAGCTTGAGAAAATGTGTGTGAATTAGAAGAGGACAAGTGTCCAAGCCTTCTTCATGAGTTCATGGGAGTTAACAGAATAGATTGAAGAGTTAACTGAGATGATTGATTAGTGAACTGGGTTGATTGGGGAGTCAACAGAATAGATTGAGCAGTGAACTCAATTGACTAATTAGTTAACAAATTTGATTGATGAGTTAACTAATTTGATTGGAGGTAGAATATCAAAATGGGTCATGATACTCAGTGAATTCGACATCGAGTATGTAGATAGACAAGCAATAAAGGGCCAAGTGATTGTAGATCAGCTGGCAAATGCACCTTTAATAGATGATAACCCATTAAGCTTTGAATTTCCAGATGAGTCTATCTTTCACATAACAACAACAACCTAGAAACTCTACTTCGACGGATCATATACTCAGCATGGGTCTGGGGTAGGTATCTTGTTGATCACACCTAATGGAGACACCATTCCAAAATCATACAGACTACTCTTTCCATTCACTAACAATGTCACAGAGTATGAAGCCCTAGTCATTGCTATCAAGCTAGCAGTAGAATGGAAAATCACAAAACTTCATGTGTATGGCGACTCACAACTTGTCATCAACCAAGTGAATGACGACTATCAAAGGATGAGAAGTTAATACCATACAAACATATGGTAGACTACTTCAAAGAATACTTTGTTGTGATCTCTTTTGAGAAGATACCAAGGTTGGAGAATAAAGCAACAGACACCATGGCAACGATTGCATCTCTCCTAGATATCTCAGAAAACCAATCACGTTATGAGTTCTTGGTAGAGCCAATGTCCCATCCTGTGTATGACACCCCTGAATCCCACATCATTTGTCATATAGTAGGATCTGATTCTCCCCTATGAGAATACCCTACCTCCTGATCTATCAAGTAACCAAAAGAGAACCTTCATCCGTCAAGCCTCCCATTTTTACCATAATTACTAACACCCTGTATTGACGAGGACTCAATGGTACTCTCCTTAGGTGTCTCGACAGTGAGGAATATCAAACAGCCCTAAGCGAAGTTCACGACAGTATATGTGGGACCCACTCTAGTGGTCCTACCCTAGCTAAGAAACTCATACATATGGGATACTACTGCCCAACTATGGAAAAAGACTCCTATCATTTTGTAAAGAGGTGCAAGAAATGCCAAATCCACGGGAACCTAATACATGCACTAGCACAGGAGCTGCAGCCTTTAACGAATCCTTGGCCTTTCTGTCATGGGGACTCAACTTAGTGGGCAAGATACACCCTCCATCATCCAACGGCCATAAATTCATAATCACCGCCACTGAGTACTTTACAAGGTAGATCAAAGTCGTACCCCTTGCCAATGTCACAGGCAAACAAATCGCCTCTTTCATCCTGAATTACATCATTTTTCGCTATGGCATCCTTGTATCCATTATCACTGATAATGGAAGACCATTTAAAAACTAATATGTCAAAGAGCTATGTGACAAATTCCACATCCAACACTTCTTTTCCACCCCATATTACCCCCAAGGAAACGGCCAGGCAGAGGCATCAAATAAAACCATCTTAAAAATCCTGAAAAAGACTGTCAATGATGCCGGCCACGATTGGCACATCCAATTGAATCCCACGATGTGGGCCTACAGCATGAGTATCTGCACACCCACAAGTGCAACGCCATATTCCCTCATCTATGGCTCTGAAGCCATTTTGCCCATTGAAATTGAGATCCCCTCCTTGCGAATATCGTTAAAAGGCCTCATATCTGATGAAAAGTACAGAGTTTCTAGACTTCAAGAGTTAGAGCTGCTCAAAGAAAGAAGACAACATGCCTTTAACCATCTCAAGGCTTATCAACAAAGGATGTCCAGGAATTACAACCACAGAGTCAAACCTTGGGTATTTCAAGTTGGTGACCTAGTCCTTAGAGAGAATCCCAGGAATCAGCGGGACAGAGAGAAGAAAGGTAAGTTTGAATCCAATTGGCTAGGTCCTTATGTCATCATTGTTGTCTATGGATCAGGTGCTTATTAATTGGCTACATCAAAAGGTGAATTATTCGATGATCCCATCAACAACATGCATCTCCGCAAGTTCTACACCTAAACCCCAATGCAAGGGAGTCAAAAATAGCAAAACAAAATTAAAAAAAAATCAAAATAGCAAAAAATATATCAAAATAGAAAAATAACACAAAAATCGTCCTCTGGTGAAAACCTGGTAAACATGCGCCTTGGATAGATACCATGATGAAAACCTGGCAAACAGTCGTCATGTGTATTTTAGCTATCGTGCAAATAAAAGCAAGTGGTGAAAACCTGGTAAACAGGCGCTACTTATGATAAACCATCTCCTCCATCTTTTCGGACCTTGTTCCTCATCCATCCCTCCTAACTGCATCCACTCAATCACATCGAGATACCTAGCATGGCTTGTTGTTCACTCGTCCTTATTGCCTTCTTCCACCAGACAGCCAATCCAAACTTGCGTCCATTTTGTCATCCATCCTCAACCTATCCATTGAACCGTTGTCGAACTACGTCACCTCTGAGCAATCACAGAGGCAAGGCCATCATTGATGTGCCCCCCAGGCTCCTTTCCCATCCATTCCATCCCATGTTGCCCATCCCTTTGACCATCCAATTCCAACTAATTTCCCATCGCCTAGGTCCTAGGTCCACAAAGTCAGTACCTTGAACTACATTGCCTCTACATCGTCACATAGGCAAGGCCATCATCGATGAGCCCCTGAGGCACTAGGTCAGTCCCTTAGGGCTCGTTTCTTCATGTCTATTGTCAGTTCATCCGCAATGAATCAATCCTTTGCTTGACTGGGGGCAACTCCTCGACCTAGATGGAGAATTGGATTCTTGAATGTCACGCACCTCAGACGATAACAATAAGGATCGTGATACCATCACCAGTTAGGAGGCAGCATTTCAAACACACTTTTTCAACAAAATGCTTGACGCAAGAACTAGACCTGTAAACAAGACACAATGGGCCTCAACCACCATGATGATTGTATCTGTTTTCATTACAAGAAAACATAACTATGGCAAGAAAATTTGTGCTTATTAAAAAGGTTAAAGTCATTGCGTCTTGATTTTTGTTATTATGTCTTTTTATGCTACTCAAGGATGTCAAAAACTAGAGGAGCTATGATGGGGGCATAATTATCTTATTTGTTTGCTATTTGTGGATCAATCTTTAGTAATGTGATGACTTTGTCTAATAACATGATCGGTAAAAGATCATTGAGGACGTTCTAGGTCTAAACATGAAATAGGGCAATCCTTGTCTGTTGACACATGCAAGAAATACTCAGGTCATCTAGATTCAATTTTGACTAGATGCTTGTATTAACTTGCTATATCAAAATCCATGTAAGTAATACTTAGGTCATCTCGGTTTAATTATACCTAGATGCTTGTATTTTCTTACAACATTTTAAAAAGCTCAATGATAAAACAAAGTACTTCAAATACTTGCATATACGAAGATGACAATCCAAAAATCCATACATATCACATTGCATTACATTATAAGCCATTTTTTTCAACAAATCCAAGTGTCTATCGATCTCAGCTATCCAAGTCCTTTCTTCTACATTATTCATTTATCCCAGTTATTAAAGTCCATTCATCTTAGGTGTATTATTATTAAGATTGAGTATACTTGGAACAACAAAAATAATTCATTTGCATGTCATGAATAGGTGTGTCATCATATAGTATCATCACATACAATGCCTTAATGGTAATAAACATTTAAATCATGTTTTGCATATAATGTTGTCATTTAGAGGCATGAGTCACCATAACATTGCATTAACAAAAAATCTCACAAAAACATAGCTATCATCGCATTTACGTATTAGACCATCATCCATAAATAAAACAATGGCAAATGACATAAGTAAACATCTAAGTTATCACAATGTTTGCATTAGATCATCATAGAATGTGAACATATAGGATCATAAACATGCATACAGGTCATCATATCCATCATATAGCTCATAGAAACATCATGTCACATAAACATAAAGTGCATCATAGAATCTAATAAACATGTTAGACACATCACATACAACCATAATCATGTAAGGTCATCACATAGATCATCATGTCCATCGCATAAACGTAAACATATGCATCAGAGTCATAAACCACATAGGTCATCTATAAGCATAGCATATTATAACATCATAATGTAAGTCATGTCCATCACAGTAGATCATAATCATAGTCAGTCAAATCATGATATCATATAATCATCATCAAAAAGAATAAAAGTGTCCAAGTATACAATGATGTCAAAATAACAATACATCTCAATGTGTCCAAACCGAAGTGGTGTATGTTGCATTTGTCCCAAACTGGATGCTTCCCAGTTATGCCTACAAGGTAGCCATCATTGATCAACAGGATTTCTAGGCTAGGGGCCAATAGTACAGGAGATAGACCCTATAAATATCTCCTCTCCATCTTTAGGCTCTGTAGAACCAAGGGGGTATTCCCTATTCAACATTCGTAAAATATGCATGTGAACTTACTGGGATGTTGACACAAAGCAGATAAATCCTCTCTTATGCAGACCAAAACTGTAAAATAAGTGCAAAGGGGCTAGCTTTGGGCCTATGCTCATTTGTGAAACAGAGAATTTTAGTCCTAAAACTACTTCTAATGTCTTTATTTTGAAGTTTGAATTTATATTTTGTATTTGGATGCAAGACTGGGACCTTGGGTTGTAACCTCAATACAAGACCAGACTGGTACCTATCTTGGGGCTCAGAGTCAATAAACATACACATGTGAATGATTACCATAAACTTGAATCAATAACTAAGTTTCAAGGGAAAAAATTTTAGTGTCTGCCTTACAGATACTTCCCAAGACTGAGTATTTAGTCATTCATACTTGATGATATCCCTGTTGCAGCATACCTTTCTCAATGCTTAACCTAAAACATTTAATTTGTTCCTTGAACAAAGATAAGAGATTAGACATTCAACACAGAAAATCTATGTTCCTGAATCCCAAATAACCCTTAGCTATTTAGATTCAAAAGAAAAGATGCCCACAACTTGGAGACAAACAACCGAACACATGCAACGATGCATTTCTCATATAAAAACAACATGAAACTAGCAAAACTATGCATAAAACATTCAACATATGATTCATAAACTCACAAGACACCCAACAGAGCCACTAACAAAACTGTACCTTATTATTCCACCAAAAAAATTTCAGTCTTCACCCGCTCCCTTTTTTTTTAAATGAGTGACACAATCCTCATATATAGCAAGAATGTGTACTCAACGTTAAGTATAATGTTATTTCAAAATTCCACCAGATACAATGCGCCTTTTGAATGGCACCTAAAACATTCAATGTTCCAGGCAGAGAAAAGGAGGAAAAACAAGTGAAATCAGGGAACATGCAGCCAACTGGAGTTTTTCCCATTAAAAATGGTAGGTGGCTCGTCATTCATCGACCATGCCTCTGCAAATTTGCCATTAATGGCCAACCTACCCGCGGCTTCTGGAAATGCAGCAGTTTGCGTGTTCAGGAATTTTTCCCACCTGGAATGCCACCGGCCAATGCAATCATGCCACGCAGGTGGCCTTTGCTTCATTGACTTTCCATAGCACAAACATACGCTTTTCCTTTTCCGTCCCCTGCATATTCAAATTTTTGTATATGCAATTGCATATACATACAACTGCTCTCAGACATGTGGTAGCATCTGATTGGACCTCCATCGCTGGACATTTGTATCCTCCCTCTTGTATATCACTTTGTATATCGCACAAACAATGTGCAATGCACATACAACCATGGACTCCAATACCTTAATCAGCTAGATTGGAACAACTTTGAAATCTGGTATTTGTATCGGCCTCATTGTACCCATTTATTGTATAACGCACATACATACAATGTGCAATATACAATCTCGGACCTCAACCACTTATCCGCCACAACAAACTTTTCATTCGCATCCGGGATTGTATGTGCGCTTTGTATTTTGCATTGTATATAGCACATACATACAATCTGGGGCATACAACTATGCGGGCCCCACCATGTTCTTGAAGACCGTTGACTTTGACTGCTCCTGCTTTGCATATTTCATTTGTATCTTTACTTGTATGTCCGATTGTATGTTGCAGATACATACAATGCAAGATACAAGGAAACACATTGACTTTTCAACTTTGTCGTTGTATGCATGCCCGCCAGGCCCGACTTGATAATATTTGAAATCTGGGATTGTACATTCCGCTTTGTATGTCATATGCAAAAGTCACATACATACAATCCCTTCGCCGTTCTCCTGTGGGCCTGACCACTGCTTAACCAGATTTGAATCTTCTTTGAAATCCGGCGTTGTATCTACCCGTTGTATATCGAATATACAACATATACATACAAGCACGAAATCTACAATGGAATATGCGATGCGCTACCACCTTTTCACACTCAGAAATGTACCCGAATGCCATGTACAAACCCGATATGCCTACAAAGATGCATACAACTAATTTTTCACTTTCTAAAGCCGATTTAACTCCATTTTCGGGTCCGCTAATGTACATTTGAACTTGCGCATTAGCTACAATCCGGAACATACAACGATACTTGCAACCGTGGACCCCATCATTGCATAGAGATTTTTTAGACCTACATTTTTCTGATGCGATGGGAAAAGGAGGCAACACAAGGCGGAGGGGGCTGATGACACAACAGCAGATACAATACAGAAGGTTGAGGGAATTAAAATTTTGAGGGTTTAAATAAAAAGACCAATAGATTTTCAAGCTCGAAATCCTAACCCTAAGTAGGCACCATTAGTGTATACATGTCCAAATAAAGGTACTAAAACTGATACATGTATCGAAGCAGCTAGGAATGGCTCCCCCCTAATGGTGTTGGATGTGGTGGTAGGATACCTCCTCCTCCTCCCCCACCTGATATCCTTGTCCCTGGTGCACCCCCTCCTGGTGGTCTGGGAGGTGGCCCCGTAGGTCCCATAACCCTGCCGCTCTCTGTAAGTGCCCTCTGTGATTTGTTGCCGTAATTGGGGCAGTAACTACCTGCCCTACACTCTGGTGGCACCACCTGCTCATATAACCCTCGCCAGTAGAAGATCTCCTGGCCTGCCCTCACCATCTCTGTCACTATCTAGCCAGTAGGACCCTATCCCGCAGTCAACTGTACCTGCTCTAAGAGTGCCTCTGCTCTGGTATACCTCTGAATGGTTGTATCTCGCTCTAACCGAGCGATCTGTAGGTCACTTTGTAGCTGTATAATCTGGGCCTGCATCTGCCCTATCTGCCCCTGCTGTTGTCCCAGCATAGACTGCATTTGAGCCATCTGGGCTCATAATCTCATCGTCTCTCCATCATCTAGCCCCTGCCCCTGTGGTGGTACTAGAGGCTGAACCTGTCCCAATACGGCTAGCTAAGCCTACTAAGTAGGGTCAATCCTCTGCTAAACCCTCCTCCCATCTCCATCTCTGCCATCATCCCCATCATGTCCACCATAATGACCACCACCTCCTCCTCCTCCTCCACCATCGCCATCATGCTCTCCTCCTCCTCTGCCACCTCCCCTCCTCGTCTCCTACGTCGCCTTCGTGGCCCCTCGTCATCCTCCTCCCGATCATCCAAAATCGGGGCTCGCTCTCCTGGACTGGAGTAGCAAGGAAAGGGATGTGTTGCAAACCAGTCAAAGTAGTCATGTGTCATACCTGTGTCTACCACTGTAATGTGCATCAGTCGAGGCTGATATGGAATATGTAGAAACTCATCACGAGCTGTCTCATAGGATGGGCTAGGTCCCCATCATCCCCACTCCTTGTGCGTACGGGCAAATATGGCATTACCCACGGGCATCCCCTAGATTCTACCAAACTGCCTATACACCCGTGAAACAATGTGTCTCTCTAAAATATAGGGTATCCTCCCTATAAGCCATCTCATCTGAAAGCATAAGGGTAGCTCATGTGCATCCTCGTCCCATACCTCACAATCCAAGTATGGTCGCCAAACAACTGAGTCAACATTATCAAAAGCATGCCTCTAGTACTCTAGCTTTCCCAGCTTAGGCTGGGAAAGACTCTCTTGAAACATATAGGAGTAGGGTTGATCCCTACCCCGAGTACTAGTGCCAATAGGACAAGTAATCACTATGTGAGTCCATGCCCATATCTATAACAATGAAACTCTGCAAGCCAAGCTAGAGGAACCATCATATACGAACTGGTGTAAATCATGATACAAATGTGCAAGGATGCAAACTCCCCAAGCATATCTAGTACCCTCAGTCACAATCCACTCTAACACACAATACCTCCAATCAACCCTGCCACAACTAAAGGAAGTGGCTCATAGTACACCAGCATGTCATCCCAGCTGATCTCAATACCCTCGATGTTATCATCATCAAAAACCCGTCTGTACTCATCCAAACCTGCCCCAGTCTGCGGCTTGTACTCCACGAGCTCTCCATCAATGGGTATGAGAAGGATCTTGTGAACATCCTCCAGAGTAACTGTAATCTCCTCAGTGGGGAGATGAAAGGTCCCGTCCTCACTGTGAAAAAGCTCCGACAGGGCAGTCAGCATACCGAGATTTGTATGAATCTCTAGCATGAAGCAAATGAAAGACAATCCAAAGGATCCAAGAATAGGAAGATCAGTCTCCGTAAGTTGGGGCCTCAACAATTGTGTAATTGGATAATGCTCTCTCAACGTGAGAACGTCGTCTAGTTCCTCTTGCGATCAAGCAAGCGTGCATTAGTCCATCAAATCGACTACACTGCGAATCTATCTATCCACCATCAAAAACTTAGCAATTCTAATAGGAACACATTCCTATCATCGCTCTGAAGATTCAATCAATCTCAGAGATGACCTATCAGTTGACCAGCATCAATCGTACAGTCAACTTTATCAAATTTCTAAGTGTTTTGATAAGCAAAACCAGATGTGCAGTTCTGCCAGTTAAATGTGCAACTTTACCTTGTATGCGCAAGTTTAACTCATGTGCGCCATTTCAAATCATATGCGCAACTTTATTTCACATGCGCAGGACTGTTCTTCATATGCGTTGCAGAATCTTGCATGTGCAGTAACATTTTAAATGCGCGGAAAAACATTAAAAGCACAGCATCCCTCTTCGAATGTGTAGCAGGATTTCATTTGCGCAGAAATGCGTGTCAATTGTGAAAAAATTGCATATGCGCCAATTCCGGTGTCATATGTACAGTTATGCCTTTCGGCGCATATAAAACCTACAACTTTGGCCTACATTTATTACTATCATTAATGACCCTAGGCTAGAAACGAAATAGTACTTACCGGCGGCCCGTGGTCTGTTGGACAGTTGAACCGTCAGATCCACTCAAATCGATGAAGCTCAAGAGGAAACTGTTGCATCTTCGTTGACTACTCTGTGCTCAAATGGCTCTGCTCTCCACTAGGATCTCTCTCAAAGGTAAGTGTGCAAATGAGTGAATTGTGAACCCAAACTCCTATGTATAGCACATGGAACCCTAATGAGAGGTGCTTGACCTTGTCCATGTTGGGGCATGATTTTCACAGTCTTTCTTCTAAGTCCTCCATTTTCTTCACCCTAACCTGTCATTCACCCTGTCTCATCGTGAGATTGTCCGTCATCCTGTCATCACATTCTTCCTGTCCAATCTCCTGAGGGGGCATCCTATCATCATAAACCTGTACCAGGGGAAAACTAGGGCATGCATCAATCGCAAAATTTTTAATTCTTTGAAACAACGTGATAAAACACATTGCATCAAAGAGGGGTAAAATGTATACATCTAAAAATGGCTAAGTTGAATTAAAAAAATATTTTAATATTTATATTTTTTTTAAATGCGCCTAGTAAACTTTTTAACATGACCGGTGACTCTGGTGCGACACGCCCTCCATCTCCATGCGAATGCTTTTGCCTAGAGCAATGAACCGGTGAGGTCACAACACGGGGGACCTCATCCCCTAGCAAGAACACTTCAAACCCACGAGCTTGTTGGCCCAGTGAAAGCGTAAAGCCTGCGAGCTCGTTGGCCCAGCAAGGGTTTTGAACTCTGGTGGCCGCCACTACAACTGAGCGACTTAACCACCGAACCACGCCCTTATCGGCTATTTTAATATTTATTTTAATTCCCATTCTCCTATCAATTAAATAAATATTCTAATTTATTTCAATGATTCACATCCCTCCAATAATTAAATAAAATTAATTTTATTTAATTAAATTCCCCAATTCTTCTAATGTCTCATCTAATTAAATAATTTTAAATTATTTAATTACTCTCAAATTCCTCTATCCTAAGTCCAAATCCCATAAATCCACCTCACCATTCCACCTCATTCTTCCACATCACCTTTCCACCTCACCATGTTGCACATGTAATCAAACATTTTAATATTTAATTAACTAATATTCCCTCACCCACATGCCCTATTTCTCCTCCAATCAAATTAGTTAATTCATCAATCAAATCTATTAACTAATTAGTCAATTGAGTTCACTACTCAATCCATTCTGTTGACTCCCCAATCAACCCAGTTCACTGATCAATCATCTCAGTTAACTCTTCAATCTATTATGGTAACTCCCATGAACTCGTGAAGAAGGCTTGGACACTTGTCCTCTTCTGATTCGCACACATTCTCTCAAGCTTCTTCAACCGTACACCTCACAGGTAATTCCTCCAGTCATGGATCTATTGACACTTGGATTTGGTCCTCCCTTAGCCTATATAAGCAAGGTTCTCACACCCTTTTTACATACACTCAAGTATTTGTAATCTTACTCTGCAGGAATCATACTAGCATGCCTTTGGCAAAGTTATCTCCATTTGCATTTATACAACCTCATTGTCATAATCATCATCCAATCATGTCTCCATCAATCCATCTCCATTAGTATTGCATTGTACTGTAATCTCCATTGCATTGTCCACCTACAGCCGTTCTACTCGTCATCTTCAACAACAAGGAAGTGCACACTTTTGAGAGCTCCATTACCATCAAGATCAAGAGCAGATAGGCGAACAATGGAAGCATAGAGGTAAAACGGTCTTCGAAGGTATATTATTTGTCTACTTGTATTTACATCAATTTCCATTGAATTATTGGATGATTAGTTGTTTAATACTATTGTTCACATTTTCCACTAACATTATGCTTGTCTTTTCCCTTGGTCTTTGCTTTGCCGGTGTAACCTATCCCTGTAGTGTCTCGGGCTGTTAATGAAGGAGGTTGGATAGGTTCAGTGATACCTTCTTTCCTCAATCCTATGGGGCCATGACCTTCATATCCCATTCTTTGTAGTATTGAGAATCCTTCACCATATTGTTCAGTTTGCAATGTGGATTGATGGTCTTGTGATTTGGATAGACTATCTTCACCCATATATAACCATTGTAGGATGGCTTTCTCATCGCTCTCATCTTTGAGGCTTCCCCATTTTATAAACGGACCTTTAGGAGTTTCTAATGCCTTGGGTTTGCTCATGGATGGCTTTCCATAGGATCTGGGGGATATAGGTAGCTGCGCTAAGCAAAAGGATTGTGCGATTGTATATTCACCGACACCCTTGTCTTTGATCTTGAGGTTGATTTTGGGTGCCTTGGATGTGGAAGGGAGTGAAGTTGGGTCAACACGGGATGAGGATGAAGCAGAGGCACGGTTATTAGGAATTACAACGTCAAGTTTAGATCGTATGGAGTTGCAATATTGAAATGGATTGGGATCGCCTTGGATGGTGATCTCTTGGCCGTCATGGGGGAACTTGATACGCTGGTGATAGGTTGATGGCACCGCCTTCATTACGTGTATCCAAGGTCTTCCTAGGAGAATATTATATGCAAGCTCCATGTCAAGCACTTGACACACCACATCCTTTACTACATGTCCCACTCTGATAGGCAAAACAACGGTTCCCTTTGAAGTTCTCTCCTCTTCATTGTAAGAGTTGATGGTGATTTTCTTTTTAGGATAGATAGCATTCTCTGACAACCTCAATGCAAGGATTAGCTTTAAGGTGCAAACATTTAAACCTGCTCCTCCATCGATTAGAACCCTTTTTATTTTATGCTTGTGGATGAAGGCTTCGATGTGGAGAGACGCATTGTGTGGTTGGGTGATTGACATGTCATCCTTTTCCGTGAATGATAGGAAATGAGGTGTGGTTAAATGACCTACCATGGTCTGAAACTGCTCTTCGGCGAGATTGGTTGGGATGGTGGTTTCTGAAAGAGCTTGTTCGAGTATGGCTTTGTGGGATGAGGATAGATGCAAAAGTTCTAAAATGGAAATGTGTGTGGGTGTCTTGTGAAGTTGATCCAAGACGTTGTACTGGTTGGATGTAGAGGATGGTTTGGATAGAGCTCCTTTAAGAGTAACCTTTGCATTGCGAGTGGTTACATTACAATCGGGGGTTTTATTTATAGTGATCACATTGATATGTGAATTACTTTATGAAATGTGGTTAACAACATAGTCATTTGACACATTGGTATAATTGGCGTTGTTAGCCCCACTTTTGTTTTGATTTGAAGAACCTCCCTTCTTATAGTTGGGGAGTGGATTCTTGAATGCTATATGATCATCATTAGAGGCATGCCCATCAAGTGATATCCATTTTTTATCCAACAAGTCTTGAATGGCGTGCTTTAATTTTTGGCAGTTATTTGTCTTGTGGCCTTTGTTTCCATGGTATTCGCAAAAGTCTGTCTTTCCACCAAGGAGGTTTAACTTTCGGTTCATAATCCTGTGCTGTTGGAAGCGTTATAAGATTGTTTGATATTAGCTTCCATAGGGCGGATTCTAGTGTTTCCCCTAGAGGTGTGAACTTTCTTCGAGGAGGAAAGTTTGTAGACCATGATTCAGTGTTTTGTGGTTTGTTTTGTTGGGGGTTGTTTTGTGGGTTTGATAAATTGAAAATTAGTTGCTTTGGCATCACATTTTTAGCATCAACCACCCCATCATTAACGATGTTCTTATTTTTGGTCCAAAATCACGGCTTATCCATGTTAACATTTGCACTAGGGGTGTCCTTGTAAAGTTTTATTTGCCCCTTTGCTATCGAAGCTTTTTCAATGAGTGAACCCATCTCAATGACCTTACTATAAGAAATAGGACATTGGATTGATATTTGATAGCTTAGATCAGCGTTTAGGTTGTGTACAAACATTTCAAGCATTTGTTTTTCTGGCATATGATATGGACATTTGTTGGCCAATTGTCTCCATCTTTGTAAGAAAGAGGCGAAGGATTCTCCACCCTTTTGTTTAGTGTTATAAAGATCTAACATTGAGATTTCATGCTCAATATTGTAGGAGAAGTGAGTGACAAACTTATCCACTAATTCGTTAAAGGTTCGAATGTCGGGAGGTAGGTGAGAGAACCATTCCATAGCTTGTCCTCCCAAGCTCCTTGGGAATAGTCGCATGAGATATGTTTCGTTGTGTGCGACTTCAAGACATGCTGCACTAAATTCTTTGATATGATCCCTCAGATCACCTTTCCCTCGATATTTGTCAAATTTCAGCACCTTAAATTTTGAGGGGAAAGGTATCATGATCAAGGTCTTGTCAAAAGGATATGGTGAAATATCCTCGAGAGAGTAGTGTTTTGTGGATGCTCTGGTTTGAATGTCCGAGAGTTGTTGCTGCAAGACTTGGATTTGTTGCGTCAATAAGTCTAGAGGGTTTGTGGTATCTTGTCTTGTCTGTTTTGGGAACCTCTTGTGTGATCTTGGGAGTTTCCATGTCGTTCGTAGAGGTGGTGTCTTTTAAAATGGAGGTGTCAAAATCTAACGAAAGTTTGGTCCCTTGTTGTGCTAGCATAAGGAAATACTTTTGAGGGTCCATGTTTAGGACCTTGTCCATCATCTTTTGAAATTTTGAGTCTTGTAAAGCACCAAGTACTTCCTCATATGGGATTTCTTCCTCTCCATCACTGTGAGATGGAGATGGTATGTCTTTGTTCAAAGGATCCATATCTTGCTTTTCTTTGGATTTTGATCTAGTTGCAACCATAAAAACCGTTTGATGGGGGTGAATGTTGGATAAAAATGCTTGTGAATGGACGTTTTCGGTGTGGTTGAGATGACAAGATTTTCCTAAGGTTTGAATTTTGATCTACTGTTTGTTCAAACAAATGTGCTCTTGAGGTAAAAGATAGTCAAAGTAGGGAGAGTTTATCACCACTATTGATATGGACTACTTTTATCAAGATTACACTAGTGTAGTTCTGAGATGAAGGATGGTATATCCTATTATGAAACCAACTAGATTTTTGTTTTGAGTTTTGGAAGATTTTAATGACACCTTAGTAGGAAACTTGGTTTGTTTTGTTTGATGTTTTTGCTTTGGATGATATGGCAAATGGAAATGTTTTTGAAAAAAGGATGCGAAACGAACTTGTATGGTTTTCCTAAGATCATAAATAAGGTATACGCAATAACGGGTACCCCGAACTGGTTTAAATGTTTCTCAAAAGTGTACAGAATAGCTCTCTGTTTTGCATGCGCAGCTTCAAATGCACAGGAAAAATGGTCAAATGCGCAGCTATGTAGGTCAACTGCGCAGGCCTGGTTGAAATGCTCTAATTTTTTAATGTGCAGGTCTGTGGTTTGTATGTGCCGCTCCATGCGTCAAATGCACAAAAGTATTGTATGCGCAGAAAAATGTCTCAAATGCGCAACATAATGGGCCAATTGTGCAACAAGGTTAAATGCGTAGCAGAACTTTGCATATGCGCAGTAGAATGGTTTAAATGCACAGAACTACAGGTAGTGTTGTCTTTTTGTTTCAATTTTTCTTTTTTTTTGGTTTGTTTTAAAAATGTTTCTCGAAGCAAGTCTAGTATTTTTGCTGATGATTTGTATCAATTTGGTGCAAGAAAACACGTTAAACAAGAAGATTCCATGTTGTTTTTACAAATTTGTGACCAAAAGCAAGCACAATCCTAAGGTTGGCAGGGATAGTATTTGATGAGTTCCAACTTGGGTTTTACCCTAGCCACTTACATTAATGTGTGACAGATAGTAACTTGGTAGCACTGGCCACCCTCCACGGTACTTACTTCTCTCTCTAGAGGTTCCTCCTCCTGTGTCACCAAATAGGGGTTTTTGGCATTCTAAAAACAATAGTTTTTTAGTATAGACATCCATTCGAATGGTTACACGTGCGGCAATCCACTCCGATAAGGAGGCTTCCCAACTTGTAGAGGTTACGCTCCACAGGGTTTTGGGGGAAACATTTGTCGATGTAACACAGCGGCACCCGTTGTTTGCAACTTTCATCACAAACACAATTTATTTATAGTGACTTGGAGGTGGCTTGGCTTTAGCTCGTTATCACTTAAGGTTGTCCCACTTGGAAGGAAGGAATTCCAAGGGCAGGCCTCTCTAAAGGTTATACATGTAAAATTGATAAGTTTGGCATTCTAGTCACCCAAGAAATGGGAGAGCATAGGCCTATTATCATTTCCAAGCACAGAGAACATTGGTTCTTTATTTTCCTAGTTAAAAGAAAAATAACTAAATGTGTTAACTCTACCAAGCATAGAAATTTATAACAAGATAGCAATATTTTGGAAAAGATTGTTTATTTTAACCTTCTAACAAATCTAGGTGTAGATTGTTGCTTGAAGAAATAAACAAGTGTTACTTTCCCCTATTAATCTATGTGATGGATTGTAGTGCAAGAGAGTAAAAACATAAAGAAATTGTTCAGTTTTAACCCCTAGGTTGGGACTAGATGCAAGTTGTGGTGCAACAAAATGATTTACTTTCCTCCTAGTTATGTCTATGTGATAATTTGCATGAACATATTGAGTTACTCTCTCCTAATTAGTTCTAAGTGGCTTAATAATGTAGCTACAATGACTAAGTCCAGCTCCTAACACCTGCAAATGAGAGTTAGTATGGAAGATCTAATAAAAACATTACAACTTTCTCTAACAAATCATATGCACAGATCTACAGGTCATATGTGCAACACTGCAATTCATATGCACAGATTTACAAAAGTGCAGCAATAATGATTAAAAGTGCAGGACTGCGCTTTGTATGCGCAGAAAGATCAGAAACGCAACAAAACGTATCATATGCGCAGCAAAACAAGTCAGATGCGCAAAAAGATTGAATGTGGTGCAGGAAAGATTGAATGCGCAGAACTAGAAGTTGTATGCGTAGAAACGACCTGTCGTGATAGAACCTTCACAAAACACTCAAATTGAAGTTAATAACGAGGCAAGGCCCCACGGTGGGCACTAGACATGTTAGTGGAAAATGTGAACAATAGTATTAAACAACTAATCATCCAATAACTCAATGGAAATTGATGTAAATACAAATAGACAAAGAATATACCTTCGAAGACCGTTTTACCTCTATGATTCTATTGGTCGCCTATCTGCTCTTGATCTTGATGGTAATGGAGCTCTCAAAAGTGTGCACTTCCTTGCTGTTGAAGATGACAAGAGTAGAACGGTTGTAGGTGAACAATGCAATGGAGATTACACTACAATGCAATACTAATGGAGATGGATTGATGGAGACATGATTGGATGATGATTATGACAATGAGGTTGTGTAAATGCAAATGGAGATAACTTTCCAAAGGCACGCTCGTATGATTCCTACAGAGTAAGATTACAAATGCTTGAGTGTATGTAAAAGGGGTGTGAGAACCTTGCTTATATAGGCTGAGAGAAGACCAAATCCAAGTGTCAATAGATCCATGACTGCAGGAATTACCTGTGAGGTGTACGGTTGAGGAAGCTTGAGAGAATGTGTGCAAATCAGAAGAGGACAAGTGTACAAGCCTTCTTCATAAGTTTATAGTAGTTAACAGAATAGATTGAAGAGTTAACTGAGATGATTGATCAGTGAATTAGGTTGATTGGGGAGTCAACAGAATAGATTGAGTAGTGAACTCAATTGACTAATTAGTTAACAAATTTGATTGATGAGTTAACTAATTTGACCGGCGAAGAAATAGGACATGTGGGTGAGAGAATATTGGCTAATTAAATATTATATTTAATTACATGTGCAACATGGTGAGGTGGAAAAGTGATGTGGAAGAATGAGGTGGAATGGTGAGGTGGATTTATGAGATTTAGAATTAAGATAGAGGAATTTGAGATTAATTAAATAATTTAGAATTATTTAATTAGATGAGACATTAGAAGAATTGGGGAATTTAATTAAATAAAATTGATTTTATTTAATTATTGGAGGGATGTGAATCATTTAAATAAATTAGAATATTTATTTAATTGATAGGAGAATGAGAATTAAAATAAATATTAAAATATTTATTTAATTTGACTTAGCCATTTTTAGGTGTATACAATAATTATAAATATGCATTCCATTAAAGAAGATTTAGGTGTTGTGTTGAGTTTTTTCTTTTTTGTTGGTGGATGGAGCGTACGGTTCTCGGTTGCGAGTGTGAGGCTGCACGCGGCCTGTGAGGCTGTGTGCATGCCTTTGCATGTCCTTTATGTGCTCTCCCTTGGTGTTCTGGGGGTGGTGTGGGGCGTTTGTGGTGCTGGGGGGTTGTTTTCCATTTGTTTCTATTGTTCAAATTCTTCTACTGTGCAGTGTGGGGTTTGTTTTGTCGGAGAAGGTGTTGGGGCTCTTTTGATTGGGTTCGAAGGCTTCTGTTGTTGGGTTTATGGCGAAGCATCAGATATCAACTAGTCTGGTGGTAGTTAATTGTGGTGGGTTTCATAATGGATCTTCTTCGGGGTTGAAAACTAAGCTCTCTGAGTCTTTTTTTGTGGGGGATGCCCCTAAACTGAAGAAAGTAAATGGTTGTTTGCCTAGGAGTCAAGATCATCCGGTCTTGGTTATTTCTCAGGAATCAGTGGCTGAAGATGTCTCTTATTGGAGCAGACATGCTTTAATCTGTAAATTTCTAGGGATTTGCATTCCTCTGCAGGCTTTGGATGCCTGGATCAGGCATACGTGGCAGGTTGAGGGCGACATGGAGCTAATGGTGGCTACAAATAGTTATTTTATGGTTGTTTTTTCCAATATGGCTGATAGGAATCAGGTTTTTGAGGGAGGACCCTACTTTTATAATCATGTTGGATTGTTTATCAAACCCTGGCATATGGGTTTTAATTCTTCTGAAGAATTACTGTCAAGGGTTCCGGTCTGGGTCCGTCTGTCGCGGCTTCCCCTGGAGTTTTGGAGAGAAGATATTCTTCAAAGGATTGTTGCTCTTCTTGGTAAGCCTGCTGCAATTGCTCAACAAACCCTTGAAAGAAAGGTTATTTATTTTGCTCGGATTTGTGTGGAGGTTGATTTGAATAATCCCTTGCCGGATTCCTTGGAAATTTGTCTTAAAGTCTTCATCTTGGATTCAGCAGTTTGATTATGAATCCCTCCCTTTTGTTGTCGGATTTGTCATGAGTATGGACATCTTCAGAAGCAATGTCCTAGGATTAATAAGGCTCCTCCTAATTCCTCCCCTACAAATCCAAAAGTTGTTAAAGAGGTCAATGGGAAATCTCCCATTTTGGAGAGTGAATAGGATAGAGATGGCTTTGTGCCGGTTAAGCCTCGGGCTAAGGGTCGTGGTCTGAAGAGGTCATTCAAGGACAGGCAGAATGAAGAGGACTTTAATCGGTTTGAGGTGTTGGACACTTCAACCTTGGAGGAAAGAATCCCGTCGGATGTGCCTTCTGATATTGTTGGTATGGGTTGTGCTGCGGAGTAGCGACAGGGATCCAGTCAGGATATTCCTTTTTCACAGGGTATACAGGATCATCTTGTATCTCTAAATAAGCCCATGCAGGATGATGATATTGTTTTGGCAGATTTGGCAAAGGAGGGGATAGTTTCTGGCAAGTGCAAGGGGTCCTCTCTAGCCCTGGGTGTGCAACAATGCACATTTACGAAGGGATTCTAAGCACTCTTCTAAAAGTGGCCGCAAGAAGGATGTTGAGAAGATTAAGCGTATTGGAGATTTGTTGGTGGAGTCTGGGTCTGTTAAGCCCATTGATACTCACTTCTCTCCATCCCCCCAATGATTGTGCTCTCATGGAATGTAAGGGGGTTGAATAGCACCTCCTGTCAAAAGGCTATTCATGATCTTGTTGTTGTCCATTCTCCGGATATTTTGTGTTCAAGTGACTAAACTTTCAGTTGATGGTATGCTTCAATGTGCTTCTAGCATCTAGTATTTTGGTCAGTGTTAGTGCATTGGATCTCAGGGGAGTTCTAGGGGTTTGGCTTTTTTTTGGGATCCAAGGAAGATTGTTCCACTTTGGTGGGTTTCCAGCCACTACTATTTCTATAGTTGCCTCTTCTTTGGAAACAAGTGAGACCATTCTGGTTACTAATGTTTATGCCCCAATTAATATTCGTGGAAAAATCTGGCTTTAGGCTCATATAAGGTATGTTAGATCATGGGCTCCATTTCTTCCTTGGATCTTAGCTGGTGATTTTAGTTTTGTGTTGAGCTTGGAGGAGAAAAGAGGTGGGTTGCCTCAGCTTGGCCCTGCTTCTGATCTTTTTCAGGAGAATGTGGATCTGCTAGCTTTAATTGATGTCAAGCCTTCTAATGGGGTTTTCACTTGGAACAATAGACGGAGTGGAGAGGAAGCGATTTCAAAAAGGTTGGATAGATTTTTTGTTTCCTATTTTTGGGTGGGAGGTAGATTGATTACTAGTTCTGAAATTCTTGATTGGAGAGGATCTGATCATTGGCCAATTAAACTTTCAACAACTTATTTTTCCACTCCCAAGAATCCTCCCTTCAAGTGTCAACTGATGTGGCTTCGGGAGTCCTCGTTGCATGATCTTATGGCCAAGTGGTGGTGTGATGGCAGCCTTGCTTATGGTACAGCTATGTACACCTTTGTTAAGAAACTTAAGTATGTTAAATTTCACCTTAAGAGATGGAATAGGATGAGTTTTGGTAATTTTAAGGTGATGAAGAGGAATGCCCAGACACGCCTTGATATGATTACTCGCCAAATTCGGGATTTTGGTTTCTCGGATGCTTTGGGTCTTGCGGAATCCCAGGGTGCGAGAGTTGTGGAGGAATGTGAGCTTCGGGAGGAAATTTTCTAGAAGCAAAAGGCTCGAACTGATTGGCTTCAGGAAGGGGACAGGAATATTGCTTTCTTCCATCATTCTGTGCAGGCTCGTCGCAATAGAAGTTGTATATCCTCTCTAGTCAATGCGGATGGGATCATCATTTCCTCTGTGCAGGCTTTGTCTCGTGAGGCTAGACAGTTTTACTCTAATATTTTTTCTGAGGATTTGCCCCTGTTGAAGATGAGGAGAATATGATCCTTGCTTGCATTCCCTCCCTGATTTCCAGGGAGATGAATGACTCCCTCATTCGCCCGATTTCTTTGCCTAAATTGGAAGCGGTTGTTTTTGGAATGAATAAAGGTAAAGCTCCCGATCCGAATGGTTTTCCTGTTGAATTTTTTCAGGGGTTTTGGGACATTATAAGTTTGGATTTGCTGGAGGTTGTCTAGGAATCTCTCCGTAGTAAGCAGATGCTTCGTGCCTTGAATTCTACTTTTCTGGTCCTCATTCCTAAGAAGGATGGTGCTGATCAGCCCATTGCTCTTTGTAATGTGGTGTACAAAATCATTACTAGATTGATTGCAGAGAGACTCAAAGTTTGTCTTTCTTTTATAATCTCTGAGGAACAAGGAGGTTTTGTGGCTGGTAGACAGATCCTGGATGGGGTGGTGATTGCCTCGAAAGTCATTCACTCTATGGTGACTTCTAAGGAGAAGTCTATGTTCGTTAAGTTGGATATGGCCAAAGTCTATGATAGAGTTAAGAGGCGTTTCTTGCTGAGAATTCTCTTGAGCTTTGGTTTTAGTCTAGATTGGGTCAGTTGGATAATGAGTTGTGTTACCTGTTCCTCTTTTTCTGTTCTTATGAATGAGGAGCCTTCGTCAAGGAGATCCTCTCCCCTTATCTGTTTATTATTATGGCTGAGGGTCTGGGCAGATTTCTAAAGTCCTGGGTTTCTCAGGGCAAGATTCAAGGTTGGTGTTGGGGCAATAGGCTTCCTCAGCTCTCTCATCTTCAGTTTGTGGATGACACTTCTCTTATGGGGAGGGCTCACCTTCAGGGGGCTATTTCTTTTAGGCAAGCTTTGGATTTTTATCTTGCTACTTCAGGTCAAAAAATCAATGAGCACAAGTCTTCTATTTTCTTCTTTAATACTCCTCAAGCTATTCAACAGTGGATTGCTAATATTTTGAGGTTTCAAATTGGGTCTCTTCCCTTTGTCTATCTGAGAATTCCTCTTGTTGTTGGTAGGCAGTCCAAGTCTTCTTGGCAAAATTTGCTTGATAGGTTGCGTAGTAAAGTTAATCATTGGACTCATCGTTGGCTTTCTACTGCTGCTAGAGTGACTTTTCTGAAGTCTGTTATCCAAGCTCTCCCTATTTACAGGTGTTTTGTTCATGTGGCTCATTTGTATTTCCTGAGGGAATTTGATGCTCTCTCATGACAATTTCTTTGGAGTGGTAACTTGCAGTCGGCTAAGTGGAGTCTTGTTAAGTGGGATATGGTGTGCAAGCCACAGAAACAAGGGGGCCTTAGTTTGTGTTATGCTATTTTGAATGGGCAAGCTCTCGCAGCCAAGTTATTTTGGCGGTGGTGTACTAGTCAGCATCAGCTTGAGGCCCGTATTCTTACCCACAAGTATCTTAAGGATGTTAACACTTATGATGTTCCCCGTTTCCCTTTGGAAGAAAGGGGATCTATGATTTGGAATACCCTCAAATCGGAGGCTCAGTTGGTTAAGAAGGGGCTTTTTTGGATATGTCATACAAGCTCTCAGGCTCTCTTTTGGTGGGATTCTTGGGATAGTCATCCTCCTATTCTTTCTGTTTACCCTCACCTCCAGTCTCTTTGTGATCATTTTACAACTACTGGTTGGAATAAGGTTGAGCATTATAAGTCTATTTGGAATATTGGTATAGTTATTATTCTTAGATGGAAGCATTCCTCGGATTGGCCGCTAGGAGGGCTAGAGGAGGATAGGCAGGAGTTGGCCCAGATTCTTGTTTCTCGTGAATGCAATTCTATGGCTGGACAGGGTGTTTTGGCTTGGAGTAATAGGGATTTATCTGGTAAGTACTCTGTTTCAGCAGGTTATGGGGAGTTGGTTCAACAGGTGGTTGGGGACATTAAGGTTCCTTGGTGGAAGCATGTGGAACAAATTTTCTTGGCCCAAGTGCAATTTTTTTATGGGTTGGTAGTCCAAAACCGTTGTCTTCCTTGGGATAACTTGTGCAAGAGAGGTTTCCAGGGTCTCTCAATGTGTGTCTTATGCTGTAATTGTGAAGAGAGTGTTTCTCATCTCTTCTTCCAATGTTCCTTTTCTAGGAGGCTTTGACACCTTTGGTGGGCTGTGTGGACCCAGACTTGCTGCGATGTCTCTTCTTTGGAAGAGTTCTTTGCCTAACAGGGGAAGGCCCCTGTTAAAACCTCTTTTCTTCAAATTTCTTGGGCTCTTGGACCGACTTTTATTATTTGGCATATTTGGCTAGAGAGGAATCACAGGGTTTTTCAAAATATGACGCTGATTGTCCAACATTTGTGGTGGAAAATTCTTCATTTCTTGGGAGAAACTATTTCAACTAAGTGTGACTTGGCTGTGGGTGTGGATCATGATGAGATTGCCTATGGCACTCGTCTCAATCTTCCTATTCAGAGGGGTGCTTCTCAGAGTGTTGGACAAATTATGAGAAATAGATGTCGCCATCCTCTTAGAAAGATAAATAGGGAGGGGCGTTGGTGTGTTCCTCTTCATGGTGTGTTGAAAATCAATACGGATGGTTCTTCTCGTGGAAATCCTGGCCACGCTGGTATTGGTGGTGTTGGGTGTACCAATTCTGGGACTGTGGAGTTTATTTTTTTTATTTATAAAGGTTGGTATACTAACAATGTGATGGAGGCCCTTGCCATTTTATATGTTGTTGAGCGGGGTTGTGCTCTTGGGTGGAGACGGATCATTTGTGAGTCAGATTCTCAGGTGGTGGTGACTTTGTTGAAGAGGCAACAGTTAGAGGATGTCAGTTGGCATTTGGTCGTTATTATAAAACAGATTCTTAATTTGTTTCCTTCCTTGGATTCTGTTTCTTTCTGTCACATTCCCCAAGAATGGAATAGGGTTGCAGATTGTTTGGCTAAATGGGCTTCTAATCATTTGCAAGATTGGAATATTGTGGAAAGGGGCCAATTACCCCTGGATTTGGCTCAAAAGTTAGATCAATTAGTGGAGATAGATAGGAATGTGTAATGCTCTTGCTATGTATTGCTCTATTTTGGATTGAATAAATTTTTATACTAAAGGTCTAGGTTTTTCTTGGTGGAATAATCCCTCATTAATCACTCTTTCATAGCATAAAAGTATTTTAGTTGAAATATTGTCATTCATATTTGTTGGTATTTCGAGGGGAAGAATTTGTTATTCAAGCTTGTTGAGGTTGTATGAAAACCAGTATAAGTATCAAACCTCAACAAGTTAAGCTTGATACTTACCGTGTTGAACACATAGTTATACTGAAGGGGGGTGAATCAGTGAAAAACCTTTAAACTTATGATAACCAAACACAAGTAAACATTTAAATCATGAGACGCATAAAAACACAAACACATTACATAAGATTTACATGGAAACCCAAGATGGGAGAACCACGGTAAGCCAACTACTTGGATCTACTCTCCAAATCCAGCATCACAAATAAAAATGAAATACACAGTAATTTTATGGGCACCAACCCAAAGAAGACACCAATCCCCTATTTTATGAGCACCAACTCAAAGGAGGCACCAACCCAATAGAGACACCAATCCCCTATGTGTTACAAAACATACCAAATGAACAACCTTTGCACTGAAACTTTCGACTGATTCTGATGGCTCATTCACCTCCGTAACATCTTGGCACTTTCGACTAATTCTGATGGTTCATTCACCTCCGCAACACCATTTGACTGATTATGATGCCTAAAACCCTTCCGCAACAATATATGTGTAATGAGTGATACATTTTGGCTCAGAGTCACTGTTCTCTCATCAGATCTCAACTATCTCATACTTACTGGCATATCGTCACACCTCGGATTCATTCTAGAACAACTATATATATGAATATCAATATTAATTACATTCACATGTCGGCCTAGAATAAAGATAAATCCATATGGAGGAGACTCCGACTTGGCAAAAAGCTCCTCTCGACAAAAACCCTGCAAAATATTTTTAGTGATTTTTTTTTAATTTAAGTTGATTTTCCATTTTTGCCGAATTTTCAACACACTGGTTCAAACCTATGATCCTTTTGTTTACTTTTTGCAACTATTACGAGTAGTAACCCTGTTAATCATTCCCAGCACCATTAGGAATATAGGGTATTTACAGCTCAAACCCCACCAATCATTCTCAACAACATGCATTCGCTTGGTGACACCATTTCTGAAATATTGTTCACATATTTTTTCAAACCATAAAAATAAAAGAATTCTGCACATCTAAGGTCTTCATTAGTTAAACATAAACTTCCACAGTAAACCTGAATATAGTTGTAAATACAGACTGCAAATAATAGGGATTTGCAGCATCCTCATTAAGGGCGGTCCTCATCAAGAACTGATTCTCCCTCTCAAACTTGATCGAGCATCCTCTAACATGTACCATGTGTTTACTACCTCAAGAGAGGATAGAAACGGTCAGGATAAAGCTATCGAATACATCACACCAAAGCAATTTGCACACAGGGATTGAGAAAAGAAATTTTGACCTCATCATCGCTGCAAGGCCAATGATATGGGCTTAGAACAACCATTGCAGAAAACGCTCATGTAATCCAGCTTCCTTGTTTTTCCATTTACAAAATAAGCTGCTTTGAAGAAATAAAATGATAAGGTTGTCCAATGTTGCTGGTTATTGCTAAACATCTCTAGCAGGCCAAAATCCGGGAAAACACTTTGTTAATATTCCTTAGACCAAATATAACCCATGGGTGTAAAAGAAAACATCACCAAAAGTTGGTTGTCACTGTTTCCAACATCTTTGATAAGCGAACAGATATTCTATTAATATGTACAAAAGTTAATGTACATGCTCAGTAGGACATGGCTGAGATAAAACTGAAAGGAGACTAAGAAGACTACATGATAAGACCAAAGGACTGGATATACGCCATTGGCCAGAGTTTACTGTCAAAACAAAAACAACAAAATTTTGAAGAGCCGCACAAACTGACAAAAAACTATGACGAAACAAAGATCATTCATTATGCTTCAGGGAGAAACATGGGCGAGAAATCAATCCTTTGTCTTTAGCTATTTCTTCCATTTTGGACTCAGTATGGGGGAATATGTCTGCAGGTTATTGTTTAATTTCTGCAGAAAGTAGCTGGATACTTTTGAAGGAAACGCCTGAAACTGGGACAGGAGTTCCATCCATTGAGAGTTAAAAGATAAATTTATGCCTAGTTTTGGAGGATCCATTAACTGCTTCCTTGATCAGTGGAGCATGGAGGATTCAACTTTACCACAAAGAAACTTACAATAAAGAAGCTCAAGTAACCACTAAGACAAGCTGTTCATAATCTGGGTTGTTTGATGCATCAGCTGAGCCTGTTGGGTGAACGAGTGATTGAAGAAACACAGTTTGAAGTTGTGTGCAATTATCTCAGAAAGATATTTATCTTAACAACTACCAGAGGATTCTGAGAATCGGTGGATATTTGCTGGTGTTGGTTGCCAGGAAGCTGGTGATCTGTAACTGGTTATAAATTATTGGCATCTTGATGCAGATTTTGAACAACAGTACGAAAGGATGAGAGTTCTTTTGTAGAATGGGCCTGTCGCCTTCTCTTAAAATTTCTTCTACATGTAACTCCTTAAAGTGAGATAAGGAGTTTCAAGTTGCTGGTCTTAGCTTGTTAAACAAACCGACAGTACAAAAGACAAATACAGTGGAGAAGTAGTGCTGCAATTTGTACATAATCATTGTTTCTAATAAAGCATTCGAGCAACATTACATCTGAAGCAAAAAGAAATGTTTCTCTAATCCAATGTGGCATTGAAATGAGGACCAATTGAGCAAATCCCAAATTTTGAGAATGTTTAATTACTAATATCTGGAAATTTGTTGTTTCAGATGCACAATTCTTCTAACAGAAAGGGGTGTTCAAACTTCAAATAGAAAGAGGGTATTCGTAAGCAATCAGATTGTTGGCAGGAATCTTCATTCAAGTGTTACAAGCTGACATGCATATGTGGGGCTTTTAACATTACCACAGCACCAGGTATGCCAGATGAAAACCGGTTCTGGCCAGTTCCAGCCCAGAACACATGGGAGCACTGTTGGAGACATTGCATCATAAGTCTATATATACCAATGCATTGTATTGAGATAGCACGGCAAGCATAGATAAGCTAGACATAAGTGATACGAGGACCAATTGAGCAAATCCCAAATTTTGAGAATGTTTAATTACTAATATCTGGAAATTTGTTGTTTCAGATGCACAATTCTTCTAACAGAAAGGGGTGTTCAAACTTCAAATAGAAAGAGGGTATTCGTAAGCAATCAGATTGTTGGCAGGAATCTTCATTCAAGTGTTACAAGCTGACATGCATATGTGGGGCTTTTAACATTACCACAGCACCAGGTATGCCAGATGAAAACCGGTTCTGGCCAGTTCCAGCCCAGAACACATGGGAGCACTGTTGGAGACATTGCATCATAAGTCTATATATACCAATGCATTGTATTGAGATAGCACGGCAAGCATAGATAAGCTAGACATAAGTGATACGAATTAAAGATAAGAAGATCGAAGAGAGATCTTGTAAGTAGATTGAAGGGATCTTGTTACTTGTAAGTTAAGTAATTTAAGAAAAACAGTTAAATGTCGTCGGCAATTATCTCAGAAAAGTATTTATTTATCAACTACAAGAGGATTCGGAGAAATGGTGGATGTTTGCTGGTGTTGATTGTCAGGAAGCTGCTGATGTGTGTTAAGTTGAAATTATTGGCATCTTGATGCAGATTTTGAGCAACATTACGGAAGGCTATCTTGTTATCTTGTAGAATGGACCTGTAGCCTTCTCTCGACTATCTTCTACTTGTGTTGGGTCATTGAAGTGGGGTGAGGAGTTTCAAATCGCTGCTGGCAGGTGATGGTTTGAGCTTGTTAAACAAACCAACTGTACAAAAGAACAGTGGAGAAATAGTGCTGCAATTTTTCCATAATCATTGTTTCTAACATCAAGCACTCGAGCAACTTTACATCTGAAGCGAAAAAAAATGTTTCTCTAATCCCACTGTGGTATTGAAATAAGGACCAGAGGAGCAGTCCCAAATTTTCATAATGTCCAATTACTAATATCTCTCAATTAATTGTTTCAGGCGCACAATTCTTCCAACAGAAAGGAGTGTTCTACTAGAAAGGGAGTATTCATAAGGAATCAGATTGTTGGCAGGAAGCTTAACTCAAGTGTTACAAGCTGACATCCATATGTGGTCCTCTTGACATTACCACAGCACCGAGTATTGCAGAAGATCACCGGTTCTCACCAGTTCCAGCCCAGAACACATGGGAGCACTGTTCGAGACATTGCATTATAAATTGACATTCATTATAAATTTACATATGCCAATGTATTGTATTGAGATAGAATGGCAGGCATAGATAAGATAGGTATAAGTGAGATGAATTAAAGATAAGGAGATCAAAAAGATTTTGTAATGGTGTATTGCAATAGACAAAGATGTTGTAATACAGCACCGAGTATTGCAGAAGACCACCGGTTCTCACCAGTTCCAGCCCAGAACACATGGGAGCACTGTTCGAGACATTGCATTATAAATTGACATTCATTATAAATTTACATATGCCAATGTATTGTATTGAGATAGAATGGCAGGCATAGATAAGATAGGTATAAGTGAGATGAATTAAAGCTAAGGAGATCAAAAAGATTTTGTTATGGTGTATTGCAATAGACAAAGATGTTGTAACGGGGGGTACAACAGACTTAATACGTATTAATGCATTATTTATGTTAAGTCTTTATAACGGAAAGAGCAATCATAGTATTAATCATAGCGTTCTCCTTTGTGCATAACCTCTAAGGTTGATCTTATAAGTTAGCATCTTCCTTCACCACTAGTTTATGCCAACACAGATATTGGCTTTCATATTCACCAAACATGTCTTGACATAAATCTACTCAAAATCTAGTGGTCCAAGGGCAGGTAAATGCCTCCGAAAAATACAAACTGGAATGACAGTGATTATGAAGAAGCTCTGTATAAAGCCTACATTACTCAACTTAGTATTAGCTATCTTAAATACATTTTATCTAAAAACATCAAGAAATATGAGTCTTGAATTATTTTATTTACTTAAAAAGTTCTTTTTATATATAGCAAAAATACAAGTTATTTTATTTTAATTTAGAAATATTTAAGAATTATTTTATTTTTATTTACTTAAAAGTTATTTTACTAAAGAGTTATTTTATAGTTTCGCTTGCTTTAGTATAGCTCTGTGTGTAATTTGCTTTCAATGTTCATGACTAAAAACCATCACTCAAAACACATAATAATTTGAACCACAACAATCCCCCCACCCACCAAGCTGGGCAATTTTACAGATTTCTTGCTAAAATAAAATTTTAAATTTTAAAAGGCCATCAGAAGACATCTAACAAATCTGAAAAGAACTTGTAATTAAGGAAAGTTTTCTATATCATCTGTAAGAGCATTTTCATTTCAAAACAATGAATCTCTCATTATACCAACTGGACATCAATATGCATTGATTGGAAGCATATAAAAGATCCAATCTGTTAGCATTTGTTTTTATTAAAATGCTTTGGAAAAAACTGAGTTATTTTTTGTTTGAATCAACATTTCAGATCACAGTCCATGATCATCATCAGGATGGGGAGTAAAGAATGGGTGGATTGCAGATTGGCCCAAATAATGCAGGAATCCAGAAATTGAAAAAAGTATTAAAGGAAGGAAAGAAAAAAAAGAAATAAGAGATCCCACAAAAGAGGAGAGGAGAAAAATAAATTCAAGAGCAAGTGTGAAGGATGTTTAAGAGAATTAATAATCAATTGCCAATAGAAACTCAGATCTCAAACCTTATCCCCGTGAAACTCAACATCAAGCCATCTCCATGAAGGAGTCTGTTGATTTCAAGCAGACATGTTCGGTACGAAAAGTACATTCAACAAAGGCAGATTTTCCTATGTAGCAATAGAGTGACCTGTTTCACCAGTGTAGGGAGCTCTGTAGGCATGGATCTATTTATAGACCCCCGAGTTGTGAAAAAGTTCCCTTCTATCTTTTTCATAGGTAGGAATGGGGTAGTCCCTATCCTACCAGCCGGGGAAGCACCTACCTCCTCATTATGATCTAAGTGATCAAATTCCTAAACTTTCAAGTCTGAACTAAAAATTGATGTCTGAACTAAAAATTGATGCCCTTTTTTTTTAATATCACGTGTGTTGGAAGTAAGCCACACCCAGACCAACAATAGACTGACAACAAAAGGGCCAAAAGTTAAATTGGTAGAGCACTCCAACAGCAAATGGAAGGTCCTAAGTTCAAGTCTTAGCTGATCCATATGAGCAGCAGCTAAAACAATTGGTATCAGACCCAGACTAGGACCCCCAAGCACCTGTAGTGTGGCTTAAGGGAAGTGTTGGAAATAAGCCACCCGGACCAATATTGAACCAGTAGCTCAGTTGGTAGAGCACTCCCGCAGCAAATGAAAATGGAAGGTCCTAGGTTAGAGTTTTAAATGTCAATATGAACAGTAGCTCAACAGTAGTAAGTCTCCACACTTCAGTATAACTTTCACAATAAAATTATGAAGTAAATTTACAAAGTACCATTACAAGTTTTGGCCTGTTTGAACACTCTAGCAATGTGCTTATTCTTTGTACCCATTCATCTTAAACACTCCAGCATCATGTCTTGCCAAGCAGAACCGTCTGTGGCTATCCCTTCAATTTCAACACATCCTAAACCCAAGTAGATTTGCTGAGCTGTGTTCATGCAGTGTTTGAACAAGTTTAGCTACAATCTTGGCAGCAGTTGGAATCACAGCAATCAGTGAGGCTGGGAGGAGAGATCCAATTAGATTTGCATACAAGAGATTCTCTAGAAGCATAACTTGACTAAACTCTAACTACAAACTTGGCATTGGTTGCTGTGACAACAGTCAAGGATGCCAAAGAGAGATCTTGTGGGGAACGGGGTTTAAAATTTGAATAGGATTTAACTACGACCCTGGCATCAGGTGACAGGACACCCCAACCAAAGATGCTGAATGAACATTCGTGGGGAAAATACATATTCGAGCGACTGCGTTGGACGTATAATTTCAGAGCAGGAAAGTCCTTCACACTAAATTAATCCAACCACGATGTTTTATAAGTAAAAGCAAACTCAACCACAAGAACATGATAAAGATATTTACAACCTAAAACATGAATATTTAGAGAGCTAAATATTACAGAGAGTGCACATTAACAATAAAAGCAAACTCAACAACAAGAACATAATAAAGATAATTGCAATTTGAAACATGAATATTTTGAAAGCTGAATATTACAAGAATACACAAGAACAAAGAGAAGATAATGTAGATGCAGGTATATGAATTCGAAGAAGAGACCCCACATGAGTATAGTACCCACTAGTAGAGAAGATAATGTAGAAGCAGGTATATGTATTGGAATAAACCCAGCATATGCTTTCTCAAAACCTCCCAGTACAGTATCGAATGGTACACTCAAAATATGTTGCAGACCTCACTTCAATAGTTGAGTGTAACCCCTTTATGTGACAACAGTCTGGGTGATAGGATATGTACAGATAAATAATGTGTAGCCTGCACGTGAAGAGTATCATAAAAAAAGAAGAATTCAATCAGAAGGGGATAACCATCTTGTCATCAATAAAGCATTCTATCTGCATTTTCTACGTGTAACTGTTATGACGGCATAATGTAAAAAACAGTTGAAGACAGTTACAGAATGCATGGAATAGGTTCTCATGCTGAACCGTCACTTATATCATAAAACAAGATTTCCCTAGCACCTTTCTTTAAGATCAATTTGTGTGCATTCCACGGAGTTAGGTAGGTCAACCACCTCTTTGTACTTTTTTCTTCACCAAAATGAACTTTAGCTTAATCCAAGACGAGCATCCCTTACAATGTAAGTTTTAGAACAAGATGCAGCCCTGCACTTAGAATCAGCTGCCAGAAAATTGTTTGTGCCACCTTACAGCTTTACCATGCCAGGAAGTTTCTAACAGCTTAGTTTGTTCATGGTAAAACTTACTACAGTTCTGTGATGATATTAAATTTACAATTTGGTCAAGAACATTAGATTGCCAACGGATTCACATCCTTATATTAAATGTGTGTTCATAAATCAGAAATTCATGTACATCGCAAGTTCAGTTGAGCCCAAGTTGTTTATTTACTACGTCGCGAGTTCAAAACAAGCTTTACCAAGCTTTACTTCATCAAATAACCACCTACTGCATGTGCGGGGTGTGAAGTCTTGGCTGTACATTGGAGCCTTCACAGATCTAAGTTAAAGAAAGTTTGACAAGAGTGACTTAAGCCAAAAAAAAACCCTCGCGAGTACAGATTTTAGCAGTATAATACTCTGCTTTAATGTACTGTTTGGTCACTTCTGGTAAAAGGACGATAATTTAGCAACTTCCTTTTGAGATTGCTTGGATGCTTCAGACGTGGCTTACAGAATGGGATACTTCTTGATTATCTTCTAAAAAAAGTTGAAAACAAATATAGCCAAAAGTTTTGATGCACCTTACAGAATGGGATACTTCTTGATTATCTTCTAAAAGAGTTGAAAACAAATATAGCCAAAAGTCTATGTAACATGAACATGGCTCGAAATGAACTTTGAATGACAGATTGGGAATTAAGGACAACTACAACCCTGATTAATCCGATCAGGGATATTTTGACAAATTGACAGAGAAGAAATAGTTCGATAAGGGAGACGAGTGAAAAAGTTCTAATCCGTAAATATTTGCACGAATGATTAAAAAATTCAATTACGGAAAAGCATGGACAACTTAGAAAGCACGAATGTGTTTCTTTTCGTGTATAAAGTTTGAGGAAAAAAAATACTAATACAGTTCCGCACTTTAATAGCGCAAGAGGCCTTCTTTTCACATATAGCTTTTTCTTAGGTGAAAATTACTAATTCAAAGTTACTGGTTTTCGTGACAGTTATGATAATGGTTTTAGTTACAAGTTATGATAATGTTTTAACATTAACGATTGGTCTTATACTGGGAATTATTATCGAGTTTAACAGTTTAGATTTATTCAAGTATAACAATTTTGCACATCCAATGTTCTGTGGCCTACCATCCAGTGAAGAAGATGCATGGCTTCGAATCAAAGTTCAAAATGTAGGCTCAATACCTGTGTATGAGCCGAAAATTAAAAATTAGGCATGATATTCTTGTAAAGGCATGATATTCTTGTGTATATGGAATTAAGTTAAAAATTTAGAATTCGGGCTTAATACTCATGTGCAACCTGCTGGCCAGAATGATGTCAATGGAGGTCGAGTTTGGAGTTAAAATCAACATTGTAGATCCTGGAATTAGCACCCTTCAACAGACTACGGCCAGTTGAAAGAAAAACTAAGTTCGAAATTGTAGCTAAAAACCTAGAATTTGGAATACACACTCTTCCGCAGTCTAATGGCAAGCCTAATAATGGATTGCACATTTTGTGTATCAACAAATTATACATGCAACCAAACCTAAGAAAAATATACATTGCTTGCTTGATTGGTTACAAGCCTCGAAACCCTACCTAAAATCAATCTGAATTTCAATAATGCATTCAATGTCAGTTTTGAGGATCCTTAATTAGTGTTTCAAGTGATCCTTTTATCAAGAAATGGTAGCATGAGACCCACACCGTTGACACCGTGAACAAGCAGATGTGAAAGCGTTTTAACTTAGTGGGATGCCTTCTTACATGATAGAATAAAACAAGCCTTTTACCTCAGACCACAAGATCCAAATTTGTCAAGAGGCATTCCTACCGATTGTAACATTTCTAAACCTTACCTGTGATAAGGTATCCTGATACCTAAGTCTGTGAGGGATATGAGCCTACAATCCAAGGAGGCTACAATTTTAAATATGTACTACACCGCAACTCTTCAAAAATACCTGTTACTTGGCGAACCCCTCCTCAAATGCTAAATTTTAAATCTCTATAAAAGGAGTGTATAAAAACAATAACCCATTTAGGCTAATGCAGCTACCAACAATAAAATGAGAATATAACACTAAACCGTAAATTATCGAAAATACCAATCACTTGGTGATTCGCTACTCGAATGCCAATTGTTGATAAAAGCCAGTCACGGTCAAAAAAAGGTGCTGCTCGTTACAAATTTGTCGCAAACTAGTTGTTACAAATCTCTAGCTTCATATGACTTCTAAAAAGTAGTTTAGCACCCAAAAAAGACAAATTTTGATTGGCTTTTATTCTAGGCTAACCGGTATATAGAATTGATGTTCCGGCTCCAAATCCAGTTTCAGATGAAAACAACCATAATCATAAACAAAACGCAATACCTCAGTTAGTACCCAATGGTGTCATTGAAATGCAAAGGCAACGCCGAGTAGGTTCTCCTTGTTTTCACAAGGACCCGGCACCATTTGCAACTCCACTAATTGGATAGATCATCATTGGCAACCAAATTAAAAAAACAACAGAGCAAAGAGAAATGACAAACAATTAAGACAAATAGAAGTAAGCCTCGGAGAGAACCCGTAATTGTCATTGAAATGCAGGGGCTACTCCAAGTAGGTTCTCCTTGATGATCAAGGACTTGGAACCACCTGCAACTAACTTCGTTGGGTTCATTTCATCATCAGCCGTGCAAAAGCACCATTCAAACATCCTGGCTCATATCAAGAAATTCAACCATTTAATCCTTTTACTTCATCTGCAATAAAGCATCAGAAGCGCGGATAAGTCCTAATCATTGCCAGAGAATCGCATGCCAAAATACCATTAATATGAAACCTAATTACCTCATTGCAGGCAAAACCAATGGTTTAATAAAGAAAATGACATTGAAAATGTGGGCTCAGATAAGATACAGCTATTTTCGATCAGTGAAAATCAGAAGCAGAACTGGCTTTACAGCTGATTAACTCGTCATTGCCGTTACACTCTAAACAGAAAGCTATGATAATATTACAAATGAAACAAAAAATTAAAAGAACAAACTTCACAAGAATGGTAAAACTGTTCCGAATCCTCGTGGATTTCGAAGGGCTTTCAGCAAAGTGAAAAAGTATTGAGTTACCAAGAAATATGCACATGCGATGCGCGTCGAATTTGTTTTCTGTTCTTCCCTGCTCTGCCCTCTATAAGTCCTTTCCCCTTTTAAACCCTAATTCCGCTTCAAAACCCTAGCTCGCTAACAAACCCTAATTCCCTATCATCGAAAAAATTGGTGTGAGTTCGTCAATAAACCCTAATTCAGTTTAGCCTTAATTTTAGAGTGGGCTTCGTTTAAATTGGCCTATAGGCCATCACGGTGAACTCTGTTGATATTCTCCATGATTTTTCTTTTAAATTTGATTGCAAAAATCATAATTTAATGGTGAAAATTGTACACCTATGCCCTTTTCCCTTATATTTTGAGTATTCTTTTTTGCCACTTTAATCAAATTTGTGGTGCAAAATAACCAACTCATTTTCCTAAATGTAAATTTGATCCTTAAATTTTTAAACTCCAAATTTTAAATTAGGTTTAATTCCACTTCTTCCACTAGTTTTTATATAAGTCAATTTTTAAGTGCAAAATATCTTAAATTGGTGGTGTATTTAAAGGCCAACCTTAATTTATTTTGATAAGCATATATAGCATCTATTATTTTTATCTAGGAGCACATCTAGATATTCATTTGTAAAAGGATAAAGGTGATTATATCAACATTATATCATCGTCTTAATATAGCACGCTTGTTTGTTGTCCTTATTTTGTTCCTAAACACTATATGTTCCTTGTTATATCCAAGTCACAGATACTAAGGGAAGCAAGTTCCAAATCACTTCAACATTTTTGAAAGTGACCCTAACATTTTCATAATTAGATTTTTGGTTCACTAATAGTCAATAGATAGATCATCATTTTTTATTTTGAGGCAAGTTGATTATGTGCATCTTTAGCAACACGTTCCATAATAAAAAAACATAGCTTAAATACCTACATTTAATTTTTGCAATTAATTTAGCATTTCGGTAATGTAATTATATAATTGCACCTTATATGACGCCTTCTGCTTCAGTTGCTCCTCGCGTTGGTCATACCTTTTTCCACGTTGTGCATCCTCCTAGTGCGGGTGTCGATTCCCTCCACAAGGATCAAGACGGTGAGCATGCCTCAAGGTGTGTGTGCTCCAATCAGAATTTTGGGCATAGTAGTTTTAGGGTGTCCTCTCCATCACACAGAAACCCTAGCTCGTGGCGCCAGTCTAAAGCGCCACCCTAGTCGTCTAGGGCTCTAGCTTCCGGGAAGGAGGGCATATCTGATGGGCGTGATGTTGAGGGTTGTGTTGTGTCGGTGCAACAATACTCTGATTTCTCTACACCATTCAAGGCACATTCCTAAGATTCGTATCGATGGACTTGTTCACGATAGGGAGGATTTTCTCCAAGACCACGCTTTGATCTATCGATTTGTCAAAACTTGGCCTACGCTGTGTGATTTACATGCATGGATCACAACTCATTGGAAAGATGAATTGGAGGATGAGATTAGTATTTTCCCTTGTGCCAGGGGCTTCTTCATCCTTGAGTTTGAATCCCTTGATGACAAGGAAAAGGTGTTAAAAAATGGCCCATGGATGTTTCAAGGAGATTTCCTATGCATGAAGGCCTGGTATCCATCCTTCAATCCCCATATAGATATTTTCAATTCTACTTTCCTCTAGGTTCAATTACCATACCTTCCTTTCTAATTTTGGGAGCTGGAATGTTTGCAAATCATTGGTAATGGTTTGGGCAAATTTTTATATGCTTCAGAGGAGACAACCAACTATGCGAGCTCCACCTATGCTCGGATTTGTGTGGAGATGGACTTTTCCACTGGTCTCCCTGCTGAGATCTCCTTATTAGTAGGTGAGAGAAAGTGGAGATAGGAAGTAGGCTACGAAAAGATTGCCTTCAGATGTAGAAGGTGTTTCTCAATAAAGCATCTTACACCTCAGTGCCCAAAGGGCATGGGAAACTAGGCTTCTTGCAACACTCCCACTTGGTGGATTGGTGTTGAGCCTCATCATTACATGATATCTTCTACTCCTCAAATGGAGCCGAGTTCCTCTGAGGCCCCATTGCTAGTCTACTCAAATACAAAGCCTTCTTTTCCTTCAGACAATCTTCAAGATTCAAGTGTGGGGGATCTACATACGGACACTAATAACATTGCCACTCCAGGAAGCTCAAAATATTCATTGTGAAAAGAGGATTCCAAGCTAATTGATCTTTCAGTTGATGCTTCTTCAGTTGCCCCAGTGTTGGAAGGACCTCATTTAAAGGATGACTTTCAATCTAATTAGGTATGGACAAAAAGTAAAAGGAATAAGTCCCCCGTAGATGATGTGGAACAACGTCGGTTCACCCTCAATCAAAGCATGGATGGACAAAGGTTAAGAGGAAAAAGTCTCCTCCAAGTAAACACCAAATGAAGCTCAGATCTTCCTTGAAAGGGGGACATCATGGATAGAGTGATAATACCCTCGTAAAGGGGTATGCTAAGAGCACAATAAATTAACATTAGGCTCTACTTCATAGTGTGAATAGTATAGGGAAGATGAGTCAGCACAACTGGTGTTGTTTGTTGTTTGCACCCCTCGTGGCAAGGGCATGTATTCTTTACAATATTAAGTTATTAATGTTTACGAGGTACAACTCCCTTATGCCTAGCTTACGGATCAAAAAATATATAATTGTACCTTATATTAAGTTTATTTGGGTAATTTCATTTATTTACTTAAGTATGAAATAAGAGCACATATCAACTCCCTTGATTGATGGGACTCTTTACCACCTCTACCTCCTTCATCTCCTTGATTGACAATAGTTTGATACCACCTCTCCCTTATCAAGATAACTTTACTTGACACCTTTGCTCCTACATGTTGAGTTATTCCACAAATCACTATGGCTAACTCGACCTCCACTTGGACACTTGTCACTCTAACTTGTACATCCTAGAGCATATATATTGTAGTTCATTTCTTTTGTTTTACACACCATCAATGCAAATATTGGAATGTTATTCACATCTTATTTGCATTTAAATAAGTGTCATCTTGTTATTTTGTTCTTAAGGAGATTTAATTATTGCAAGTTCTTTATTAAATCTAACATGGTAGCAAAGAAAGTCAGTTTAGGTGATTTTATTCAATATAGGATATTGTTGGAATAGGTGTGTTGTACACCTTGCCTAACATTGATATATTTTATTTATGTAAAATAAATATTTATTTGTCTTGCATCTTAATTGATGTGTTTAGCCACATTAGATATTTATTTGGATGCCACTTCCAAACATTGTATGTAACATTGGGTTATTTATTTTATATGTGTGGGACATAGAATAATTATTTATTTATTTAAAAAACTATTTAATATTGGGCATAAAGTGAAAACTTAGTTGCAAATATTAAATGAGGGGTCAATAGTTTTGTGTATCCATGGTTTTGGAATACATGGTTTTCTCCATACTACATATTGTATTTGTGTGAGTTTGATTCTATAAAAGCAAGCACATGTTTAGTAGTTGGGGTTGGTTGTTGGTTGCTTTGGGCTATAGGCTATGAGAAGCTATCATTGTATTGAGCATCTCTTATAGGTTACATGTGTGAGGGTTTGAAGCATGGCATGGGATGTGTGGTTACATGCTTGTTCACATGGAGTGCATGTAGAGAGCTTGATGATTCAGAAGTATTCATGGAGGCCATGTATTGTAATGTTTATTGTTGAATAATACAATGGATATGGATGCTTTTGGAGGTTGGGTTTTTTCCTCATGGAGGGTTTTCCTAGGGTATATCTTGTGTCACCTTGATGGTATGTTTGCTTATTCTTTTGCATGTGGAGTTCTGAATACTATGTTTGCATATTAATCTCTCATAGGGTTATGAGGAAATTGTATTTATGGTTGTATATTTCCATCATATATTGTCTTGGCTTTCTTTCGCCTAAGGTTTCTAATCTTGCAAATTTGGTGTTTTTCAAACTACTCATTGTAGGAGGCCTCTAGGGAAGAAATAGGTTGTTCCATTGAATTTATAAATGTCAAATTAGCTAGGATACGCTCTCATTTCATCTCCATCAAACACTATGAAGTCAATCTATAATAGATTTACCTATAGGGTTTGATTGTGTTTTTTAAATAGAATGCATTTCAATGTAGTTTTGAGCAAAATAGACAGTGCCATTTTGTTTAAAAGGCATCAAAACCTATAGATCAACACAAAATTTATCCAAATTAGAGTAGTTGATTGAAAAGGAATTTTTTTCCCTAAGAAAGTTGAACGACCTCCATGTGTAGTAGTATACAATGCTTTGCAACACTAACATTGATGTGTAAGGGGTGCACTATACCATGTCATGGTAGGGGCACATCCCCACCTACCAACAAGTGGCGACAATGGTTAGGCCTAACCCACCCCTCACCCCACTTCATAAAACCATAGGTGGTTTTCAAGATTCTAGCCATTGATTAGATATCCCAGCACCTCCACACTTTGGCCAGCCACCACATGCCATGCCACCAAGCAACTTTGCCTAATTAATGACTCCACTACCCCTTTGTTGGTGTCTGACACCCAAGTGGCACTACCCACAACTTTGCATTTCCACTGCTTGGCCCCCATCCCACACCCACCTACCACCTCCATTGATGATGATCATCCACCACCTGCGAGCCACTATGTGCCACCAAGGGTGAGAACCCCCTCTTAATGCAATTTTCTATTTTTCTATCTAACTTTGGGAAGCATTTTCTTAGCCATATGGAGGGATTTTTGTAAGATTTTTAAATGGGTTAGTTTCCCAAACACTACACAATGGTGTCATTTATTTGATCTAGTTTTTCTCTAAGACTATACTTTTCAGCTTTCTCTCCCTTTCTTGAAATTGTAAACAATTGGAAAACATAAACAACTATTGTAATCACACTAAATTATAAAGTGTCACTCACTATACTTTTAATGGGTGTCTGAATTGACCTAATTTGGGGGGTGTTAATGTAAATGCACTCAATTATAAATTGTTGTTTCGTGGTTACTTGTCTTTCAAGGGCACTTAATACATAGGCATTTTGTAATCAAGAACTGGAAAAAAGTTCCATCCTAGGGGATCTCTTGATTTAATATTTTTTAGGGGTTTTGTCATGTGCTCTCATCATTGTGTACACTATTTATGTTATCTTGAATCATAAGAACTATGAGTCCTTGAAAGAAGATCTCATGGATCACTACAACATGCATGGCCTACTACCTTATCTTCATGGACTTGTTCTTAAACCAAGTGATACAAATCTAAAGGAAGATTAGTATAACAAGGGTCAAGTACTTGGAAACGTTTCTAATAACTTTTTTAATCACATATTATATAGCCTTAAGCACTTTAAGTGATCTTTCACTACTTGGATATTCATCAAGCAGGTCTATCGAGATCTAGAATCACCATCTAAAAGTGATGCTTGCTAAGAGACACCTTCACATGTGCCTAATATTGAGACACCTACTAATGCCCCTTCTCTAGTTATTCATACTCAAGTATGTAGCATGGACACTGTATTGTAAGATGAGTGATGTAGTCACATGGCATGCATTGAGATTCCACCTTCACTTGTTGCTTCTATAGAGTTTAGAGATACTTCACTAAGGACTTCCAATAATTCTTTGCAACAAGACATCGCGTGGGATGAGTAGCATAGCCACACAACATGCACTGAGATTCCACATCCATACACTACTTCTTTAGCACTTGTTGTACATCACTTTTTGTTATCTCGAGTAGTCATCCTCTTTAGTTAGGCCTAAAATAGTCATGATGTGATCTTGGCACCACTCATCACCAACATGGGGATCATTGCATAAATTCTAGAGAATTACATTTTGTGTTATCTCCCCTCATTCTCCTTCTTGGGTTGCCAAGATCATCTACATGCACCTATGGATCTGCTGATGCCTAAGGGAAGGAATGTTTGTTAACGTGTGTGAATCTTTATTAGCCTTCATTTTCATCCTCCCATAATTGGTGTAAGAGGCAACATACTTCTCTTGTGAGGCTCTTTCATCCTTGGAATGGAGTTTCATTTTATGGGTTTTCTCCTTCTCTTCTCTTTGGGGGTACACTCTCTTTCATACCTTGGGGTTCTTTTAAAATGTACATGGGTACCTCATATATTGTCTTGCCAAGACCCATTTCTTTATTTCCTAAGTTGCGATTGAGGGGTGGTGTTGGTGTAATTATATAATTTCACCTTATATTAAGTTTACTTAGGTAAATCCATAAATAAGAGCCCACATGTCAACTCCCTTGATTGGTGGTATTCTTGGATGCCTCTATCTCATTCATCTTCTCAATTAACAGTAGTTAGGTGCCACCTCTCCTTCATCAAGATGAGTTCACTTGACAACTCTACTCCTACATCTTCAATCAATTCACAAAATCATTGTCACTAACTCAACCTCCTCTAGGACACTTGTCACCCTAACTTTTGGATCCTATAATGCATATATTGTAGTTCCTTTCCTTTTTTTACACACCCTAATACAGATACTAGAATGTTGTCATTCACATTTTGTTTGCATTTGAACTAGTGTCATCTTGTTTTTTTTGTTCATAGGGAGATTTAATTATTGCACCTTTTTTACTATATCTAACATTCTAGTTCTAGGTCATTTAATTCTAGATCAAATGTTCATGTGATTGCTTGAATTTTTTAATTAGCCTATATTTATTTAAGAGGTTTAATATCTTACATTATTTGTGAACCTAACATTCTTACATGACCAAGTGTTTTAACCTTAGGGACTATCCTTCTATCTAATTAGGATTTTCAGATATTATTTTTTCTTATTGCATTCATCTTACATCTAATTTTATTAGGGTTTGGGATCCAACCTTATTTGTATTCATTATCCCATCTTAAATAGGCTTTAGACTTATGTTGTGTCATGCCTATTTAATCCCACCTACCAACCCTTTTATTGTGCATTTTTGGCTATATCATTTATCATGGATCCTCATAGGTCATCGCCTTTAGTTTCTCTACATGTGTCTCTTATGTATTATGATATGTTCCTCTCTTTTGTGGCATATAATCCTTACATCCTAGATGCCCTAATGTTTTTAATGTTGTGAATGAGAATGTATTTTATATGAAGGTAGTGCTTTATCATATATGCGCTTTTACCACCTTCATATAGCTAGTTAGTGTTTATCCTTTTATTTTAGGCATGCTCCTCTCAATTGTCCATGAGCTCTGTATTGAATGTATCTTAGGTATGGCTTGTGATAACAATGAGCATAAATCTAGCGAGGCTTTACTTTATATCTATTCATGATGGATATTGATGAGGCCACACCTTTATCTATTCATGATGTTGTTGCACTTTGTGATGCCATTCCTCTTACATGTCATGTTATCCCTATTTCTACCACAAATATTCATTTTATTTTGATGATGTATATCGTGAAGAATCTACACATTCATTAGAACCTTGCTTGCATTTGACCAAGTTGGATAAAGTGAACTTCAAGCCAATGTTGACTTGAAAGTGTTGCATAAATGCATGGGTGAACATACAAAAGAACAAATGGAATTATAGGGAAGATAATAAAACCACTCAAGAGGCATAATCCTTAGGATTGTGTGGGAAGAGCTTGGCAAGAATATGATCACCATAAACAAGATAAAGACAAGTAGCAATGAAAAATCATGCATGAGTGGTGGGATCCCCTTTACCATTTTTGAAGTTAACCATAAAGGGGAGAGGGAAGGGATGAGCAATAATCTCACGTGAAAGGGGGTTATGGTTCAAGTTTACTACAATGTACTTGTGGGAGGAAGAGGGCATGGCATCTAACTTAGTTTTAAATGTACTCAAATGATGTAAAATATGATACAAATTTGGGTAGGAAGTAGGCAGATTATAGGTGGGGGTATTGTAAGTAGGCATGCTATGGGTGAGAGGAGGTAGAGAAGAAGTTGGGAGAGATGTGGAAATTTTAGGTGGGCTGAAGGGTGCATGGGAATTGTGAGAAGGGTAAATGGGAAAAGAAGTAGATTGTAGAGTGTAAGTGGGATGAGGGGTTGGTTAAGAGATGTGGGGGAAACTATGGGGAGAAGAAGGGATATAAGTGGAAAAGAAGATGGCATGGTGGGGATTAGGAAAGTGGTGGGGAAAAGGAAAGAGATTAGAAGAAGAAACAACAATAGATTAGATGGGAGTGGAGGCATTGTGAAGAGGAAGGAAGAGTTGTGGTTGGGAAAAATGAGAAGTAAGTTGAGAAGTTTTTGGGGGTGAGGAGAAGAGAGGAGTGGGGGAGGAGGTGGTTGAAGATGATGGTGGAGGATATGTCATAACCTTGTTAACAATATTCAGTAAAGTATTTACATACTAGAAGAGTGAGATACTAAGAGGGTATGGAAGGGTTTGATAAGGGAAGAAGGGTTAGCACCATCCTCTAACTTTCCCACCTCATCTCGAAGGAGCTAGAGTTTAGAGGCAATATTTTTTTTATGCTTTCAATTTTCAATATGCTTAAAATGAGTTTAAATTTTATCAAAATTTTCATCAAGAGGGGGAGAGAAGATGTGTTTACTTATTAAAAAATGGGTGACTGAGGAAGATATATAGTGGAGTAAGGATTAAGGTGAGGGTTGTGATGTATAGGGATAAAGAATAAGAGGATGGCATACATACACAAGTGTGGGAGGGTGGAAAGGGACAATAGCTAGTAGAGGAAAATGAGGATACGAAGTAAGGATGCAGGGAAAGTGAAGAGATGTGTAAGGTCTAAGTAGAAAGTATGGACAAAGTGTTGTGAGTGGTGTAAAAGTAGAAAACATAAGGTAAAATTTGTATTGGGGAATTGGTTAGAAAGGTTTATGTTGGCTATTTCTTTTTGTGTAAGGGGGGTTTTTTAGGTGGTTTTAGTGTATATGTAAGTCTATTTTTTATGTACTAAGAACAATCAAGAAGGTCGTGTTAATAAAGCAATAGATTTGTCAAAATGTAATTAAACATAGACAATTATCAGAAGATTGTTTAAATTGTTTTACTAAAATTACATTTATTCGTGTATTTAATTTGATTCATACTAAAATAAAATTGTAATTACTTTTCGAATTTGCTTAGATAAATACAATGCAAAGTTGAGGTTATACTAGCATTGGAAATAGAAAGAAGAAAAGGTTAGAAGAAGCTTGTCTAGTTTTAGATGTTGTAGAGGTGGTAAAAAACTTATGCAAATGTAGAATGAGGTTCTACACATTTGATATCAATTTCTAGAAGTCTTTGCTTCTGAATGATAATGTTAGTGTAGGATTTTATTTTCCTTTTTTTAAGCTTGCTTAGGTAGTTTAATAATTGTGAGCTATTTAATAGGCTACATTTATGTAAGTGGGTGCATGTGTGTGAGTTGTCAATCCTCTATATGGAAAGTTACCCCACCTTCCTATTTTGGAAGATTCTAGATTAACACCTCACCCCACTCACCTTGCCTAGAAATACTCACTCCTTTGCATGTATTTTTTATGAGTTGTTTAATGCATTTCTCTAATATTTGCATTATTATTCTCTCTTGGCTTTTTTATTGCTCTCCTGTAGATGAATGCTTAACATGGTATCAGAGCTCCAGGCTTGCAAGTTTCTTCTCAAATATGTGAGGGTTTTAGCCTTGAGAGTTTAAAAGGTGCGTCTTGAAGAAAAACTAACCTCGCCATTGCGTCTAGAAGGGCCAAAAACCCTAAGAATGCCTGTTCAAACACTAAAAGCAGAGATCAAAAATTTGTTGTGATTTTTTATGGGTGCATCCTTTTATCCTACAGTCCGAAGGGTGCTTCCACATGGTGTATTATTTTATCTAGCAGTCCGAAGGGTGTTTCTATAGGGTGCATCATTTTATCCAGCGGTCCGAAGGGTGCTTCCATGTCCTTTTATCCAGCAGTCCGCAGGATGCTTCCGCGTCCTTTATCCAGTGGTCCAAAGAGTGCTTCCGTAGGGTGCATCATTTTATCCAGCGGTCCAAAGGGTGCTTTTGCATCCTTTTATCCAACAGTCCGAAGGGTGCTTCTATAGGGTGCATCATTTTATCCAGTGGTTCAAAGGGTGCTTCCGCAAGGTGCATCGTTTTATCCAGCAATCCTCCATCCTACCCTCTTCTACATGTCCTAAAGGAGCTGTTTCACGAAAACTGTCATAACTTTGGCAAACGGAGTCAGTTTTTCACAAACAAAATATTGCCGAAAAGTTGGTTTTGCACACTTTCTGATAGTATGATCAATTTTTTCTGATTTTGTTGTTTAACACCTATTTTTTCTATTTGAAGTCAAGGCATCTTTTTTGGCTTTCGAGCTCCATTCTTGCGCCCAGAATCTTCATTTTTAGAAAACAAAAAGGTGTTGAAAATGTATCAAAGAGATCTACACAGCCACCTATGTACTTTTTTCAGATTCAGCCCCATGTATCTTTTAATCAGTTTGTCAATTTTATGGCCTCTGTTGGATATCCTAGACAGGCTGCCTCCTGGAAAGGTTTTGTTTGCTTTGATAGGCTTCATTTCTTAGCAATAATCTTTTTTGGGTCTCTCTTGCACTTTCTATAGCATAATGGAGATATCAAACTATTTGTACTTGTGCTTATGCTTCCTTGGTTTTGCCCTAGAGGCAACCTTCATAGTTTGTTCAGTATTTTTGAGATCATTGGTACCTTATGTTACCAACCTCTTTGATTCTAATATTCAATGGGGTTTTCTAGTACAACACAATTCTTCTTCGATTGTTATGTGTAGTAGATCATTTTTAATCCTTTTATCACCCGTTACTACATCAGAGTTCAGTGTTGCATCATCATTGGCTTCTAGTGATTATGTGCAACAAGTCAACTTCTATCCTATGTTGCTTCATTAGAGTTCAGTGATGCTTCGTCATGAGCTTCCAATAATTGAGAGTCACTTCTTTGAGGGTTTCCAGTAATTCAGAGTTGCTTCTTCAAATGCTTCTGGTAATTCTCTACAATAGAAACAATCATCGTATATGGGTACCTAACATGGCTTCATTTGTCGGGACCCATCTTTACATCCACCTAAGCTATGCTTAAGGGGGGTGTTAGTGTAGGATTTTATTTTCCTTTTTTTAAGCTTGCTTAGGTAGTTTAATAATTGTGAGCTATTTAATAGGCTACATTGATGTAAGTGGGTGCATGTGTGTGAGTTGTCAATCCTCTATATGGAAAGTTACCCCACCTTCCTATTTTGGAAGATTTTGGATTGACACCTCACCCCACTCACCTTGCCTATAAATACTCACTCCTTTGCATGTATTTTTTATGGGTTGTTTAATGCATTTTTCCAATATTTGAATTATTATTCTCTCTTGGCTTTTTTATTGATCTCCTGTAGATGAATGCTTGCAGCAAATCTTGGCTCTAACAGATAATTGATAGTGTATTGAAACGTCTAGTGATGTCTTAAGAATTGTGAAGTGCCTCATAGGTATGGGAGTGTCTGGGATGTGTGGTGGTGTTTGATGGGCATATATATGTCTTGTACACCCATGATCATGTCCTTTGTACTTTTGACATAAAAACTTATGACTATCAACACTTGTCCCACATGCTATATAGTACTTGTCAAGTCTTAAAATATGGGGAAAAGATGTCACATATCATTTTATGGACTATATTATTATTCTAGATTAGTGAAACATTTACTATGGTTGTTTTACTTTGAGTAAGTTCCACGTGTGTGAAGGTAATTATCATGAAGTTATATTTGCGTAAATGGGAAAGTTGATTTAAATATTAAATATTATTGATGTGATTATAATGTTTTGCTTTGGCTATGTTTTGGGGAACTAATCTATTGACATCGAGTTTGTTGTTATATGGAGCCTAATTAGACTCAGAGGTTAAATTTACTCCACTTTTATCAGCGCGGTTTCCCCCAAATTATTTAACGAGTCAAGGGGCAGCGCCCCTGGCGCGCTCCCTGTCGTGATACATGGTGGGGTTGAGGGGTAGCACCCTCAAAACCTCAAACAAATTTTATTATTTTATCAAGGCATCAGGAGTTATTTTTTAATTGGCTGACATAAAAAACCCTATTTTTGTAACTAACATAAGGCTTGATAAAAACGGCTAAGGGTTAGGGTTTCCATTGAGATATTGTATTGTAGCTTTTGTAGTGGTATTGAGTTGCAAGGATTGCTGGTTGTAATCAGTTTGATTTACTGGATAATAATATTGGACTCTCTGTTGGTGGATGTAGCCCGAGTTTAGGTGAACCACCTTAAAACTTGTCTCTCACTGTTATTATTTTTGTGTGTTTTTATTCCTCTGTTTAATCTTTATTTGCATTTAATTAATATCTTCTGCATGCAATTCCTAACAAGTGGTATTAGAGTGGGTTGTGTTCGATTATCATCTGTAGGAAGGTCTCACGGTTGAGTGGGAGAAATGGCAGACAAGGGTAAATTGAAGGTAGATAAATTCAATGGGTAGAACTATCAGTTATGGAAGATGCAGATGGTGGATTATCTCTATCAGAAGGATTTATGGAGGCCGTTGGAAGGAATAGTCAAGAAACTAAAAATAATGATTGATGAGAATTAAAATCTTTTGGATAGAAAGACACTGGGAACCATTCGATTGTGTCTGACACCATCTGTGGCATTCAATATAACAAAAGCGAAGACAACAGATGGTCTGATGAAAGCTTTGGCTAAATTGTATGAAAAACCCTTAGAATCAAATAAGGTATTTCTCATGAAGCATTTATTTAATCTGAAAATGATTGACGGTGGATATGTGATAGATCATTTAAATGAGTTTAATATGATTATCAGTTAGTTAACTTCTGTAAAAGTAAGTTTTGATGAAGAGGTGAGGGCTCTCTTGATATTATGTTCTTTGCCAGAAAGATGGAATAGCTTGGTAATGGCTATAAGTAACTCTATCTCTGGTTCAAATACTTTAAAATTTGATGATGTTGTTGGTGCTATCCTTAGCGAGGAAATGCGATGGAAAAGCTTAGGAGGGTCCACATCAGGTAGTGTTTTGAATGCAAAAAGTAGGGGCAGATCAAAGGAGAGAGGAAAAGGTTCTGGAGGTCATGGGAAGTCATGAGGAAAATCAAAGGACAAGAGGTCCCAATGCAAAGGACAAAAAGATTGCTAGTACTATGGAAAATCAGGCCATCTGAAGAAAGCTTATTGGTCTCGGAAGAATAAAGGAGACAAACAAGAAGGCAATAAGGAGGCAAATGTGGTAAGTAATAAATCTAAAGATGATGCTTTGATTCTTTCTTTAGATAATGCTGATGATTCATGGGTTTTAGATTTAGGGGCCTCATTTCATGCTACGCCCCATAGGAGTTATTTTCTTGATTATGTTCAAGGGGATTTTGGGCTGGTTTATTTGGGAGATAACGAACCCTGTCAGATTGTTGGAAAAGGGAAGAATCAAGATTAAGTTGTAGAATGGGAATCATTGGCTACTACAAGAGGTAAAGCACGCTCCAAGGCTAAGTAGGAATTTAATTTCAGCAGGTTAGCTAGCTAATGAAGGTTGCATTATTACATTTACTGATAAAAATTGGAAGGTTTCAAGAGGTGCCTTAATAGTAGCAAAAGGTGTGAAAGTAGGCACCTTATATCTTTATCTAGGTCATATTGTTCCTTCTACTTTAGCTATTGCAGAGAAAAAATAAATAGGTTCACAAACAGTTGCTGCAGGTTCGCAAGAAAAGACCGAAACAGTTGCTGCAGGTTCTGAGACAACACTGTGGCATAACAGACTTGGGCATATGAGTGAAAAAGGTATGAAGGTATTTCATTCTAAGAAAGTTTTACCAGGTCTAAAATATATTAATATGGATTTATGTGAAAGTTATGTGTATGGCAAACAAAAGAGAGTCAATTTTCTCAAGGATGGGAAGCAAAAGAAAGATGAAAAGTTGGAGCTTGTGCATACAAATGTATGGGGACCAGCTCAGGTATCTCACTCGGTGGCTCTCAGTATTATGTTACATTCATAGATGATGCAACTAGGAAGGTTTGGATTTATTTCCTTAGGCAAAAATCTAATGTATTTGAAACATTTAAGAAATGGAGAAGCTTGGTTGAGAATGAGATGGGTAAAAGATTAAAATGTCTTAGATCTGATAATGGTGGTGAGTATTACAGCAAATAATTTGAGGATTATTGTTCCTTTAATGAAATTCGTAGGCAGAAAATGATTATAGGGACTCCATAGGAAAATGGAGTGCCTGAACGCATGAATAGGACAATAATGGAGCGTGCAAGGACCATGAGATTGCATGTTGGGATGCCTTTAAACATGTGGGTAGAGGCTGTCAATACCGCTATATATTTAATTAATAGAGGTCCTTCAGTTCCTTTGGGCTGTGGTATTCCAGAGGAAGCATGGACAGGTAAGAAGGTGAGTTATTATTTTCTCAAAATCTTCAGATGTGAAGCATTTGCACATGTAGATTCTGAAAATAAAACCAAATTAGATGCAAAATCAAAAAAGTGTATCTTCGTTGGATAAGGCATTGATGAATTTGGTTATAGGCTTTTGAGATGTTAAAAATCTAAGAATTGTGAGAAGCAGGGATATTGTATTCAATGAGAAGGTGCTGTACAAAGATCAGTTGCAGCAACATGAGAAGAAAGAAAATGATTATGTGGTGCTAGATGATATTCTAGATAGTGATATTCCAGTGGTTCCTCGTGTTCCACAACAACAACAAGAAATACCACAAACTCTAGTGAATGTTAGACGGTCAACAAGGCTAAGTAGACCTCCTAAAAGGTTTTCTCCCTCTTTGTATTCTATTTTGTTAATAGATGCTGGTGAACCGGAAGAGTATGATGAAGCTATGTAGGTGGATACAAAGGTTCAGTGGGAGCTTGCAATGAAAGAAGAAATGGACTCCTTGCTGAAAAATTAGACTTGGGAATTATGTAAGTTGCTTGCAAGTAAAAATACTTTACCAAACAAATGGGTTTATAGGTTGAAAGAAGGAGATGGAGGTAAGAAAAGATTTAAAGCCAGGTTAGTTGTAAAAGGATTTGCACAAAAAAAAGTATTGATTTTGATGATATTTTTTCTCTGGTTGTTAAGATGACTTCTATTCGTATTGTTTTAAGTATTGTGTTTGTTGAAGATTTGCATTTGGAACAGCTAGATGTGAAAACTACCTTTCTCCATGGTGATTTGGAGGAGGAGATATATATGGAACAGCCCCAAGGATTTGAGATCAAAGGTAAGGAGAAACTAGTGTGCAGATTGAAGAAGAGTTTATATGGCTTGAAACAAGCACCTCGACAATGGTATTTAAAATTTGATAGTTTTATGGCTGAGCAAGGCTACTGTCAGTGTAATTCTAACCATTGTGTTTATTTTAAGAGGTTGGATAATGACAACTATATTATTTTATGTTTATATATTGATGACATGCTTGTAACAGGGTCTAACATGGATCACATAAGAGAGTTAAAACAACAATTAGCATAATCATTTGCTATGAAGGATTTGGGGGCAACAAAACAAATCTTTGGTATAAAAATTTGCAAAGATAGGAAGAACAAAAAATTGACTCTATCTCAGACTGATTATGTTGAAAAGGTGTTGCAGAGATTCCATATGGAGAATGCAAAAACTATCAGCACACCTTTGCCTAGTCATTTAAAATTGACTAAGGAGATGTGTCCTAATACACAATAGGAGGAAGAAAAAATGTCCAAGGTACCATATGCTTCAGTTGTAAGTTTAATGTACGCCATGGTATGCACGAGATTAGATATTGCACATGCTGTAGGAGTTGTAAACAGGTATATGAGTCATCCTGGATTGGAGCATTGGAATGTGGTAAAATGTATTCTCAGATATTTGCAAGGTACATCCAATAAACACTTATGTTTTGAGGTCTCTAATACTGATTTAGCAATTTATGTAAACTCAAATTTGGCAAGGCATATTTATACCAGGCGGAGTACTATATGTTATGTTTTTACTGTAGGTAGGACAACGGTGAGTTAGATCTCCAGATTACAAAAGGTGGTTGCTTTATCCACCATGGAGGCAGAGTATGTAGCTGCAACATAGGCAAGCAATGAGATGATATGGCTGCAATCTTTTATAGAAGAATTGGGCAAACAACATGCTGACAGATATTTGTTTACAGATAGTTAGAGTGCCATACATCTTGCAAAGAATTATGCCTTGCATTCAAAGACCAAACACATACAACTAAGGTATCACTTCATCCGGTCGATGTTGGATGATGGATAGTTACGGTTGGAAAAGATCCATATAGATGAAAATCCAATGGATATGTTTACAAAGATAGTAACAAGGGAGAAGCTGAGCTCCTCTTCAACTTTGGTTGGTCTTCAAGACTGAAAAATAATAAAATCAGAACAACAGAGTCCAGGGTGCTTATTTCTAGTGGGAGCTATAAGATCAACAGTGTTATGATCAATCTCCAAGTGGGAGATGATATGGTGTGGAGTCTGATCAGTCTCCAAGTGGGAGATTGTTGTTATATGGAGCCTAATCAGACTCGAAGGTTAAATTTACCCCACTTTTATCGGCGTGATTTTCCCCCAACTTATTTAACGGGGTCAAGGGGCAGCGCCCTTGGCGCACTCCCTGTCACGTACAGGGCAGGTTCAAGGGGCAGTGCCCCCGAAACCTCAAACGAATTTTATTATTTTATCAAGGCGTCGAGAGTTATTTTTCTATTGGCTGACATAAAAAAACCCTATTTTTGTAATCGACATAAGGCTTGATAAAAATGGCTAAGGGTTAAGGTTTCTGTTGAGATATTGTATTGTAGCATTTGTAGCAGTATTGAGTTGCAAGGATTGCTAGTTGTAATCAGTTTGATTTACTGGATAATAATATTACTCTCTGTCAAGGTGGATGTAGCCTGAGTTTGGGTGAACCACGTTAAAACATGTCTCTCATTGTTATTATTATTGTGTATTTTCATTCCTCTGTTTAATCTTTATTTGCATTTTATTGATGTCTTCTGCATGCAATTCCTAACAGAGTTGAGTGCGAATGAATGCAAGTACTCGTCAAAGACAAGAACATGGTTGAGGTAGAAGTATTCTAGCCACTTGGAAATAATTGTTTAGGATAGTTAACCCTGATGCACTCACACACTCACATAGTCTCATATTGCATTCTTGAATGACTTATTATGCATTATTGTATGGATAATAAATGTGATTGATAGTTAGATACTTAGAAAAATATTATGTTTTAATTGATACAGTAAGTTCATTTCAAATGTATGATTTAGTCATAAATATTAATGTTCTTTTGATTTATATTTAAATTGTGTATTCTATATTTAAATGATGTATTTCATATTATTTAATAATAAATAATAAAATGTTTCTTATTTATATAAATATTATTGTTTGGAAGACAATATCTAAATTAGACTTAAAACAATTATATATATATATACTTCTTATTTTGATTTAAAGTGATTATGTTATTAAAAATAAATAAATGATATTTATAATATGTATTATATTTAGAAATCTCAATAAATAAGAATTAAAAAAAAAAGCTTTTGTCATGTAGTGACAAGAATAAAATAAGTTATTTTATTTTATTTTGAAGGCTTTCGAAAAGCCAAATCTCATGCAATTTAAACAAAAACTGGAGTTATCAAAAAGAGTTCAAAAAAAAAACCTAATTTCCAACGCCAAAAATAAGAGGGGATTTTGAATAAAAGAATTTAAACTCTTGGCAGATAAAAGGACACCATGATTTGTAGCAGAGAAAGTAGATTACAGTTTTCAACAGCGAAAAGGAGAGGAAGGAATAACGACTACAGAAACAAAATCGACCCTTAACAACAAAGTAATCAGGTATTCCTCTTTGAGTTTTCCTTGCCTAAAGTTTGATGTACATTCTTTTAAATTTATAGTTTGTATTAAATTCCTTGGTCGACCTATTTTGATCATTGCTTAAGTTCTTTTGTTTGATTTCCCCCTATGCCTATTAACTTGATTCTTCATTTGTTTTCATGCCCTTTCTTCCATGGTTGATTGACGTTGTCGGGTCTGGTGGTGGATTATTTCCCACAGTTTTTTGGGTAAAATGATTATTTCCTACTCTCCATTTTACAACGTGCTCACGGTCTGGTAAACCCTCCTCGATTTCATGATTTTATCTGATAAATGATGAGGCATCTTGTGGGTTTGACCACATGTGTTGCATAAAATAATGTATTTGTCTGCTTCGACCTTTATCTTAATCACCCATGTGAATTTGGGCATATATCTAAAAACCCATATCTGTACCATATGTCTGCTTAAAATAATGTATTTTTCTGCTTCGACCTTTATCTTAATATCCCATGTGAATTTAGGAATAAATCTGCAAAGCCAACATTTTTCAGCATATATTTGAAAACCCATATTTGTACCATATGTCTGCAGAAAATAATGTATTTGTCTGCTTGGTCTTTTTTTCTTAATAACCAATGTGTATTTGTATGCATTCATATAATTGTATGCTTGGACCTACTGATTGTATGCATTCATATAATTGTATGTTAGGACCTATTGATTGTATGCATTCATATAATTGAATGCTTGGACCTACTGATTGTATTCATTCATATAATTGTATTCTTAATGTCTCAGGATTGTGTTGCCAGCTGAATACAATAGAATACATCTTAATTTTGGAGCTACTTTTGATATGTATATATATGCATGTGATTTCCTGTAGCTTGAATAAATTGCTTCTGTAGCTTTATTAAAACTTTTTAAAACAATTATGTCAATTTTAGAACAGAGACAATTTGATCTTCTGATTATTACCTATGATTATATGATGTGAAAACCCTTTTTAAACTCATATTATGTCTTATTTCAACAAATTACTTTTCTGACAGATGCCAATTCGGCATGGATGATTTCCTGCGATATGTTGAGCTGGCTATTTGATGGTGATAGGAAGTTTAAATATATGATTTTAGAGCATGGGAAGAACTTGCAGAGATTGGAGAATGAGCCAGCGTATATAAGTAATGATGACTTAAGGACGCTTAATAATTTCCTCATTTATTTCATATTCATGATTCTTTATGCCTATAGAGTTAATACTAGAAGAAAACGTAGTGATTTTCCTAAGTGCTATTTCCCTCTGCTCTGTGAGTTTGAAAGTAAGGCAATCATGGGGGGAGACAAATTTCGCACCGAACCCATCTCTTGCAGTGAATTCAAGGATAATGCCATTGTGTGGCATTATTGTAAAGAAGGAGGCATTATTCCTTTCCTCGAATGCCTTAATGGTTACGATGAAAACCTTTCTGTACAGTGTGCCCTATCGTGGGATAACCGCAGAGTTAAAATTGGCAAGATAGGTTTTGAAATTTCTAAGGAAGTCATCGCGATGGCTACTAGCCTTTCTATGAAAGGCACAAAGCTGAAGAGAAAGGCTAAGGTTGCTGACCTCCATAGTCAGAAGCTCTTTCTAGGTGAGGGGGAGGAACTTCTAATTTATTAAGGAGGGTTTGATCGTGCAAAGCTCCCAGAGCCATGGGATGAGATGTGCTACCTTTTGATGAAATATTTCACCCTGCAAGGGCATTTTACCAAGTTCTATAATTATCACCTTCCCCTCCTTAACCACTTTAGGAGAAATGCTCTTATTAGCTTTCCTTTTTATTTGATGTCTTCTTTGGAACACTCTGTTCTCTGTGTGAAAGCTAAATTGGATAGGAAACCCTCTAAGTGTCATGTTCCCCTTCACCAAGGCCTTATCCATCGTCTGTATAAGTTTCATCTTGCCTTGGACCCGCTGAAACCTATTCTTCCAACTATTGTTGAAATCCTTGTGGATACTCCCCCGTTGCTGCTATTCCTGCTGAGGAGCCCAGTTCTACCCCCAACAACTAGAAACTGAAAGGAGTTTCCTTTTCTAAAACCCTGGAGGAGAATAATGAGAAGGACATACATACTCCTACCTCTAAAGGAAGTGTGAAGGGGAAGAAACAAAAATTTAAGGAGATGGTTTCTACTGTGGAAGTCACCGAAGTAAAGGATATAATGGGGGCCCATCAAAATAGTGACAATGAGGGACTTCCGAAAAAAGCTAAAGCTAAAACTGTGGTCAAAGCTAAGAATGAATGTTACTCTTCGGATGTAAGAAGGTCTGGAAGAATTGCTGGTAAATTGGCCCCTCAGGCTAAACTAATTGATTATTCTGAAAGTGACTCTGGGTATTCTACTCAGGGAGATGAACAATCTAAAGGTGATGACATTGAGGTTCATGAGGTTTCAAAGGACACTGCGGGGGTAGAGGAAAAGGAGGATACTGATGGAGGGAATTTTGGACTTGATGATAATGCTCAAGAGGAGGAGAGGGTGACTGTTGAGGAAGCTGAAGAGGCTGCTAAGGAAGAAGGCGACGGTCAGGAGGATGAAATTGCTATTCTTAGAGGCTGTGTGGAATCCTTGGAACAAAAGGTCCAATCTATGAGATGCTTTATCAATGTCATGCTCTGTCGATCGGCTATGCTCAATTTGTCTCTGCTACAGGAGCATGACACCCTTGCCCATGGAGCTGATGAAGAGAAAGTCAAAGTGTTTGACAAGATTTATGAATTTCTAGCTAAAGGCTGGGAGGATGTTTCTCCTTATCTTTGTTTATTTACTTTCTATTTATCTGTTGTTAGACTGCTACTTTTACTATCTACTATTTACCAACTGTTAATGTTGTTTTTGTTGTAGCTAGGTTTGGTGGCTCTTTTTGTTTTTGAGCCTTGCTATTCTTTTTTGGGCTTCTGTTGTAAGGGTTCGGCCCCTGGTTTTTGCTGCCTTATATTATCAAAAACAAATTACTTGAATTATGAAATGGTATTGGGTAAGAAGTAATTAACATTAGCACTCTACAAACCATTAAAACCATGGAAATAAGGTTAAAAAATAAAACCCGATTATAGAAAATATATTTATCTTTGTTGAATGCATGATGTTCTTTATTACTTGCTTGAAAGTGTGTTTTTGAGAGAGATGATTAAAAAGGAATCAGAGATGGAATATAGGTGAAATGGGTTGATATGTTCTTTTTATTTTATTTTTATCATTTTACTTATTTATAGGGGAAATAAAGTAAATTTTTATCTAGGAATGTGTTTGGGTTACTTTTGGGATAAGATGCCAAATGTGGATTATCAGAGATGGCTTTTCCTCTTTTCAAGAATTGAACCGGTTACTATTTGATTTAAATGTTTAGATCTAAATGAACTATCATTGAAAAAGATGAATATTATGTCTAGCAAACTTTATTGATATGTATTTCTGTCACATCGTGTTGTGAGACAATCTGCATTTCATTATTTAAAATTGTACATTAGACATCAGGTTGCATCAGGTGTTCCCACCCACCAGTTGTTTCCAGATAAATAGACATTTCATGTAGGGTTGGGTTTCCTTTGTGTTATGAAGGGATCTGGGGAAGTGTAATTGCTTCATGGTTGGGTGGAAAAGCGCCTGAGCCATGTTCATGTCTCTTGGCTCGCAGGAGACCCATTTGGGTTCATGGTGACTAGAGAGTGTTTTGATTTATTATACTTGTACATATTTATTGTAACTTGTAATCGGATGTATTATGGCATGGAATCCAAGGACTTTGTATATTATTTTTATAGTGTTATCACCTGAATTAAGCATGAGATTTTGTAAGATTTAATGACTTTTATTTATTCATATTTATGAGATTTATCTTTTACTTGTGATGTTGTAATTAAGTGGATTATTTACTTCATTTTACTTTTGTGATGGTTTGAGTACTTTACAAAAGAGGGGTGTAATGAAACAACTTCCACAACAAAGGAATATAATAGAAAATATGTGAAGTCAAGGAAAACAAACAAGGTAGAAAACATTAACAAAATGCATAAATGAACACTTTAATACCTTTGAAATGATCCTCCTCCTTGATAAGGTGGACATAGTGCACCCTTACTCTCTAGCTTCACCCATGGCTTCCAATGTGAAATGCTCTCAAATGCAAATACAAATCACTACAAGCCTAGCTCAAAGGTGGAGAGATGAAAGAGATTTGGCATAATAACATTAATCAAAGATTGGATGATCAAATGGCTTGGGAGAGGTTGTATTTATAGGCATTTTTTGAGGGAGATTTGATCCAATGGTTGAGATTTAATGTAGAGATAAATGAATGAGGATGATTGTAAGATGGAGGGCTTGGATTTGATCAAGAAGATTGGATGGATGGGATTAAATGTGAATTTTTAATTCACATTAGGAAGAGGTGTGCATTAATGAAGTTAGATGAAGGGGATTAGAAGTAAATTTTTAATTCACATGGGGAAGAGCTCTATTAAATGAAGACTAGGACAAATTAGGTGTGTAAGAGCTCATTAAATGGGGTTATAGGACAAATAAGAATGGAATAAATGTTAATTTTTTATTTGGGAGGTGTGGGGATGAGTGTTAAGAGAGGTTTGACCAAACTAATCAAGGAGATTAGTTTAATTAATATGGTTGGAGGAAATTAGTAAGTGGATTAATTAGGGGTTAAAATTAATTAAATAATGATTTATCTAATTAATTTAGGTCTAGGGGTCATGTAGACTAGGGTAGCTAATTAAATAATAGGTATTTAATCAACTAGGTTAGGGGTAGGCTAATTAGTAGGTTGAATTAATCAAATAAATATAATTTATTTAATTAATCGGGTTTAATGAGATGGGGAAATTAACCAAACAAATATTTTCATATTTATTTAATTAATTGGGCTAATGTTAGTAAGTGCAACTATTGAATTAATTAAATTAATTATAATTTAGAGATTAAATGATGAAGAAATGGGTGAATGGATGAAATAATTAATTAAATTGAAATTTAATTAATTAATTAGAGGAGAAATTAATGATATGGGTGATGTCAAATGTTTGTTAGATGGTCAAGACATTTTTAGGTGTCTATAATATGCTACAAATACTTGACAATAATAAGCCACTTCAAGGAGGAAAACCTCCAAAAGTCTCCAAGAACACAATTCGCAATATGATGACCAAATAACACTCGATATCTCCCATATATACCCTACTTATGCCTTGGATATCACCCAAGACAACTTAGATACCAAAATATAACACCTAGGCTGACCTAATTATCTAAAAAAGAATATAATGTTATGTCAGAAAATGTCTCCCTAGACTTTTTCCCTCCTAGGTTTAGCTTCCAGGTCCCTTGTTTTGCATTTTGCATGATCATTTTGACTCCCGGAAGAAAATGGCCTGAAACCCATATCACATGGGCCATGAAGGACAGTGTGGCACTTAATCCTACCTTGGAAAAGGACCTATGGACATAGGCGCTAGCGCCCTTGTCCTACCTATTTCAGGCTGGTCCCAAATTTGAATGTCAGTTTTGTGACCGTTAATTAGGTCCCATGACGACATCTTAAGTTTTAATTACGAAATTCTTAGTGGCAATATGTTTAGTTGCATATATAAGCATGTTTAGGGTTTCATTTGTAAACTAGAAGATGATTGTGAACTTTTGGTGAACTTGTGATTTTAGAGCATTAAAGATATTCATTGTTGCATAGCAAAGCATTATTATTGTGTTTGCGATTGTAGATTTAGCCTCATCTTCTCATGTGTTGAAGATTCTTCATTTATGTGAGATCTAAAACTCCAAGGTGATATCTATTTGTGTTTGAATCATTTATCAATTTGTTTTGCCTCTATTCCACAGGGATACACAATCTTTATTTGAAAACAATGTTTAGAAGACTTGAATGTATCTCTTGGGCTTGACTGAAGCAAGCCTCTAAACACCACAACCCCCAACCACACTCCTTGTGATTGTAGGTTACAGGTGTTACATCTTGGAGGAGTGAAGTTGTAAAGAACATTAACACAGTGTGCATATTCCAGATCTCTGAAGAAAAGCATTGCTCGGACTTGGGCGCCAATGCCAGTGTCCTCCAGGGTTGAAAACACAAATCATTGGGATAGTGACAATCAACATCTGAAGAGGCTTTGACATCCTGAAGAACACCCTACCTTGGACTCAGGTGTAGAAGCATTGGCATTGTTTTGTCATTGATGTCAAGGTTGATGACAGGGATGTTTGAGTTCCATGATGCCATGATGTTGATAAGGTGATATAGTGTTATCCATATATGTTGCTGTGTCATACATGAGATCAGGAGCTTTCATATGGTTTGGTATAGCACGATAGATATTCATGATCTTGACAGGATGTCTTCAAGCTTGGCTCAGGATGGATACTCATTCTCTTGGTTTACTATGGTGTTCATGATATGTATTCTCAGATCTATGAGAATGTTCTTTATGTTGTTCATGGTATATCATGTTGCAGTTGTTACTTGTTCATGCCTTATTTCTATTTGATGTTGATAGCTTGTTGATACTTCAAGTATTCTCCAAAGATCTTCAAAATGTTTTAGTGTCAACTTGATTGCAAGGTGGATTGGGCTTGGTATTGTTGATCAAGTGCAAGTGAGAACTTGTCATGTAGATGCAATGATTAGAGTGAGAGCTTTTCACCTTCAAAGGAGAATTTTGCCATGATGCTTGTCAAGAGGTTTCTTAAGAGGTCTCTCATGATGTTGGTGTTCATAGTTGAGTAGTCATGTTCAAAGAGCATGTATTGATACCTCAGGTGATAGAAGGTGAACAAATGTCTTCATGTACATATGATTGTTAGGATGACCTTCAGGTTGAAATCAAACAAGGTTGCTTTGACACCTTCGTGGCGATGTTGAACAGAGGATGCAAATAGTGAGCAAATTTGCCTTCTTTGTCTTCATGTTTCAAGACCTTCTTGTCCTCATGCTTGACCTGCATATCATGCTTGTATTCATGAATGTCTACATATACCTTCATACTTTGTTTTTGATGTCAATTACCTCTCTGCCAAGATAAGACTTCACTGAAATTTAGTTGGTTTTACTAAAGTTTCTTTTTGTCACTCTTATTAAGTCTTTAAACCCTAAAATCTAGGTTGAAACCCTAACAAGAACCTAATAGGCACTAAGTCTTTAAACCTTCTATAGCCCATCATTCCTTATAAGCACTTTTTGATCTATTTTTAGATTGACTTATAATCACAGGTTAACCTACTTAAACTAACCCATTGAAGGGTTGTTATAACATTCATCTAACTAGCCCTTACCCTTTATTAACTAGTGCTCACCAATAATGTAAAAATTGATTGGGTGCCATTTCCAATCCAAAGGCTCTCATTTGATTCTATTTACCCGTGCATTTACGCATCAACGGTCTCAGTTTGAAAATATTTCAAACCCTAATGGGTATAGGTAAAGTTTAAAATTAACGGGTGGTTTGTGTAACTGGTCCCAAACTTTTGGCTTTTCAGTGTCCAACTGACCTAGAAGGCCAGAAAAATTATGATCTTGGTCTGTGTGATATCTTAAGAGGAGAGGTTTGGATTGATGTGTGATAGGAAGTCAGATCTATCTACCTATATCCAAATTATGTACATTTGTCAAGAATGACAGAGGCTTTGAGCAGATATACAGGATGTGCAATGTATGTAGAGGGCCAAAGATTTAATTCCTGAGATCAGTTTGATGGATTTGGAGTTTTTGTTTATTGTTTTGAGTTTATAAAAGAAATATCTACAAGGTAGTATGAGGTTTTTGTTCTTATGCATGATTTAATGAAGGTTAGTGTATTTTGAAGAATGAAGATGAATTAGGATATGAAGTTAATATTTAGTGCATAAGAGAAACATGAAGGTGTGAATCCTTGAACAAAGAAATGCATTGTTTTGTTGTAGAGGTCTTGGTTTGTCAGAGGGTTATGGTAAAGGATATGATCATGATTTATGAGACATGTGCAACAAATGTGTGCTTAAAAGACATATCTACATAGTCATATGAGTTTGTGTATTCTTGGAGAGACAATGAATTTGAAGGGTGACTTAATGAGTAGAGGATGCAAAATGTTATGATTGTGACAGAGATAAATGTGATGATAAGGGTAAGGTACATGTGTGAATTTGATTTATATGTGATAGAGTTTGCTTGTAGAGTGATATAAGGAGAGATAAGAGGTTGTATGAGCATTGAATTTGATGTGTAGTAGTGAATTAGGGTATCCCCCTGAATTAATTTTCTCTTTCTCATGTTCACATTCAGCCAGTGAAGCATCTTGTAGCTAGTGAGGCTTGTATGGTTAGTGAGACCTGTTTATTGCTAGTGAGGCATGATTTTGTACTTGTCAGTGAGATATTTTGTTTAAGCCATTGAGGCATTTTTAGAGTGGTTTTTCATCCCTATGAGGGTTTTGCACTCATCAAATTGGGTGTTATGTTTATTGTTTGTCTTCATATGTTCATGTGCCCTAATAATTTGTTCTTAAGGATCTTTTCTTTATCATATTTGTGCATATGTGTTTTACAGATCATTGAAGTCTTCCTCTCTCTTTATCTTGCAAGTTAAAAGGTGCAAAAAAATTTAAAAAGTTTATACAACACTGATTCACCCCCCGTCTTAGTGTTGTCCTATACTCCAACAAGTGGTATCAGAGCTAGGTTACGTATAGGAGTCTAGTCGGCTTGGGTAGCTCCTGATAGTGGAGTACCATGGGAAAGAGTAAAAGAAATAGAGAAAAAAAGAAGCCAAACAAAAGGTTGAACATGAAACTTCAGTCAAGTCATGTGATGAATTGTTGCATGAGTCATCCCTAAAAGTTGACACAAAGTGTGATAAAGAAAATGACTCTGTTGCTGAGATTGATGATAAAGAAGAAGACCTCTTTATGGATGAAGATGGATAGGAGTTTGATGAAAATGATTGTGAAGTTGATTTAGAATGAGAACTCTTGTGTGCCTTAGATAATATCAAGCAACTTAAAAAGGAGAATCAGAGATTAGAAGACTAGCTTCAACAAGAAAAAGATTTCAAAGACAAGGTATGTTCAGATTTTGCAAAAAGTTTCTTTTGAGCTTGAAGAAGCAAGAAATTAGATTGTAGACTTAAAAAGTCATGTTGATGAATTTGATAAATTGATTATCAGTCTAAAGGCTGAAATTGAGGAAGCCAAAAGAGTAATTGATGTAACAAAATCTGACCTTGAGGTGAAAAGAATTGAATGTCTGAAATTAGAAGCAAAAATTGTTAATCTAAGAAAAGATTATGAAGATCTCAAGGTTTTGTCCAAGAAATATCAGGAGTTTGAAGAAAGTACAAACAAGTTGAATGATATATTGAGCAAATAAAAGTATTACAAGGACACTAATGGTCTAGGTTATGAAGAAGGAGAGTGTTCCAAACCAAGAAATGCTCCTAGGAAGAAGATAGACCTAAAATTTCACTCTGTTGCACATGAGGTTGAAGCCAAAAAGAAAACTAAAGTTAATGTTGCTGATGATGAAAGAAAAAGCATAAACAAGTCCTCAAGATCTCCATCTATCAGGTAGAATTACTCTCAATTTCATGGTTGTTTCTATACATGTAATGGTTATGGTCATAGGGCTAGAGGTTGTAAAAGAAATGGTTTTGGGTGGAATAAAGAGAAGTTTTTATAGCTAGTTGAATCAGGACTACAATAATGCTTGTTATAATTGTAATAAAATTGGCCACCTAGCAATAAATTGTTGGATGCATGCAAGGTATGTCAATAGATACTCTCACAGATTGACTAGAAGAAACTATCCTTCTCTTGGTCAAAACTACATTACTTTCTGCTATAGGTATAATATGTTTGGGTATAAAGTAAAGCACTGTAGCAGCAATTTGAACAAATCCTCTGAGAACATAAGAGGTAATGCAATGTTCAAGCAAAAGAGGAAATCTATTCAAGTATGGAGAAGAAAGAAAGAGATAGGAAAACAAAACTCTAATCTTGTGCATATTGCACAAGAGACATCTCTATGTGCATAAGAGATAGCATGATCTCAGGGGGAGTGAGTTATTGTTTCCTCTTTTTATCCCCTAGGAAATGACAAAGACTATAGAAGTCTTTGAAGGTTTTTGAAGTGAACGTGCAGTGAAGTTTTGTATCAGACATTAGACAGAGTTAGCTAGTGTTTGGTGATGTCCAAGGTGCAAAGCAAAGTTGATGGTATTTGTCTCATTGCAAGAGATTTGTTATGTTTTGAAATGATCAAAGGTTTCTTCATTCAGTCAATGATGCCAAGTGTTGATGCAAAATAGTGTCTAAGGAAAGATTGATAGCAAAGTATCAAATTTGCGTTCATGATGTTGCAAGGTGCTTGACATTAGTGTCATAATAGCATTCATGGTGACTGTGATGTCAAAGCATAGTGAAAGGACTTGTTATGGAAGAAATAGTGAATGCAAATAAAGTCTTTTGTGAAGTGGTTGTCTCCTTCAGTTATGATAGTGCTTGACACTGTATTTGTGGTGATGGTGACTAACATATTTTTCATTCATATATGGGAATAGTGGTGTTAATGACTATCCTTCTTGACCATTGTCAGTTTGGGTATTGGTATTGCTATATGGTTCATGCTTTTGCGGTTGATATTTGGTATTTCAACATGGTGTATGATATCATGCTTCAGTATTCATGCTTCTATAGTATTATTTTATATATATGTGCAAGTATAAAATGGCTGTCAGGAATGCAGGACAGTGCTAAGGATAGTGATGACTTGATGCTCAGTGAGAAGCATGTATATCAGTCACAATGGTCATCCCTTGCCTCATGAATTTGATGTGTTTGTACTTTAACTGTTCACAGTGCATTGATAATAATTACAATGTTTTGTGTTGATAGATATGACATCCATCTATGACAATGCAGTGTTTAAGTATCAACTTTGAAGTAATATAACCATTTCTCTTAGTACAATGATTAGACAAATGCAAGAAGGATATTAACAGTTATATATCTTCAACTTTGATATGCACTTTGTCAAAGCTTTGAAATGCATGTTAATGGATAATGTGGTAGAGGGACAGAACAAGGCAGTGCTCTTTGTCATAGGATAGTGATTTTTTTTGTAAATCTTTGTAGTATAGTGACATGATTCTTGTTGGAGCAATGCGTTTCTTTGATACATTGGTGTTAGTCTTGTATCGATCAGTGCAGTAAAGACATGAATTTGTTTAAAATAGATGATTGTATTTATGTCATGAGATTGATGGTGGTATCAGACTTGAAGTTGATAGCAGTAATTCTCCTTGTAGCAATCCTCTTTAGATGACATGTCTATTGCAGTCCTCTTTGGAAGTAGTTTGTGCCTCTAAGAGGTGGAGATTTGGAGTCTTCTTACTGGACTCTTGTTGTTTAAGTTGTTGCAGGACTTGATGGTGCTAGTTGCTTGATGATACAATGATCTTGTTTGTAGGTATAAACTTGATGGTGCAATTTGAATCCTCTACTCTCAAGATGCAGGTGACAACAAACTAGGTTGATGTTGCATGATGACATGGAATTCATAAAAAATATTATTTGGTTGACATGAATGCAGTTTGAAGATATGACAAGATAGTATAAATCAAGTTTGTTGATTTTACATCAAACTAAGAGGGATAAATGTTGTAATTGCAAGCATTAAGGACAAGACTGTCACAGTATTTTCAAGTTGTGATTTATTGAGATAAAATTTGGAAGAAGTTTAGTTTTGACTGATTGACCAAGGACAACAATAAGATAGTGCAATTGTTGCCAGTTTCTTGTCGTTGAATTGTACTGGAAGATCAGTTGATGATGATGATAGAGGTATGAAGCAATGATTTATCATCAAATAATGTGCTCTTTTGTAAAGTTTTTTATGTAGAGGTACACAAAATATTCTTGGTCAGTTTTACAATTGTTTCAGAATACTAAGATAATATGGCACCTACTGATTTGATATTCTTATATCACTACAAATGGAATATAGAAAGTGTGATCAGAATAATTGTTATGATAGTGTGGAAGCTCATTGTAAGGGGGAGAAGTTCTGAGTATGTGGATATCATGACAACACACAATGTTCAATATATCATACAATGTGACAGTGACATTCAATACTGATTAGCAAACAAAAGTGTGACAATGATACACTATAATGTGTGACCATTGCATACAATGTAAACCTCAATGTAGTTGTACCAGTGTTTGGATTGCGTCACAATGTTGGCAATGTGCATGGTGTTGACTGTCATTTTTTTGCATTATACGCTTTGACAGAGTACTTACTCATATAATTGGTTAATGACACCTTGATGATAGTGGCACTTTCATATTTTGCTGTGATTATGGATCTTGTAGGTCCCTTTGTCATTGTTGTCAAAGGGGGAGTAATAAGGTGCAAACTTGGAAATTGTTGACATCAATGCCAAAGGGGGAGATTGTAGAAGCATTAGCATTGTTTTGTCATTGATGTCAAGGTTGATGATAGGGATGTTTGAGTTCCATGATGCCATGATGTTGATAAGTGATATAGTGTTATCTATATATGTTGCTATGTATCATACATGAGATTAGGAGCTTTCATATGGTTTGGTGTAGAAGGATGGATATTCATACTCTTGACAGGATGACTTCAAGCTTGTCTTAGGATGGATACTCATGCTCTTGGTTTACTATGGTGTTCATGATATGTATTCTCAGATCTATGAGAATGTTCTTTATGTTGTTCATGGTATATCATGTTGCAGTTGTTACTTGTTCATGCCTTGTTTCTATTTGATGTTGATAGCTTGTTGATACTTCAAGTATTCTCCAAAGATCTTCAAAAGCTTTCAGTGTCAGCTTGACTGCAAAGTGGATTGGGTTTGGTATTGTTGATCAAGTGCAAGTGAGAACTTGTCATGTAGATGTAATGATCAGAGTGAGAGCTTGTCATCTTCAAAGGAGAATTTTGCCATGATGCTTGTCAAGACGTTTCTCAAGAGGTCTCTCATGATGGTGGTGTTCACAGTTAAGTAGTCATGTTCAAAGAGCATGTATTGGTACCTCAGGTGATAGAAGGTGAACAAATGTCTTCAAGTACATATGATTGTTAGGATGACCTTTAGGTTGAAATCAAACAAGGTTGCTTTGAGACCCTCATGGTGGTGTTGAACAGAAGATGCAAATACTGAGCAAAATTGCCTTCTTTGTCTTCATGTTTCAAGACCTTCTTGTCCTCATGCTTGATCTGCATATCATGCTTGTCTTTATGAATGTCTGCATATACCTTCATACTTTGTTTTTGATGTCAATTACTTCTCTGCCAAGATAAGCCTTCACTAAAATTTAGTTGGTTTTACTAGGGTTTCTTTTTGTCACTCTTATTAAGTCTTTAAACCCTAAAATCTAGGATGAAACCCTAACAAGAACCTAATAGGCACTAAGTCTTTAAACCTTCTATAACCCATCATTCCTTATAAGCACTTTTTGATCTATTCTTAGATTGACTTATAATCATAGGTTAACCTACTTAAACTAACCCATTGAAGGGTTGTTATAACATTCATCTGACCGACCCTTCCCCTTTATTAATTGGTGCTCACCAGTAATGTAAAAAGTGATTAGGCGCCATTTCCAATCCAAAGGCTCTCATTTGATTCTATTTACCTGCGCATTTGCACATCAACGGTCTCAGTTTGAAAATATTTTAAACCCTAACAAGTATAGGTAAAGTTTAAAATTGACGAGTGGTTTTTGTAACTGACCCCAAACTTTTGGCTTTTCAGTTTCCAACTGACCTAGAAGGCCAAAAAAATTATGATCTCAGTTTTTGTGATATATTAAGAGGAGAGGTTTGGATTGATGTGTGACAGGAAGTGATATCTATCTAGCTATATCCAAATTGTGTAGATTTGTCAAGAATGACAGAGGCTTTGAGCAGATATACAGGATGTGCAATGTATGTAGAGGGCCAAAGAGTTAATTCCTGAGATCAATTTGATGGATTTGGAGTTTTTGTTTATTGTTTTGAGTTTATAAAAGAAATATCTACAAGGTAGTATGAGGTTTTTGTTCTTATACAGGATTTAATGAAGGTTAGTGTATTTTGAAGAATGAAGATGAATTAGGATATGAAGTTAATATTCAGTGCATAAGAGAAACATGCAGGTGTGAATCCTTGAAAAGAGAAATGCATTGTTTTGTTGCAAAGGTCTTGGTTTGTCAGAGGGTTATGGTAAAGGATATGATCATGATTTATGAGACATGTGTAGAAAATGTGTGCTTAAAAGACATATCTACATAGTCATATGAGTTTCTGTATTCTTGGAGAGACAATGAATTTGAAGGGTGACTTAACGAGCAGAGGATGTAGAATGTTATGCTTGTGACAGAGATAAATGTGATGATAAGGGTAAAGTACATGTGTGAATTTGATTTAAATGTGATAGAGTTTGTTTGTAGAGTGATAAAAGGAGAGATAAGAGGTTGTATGAGCATTGAAGTTGATGTGTAGTAGTGAATCAGGGTATCCCCCTAAATTGATTTTCTCTTTCTCATGTTCACATTCAGCCAGTGAGGCATCTTGTACCCAGTGAGGCTTGTATGGTCAGTGAGACCTGTTTGTTACCAGTGAGGCATGATTTTGTACTTGTCAGTGAGACATTTTGTTTAAGCCAGTGAGACATTTTAGAGTGGTTTTTCATCCCTATGAGGGTTTTCCACTCATCAAATCAGGTGTTATGTTTCTTGTTTGTCTTCATATGTTCATGTGCCCTAATAATTTGTTCTTAAAGATCTCTTCATTATCATATTTGTGCACACATGTTTAACAAATCATTGAAGTCTTCCTCTCTCTTTATCTTGCAAGTTAAAAGGTGCAAAATGTTTTAAAATTTTTATACAACATTGATTCACCCCCTCTCAGTGTTGTCCTATACTCCAACATCAGGCACTAGTGCCAGTGTCCTCCGCATCTCCCCAGACATAAACAAAAAATACAGTGATCATCAGTGTCAGAAGGAGATTAGGATTCCATAAAGAAAACACCACCTTGGACATGGACGCTAATGTCAGTGTCCTTGATTATTCCACATCTCAAAATTTAAAAAACGGTCAGTAACTCATCTCTGCCTACTACCTTAGTCTGCAAGCATTTGTTGTAATTCATCATTTTACTTATTGTTTTACATAATTAGGGTTTTAAGGGTATTTGAGCATTAAATTGATACATTAATTGACAATCTCTAAATTTCCACATCATTCCAAATGACAGCCTAACCTGTAGGTGAATCCTCTTGTAAAAGTGTGATTCAACTTGGTTGATATGTCCTTGAATGTTTGTAGTGAAAGAAGGATTTAACTCTTTTATCATCAACCCCTCTTTTTCATAAAAAAACATTTTGGTGAACCTGTGTTTATTTGAATTTTGCACCTTATTGAGTGTTGTACTTTAGATTTGCATTCATTCATTTTACTGCATTTGAAAATTTAAAAAAAATTGAAAAAATTGAAAAAATTAGCATCTTAGGTTTACATTTTGGCATAATTTGCATTAATTTAATTTAATTCCATTTAATTTCTATTATCTTCATTAGATGTGATTTAAATTGTAGAAATCCATCTTATTTTAATCATTTACATTGCATTTTCATGCTTAATTTGTTAAAAATTGCTTGAAATTGTGCATTTTCATAAAAACCTAGTTTTGCATTATCTAGGGTTTGTAGTTAAAATCTTGTTTTAGATTTTACTACTCTTTTTAAACACTCATTTGTGATTGATTTCTAATTGTAGTGTTTCATCATAGTGTCTTTTTGCAAAAATTCATGTCTAGGGTTTGAAAACCTTGAATTTTCACCAGATTTGGTCTTGTCGTCTCTCTAGAATTGCATTATAGGCGTGTTGTGAAGGATATTATTGCATTATTGGATTGATATTCAACTTATTATTTGCACCTATATAAGCACTAAGAGTGAAATCAATATCTTTGGGATACTACAATCCAAGTCTGAAGTGCCTTTCAAATATCTCATAATCCTCTTGACTGCCATCACATTTGACTCTTTGGGTTCTTCTTGAAATCTTGCCACAAGACAGATTGCATGCATTATGTCAGGTCTGATATGGGTTAGATAGAGTAGTCCTCCAATCATAGACCTATATTTTTTTTGATTAGTCTTAGGTGATTCATCATTCTTGCTCAACTTGCAACCAGTTACCATAAGAGTACATACTGGCTTAGAATCCTCCACTCCAAACTTCTTCAACAATTCTTTCACATACTTGTACTAAGAAATGAAAATTCCTTTTTCTGATTGAGTAATCTGTAGTCCTAAAAAGAAATTCATTTCACCAAACATAGTCATCTCAAATTCTTTTTTCATTTCCTCTGCAAATCTTTTACACATACCTTCATTGCCTCCAAAGATAATATCATCAACAAATACTACAACAATTAGAATTTGATCATCATTGATTTTGAAATAGAGATTGATGTCAGTAGTACCTCTATTGAACCCTAATTGCAACAAATACTTGTCCAATCTTTACTAAACTTATCTTTACCAAGTTGTCAAAATTGATATGACACATCCTTCTATGCCACAACCAACTCTCATATGTCTGAACCAACAAACAACTATCATTAATTCCTCTCAAATGATAAATATCACCTCTAGTCTTCTTACCAGTTGCAATCATTGTTCTAGAGCTTTCCATGATCTCGCATGCATTGTCCTTGAAACTCAGATCATACCCTTTATCACACATCTGGCTAACACTTAAAAGATTATGCTTTAGGCCCTTGACATATATAACATCATTTGTATTGTACTTGCCATAAAAAGAAATAGATGCTCTTCCACAGATCTTACCAGCTGCATTATTTCTAAACCTAACCAGTCCTCCATCATACTTTTCCAAACTTACAAACTTACTTTTATCACTAGTCATGTGATGTGAGCATCCACTATCAATAATCCATTCATCCTTATCCTTCTCAACCTAAACAGACAAAGCACTCTCTTCCACTAGCTTTTTTTCCTTCACACAACTAGCAGGATTAGTAGACATATGTTCTTCTTTAATGGCAATAAACAAGTATTCATTTGCACTAGTATTGGCATCATCAAACTCATCATCTGTTACACCATCATCATCAAGATCTTTGACAATGTAGCATTTCTTCATGACTCTAGGTCTACTCTAAAATTTCTTCTTACCTCTCTCAATTCTCTCTAGACCCCTGGAAGCATAGTGGCCAATCTTACCACAAGAAAAGCATTTGAACGGTAACTTGCCTTTGAACTTACTGGTACCTCTTTGCATTTTATCCACCAAGTTGGCTTCAATCTCATCAAGATCATCATCAGATTCCACAACATATTTTTGAGCTCTTGAAGTCTTTTCTAAAGTGCTGGCTTTGAAAGCAGTCTCAGTCTTCGGCAAGGCATCACCAAACTCTCTCATTTCAAAAGCTGTAAGCTTTCTGAGCAACTGATCGTTTGAAATATTTTGCACACTCATAACCTCTTCAATTGCTGCCACGTTATGACTATAGGATTTAGGTAATGACCTAAGAATCTTCAGCACACATTCTCATCAATAGTTCCTCCAAGACCTTCGATTCCATTGACAATTTCATCAACTTTCTGCATGTAGATAGTTATGTTTTCATCTTCACTCATCTTCAGGGTTTCATATCTTGCCTTTAGGTTTTGTAGTTTGGCACTTTTTACAGAATCATCTCCTTTATATAAACTTTTCAACTTTTCCTAGATCTCATGAGCAGTCTCCAAATCCATAACTTTTACCAACTTAGTGTTAGATAAGACATTTAACAGAGCATCTCTAGCTTTTCCATTTTGTTACATCGCCAAACTTCAAACTAGATTTAATCAATAACTTGACATGGTAATCAGGAGGATTAGCCATAGTTAATTGATTTGATATTGTGGAAATATCTAATCTAACTTTTGATTAAGAAGGAGAAATAAATGTTAAATAGTTTTAAATGATTCTTGATTAAGAGATTTGATAATAATGCACTGATTGTAATCTTGTGGTCCTGAGTGTGACAAAAGAAACAAATGTCCTTCGAAGAAGGAAGGAGAGTATCATTGGTGCAGGAGCACCTAGAAAATCATGTTTTCTTTTGTAATAAGGTCTATTTGACCAATGCATTTTCATTTTAGTTGTCTCTAGGTCCTTCAGGACCTATAACCCATTTTGTGAGTCCTAAGTAACTTAAAACACACTTTTGTCATATTGTATTCACGTAGTGCCAAAACAGGGCAGTAGGACAGTTTGAGGTAGTTGGATCGGTTGGTCTCCCAACTGTTTGCATCAGTTGGTTTTCCAACTACTAGCAGGTTGATTTGATAAAAACCAAAGGAAGGAACTACCAAAGAGAGGGGAAGAAGAAATGTGAACGTAATCGTGCATTGTTCTGAAGAGAAATAAAATCGTTTTGTTTTGTCAATCTAGTTTATGTTTTCTATAACTGTAGATTTCTGTTCGAAGTGTAGTTCTTTCTGTGCATTCCATTGTTACAATATGCCGACGTGAAGCATTCCACTGGTATGATTCCTGTCGAGATCAGTGGAATGGCTTCATTGTACAGTATTTGTTTTTGTTTTTGTTTTGTTCTTGTGTCCGACGGTGCAGAGGACCCAGACAGAGTGTTTTGCATAGTAGGTCGACCTAGCATCTCCATGTACTAGGGTTCGGTTGAAGAGGGAGAAAGTAAATTGTGCATCGGCGTATCGTTGGGACTCAAATCAAGTTCACCGAAGGTTGAAGTCAGGCCGAAGAGTGGTTGGCCCATCGGCGTATCAGCGAAGCAAATTCTAACGTGGCTGATAGTAATTGTCTTGCCAACAGGCAAGAAGCGTAGAGCATTGAACCTCACATTGGAGTGACTAAGACTTCGGGAAGATAAGTTGGAAAGTGTTGCCGAATACAAAAGGTTCAACGGTTCAAAAGGTTCAACAGTCAAAAGGTTCAATGGTTCAAAGGTTCAAAAGGTTCAACGGTTCAAAAGGTTCAAAGGTTCAAAGATCTGTTTGCCGAGCCTAGAAACAGTGCCAAAAGGTTCAAGAGTTCAAAAGTTCAACTATTGAAAAAAATTGTCCGTTCCCCTTGTGCGCTTCCCGCTGTTGCGCTCCTCATCATATTGGTATCAAAGCTAGGTTTGAAGATCACTTGAGTGGTGTGGTCTTGGTGTATGTCAAATAAGGAAAGTGAAGCATAGGCTAACATGATGCCTCCTAAAAGCATGTCACAAGATGCAGTGAAGAAATTGATCGAAGATATGTTTGAGTCCAAGCTCGAGGAATTGAAAAGAACCAAGGGTAAGGATAGGGAAGATGAAAGTGACAGCGATGAAGATACAGAAATTGAGGGAACCAATAAGAGGACAGAGGAGACACTAGCAGACTAGAGGGCATTTGTAGATGCTTTGAAGTCAGTCAATAGGGACACCATGGATGGGTTACCTATGTATGGTGGATGTATGGAAGTTGAAGAGGTGATTGATTGGATTGAGGCATTGAACAATCATTTCGAATACAAAGAAGTCCCTGATCATAAGAGGGTTAAATTAGCAAAGAAAAGATTGAAGGGATCCACTCTTGCATGGTGGAATTATGAGCAAGGAGAGAGAGTCAAGGAGGGGAAGAATATGATAACCTCCTGGGAAAGGATGAAGACCAAAATCAAAGCACAATTCTTACCTCTGGACTATAATGTGCAGATGTATAAGAAATTGCAGAACCTTAGACAGAGAGACCTTGATGTGAATGCATACACACAAGAGTTTCATAAACTCAGTCTTAGATCAAAGAGACAAGAAGAAGAGTCATAGAAGGTGGCAATGTATCTGAATGGCCTAAGGATGAACATCCAAGATGAGATTAGCATCTTAGCACCAGAAACAGTGAACAAGTGTTTCCAAATGGCCTTAAGGGCTGAAGAGAAGATAAAGAGAAAGAGTGAGCAAAATAATAGAGGTAGAGGAGGAAGAAGTTTTAGAGGCAGAGACAGTTTTGGAGGAAGAAGTCCTAACTAGAGGCCTAGTGGTGAGTCTAGCCAAGAAGAGCAAGTTGGAGACTCAAGTAGCAGAGGAGGCTATCGAGGAAGAATGCCTAATGGAAGAGGTGGGATAAATGGATCAGGTAGACGATCCAAGTTCTCCAATATGAGATGTTATAACTACAATCAGATAGGGCACCCAGCATACAAGTGTCCAGAGAAGGCCTCAACTTCTCATGGTGGTGAGAAGAGAACCACTCTGATTCAAAAAGATGCAAGGAGTGTGACATCTCCTGAAGTGAATCTAGCATCAGAAATGGGAGAAAATCTGATGATCAAGAGGACGCTGCTCAAGGAACTAGTGCAGACTGAACCATCTCAAAGAAGGGCTTTGTTTAGAATCAATTGCAAGATCCAAGGTAAGGTTTGTAAAGTTATTATTGACTCTGGTTCTACTGATAATATCATATCTTTGGAAGCAGTGAATAAGTTGAAGTTAGAAAGGATACCCCATAGCAGTCCATATAAAGTCAGTTGGTTGAATAAGGGGCAGCACATACTCATCAATGAACAAGCATGGGTAGAATTTAGCATTGGGGGGTATAAAGATAAAATCTTGTGTGACATCCTTCCAATGGATGCATGCCATCTTTTGTTAGGCAGACCATGGCAGTTTGATAGAAAGGCTCATCATGTTGGAGAAAAGAATGCTTACTCATTCCAAAAGGATGGTGTAACTTATAGGATATAGTCATTGATAGAAGGGGATCCACAGCCTGTATGATCTAGTGTAATGTTGGTTGGAGAAAAAGAATTCATGGATACACTAAAGGAAGGTAGTGGAGTAGGTTTTGCTTTGATTGTGAAGCCTAAGGGGGAAAAGAAGGAAAATGTGAGAGAAGTAGGGCCTAAGGAGGTCAGAGATTTGCTTGAGAGTTACAAAGGAGTGATTGCAAAAGATATACCTGATTCCCTACCACCTGTTAGAGACATTAGCCATCAGATAGACCTCATACCCGGAGCAGTACTCCCTAATAAGGCAACATATAAAATGACCCCTCAGCAGAATGAAGAGATAGCAAATCAAATTCAAGAACTCCTAAACAAAGGACTGATAAGGAAGAGCCTTAGCCCATGTGCAGTACCTACTGTTTTAGCCCCAAAGAAAGATGGGAAATGGAGGCTTTGCACCGATTCTAGGGCCATCAATATGATAACCATTAGGTATAGGTTTCCTATTCCTAGAATAGAAGATCTAATGGATTATTTGGGAGGGGCTACTTACTTCTCCAAGATAGACTTAAAGAGTGGGTATCGCCAGATAAGGATAAGAGAGGGGGATGAATGGAAGACATCATTCAAAACCAATGAAGGGTTGTATGAGTGGCTTGTGATGCCTTTTGGTCTTTCAAATGCCCCTAGTACTTTTATGAGACTAATGAATGATGTGTTGCAAGAATTCATAGGGAAATTTGTGGTAGTCTACCTTGATGATATCTTGGTGTTCAGTAAGAGCAAGGAAGAACACTTGAAACATTTGGGGATAGTCTTGAAGAGGCTGCAAGATCAGAAGCTAATGATAAACTTGGAAAAGTGTGACTTCATGAAACAAGAATTGGTGTACCTAGGTTTTGTCATCTCTAAGGGTGATTTGAAAATGGATCCTTCCAAGGTAGAGGCTATTTTGAATTGGCCTACACCTAGGACAGCAGGAGAGGTCAGAAGTTTTCATGGCTTGGCCATATTTTACAGAAAATTTATTAAGAACTACAGTGATATTTGTGCACCTATGTTGGAGACCATCAAGGGTGGCGGTAAGGTGAAATTTGTGTGGACAAAAGAGGTAGACCAAAGTTTTGAAAGTCTGAAGCAGAAAGTTGCCAAGTATCCTATCTTAGTACTTCCTAATTTCAATAAGGTTTTTACCATTGAATGTGATGCAAGTGGGCTGGCCATAGGGGCAGTGTTGAGTCAAGAAGGCAAACCAGTGGCCTTTTTCAGTGAAAAATTGAATGAAGCTAAGAGCAAGTACTCCTCTTATGATTTAGAGTTGTATGCCATGGTACAAGCTCTGAAAAAGTGGAGGCACTACTTGCTTCCTAAAGAATTTATTGTATACACTGACAATCATGCTCTCAGTTTTTTGAATGGATAGGAAAAGCTCAGTCATAGACACATGAAGTGGGTGGAAAGTCTTCAAGTATACACCTTCATCATCAAACATAAGAAAGGGATAACCAATAAAGTTGCTGATGCCTTAAGCAGAAGGGTGTTGATAGTGCAAGAAGTGCAGCTACAAAGCATGGGTTTTGAGGCACTCAAAGGATTGTCTGAAGAGGACCAAGATTTCAAGGAGATTTACAAGGTATGTAGTGAGTTTGCCAATGCTTTCCACAGTGAATTTTTAGATTATACATTGTAGGATGGACTTGTTGTGATGTTCACAACACGCCCCATTATGCTCCTTAGCAAAATGGGGACCCCTGCTGATGTCTTGCTTTTTGCTTCTGCTTGTGTTTTTTCTGCTTCCTGGCGGTCTGGTAAAAATGAAGGTCAGGTGCATCATCATCATGATATTGCATAAAGTAGGTCATCATCATGAGGTCTGTTTGTCAAAGTTCATATTTTGTTTCTGTGACCTCATATTTTGAAAGAGCTTGAAATTTCATGCAGGTTTGCCTTTTACTTCACTTGAAAATTCGTCCATATGTGGAAGTTATGCACGGTCAAAGTCTCGGTCAAACCTGATATTCGCAGGAGATCATCATCATTTTTTATTCTAAGTCATGTTGACAGGATCATCATGATCTTCGCATTATGCAGCATCATGATATCTTTTAGGAAGGTCATATTATAAATTCGGTTTTGCTGAAGGGCATCATCATCATCATATTTGAAACCCCCCCCCGATAATATCCTGAGGTTCATTTATCATGATGATGTCAACTTTAAGTCAAGGTAAGTTCCCCCCCGTCGAGCGGCCTTTTTATCGCAAGCATCATCATGATATCCTTGCATCGCCTGATCTTAAAATATCATGCTGATGGTGTAGGATCACCCTGACTTGACAAACTTCACCTTCGGCATATTTGCATGTGCATGCTATAAACCTATCGCAAAGTCATCATCATGATATTTGCTGAACTTCGAAATATGATGATGACGGCTTCTTGATCATCATCCTGATCTTTCACAGAACATTCGCTGAAATTCGCTTAGTAATGAAGACGTCATCATGATTTTCGAAGGAGGATCATCATCTTCATATCCTCCTGATATCCGTTTGCCGAAACATCATGATGATCACCCTATCTATTCAGAAGAGGTGGTCGATATTGCATTTCTTAAACAGCATCATCATATTTTGCAATATCACCCTAGCACATTTATCATGATGACCTTAACTCACCCTTGTGCTTCGAAGACGATTTATCATGATGACGTCATCATGATAAATCGATGAGGAGGGTCATCATCATCATTTTTATCCTGTCCTGTTAACAACATCATCATCATGATCTTGTTTGTGCGCCCGATATTTCGCCAAGTCCTCCTGCCGATGAAATACAACCTTTTGCAAGTATCCTAATGATCCTCATCATGATCATTTTTTCCCTTCGACAGGATATTTCTCAAACATGATCCGGTTGGCAAATTATCATGATGACGTCATGTTCAAATTTAACGAAGGCTCCGGATATCATGATGACGTCATCCCGATCTGAATAACGAAGAGGTAAATATCCTGATCATCATCATCATCATTTTCTTTCTTTCAGCAGGATATTTTCCAAGACCCGATCCGTCTCCCGAATATGATGATGATGTCTTATTCTTTGTTCGACAGAAGCTAATATCCTGATGATCAGCATCATCATTTTTTCTTTCAACAGGATATATTTTCCAAGCACGATCCGGTTCCCGATTATCATGATGACGTTCTATTCCAAGTTCGACATACGCCCCAAGTATGATGATGATCTTCATCATGCTGATTTTTCTCGAGAGGGTTGCCTTGGCCGCAAAAGGGTCATATTATGCTCATCATCCTGATCATGCTCCTTGGGTGACCCGATATCACAATTATCCCCCTGATCTTAACCGGATATGACGATGACGTCATCCTTAGCATTTTCATGAATCCCGAATATCATGATGACGTCACCATCATCTTCCTTTCCTCGGCAGCATGATTATAGTCGCATCCTCCTCCATTTCTCCTTCATCATCATGATGATGTTGTAGTTCTTTTCTCCAGTGTGCAGAAGCGAATATCATGATGCTGAGGTATATCGACCAACATGTTTTTTTTGACGCACCGACAGCGAATATCATGCCGATGGGCGGGAAATGAAGCGGTGCAGTTTTAAAGTGTTTTTTTGGCGCCTCTGACATTTTTTCAGTCAGCGATGGTTGACCCATCAATTTTGAGCAGCTTGGGCGCATTTTTGACGCGTTTTGAGCGGATTATGGATCTGATCTCCTATCTTGCGCTGTCACCTGTATTTAAACGCTTATTTTAATTTTCATGCTGTTTTGTGATAAATGGAATACTTATTGCCTGTCTTGTCTTGCAGGCTTGCAGTTGAGGAAGCAGCTGGAAAGTCAATGCAGTAACTTCATGGAGGCAGAGGATCTGATCTCAGGAGCAAGAAGATAGAGATGAAATGCAAAAGTCAAAGCCATTCAAGTGAAGAGGAAGGTCGCAGCTGAAGATATTATTGCAAAAGACAAACAGAAGTTATTGCCCAGCTGCTGGAACTTCTCAGAAGGGGCAATATTTCGCCCAGATTTGACCACAGCTCAGAGATATTTTTGAGAACTGGTTCACCTGCATTTATTGCTGTAACTAGAGGTTTGAACCAGGGGGTCAGTTAGGTTTTTTTGCTGTAGTGAGGACAATCATGATGTTATATATTGTGCCTCTCTACACTGTAATACTTTACAACAGGGGCTACATAACAGAGATTCTAGGAAAATACAGCAAGATAGCTTAGCATAGTTTAGAAGTAGAAGGAGGTCGCCTGTTTGTCTGCAGTAAGGTGCGCGTGGAATGTCTGGCTGCCTTACTGTATCTGTAAAGCTTGTAAGTTCTCTGTAGTATGATCAATGAAACTAAGAGTCATTCTTACATTGTAAATCATGTATGGCTATTCGTTTCTAATGCAATAGAATCTGGAGTTCTGCATCTATCTTCTGAGTGTTCTCCTGTTCTTCTTTGTGTTTTGAAATATCTTCTTTGAGAGCTTGCAATTTTAAATGTATGTTTGTGAAAATGCTCAGGACTTACATTTAAGGTTTTTACTGTGGATTTGATCAGATTACTGTGGTATTTACATAGTGGATAACAGAAACAATTAGATCCTTCTGTAGATTAGATGAAGTGTAGATTAGATCTCTCTAACTTTTCCCAACCCATCTGAAATATTTAGCTGAACACGCAGAAATCTAAAGGAAATTGTCTCAAATTTGAAGAAGCATGCAAAACAGAGTCTAAGTAGACAGTTTTCATAAGTGCATGAAGAAGGAAGCTTCATAAATCCAAGAAAAAACCATCTGAAACTTGCAGCACAGTAGCACCTTTATGCAAAGGAATGAAGAGTATTGACATATCTCATGACCTCTTTGCATATTCTTAGGCCAGTAAACCACAGAACAAACCTAAACTACGTAAGGCCCCTTGAACATTACAGCTTCACATTGACCAACTGAACTTGACCAACCGAACCATTGTAGACTTGGGATTAGTTGAATCACCAAATGATTCCTTCTTGTCTTTCAAGTATAGTTACAGTTCATGTCATGTGAATTTTAACTTATTGTTATGATTGCATCAAAAAGTCATCAACAGGACTTTTGTTTAAAGGGAGTCAACTATGTATCCCTAAGTGTTCAATGAGGGATAATATAGTGAAGGAGAAACATACTGGTGGTTTAGGAGGACATTTTGGGCTCAATAAGACCTTAGATCTAGTAAGAAGATTTTACTTTTGGCTAAAGATGCAATCTGATATCAGAAGGTTTGTTGAGAGTTGTAAGGTATGCTAAAGAGCAAAAGGGGTCTCAACCAATGCAGGACTATACCAACCTTTGCCCATACCAGACAGACCTTGGGAAAGTTTGAGTATGGATTTTGTGATGGGATTGCCCAAGACAAGGATAGGTTGTCATAGTGTGTTTGTTGTGGTAGATAGATTCAGCAAAATGGTGCATTTTATCCTTGTAAAACCACCAATGATGCTAGCTACATTGTAGGTTTGTTCTTTAAAGATATTGTCAAGATTCATGGATTGCCTTTGAGTATTGTGTCTGACAGAGATAGTAAATTTGTGGGATATTTTTGGAGAACCTTGTGGAAAAGATTGGGTACAAATTTCTCCTTTAGTTCAGCCTATCATCCTTAGACTGATGGCCAAACTAAGGTTGTGAATAGGTCATTAGGCAATCTACTGAGATGTTTGACAAGAGAACATGGAGGTAGTTGGGATATGGTACTCCCACAAGCCGAATATGCCTATAATGATTCTACAAACAGAAGTATAGGTCTAAGTCCTTTTGAAGTTGTCTATGGTAGTCATCCTAGAGGAATTTTTGAATTGAGAGATGTTCAAGGTTTGGACAAAAGGAGTGGACATGTTGATACATTTGCAGAGGCTATGAAAGAGATCCATCAACAAGTCAAAGATACTCTACACAAGAATAGTTAGAAGATCAAGGCTAGAGTGGATCAAAGGAGAAGGGATGTGTAGTACCAAATAGGAGATATGGTCATGGTTCATCTCAACAAGAACATACTACCCAAGGGAAGCCACAACAAGTTGATGATGAGAAAAATTGGACCTTGTAAGATTTTAGAGAAATATGGTCCTAATGCTTACAAAATTGAACTCCCTGATGATATTACTATTTCACCTATATTCAATGTTGCTGATCTAACATTATATAGGAGTCCTGATATAGAAGGAGGTACAACAGATTCTGTCCAAGACAATGCAGAGTGGGTGCAACATTTACCACCTAAGGAACCACTTAAGATGGAGTGCATCTTGGATAGCAGGACAACCAAAGAGATAAGAAATCAGACCTATTTTGAGCACTTAGTCAAATGGCAAGGACTTCTAGACTTAGAAGCCACATGGATGTTGGAAGAAGCCATCAAAAAGTAGGGTGGTGATTTGCAGTAGTTAGTCTCTAAGAGGACTTGAGACAATTTTTACCCGGAGAGTATGGTGCAGGAACACCTAGAAAATCCTGTTTTCTTTTGTAATAAGGTCTATTTGACCAATGCATTTTTATTTCAGTTTGTCTCTAGGTCCTTCAGGACCTAGAACCCATTTTGTAAGTCCTAAGTAACTTAAAACACACTTTTGTCATATTGTATTCACGTAGTGCCAAAACAAGGCAGTAGGATAGTTTGAGGCAGTTGGATCGGTTGGTCTCCCAACTGTTTACATCGGTTGGTTTTCCAACTACTAGCAGGTTGAGTTGATAAAAACCAAAGGAACTACCAAAGAGAGGGGAAGAAGAAGTGTGAACGTAATTGTGCGTTGTTCTGAAGAGAAATAAAATCGTTCTGTTCTGTTAATCTAGTTTCTATTTTCTGTAACTGTAGATTTCTGTTCGAAGTGTAGTTCTTTCTGTGCATTCCATTGTTGCAGTATGCTAACGTGAAGCATTCCACTTGTACGATTCTTGTCAAGATCAGTTGAATGGATTCATTGTACAGTATTTGTTTTTGTTTTTGTTTTTAATTTTTTTCTTGTGTCCGACGGTGCAGAGGACCCAGACAGAGTGTTTTGCACAGTAGGTCGACCTAGCATCTCCATGTGCTAGGGTTCGATTGAAGAGGGAGAAAGTAAACTATGCATCAGCGTATCGTTGAGACTCAAATCAAGTTCATCGAAGCTTGAAGTCACGCCGAAGAGTGGTTGGCCCATCAACGTATCAGCGAAGCAAATTCTAACATGGCCGATAGTAATTGTCTTGCCGATAGGCAAGAAGCATAGAGCGTTGAACCTCACATTGGAGTGACTAAGACTTCGGGGAGATAAGTTGGAAAGTGTTACCGAATACAAAAGGTTCAACGGTTCAAAGGTTCAAAAGGTTCAACGGTTAAAAGGTTCAAAGGTTCAAAAGGTTCAACGGTTCAAAGGTTCAAAATGTTCAACTGTTCAAAAGGTTCAAAGATTCAAAAGGTTCAAAGGTTCAAAAGGTTCAAAGGTTCAAAGATCTGTTCGCCGAGCCTAGAAATGGTTCCAAAAGGTTCAAGAGTTCAAAAGTTCAACTATTGAAAAAAATTGACCGTTCCCGCTGTGCGCTTCCCGCTATTGCACTTCCCGCTGTTGCGCTCCTCATCAATCATCCTGGAGGAAGGGGTTAGACATTGTAAAAATATAAGTTAATTAACCATCTGAGTAATTGACTCCTATGTCCTTCTTAACCATTCATAAGTTGACACATGTCATGTCTCTTGTCTTTCGATTTCTATGTTCTTGGTTTATTCTTTGGTCGAAGAAGTTATCTCATCATTGTGATGGATGATTAATGTTTTGGAAACAACATCCCTAACCGAGAGATAATAATATTTTGAGACAAAGAGGTCTCTCATTTATATTGTTCTTGGGGTCATTTATTTTTCCTGGTCTCTCGACTAAATGCGAATAGTCAATTTCGAGGGAGTATCACTTGACCCTGATAATCGACATAAATATTGTGAATTCTTTTATGTATTCTAAGTCTTGTGTTAATCCTTATCAAGGATAAAACCTTTTAATTGATTATTACCCATAATAATAATAATTATGCTATTATTTATATTTTCATAAGTAATCGGTGGAATATTCCTTTGAGGTAGTCGATCATCATAATGGATGGGAGATTTGAGCTCAACCAACCCATATTATGTTGGATTGGGCCACCTTTTTAGGAGCACTACCGAGTGTAAGGTATTTGCTGGCCTTTATCGGCATGGGGAGAAATCAGTTATCTCTTTATTCTTTGTTTTGAATTGAGTCTTTTCTAGTTCATTGAGGAAAAAGCAGTGAAGGGTGACTGCAGGAAAAGAAGAAGAACAGAGGTTGAGGTTGGCTTTTTGGGAAGCTTCGAATGACATAACTATTTGAGGAAGAACAATGTTAATTCAATTCAAGAATCAGTGGAAGGAATTGCAGAGGTGGTCTACATTCAACCCTTGCTCATCTCAGGTATCTTAGATTCATGAAGTCTTTATTATTTAATGGAATATTGAGGCATGTGATGCCATGCATGATAAGCATTTTTCTCTTAATCATGGCACAAGCTAGTCGGCCAAGCCATTCATGAGTTTTCTTTTTGATTATGTCATATACAGTGGTTGGGGTGCCATTTGGCCAAACTCACTTAATAAATTTTTTGAGTTGCATTCATACTCTAAGCCGCTTAGGCTGAGTTTGTTAAACCTGATAAATGTGAAATTATGCTCAAGGCATGGAGCCAAGCTGAGACATTATATATTCTTGATATATGCTCAGTCAAGCATTAAAAGATTGATTCTTTCTTAGTCAGCCTTGAGTCTTTCAACTCGACAACACTGTAATACATTTTATCATATGAAAACTAGAGCTCAAGGCCACAGTGGCCGAGCTTTTATTCTTTTTTATTTGTATTTAAATGATGTCGTATAGTGACCATGGTCAAGCCTTTGAGCGCTCGAAGAGAGTTATACAAATTGCACTCTGTGTTTTTGATAATGTATACAATCATGCAACTATATTGATGGTCGTAAAGGCCTCATTTTCTTGTAATTAGACTTGCGACTGTATTAGTGACCACTAAGGTCTTGTGCATACGCATATAGTTTAACAACTGTTATAATGGCCACATAAGCCTCAATGCTTTGTAAACAGTCATGCGACTGTGTTGATGACCGCATTGGCATCATCTCATTGCATACAGTCTTATGACTAAAATGATAGCCATTTAGGCATCATTGTATGACATGCAATCCCACGACTGTAATAATCACTATGGGGGCTTTTGATATGTAAAACACAGTCCTTCGACTATAAGGATTGCCGGGAAGGCAATATAAATATAGATATATTTTATCGGTGAACAGTTGTCACCCAAATAAAACCAGTCGGGCTCGCTTGGGTAGCCGACAACGAATTGCATGTAAAACCACTATTACCTTCGTGTATGTTGAATGAACCTTTGAATATGAAGAAATTTGGTTCTAGTCTCTACATGAGACAGTTGTAAATAAGTTTATATTAGGATATAAACTAAGTCTATTTGGGACTGAATTATGACTTAACACATAATGTTAAGTGATAAATTCTTTTACTTAATACAACTATAGGGTTGGAAAATAACCCATGAGCTCAATTGTTTAAAAAGAGCCATTGATCCATAAGGATCTAACATACTTTTACTATGGCAAGGAATACCTTAAGTATTGTGGGATCGACTTCATCATATGTGATGAATGTTATTGATTTAAACTCAAGAGACCAAGATGGTCATGAAACTAAAATTGAAATGAATTGAACGGTACAAGGTGATGTGGAATCATTAGTTCTATATTTCTAATGTAACCTATTTTGTTATAAACAACCTTGGTTGGGAGTCGAATGTCCAAATTTGGACTGTGATTGGAATTGATCCCATTCTCATATTAGACCTAAAGGACAAGGTCAATAAGAATTGACTGTAGGACATGACAACTTATAAGTTGAGTTAGGGTGGTGGACACATGACAATGTTCATTGTGTAATGTCTTGTATGAAAAAATTGGCCAAAGTAATGCATCTGTCTCTGTATGCATTATCGGTCCACAGTGATCCAGATGGCCTAGTGTCTCCAGTAGTGTCATACTAGTTAGAGTGGATCTATAGTGTGTGACCATGAGACATTAGGAAGGACACAACACTAGTTACTTAGATGGCTACCTAATTGGGTCTAATATCTAATCTTTTCGTGAAGGGTAGGGCCTCTTCCAGTTAGGAAGATGAGTCGGGGACCGTAGGTCCATGGTTGGAGGAAAAGCACTAGGATGATGCTCTCCTTCCCAAGCACGAGACAAGCCAAGGCTTATGAAGATAAATGTCATTGGTTCCAGATACAATGTTTACATTTTGACTAGTTGGTCTATTGTAATGTAAAGATTTGAATATGATGCCAAGAGAATATAATGTATTTGATTAGTGATGGACTTCACTAAAGAATGTAATGATTTAGTAGATTGTAAGTTATGTTATATCTTGATTTGATAAACATGCTTAAATGATGGAAAAGAATATGTTTCTTTATGTTCAAACTTGATTATTGTAATCCATTCTTAATTATGACTTGATAAGTTACATACTTAAGTTAAATCTTGTGTTTTATGGAAAGTGTTGTTGCATATGGTATTAGAGCTACCGAGTTCAACACATGGACCTAATGAGCTCACTATTTGATGATTAATGAATCCAACATTAAGTGTGCTAATGATTGGATGTTCTATGCCAGAATGGTAAAAATTAGAACCACACCTCACAAGAAGGTAATGGAACATGGGCGTTACCTACGCCATCAAAGGATTTTGAAGGCACGATCCACCATGAAGGAGAAACTTGAAAGGACTAGATGTTTGGTAGGTGCATGGTTATCTGATGAGGAAACTTTTGCTGATGCAGTGAAACACATCAAGCAGGAGTTGAGGAAAGCCGATCTGATGGCTGCCCTTAACTCTAATGGAACATCAGTGTCACCCTCTACTCCGACAGCACTAGCTAAGAAAAATGATCATAATGAATGTATTGTAACTAAGGAGGATGAGAAGGAACACTAGTGTGTAATCCTCACTCCTTAAGACTGAAAAGAAAAACCTGATAATGGGAAGTTATCCCAATTGTAAATGATTTGCAGGAGCAAATGTAAATACAATTTTGTAATTTTGTGGATGATATGTAATCCAAAGGAAAATAAAGCAATGGCAAAGTTTTGACAATCTTTCCTTTCTTGTTAAAGATTACATGAATATGAATAGATTTGTGAAATAATTGTATTATATGGCATGGAAAACTAATCCGTGTTTAATCTGAAAACTTTAGGAAGAAGTAAATTGCAGTAAGGGTTTGAGTTGGAACCAAAATGGAGGATAGTTGAGATGAAGGAGCACCTTCAGGGCAATCTGAGTCTAAATTAGACCAAATCTTGACCTTGTTGAAAGAAATGAGGGTGAGGGTAGAAACCCTTGAACATAAAGTGGGAGGCTAGTCAAAAGATAGGCGAGATAATTATGATGGGGGTGATGGCGAGGAATGCCATAATGACACCAACATGGAGAAAATAACTCCGTGGTTAAACATGATGGGGATAAAAGGAGCCTGATGGCTATGGAACTGTCTCATGACATGAAAAAGGTTATGCCACCTAAATTTGATGGATTCGTAAGCGAAGATATCGTGGAGGCATGGCTTATGGAGATGGAGAAATACTTTGAAATTAGAAATTATAATGAGGTTACAAAAGCTGTCTGGGGAGCATTTCAGCTAGCAGGAGAAACATCCACATGGTGGATGAACAAGAAGATGGAGTTAGGCTTGAGATCTACAAGCCTTACTTGGGACAGGTTTGTAGAACTATTTAGGCAAAGATGGTTGCCACAACTATTCTATGATTAGAAACTCATAGACTTACAAAATGTGAAATAGGTTGATATGACTATAAATGAATATTGGGAGAAGTTCACCCAATTATTGAAATATGTGCCACAGTATCAGCATGATGAGAAGTTCTGGGTTTGGAAATTTTTCATGGGGTTGAATGCCTAGATTGGGGGCGAGGTCAATGTTCATGGTCCCACAACCATGGAATAGGTTTATGAGAAGGCCGTTAGGCAATAACATAATCTGAAGGCTATATCAACCTATAGAGAAAGGAACAGGAAGATATACAATTGGTCTCAATCTTCTCAACACTCAAAGAATAAGGGGAAGAAATAGGATTACACTAAGAAGATTGATAAAGGGGCAAAATATAAACAAAATGAATCTAAGGGAGATAAAAAAGGGGAATAACCACTCCAAGAAGAATGGGAACAATTCTGGTAGGCGAGGACCAATTGGAGGATGCTTCACTTGAGGCAAGATCATTATGCCAATCAGTGTCTAAACAAATCACAAGGAAATCCTCTACCTTCCTAGCAAGTGGCATTCCAACAACGTATCCATGCGGCCTTGGATAACCGTCAAGCTGAGTATTAAATAACTCTAGTAGAAACAAGAGGTATTTTTTTTGGACTTCCTATTTCAGTTTTAATTGATATAGGTGCCACAAAATGTTTTATTTCTCCCAAAATTGTAAATAAGATTCCTAGAAAAGTAGGATTCATGGCAAATACTTGGTCTGTAGAGTATGCAAATCACACCAAGGCTCAGGTAGAGCAATGTTTGTTTGAAGCTTGGGTTGAACTTCCAAAATTTTCCACCAAAGTAAATCTTTATGTAGCACCACTTGGCTCGTATGATGTCATTCTTGGAATGAATTGGATATGGAGACATCGAGCCAAAGTGGACTATTATGCTAAAACTATAGATTGTTTGGATTATCTAGGAAACCAAGTCCATATTCAAGGAAAGCCTGGAGAAATTAAACTGAGGTAGATATCTGCCTTACAAATGAAAAGAGCATAGAGAAAAGGATGTCAAATTTTTGCTGTAAAGATGGATAAAATAGATGAAACAAAGGAAACCTACTTTCAAGATGATTTGACTTTTTATGAAACCCAAAAACTTAATGAAGTAGGGATGAAGGAGTCCATAGGTCAGGAAAGACCAGATATGGACATGTATCCTCTTCTTAGAGAATTTGAGGATGTATTTCTGAATGATCTTCCAGGATTACCACCTAAGAGAGCTTTTGATTTTGCCATTGATATTATGCCTAGGTCGGAACCTATTTCTAAAGCTCCTTATAGGATGACCACAACTGAACTAATGGAGTTAAAGGCTCAACTGCAAGAGCTATTGGAGAAGGGGTTGATTAGACCCAATGTGTCACCGTGGGGAGCACCTATCATTTTTGTGAAGAAGAAAGATGGCACTTTGCTATTGTGTATAGACTACCACATGTTAAATAAAGCGACCATTAAGAACAAGTATCCTCTACCATGTATCGATGATCTTTTTGATCAGATGAGAGGTGTAACAATATTTTCTAAGATCAATCTTCGATCGGGATATCACCAGTTGAGGGTGAAGGATGAAGACATCCATAAGATAGCCTTTAGAACTAGCTATGGACATTATGAATTCATTGTCCTACCTTTTCGGTTGACAAATACCCCTACAACGATTATGAATCTTATGAATAGTGTGTTCAGAGATTGCCTGGACAAGTTTGTCTTGGTATTTCTGGATGATATTTTAATCTACTCTAAGAATGAAGAGGAACATATGCAGCATTTGAAAATCGTTCTTTAGAGATTAAGAGAGCATAAACTATACGGTAAGCTCTCTAAGTGTACCTTATTTTAGAAAGAAGTACAATATTTGGGTCATATAATTTTAGATAAGGGAATAGCTATAGACCCAGCTAAGATTAAGGCTATATCTGAATGGCCTAAACCGAAAAATGTTCATGAGGTCTGAAGTTTTATGGGACTTGCTAGTTATTACAAGAAGTTTGTGAAAAACTTCTCTAAAATTGCTTATCCTATAACTTCCTTGCAAAGGAAGGGAAAGAAGTTTGAATGGTTAGAAAAGTGCCAGGAGACCTTTGACCTACTGAAGGAAAAATTGACTTCAGCTCTGATTTTAAAAGTGCCTGACCCGGATGGTCAATTTGTAGTCATTATCGATGCATTAGGGGAAGGCTTAGGTGGTGTACTAGTCCAAGATGGACATGTTATTACGTATGAATCGGGCAAACTGAAAAACTATGAATAAAATTATGCCCCACATGATTTAGAACTAGTAGCAGTCATGCATGCACTCCAATTGTGGAGACATTATCTGCTTGGAAAACCATTTGAGTTGAAAACGGATCACTAGGGACTTAAATAATTGTATACTCAACCCCATCTTAATACTCATCAAAGAAGATGGTTAGAGTTTATCTCAGATTATGATTTCGAGATGAAATATATTTAGGGAAAAGAAAATCGAGTAGCAGATGCTTTAAGTAGGAGAAGGCATATCTCCTATATGATTTCCATACATTCTAATTTTAGGAATCAGGTGTTACAACATTCTAAGGGAGATGAGTTTTACGAGCAGGTAAAACAAGCCCTTGAGAAAGATCCACAGAATCCAAAATATGAAGGATTCAACCTTGAATTAGATGGGTTATTCAGATTTAAGGGAAGGATGTATGTACTTAACTCAGCAGAGTTAAGGAATATGCTTTGGAAAGAGGTTCATTCTGCACCATATTCTGGGCATCCTGGAGTAACCAAGTTACTCATTGATGTGAAACCCTTATACTTTTGGAAAGGAATAAAGAGGGATGCTGCAAATTTTGTAGCTACTTGCATTGAATGCCAAAGGGTGAAGGTAGAACACCAACACCCGTCGGGATTACTATACCCTCACAAAATTTTAGAATAGAAATGGCATATTATAAGCATGGACTTTGTGCAAGGACTTCCTATGTCAAGGAATAAGCACAATGCTATTTTAGTTGTGGTGGACAGACTCACCAAAGAAGACCATTTTATTCTGGGAAACTTGACATATGGGGCACCCATTATTGCTCAGAAATTTGTTCAAGAGATTTTCAAACTACATGGCATTCCTGAGAAGATTATCTTAGGTAGGGATGCACATATGACATCTAGGTTTGGCAAACTTTATTCTCTTCACTTGGAACAAATTTGAATATCAACTCTGCTTATCATTCTGAAACGGATGGACAAATTGAAAGGGTGAGCCAAGTGTTGGAGGATTTATTAAGGATGTATTGCATGGATCAGCAATACAAATAGGAGGATTATCTTCCTCTAGTGGAATTCTCTTACAATAACTCTTACCACTCGGCCATTAAGATGGCACCGTTTGAGGCATTGTACAGACGGAAGTGCCAAACCCCTATAAGCTAGGATAAGCTTGAAGATAGGGTTAGTCTTGGTCCGGCAATGCTAACTAAAATGGAAGAATAAGTCCATTTAATCAAAAAGAGATTAGTAGAAGCTAATGATAGACAAAAAAGTTATGTAGATGCTAAACATGTTGAAAGACATTTCACGGTGGGAGATAAAGTTCTCCTGAGGGTGAAACCCCAGAAAAGTTCCATCAAATTTGGAAAAATGTCCAAACTGGCACCAAGATATGTGGGGCCATTTGAAGTTCTGGAAGAAGTCAACCTAGTTGCATACAAAATTTCTCTACCACTAGCACTTGCCATGATGCATAATGTGTTTCATGTTTCTTACCTAAAAAAGTTTAATTCTATTGATAATCAGATTCCTATGCTTGATTGGAATATGTTATAGGCGAAAGACCCAAGAGTGGTGGTGATCGAGCCCATCAAGGTGCTCGAAACACATAAGCTAGGCTTACGTAACAAGGAAATAACACAATGCAAGGTCCAATGGGACCAATATTCGGTGAAAAATGCCACCTGGGAAAATGACGATGACTTCCATGCTAGATTTCCTCATCTTTTCTAAGACATTTGTTATTATGTTTTGAAAACCATTTTATATTATGTTGGTTTGTTGTTAAAGAAAAATAATCATCGGGGACGATGATTCTTATGGGGGGAGATATGTTACATCCCCAAACTTCAAACTAGATTTAATCAATAACTTGACATGGTAATCAAGAGGATTAGTCTTAGTTAATTGATTTGATATTGTGGAAATATCTAATTTAACTTTTGATTAAGAAGCAGAAATAAATGTTAAATAGTTTTAAATGATTCTTGATTATGAGATTTGATAATGATGCACTAATTGTAATCTTGTGGTTCTGAGTGTGACAGGAGAAATGAACATCCTTAGAAGAAGGAAGGAGAGTATCATCCTAGAGGAAGGGGTTAGACATTGTGAAAATATAAGTTGACTAGCCATATGAGAAATCAACTCCTATGTCCTTCTTAACCATTTGTAAGTTGACACGTGTCATGTCTCTTGTCTTTTGATTTCTATGTTCTTGGTTTATTCTTTGGTTGAACAAGTTATCTCGTCATTGTGATGATCGAGTAACATTTTGGAAACAACATCCCTAGTCGAGAGATAATAATATTTTGAGACAAAGAGGTCTCTCATTTTTATTATTCTCAGGGTTATTTGTTTTTCCTAGTCTTTTGACTAAATGGGAATAATCAATTTCGAGGGAGTATCACTCAACCTCGATAATTGACATAAATGTTGTGAATTTTTTTATGTATTCTAAGTCTTGTGTTAATCCTTATCAAGGATAAAACCTTTTAATTGATTATTACCCATAATAATAACAATTATGCTATTATTTATATTTTGATAAGTAGTCAGTGGAATATTCCTTTGAGGTAGTCAATCATGATAATGGATGGGAGCTTTGAGCTCAACCACCCATATTATGCTAGATCGGGCCACCTTTTTAGGAGAACTACCGAGTGTAAGGTAGTTGCTAGCCTTTATTTGCATGGGGAGAAATCAGTTATCTCTTTATTCTTTTTTTTTGAATCAAGTCTTTTCTTCATCGAGGAAAAAGTAGTGAAGGGTGACTGCAGGAAAAGAAGAAGAAAAAAGGTTGAGGTTGGTTTTCTGGGAAGCTTCGAATGAGATAACTGTTTGAGGAAGAACAATGTTAATTCAATTCGAGAAGTAGTGGAAGGAATCATAGAGTTGGTCTGCATTCGACCCTTGCTCATCTCAGGTATCTTAGATTCATGAAGTCTTTGATTATTCAATGGAATATTGAGGCACGCGATGCCATGCATGATAATCATTTTTCTCTAAATTGTGGCATAGGCTAGTCGGCCAAGCCATTCATGAGTTTCCTTTTTGATTATGTCATATACAGTGGTTGGGGTGCCGTTCAACCAAACCCACTTAATACAATATTTGAGTTACATTCATACTCTAAGCCACTTAGGGAGAGTTTGTTAAACCTGATAACTGTGAAATTATGCTCAAGGCGTGGAGCTGAGATGAGACTATATATTTTTGATATATGCTCAGTCGAGCATTGAAAGATTGATTCTTTCTTAGTGAGCCTTGAGTCTTTCAACTCGGCAGCACTGTAATACATTTTACCATATGAAAATTGGAGCTCAAGGCCACACTAGCCAAGCTTTTATTCTTTTTTTTTATTTGTATTTAAATGATGTCGTATAGTGACCATGGTCAAGCCTTTGAGCACTCGAAGAGAGTTATACAAATTGCACTCTGTGTTTTTGATAATGTATACAATCATGCAACTATATTGATGGTCGTAAAGGCCTCATTTTCTTGTAATTAGACTTGCGACTGTATTAGTGACCACTAAGGTCTTGTGCATATGCATATAGTCTAACGACTGTTATAATGGCCACATAGGCCTCAATGCTTTGTAAACAATCATGCGACTGTGTTGATGACCGCATTGGCATCATCTCATTGCATATAGTCTTATGACTGAAATGATAGCCATTTAGGCATCATTGTATGACATGCAATCCCACGACTGTAATAATCACTATGGGGGCTTTTGATATGTAAAACACAGTCCTTCGACTATAAGGATTGCCGGGAAGGCAATATAAATATAGATATATTTTATCGGTGAACAGTTGTCACCCAAATAAAACCAGTCGGGCTCGCTTGGGCAGCCGACAACGAATTGCATGTAAAACCACTATTACCTTCGTGTATGTTGAATGAACCTTCGAATATGAAGAAATTTGGTTCTAGTCTCTACATGAGACAGTTGTAAATAAGTTTATATTAGGATATAAACTAAGTCTATTTGGGACTGAATTATGACTTAACACATAATGTTAAGTGATAAATTCTTTTACTTAATACAACTATAGGGTTGGAAAATAACCCATGAGCTCAATTGTTTAAAAAGAGCCATTGATCCATAAGGATCTAACATACTTTTACTATGGCAAGGAATGCCTTAAGTATTGTGGGATCGACTTCATCATATGTGATGAATGTTATTGATTTAAACTCAAGAGACCAAGACGGTCATGAAACTAAAATTGAAATGAATTGAACGGTACAAGGTGACATGGAGTCATTAATTCCATATTTCTAATGTAACCTATTTTGTTATAAACAACCTTGGTTGGGAGTCGAATGTCCAAATTTGGACTATGATTCGAATTGATCCCATTCTCATACTAGACCTAAAGGACAAGGTCGATAAGAACTGACTATAGGACATGACAGGTTATAAGTCAAGTTAGGGTGGTAGACACAGGACAACATTCATTGCGTAATGTCTTGTATGAAAACTTTGGCCAAAGTAATGCATCCGTCTTCGCATGATTTATCAGTCCACAGTGATCCAGATGGCCTAGTGTCTCCAATAGTGTCATACTAGTTAGAGTGGATCTATAGTGTGTGACCGTGAGACATTAGGAAGGACACACCAGTTACTTAGATGGCTAACCAATTGGTTCCAATGTCTAACCTTTCCATGAAGGGTAGGGCCTCTTCCAGTTAGGAAGATGAAAGGGGGACCACAGGTTTGTGGTTGGTGGAAAAGAACTAGGATGATGCTCTCCTTCCCAAGCATGAGACAAGCTGAGGCTTATGAAGACAGATGTCATTGGTTCCAGATACAGTGTTTGTATTTTGACCAGTTGGTCTATTGTAATGTAAAGATTTGAATATGATGCCAAGAGCATATAATGATTTGATTAGTGATGGACTTCACTAAAGAATGTAATGATTTACTAGATTACAAGTTATGTTATATCTTGATTTGATCAACATGCTTAAATGATGGAAAATAATATGTTTCTTTATGTTCAAACTCGATTATTATAATCCATTCTTAATTATGACTTGATTAAGTTACATACTTAAGTTAAATCTTGAGTTTTATGGAAAGTGTTGTTACACATTTAATTCATACTATTTGACTTCATCTTCAGATGATGGACCATTTTCAGGAATAGTATACTTTGTATATGCCATCTTCCAAACATTATAACCAAGAGAAATGAGATGACTTTTCATTCGTACCTTCCATAGAGCGTAATCCGTTCCATCAAACTGTGGTGACTCCTTCCTGTGCACCATCCCAGATCTACCTCAAGCTATTAGGCTCTTTCTCGAGGAACCCTCGCTCTAATACCAATTGTTGAAAAAGGCAAGACAACTAAGAGGGGGGTGTGAATCAGTTGTAACCAATATTTCAAAACCATTAAAGCATCATCCACTTAAACACTGTTATTATATTTTAACCATGAAAGCATGAAATCAAAAACTTAACACATTCAAACATGAGACACATGGTATACCAAATTTTTATGTGGAAAACCCAATAAGGGAAAAACCACGGTGAGTGTTAGCTCACAATATAATATGTAATAACATTACTGAAAATCAGAGGCTCACTGCCTAGATTGCTCACTACAAAAGAAGAGGCTCACTACCAATGGGATGGCTCACTACCAATGGGGTGGCTCACTGCCGGTGGGTGGCTCACTGTCAAATTTGGTGAACTGAGATAGTAGCATCTACATTATGCCAATGTTTAGTTCCATTGAAGCACAATAAACATCCTCTGCTTTGCTATGCTTTTTCACTTCACACTTATCTTTGCATCTTCATACTTGGATACTTTTTCACAACTTCATTATAAGTATTTATACAATTCATCAACCTTGGAATGATCATCAAGGTCGGCATTGCAATTATCAACCATTGGAACAATCTCCAAGGTCGGCAAACACACATAGATTAGAATAGGTCTGGACCTAAACAGATTTGTGGAGGAAAAGAATGAATGCAGATCACATAACTCCTTAGATGAGACTCAAATGTAATCTTCTACTCCATGACATGCTTCCATAATCTCCAAAGTATAACCACAAGTAGTGAGAATAACCGAGTCGACTAGAACTGGTGTTAACACTAAGACATATAGGAGCATGTTTCATGCACGATCCATATTATACTTTGTGGACCAATCAAAAGGTAGGAACATGATCTAGAGACTCCCACAAACACGTTACAATCACCAATAACATCCGCACAACCTCTAAACACTTTATCCATAAGATTCTTCAAACCATAGCACTTGAACATTATTGTCGGCCACTGTCATAAAGGAAAGATGCTTGCGGAGCACCAAATCATGAACCATTTGAATTGAAGGCACATAACATTATCACAAACTTAATTCCCGAACCGCAAACTGTGAAACTTAAATGTGAAGAAATGCAGAGCAAAATACATTCTCCTTGTCATCATTAAATACACAGAAAAATAGTTTTTACTCTGGTGAACAAAACTCGCTCAAATCTTCACACCAGAGGCTCAAACTTGAAACATAGCATCTACAGACATCCCTTAACATTACTTCCAATTCGCAGGAAAAGATATTCAATCTATGGGATATGCGGAGCAAAACATTGCACTGCTCTAGTAGATAAAGCAATTTTGCACTTTGTACTAATTCCTCAAATACTTGTTCAAGCTTATTCAAATGACTTTCTTAGGTGTTGACATCAATGACAACACTTACTGCTCATACTTGCAACAAATTGGCATTGTAAAATTATGAAAAAAGTGAAAAATCAAGCATTTCTAGATCATAAACATACATAGTTTTGCACTTGTTCCTTGCATAAGCATTGAAAATCTTTTAAAATATGATTTTGCATACATTTTAATACATACACACATGGATTATAATCACAACAATAATGCTAGGCTCCCCCCTAGGCCTTATTTGAAAAGGAGCCTTGAACCTGAAATTACATTTACAGCTCATGAAAAAACATTTGTAGACAATGAAGGACCCCTTTACATTACTGTGAAAATAATGGAGATTCTGGTAAATGGTACACTTATAGATCCTAATTGCATGACTAATGTGCTAATGGAAGAGTTTCTCCTTACACATAATTTGACACAAGATTCCTATGAACCTTCATATTTAAGGATTAAGACACATAATGGAGCTTTAATGCATACCTTTGGGAAGATAACTTTATTGGTTACAACTTCTGATAAAGTCATGGATCAAGTACTTGAGGTTATCTCTTTATCCAATCTCTTTCATGTAAAATTAGGACACCCATGGTTAAAAGCTATGAATGTTGTCCCCTCAACTATTCACAATACCATAAAATTCCCTTTACATGGACAAGTGCGTACTATTCGACATAATACATATCAACCTTTGGCAATGGACAATGACTTTACTCTTGATTACTTTTGGCCGCAACTTGATAGAGACCCTGAGCCATGAGGAGATCACTCTTTCCTACAATATAGACAATACAAAGAAAAACTTATATCTAGAGTGGCCAGGCCTCCTATGCAAACAATAAGAGAAGAACAACCCACATTAGAAGAACTTCCTAGAGAAAAAGGAAAAGGACAAAAGGAAATAAGAGTAAACCAAGATTTTTACGACTACGATGAGATAATTGGTGTGATAGAAGTGGAGAAGGAAAAGTTAGATAACTCACCTCATCCATGAAGAAATGGTATCTATGCTGAGGTTCCTCCCCCATCATCCTTACAAGGATCGGGAGGTATTCACTGAGAACAAAACACTTCATCAAGACAAATGAAATTTGAACATGGTGCTTCCTCCTCTAACATGCAAAAACCTATGGAAAAACATGACAATACTTTTGAAGATATAAGCAACAAGACAAAAAGAAATAGACAAGCAAGAGATAGAATGAGAAAAAGACAAGCTTTTGCCCAATGAAATGCACCTCAACAAGAAAACATTCCACCTAACATTGAATCAAACTAAGATGAACTTAACACTGAACAACTTGAAGACAAGAACAAAAGTTGGGCTATGGTACCTTATGAATCTCTTTCCTCTAGCATTCGAGATTGGGAAGATGACGACTTACTCGATGATGACCGTACTAGTCCAGTTGTCCCTACAGGTAAGTATTTCTAACCCTTTAGCTCTGTGTTGTCTTTCCCCCATCATGTGTTATGTGTTGTTTATGCCTCCTTGGATGACCCTTGATAATCTTGTAAGGTCAAGGATACTGGGAGCCCACCTTTGTTGTGACCCTTCTTCTATTGTATCATCATTCTTCTATATTTCTCCTCTCCTCTGTTTTAATTTTTCATTGTTGTGTGTTGTGACCTAGGGGCATAGCATTACGGTTGGTGACCTGGGGGCACCTTCCTACGTGACGACCCTAAGGCATTTGTTTCTCCTCTCTTGATTTATTGTTTACCTTCTTCTAGTGATTCTATCTAGCTGGCGGATGACGAAAAAAAAAGACTGATACGGACCACGTGTCCCTTCAGCGAGTAAGCAAAAATAGACCTAGCCCATACATGACGATGGGGTTGATATATATATATATATAATCTAACGCTTGGCTAGTAGAATCACTCTGTGTGATATTTTGATGATGTCTATATTTGCTAACAAACCATAACAATATTGCTACTCCGTGCACTTTGTTTATCTTGGATCTTGCCTTGGTTACATTCGGTTTTGAGATCTCTACAATATAGCCCCATGGTTATACTCGAGTTTCAAATTTGTATTATAACCTTGGTTCTTGATGTGATTATGTTCATGCATTGCTTTTATCATGTGATGTGGTTATTATCTTAGAGAAAGATTTCTAACCTCTCTTCTTTGCAGGAAATTGTGTTTGTGGGAACATTCGACGATCATAAAGTACATGTCACCTTTGGGGGCATGGGCTTTGTGAGAGCTCTTGTACCCTTGTGTGTTTTCTCTCTACCTTAAAGTGCTTGATATCAGTACACGATATTAATCACCTTAAGGTGGGGGCATATATAAGGTAAGTTGTCTTATGATTTTGGTACTAACGAAGCATGTTTATAAGCCCTCTGTGGAGGCGAGATGTTGTATCTTCACGCGAGTGCACATCTTTATTTTATATTGCAATGAGAAAGCCCTATGCGGAGGCGGGATATCGTATCTCTTGAGCTAGTGTGTATCCTTTTACTTTAAGCCCTTTGCGGAAGCGGGGATGGTGTATCTCTTGAGCTAGTGCACATATTTTTTATTTCAAAAGTCCTCTGAGTAGGCAGGTTTGGTGTATCCTCCCTTAAGCATGTCTTTGGTGGTTGTTGTTACATAAGCCCAACTATTAGGTGTGCCTATAATGCACCTAAGATGGCGGTGAACCTAGAAATAGGCTCCTTCCATTGCTTGTTTGTCCTGTTTTAGATGTATAGTATGTCTTTGGCATGCTATACGACGCTCATGTCTTCTGTGTGTCTTCCATGTATTTTCCCTTTTGTATGGCATGTTTGTTCCCAAGCATAGTCTAAATAGGTGTGGCGATGAGTCCCTCCTATGCTTTGGGATTTATATGGCATGTTTCTTCTCAAGTGTAGTCTAAAGACGTGTGGCGATGAGTCCCTCCTACACTCTAAGATTTGTATTGCATGTTTGTTGCCCCATATGTAGTCTAAAGACATGTGGTGATGAGTCCCTCCTATATTTTGGGTTGTTTGTTACTTTCCATGTACTTGCATCTGCATTTGCATTCATATATATATAAAAATGAAAAATAAATAATCATTGCATTCACTGTATTCATCATGTTTTGCATGTCTTCAATGCTATCTTCTCCATGTCTTGCGTGCTTCTTACTATCTTCTCTACGTTTTGTGTGCCTATTACTGTCTTCATTGTGTTTGGCGTGTCTGTGATGTGTTTTCTCTAATGTTTACCTGAGACTAGGGGCTAGAGATAGTTCCTCAATCTTTGTGTATGCATTAGCTTCAAGTACCTGGTGTGTTTGATGTGTTTTGACCGTACTTTAATGCATGTATGGGCCTTGCATTCATATATACATTAAAGTGGGGGCTAAATGTTATGTTCAAAAATGTTTCCCTGGACTTTTTCCCTCCTAGGTTTAGCTCCCAGGTCCCCTTGTTTTGCATCTTGCATGATCATTTTGACTCCCAGAAGAAAATAGCGTGAAACCCATGTCACATGGGGCATGAAGGACATTGTGGCACTTAGTCCTGCCTTGGAAAAGGACCAGTGGACATGGGCAATGCCCTTGTCGTGCCCTATTTCATGTATGTCCCAAATTTGAATGCTGGTTTTGTGATTGTTAATTAGGTCACATGCCGACATCTTAAGTTTGAATTACGAAATTCTAAGTGGGAATGTGTTTAGTTACATATATAGGCATGTTTAGGGTTTCATATGTAAACTAGAAGATGATTGTAAAATTATGATTTTAGAGCATTCAAGATATTCATTGTTGCAGAGTAGAGCATTGTTATTGTGTTTTTGATTACAGATTTAGCGTCATCTTCTCATGTGTTGAAGACTCTTCATCTATGTGAGATCTACACCTCTGAGGTGATATCTATTTGTGTTTGAATCTTTTATCAATTTGTTTTGCCTCTATCCCACAGGGATACACACTCTTTGTCTGACAACAGTGTTCATAAGACTTGAATGTCTCTTTGGGGATTAATTGAGGCAAGCCTCTAAACACCACAACTACCAACCACACTCCTTGTGATTGTAGGTTACATGTGTCGCATCTTGATAGAGTGGAGTTGCAGGGAATAGTAACACAGTGTACAGATTCCATATCTTTGAAGAAACGCACTGCTCAAACTCAGGTGCCAATGCCAGTGTCCTTCGGGGTTGAAAACATAGAAATCATTAGGATAGTGACAATCATCAACTAAAGAGGCTCTGACATCGTAAAGAACACCCTGCCTTAGACTCAGGCACTAGTGCTAGTGTCCTCCGCATCTCTTGGGATAGAAACATAAAATACAATGATCATCAGTGTCAGAAGGAGATCAAGATTCCACAAAGAAAACACCACCTTAGACAGGGGTGCTAATGCCAGTGTCCCTGAGTATTCCGCATCTCAAACTTCAAAAAATGGTCAGTAACTCATCTCTGCCTACTACCTTAGTCTGCAAGCATTTGTCGTAATTCATCATTTTATTTACTGTTTTGCATAATTAGGGTTTTAAGGGTATTTGAGCATTAAATTGATACATTAATTGACAATCTCTGAATTTCCACATCGTTCCAAGTGACAGCCTAACCTGTAGGTGAATCCTCTTGTAAAAGTGTGATTCAACTCGGTTGGTATGTCCTTGAATGTTTGTAGTGAAAGGAGGATTTAACTCTTTTATCATCAATTCCTCTTTTTCATACAAAAAATATAATAATGATCATATAACTTAATTAAGAGTCAAGGTAGCCACAAGTCGACTACTTGTAACCCTATACACACTATAAGATTAAGACCATATCATGCCCCCTCTTCAGAGAAGCAATGTCTTCAAAGTTGATCAACTATGGATTCTTCTACACAAAATCTTCATCTTCAACCAATAAATTCTTCCACTAAATGAGATACTTGGTGATTGTCCTAGTCCTCAACTTCATTGTGCATGTTTGGAGAATTAACTTTAGATCCAAAATGATTCTTCCTTTTTCATCTAGCTTTGATAACATTGTATGTGTAGGAATCTGTCAACCAATCACCTTCTTTATTCAAGAAACATGAAAAGGTAGATGTGTCTTTATTATAGGCGACAACTCAAGCTTTTAGGCTACACTACCAATCTTTTGCAGAATCTAGTATGGACCATAATATTTTGGTGAAAACTTGTTGTTCTTTGTTTTTTGCTTCAAGGACATTTACTTACAAGGTTGCAATCTCAAGAAAACCTATTTACCAACTTCAAAACTCTTTTCACTATGATATTGGTTAGCATGTTGTTTTATTCTATTTTGTGCCATGGTTAAATTCTCTGAGTCCTAAAAGTACATGTTGTTGATTATTTGTGTGGTCCTCTACAACTTGAACTCTTGGTGTCATATTCAATGATGATGTGATGGATGGGGGATGATATCCATATAATGCTGTAAATGGGGACATTTTTGAAGAAGTGTGGAAGGAAGTGTTATACCACCATTCTACTAGTGGTAGTCGATCCACCCATGGAGACTGCTTATCTGAAGTGAAACAATGTAGATACTCTTCCAAGCACTTTTTGTCAACCTCAGTTTGCCCATCTAATTGAGGATGGTATGAAGAGTTGTGAGCTAATCGAGTACCCAAACAAGAGAATAAATCTATCTAAAAGTTACTAGTAAAGATAGGATCATGATCAATGACAATAATCCTTAGGGTACCATGTAACTTTTATATATTCTCCATAAATGATTTTGCCATTGTACTTGTTGTAAAAGGATGGGTTAATACAATAAAATGGGCATAGTTGGTGAGACAATCCACCATTAACATGATGACACTCTTACCCTTAGATCTTGGAACTTGTGATGAAATCCATGGAGACATCTTCCCATTGTTGGCTGGGGATAAATAAGGGTTGCAAAAGAAGAGGTGTCTTAATTATCTCCCCTTTATTTCTTTGCATACCAAACATTCTGCCATAAATTTTTGAACATCACATTTAAGCCCTTCTTAAAAGAAATCCTACTTGATTCGATGATATGTCTTCAAAAATTCTGAATAACCCCCAATAGGAGAACCATGGAGCTCTTCGAGAATCTTATGTTTGAGGGTGGAATTTTTGCATAGGTACAATCTCTCTTTATACCATAGAGAGTATCCCTTCCAACAAAACTTATCTGAACTACTAGGATCATTTTGTAATTGTTGAATGAGATTCCTTGTAGTAACATAATTCTACCACTATACTTTGGCTTCTTTAACCCAATCTACTTGTAATATTAAAATGTCACATAATAATGCTTCATCCTTCTTATCCTTCCTAGATAGTGCATCAACCACTATATTCTCCTTTCCTTTCTTATAGATGATCTCTAAATCATACCCCAACATCTTAGTGACCCATTTTTGTTGCTCTTTAGATGATAATCATTGCTTCAGAAAATATTTTAGGCTAGATCATGATCTATCTTAACTTTGAAGTGTCTCCCCATTATATATGGCCTTCACTATTTCATTTCACAGAGAATAGCTAGCATTTCCTTCTCGTAAATGGGTTTGAGGTGATTCTTACCCTTCAATTCATGACTTTCAAAAGTAATGGGCCTACCTTCTTGCATTAGAACTACTCCTATACCATTTCATAAAGCATCACACTCCATAATAAAATCCTTGGTGAAGTTTGGAGTGGCTAGAACTAGAGTGGTAGACATAGCCTCCTTCAATCTCTTAAATGTTGTATTAGCTAACTCGTTCCATTAAAAAGAATCATTCAACAAAGTTGTAAGGGGTGCTACTATATAGCCATAGTTCTTTGCAAATATTTTATAATATTTAGTGAGTCCTACGAAGCCCCTCAAGTTCTTAATGGTTTTAGAAATAGGACACTCTATCATAGCCTTGATTTTGTTAGGATTAACCTTTACTCCTCCATGAGACACTGTGTGACCCAAGTATTCCACCTCTTTGAGACCAAAAGCACACCTGGAAGGTTTAGCATATTGGTGATGTTTGAGAACTTGTAATGCTTCATCTACATGATGCAAATACTCTTCCCATGTCTTGCTACAAATCAATATATCATCAAAGAACACTAATACAAACTTCCTCAAAAATGGATTAAAGATGGAATTCGTCAAACTTTTAAATGTAGAGGGAGAATTAGTAAGACCAAATGACATCACTAGAAACTCATAATGTTCCTCATGAGTCCTAAATGTTGTCTATATCTTCTTCCTTAATTCAAATTTGGTGATAACTTGATCTTAGATCAAGTTTTGTAAAAAACATAGCTCCATTCAATTGATCTAGTAAATCACCAATGACTATAATAGGAAACTTATATTTGATGGTGTACTTATTGAGCTCTCTATAGTTTGGACATGTGCACCAAGTGTCATCCTTCTTATGCACCATCACCACAGGAGAGGAGTAGGCACTCTAACTATGCCCGATAATACCCACCTCTAGCATCTCCTAAACCATCTTCTCAATCTCACTTTTTTGTATATATGGGTACATGCAAAGCCTAATGTTGGGTGGTTGGCTCCCTGGTACTAGCTAAATGTCATGATCCTGATCCCTTTTAGGAGGCAATCCTTTAGGCATGTCTCAAAAAACCATTGAGTGACAATCTATAATTACTTGCAGATCTGGCTGAATAGGAACATTTAGTTGATAGATTGCTAATGAAAATAATTGGGCCACAAATCCATTGGCCCCTTTGTTAAGCATCTTTTGCATTTGGTGAGAGCTTACCATTTGTAGGGACTTTGCACACAAACCTTTTAGTTCAACTATCTTCCCCTCTGAGTGAAATCTCATGAATATCTATTGGAAGTTCATCTCAATTGTCCCCAATGTAGTTAGCCACTCTACTCCCAACATGATATCTACTACACCCATGGGAATATAAAACGTTAGCCAATCAAGTTGATATTCTTCCATGGTCAATTTAATGTCGTGGCATTTTCTTGAACAACTAGTCAACAATAACCCCATTTGCAATTTGTACCTAAAATTTTGGAGTGAGATATATAACACAATTCAAATGAGTAGGTAACTTCTTATTGTTGAAGTTGTGAGTGCTTCCTAAGTCTATCAACACTATTACTCTTTCTTTCTTCAAGAAACCCACCACCTTGAGAGTTTCTGGGGTGCTAACTCCAACAAGTGCATGACAAAAACTGGTCGGTTGAGTATCTCCTAATTCCTCATCTAATTCATTACCACCCTCTAAAATTGGTTCCTCCTTTTCTTCCTCACTTGGCCCTTCAATATAGAACAATTTATTTTTAGTGCATTTATGTCCTCAATTGTATTTGCCATCACAATTAAAACATAACCCTTTTACTCTCTTCTCTTCAATTTGTTGTGGTGTCAATCTAGTAGGTTGAGGAAGTGATTGTGTAGGAATGCTTCTATCTCTTATGTTTACAAAACCTTGCCTTTTATTAGCCATAAACTTTTCCTCTTCTTGCCTTGCCATAATCATTGCTTGGGACATAGAATTTGGATGGGCATGCGTACCTCATATTTGATGTGATCATTTAAGCCTCTTAGGAATAATTACTTCAAATTTTCCTTTGCCACATTTTCCACTCTTAAAGACAGAGTTTAGAAGTGATGAATATAATTCTTGATCATACCTATTTGCTTTAATTTGGTAATCTAGATGAAGTAGCTATCTATAAAATTGTCACCATAATGTGTAGCGACTTCCTCTTGGAAAACCAACCAAGTGACAACACATCCCTTCGTTTTCTTTTCTTCACATAACCAAAAATACCATATGAATTGGTTAGGTTCCAAGTATAAGGAAGCCAGTGACACCTATTGTTGACAAGGAACATGGTGAATATCAAAGAATTACTCCATTTGGCAAAGCCAATTGGTAGGATCTTTACCATCAAACTTTTGCATATTCAACTTTGGTGTGAAGTGCCTAGCCATAGAATTATTTGGGTGATGATCCATCTTCAAGTTTGATTCAAACCTAAAAGCACCCTTCCCCTTAGGAGACTCCTCTTCCTCCCAAGCCTTGTTGTGTGACTCCACATGTTTGGAATCTCTAGAACCTTGGCTAGAAACCATTTTCTCTATCATTTTCTCAATATCTCTTATCTTAACCACCCCTTGCATTTACTGTGTCATAATTGTTAAGATTTCATCCTTCATCTTATTGGTTTCTTTCTAAATTTGTTCCATTATAGATTCATTATCTTTATGACCAATCTCCTCACTTACCACATCCTTGTTACCTGGGGATTTTCTAGGTGTGACAAAATTATTTTTGCCTCTTGTTGCAAGCCCCACCATGATAAGAAAAAATAATTTTGTAATAAATAACACAAAACAAATCCAACTAATCTAAAATTTTTACTATAACTTACTAGCCCTAGATCTCACTTCCTAGGAAAAATCTCCAAGAAATTTGCTGATTTGCAGCCTTGGGAGTGAATTTTGTGAAAACCCTAATTTTGCAATAACTCCTTGAAATCTACTTCAAATGACCTCAAATTCAAACTATAATAGTCTCAATATATTCTTGATCAACCCTCTAAAGATAAAAAAATTGTTGATTTGCAGCCTTGGGAGTGAATTATGTGGAAATCCTAATTTCGTAATAACTCTTTGAATTTGCTCCAAATGACCTCAAATCTAGATTGTAGTAGCTTAAATAAGTCCTTAAGAAACCCTCCAAAATCTTGAAAAGATTCATCAAAATGAGAGAGATATGCGTGTCCCAAAATGACCTTCAAAATTAAAAAAATTATCTTGTTTCTTGCCTTCATGGTGCAAAGATCATTCTCTGATACCACTTCTAATGAAACAACTTGCACAATAAAGGAATATAATAGAAAATATGTTGCAAATACTTGATAATAATAAGCCACTTCGAGGGGGAAAACCTCCAAAAGTCTCCAAGAAGAACACAATTTTCAATATGATGGTCAAATAAAACTCACTACCTCGTATATATACCCTACTTATGCCTTGGATATCACCCAGACTGACTTAGATACTAAAATATAACACCTAGGTTGACCTAATTATCCAAATAAGAATATAATAATGATCATATAACTTAATTAAGAGTTAAGGTAGCCACAAGTTGACTAGTACTCATAACCCTATACACACTATAAGATTAAGGGCATAGCAGGGTGCCTATGACATAGTTAAAAGCTTGCCTTGGTTAGTTCCCTGTAAACACGTTTTAGTGTAAAGTAATGAAATAGTTGATAGTGTATGGCCCTAAGGTGTTGGTGCAACAATGGAGGTGGTCGTTTGTGGCAATTATGGAGGATTCCCTAGAGAGGAAAGTTAATGCAGTCATGACCAGAGGCTCTAATGAAGGATTATCCAACCATGCAACCAAGTGAATGAACACACAACAAACTCATTGAAACAATAAAATAATCATATGTTTTTTATTCATTCATAATCATGCAACAATATTACAACCTACCATAATGGGTTTTCAACATGCTAGGCCTCAGTCGTTTGATTGCAAATGAACAAAATCACAACATTCAAAAGATTTCACAATACAACACCATGCCAATCTATGTTATACTTTATTTGCTAACTTCTAATGATCTTCAAGGATGTTTATATATCAACTATTATCTATAAGAGATCTCAGTCATCCGCAAGGTGACACCAAGCTCAATGCCAACTGTGTAGTTAGCCCAACATGTAGATGAATCTCCCAATTGAGTGCGCGGTGAGGATGAGTTGATGAATCTTGATGCAATTCACACCATAAGCACTCTTGGGTCTAATGTACCTTGATACATGTTCCTTGGTTGCTGCAAACTTCAAGAAGCTGTCGCAAGCCACAAATAGTGAAACTAAGTGTAAGCCTGTTAAGCTTGATAATAGTTCAAAACTAATTTGATTCCTTGCAGCGATCAAAATCTTCTAGAAATTGAATATGATGATGGATCAATGTAAAATATGTATCCCAAACTGTGATGTGAGAAAATCAAGTGCGATGAAATACAATGGGATCTATAGTGACTGCATGATGACATAATTAGATTTTTATCACAAGATACTGATCAATCTCAGAATTAGATTTTAGACTTTGAAGGAATTCCCTTTCAATGTAAGTGATGCTTTACTATAGGTCATCTGGTGTTGGATTGCCCTCATTCATTGGCTACTCATTCTTTCTCATGGTGAAAGAATGCTCATCTTGATCAACTTACAGTGGATGTGGTCGAGGATGTTCCTAATTTTGAAGCTTTCATGCCTCTTACTACTATTGAGGTTGTGGTCCATAATCTTCTCGTGTTACCTTCTTTTTCTTCCTCCTTCAGATCCCATCCTTCCCATCGGAGACATTGGCATGCCTCCTTTCGTTTGTGTGGATGCCTCTCAACAATTAGTTTCCTCAGTTAGGCATTCCTCTTCTCATGTGAACATGTCCCCTAATAGGGCCTCAAAGAGGGTATCCCCTCCTCTCTCTCCTATTTAATGGATGTAGATAATGAGGTATCCTCCAAAACATGTATCTATCTCTTACTCTCAGGTCAAGGGTGTATATATTTCCTGCTTGGAATCTAATATTATGCAGGTTGGCCCTTTGGGAGCTGTGGGCATGTAGGTCCCACAAGTAGCTTAGTTGTAGCATTGTAAGGTTTTAGAACTTGTCAAAATTTGAAGTTTGTATAGGGTTTATGGTCCCTTCAAGACCAACTTACCATAATAAAAAACAATTAGATTAGAAAGGTTCAGAAATAAAAATATATGTGATGAATAAAAACCAAGAGTTCTCAACCCTCGGTGTCCATTTTATGGACAATTTGAGACTCTTAAGCATCTCTTTGAGTTTTGCACCAAATCCCAAGAAGCTTTGAATTGGATACGTGATTTTTTAGGCCTTTTCGACCCGGTCCTTTCTCCCCATCAATTATACCTAGATTTTCCATGTTTTCAAGGTGGAAATCATCTTTAGTATTTGAAAAGATAGAAATTCATCTATTTTTCCAGGTTACTCTGATGTTCATCTCTCTTTATATACTAAAGCCATGACTTGCTCTAATGTGCTTATGCAGATTCAAGTACAAGCTAGCAAAGTTGCACTTGAAGTGGTGCACATATAGGAGCTTTTGGATCAATGGAGTAATGCTCCGTGTATTGTTGCCAAAGTCCTACCTACCCTCTCTTTCCCTCCTCAAGGGTGCTAGCAAGGCCACAACTAATTTTCCATAAGAGCTCAAGGGTATTAGTCCTACGACTATTAGCCTCTAGGAAATATAAACAATATAGCCCATGACTAGTCTCAGCCTTCACAACCACCTTTTGCCTCTTCTCATGGGCTTGGTGCTTTTGGCTAGCCTGACTCTAGCATGTTTCTTTGCTTGGAGTTAGCCATTTCTCTTGTTTGTGTTTAGCAACCTTTTAATGACACTCATGAGGAAGAGGGTGCTCTTAGTAGCTAGGAGCCAATTGAAACCACTCATAGATTTGCTGGTAGTAGCCCACCTTTTGAAGTGTTTCAAATTTTCAATCTAGCTTGCGGATGCTAAGAAAAATGTTCTAAATGTTTTAAATATGTGAAATGCCATTTCATCCATTGCCACAAGAATTTCAGGATCAGCTCAAAAACTTTTCAAATATTAAATCCTAGTTAAAATCTATAAGAACGTTACCCAGCACCACTGAAACTTCTCAAAAACTTAGAGACAACTATAGACAATTCCTAAAGATTTAAAAAAACACACCAATTTAGAACCTTTACATAATGAGCAGAAATCTATTAATACACATATCCACACGGCTATTCTTAAATATCATCCACTTCAACAATCAAACGTCGATTTTGGCCAGTAAAAATTAGATAAATATTTACTACTTTTTGTTGTGAATGAAGTGTAAAATTACTATTGACTGTTTGACTATTGAAATGGATGATATTTAAATAGAGTGTATCCACACACAACATTGTCTCAGAGAAACATAATGTTAATTAAATCTGAAAATGTGCCCTTGGCTTATACATCTTTTCTCCATCGATAATATTAATTGATTTTTCTCCCTTACCTTTTGCGTGTGAGATATAGTTTATTAAATTACAAAATTAAAAAGGAGGTGTTTCCTTTCTTGATTAAACAGTTCGTACGAACTTATCGAACTAAACAGAAAAAAATTGATTTTGGAACTTTCTGTATTAAGCTTCATTGGTTTAACTATTTCTTGTGTAAATGTAAACAACTTTAAGTTGACTAAAATCAAAATTACATATCATTAAATAAAATTTTGCTTCGTACAATCCATGTCTCCAGCCTGGCTTGAACTTCAATCATAGGATTCCTTTCTGTGTAATTATTAATATGGATTATCTTGAAGAGGAGTGTATACAAATGCTCATAACATTTTCCACCATGAGTCGAAACCTTGTCAGTTCCATTCATGTAACTAAAATTAACAAATATGAATTATGTAGGGTCTCGCATGAGAAGCAGAACAGATACCGTGCCGAGAATGACCTGCCCAAAAACATATATAATTTCTTATTCTATTTTTTTGATTATATAAGTTGGGAAAAGGGTCTCAATCTCTTAAAAGTAGGAAAGTAGATCAGAACATAAGACATAAGTCTGAACAATATAACATATGGAGAGCACTGGCTGGCATAACACCTAGACAACAAAGCCAAACAACAAACAGAAAGACAACAAACAAACAGCACACAAAGAAATGTCTTCCCAATTGGCAGCACCCAAAGTCAACTAAGCCTCTTTCATTTTCATCTTTTTCTTAGAGGCCTGGTTTTCCTTCTCCTGATAAAGTTTCCACTTGTTGAGTTCAGCTTGAAGAGTGAGGACACCGGAAACTGCCATTTTCATCATATCATCAGTGAGTTTCACCAAACTATTCATAGCCTTTTCAACCTTAACCAGCCTGTTTTGGTACGGCTTCATAGTGTAATTCATATTCTCCCATCTCTCATTACCTCTGTCACATACTTTATCCCTCCCCTGTATCTCTTCAAGTTTATTCATTTTGACAATAAGATCTTTTAACATTGTAGAAATCTTAGCAAGATTATCATCATGAGTCTCCATACCGTCCCCTTCCATTTGGTCATTTTCAGGATCTTCACTCTCCATTTCCACATCTTCATTCTCCTTCTCCTCCTTCAAATCAGGTGAAATGAAATCATCCAACTCCTCAAAGCCACGTTCATCCCCAACTCTCTCTTTCTCCTTACTATGCGAGATAATTTCCTGCACAATAGTGTGCGTATTCTGAACACCCTCCATGTTAGCCTGACCTCTTCCCCCACTAACGGCTGCAGAAACCTTGGCAACTATCTTATTGTGTTAATTTTGCTTCCTGCAAATTATATAAAGCAATGCATTCATAGGGAATGTATTCAAAGAAATATGAATGTTATCTTAGCTGATATCATCCATTTCAATAGTTAAGGGAATGTATTTAAAGAAATATGAATGTTATCTTAGCTGATATCATCCACTTCAATAGTCAAAGGTCAATTTTGACCAATAAGAATATTTAATACACCCTCCTCTCATGATTCCCTCTCAAACATGGCCAAACTTAAGTAAGAAATTGGCAACATCTTCTCGAATAAAGGTAATAACATCATTGTTATCTTTCCATATATATATTTATCCTTTATTCCTACAAAGGAACTTTCCATACATTCAACAGTGTGAATTTTTATTTACGAGTATTTTTGTTTATGTTTGAAATGCAAATTCACTCGCTGTGTAACGAAATGAACTTGATTAAAAAATCTATCATTAATTGTTTTACAAAATTCGATATACACTTTTTATCTTTCTTTGTTAAAGAAAGAATACTAGTATATTTATATTTAAAAAATATATCTAAAGTACGGGAGATATCTTTCTCGAGGTGCCTATTTTTTATCATACAATTTTATATGTTTGTTCTATATGTGAAAAAAATTAAGGAGGCAATATAAATGGAATGTGTGTCTTTTTATATGCCATTTTCTTTCTTTCATCTTAGTGCATAGTGATGGCTTCTTTGAAACTCCCATCCACCTTTCTTTCCATCAACCATGTATTTTCTTTTTTTTCTTATTTCTTATTCCTTTCACCTTCTTTTTTTTTGGTTTTAATTTGTGGAGTGACTATTTGGTTTTTTTAATAAAGATTCTAGATTGGAATCTTATAAGTTTACATAGAAATTCTAGAATCTTTCGTGTTGTGGAAGTAGGAACGCCTCTCGGCGTAATTAACATTTTTTTGAGAAATTATGGTTCGTTCATATATATATATATATAATCTTTATTAATCATATTAAAATCAAAGTATTTAGTAGTTGTGTATCTTAATTTTATAATTTTCAAATTTAATTATATTTATTTTGAATGATTATCAATTTTTTATAGCAATTTAGTTTGCAAGTTTATCACTTGGACTTAAGGTTTTAGGTCTACATAATCAAATATGGTGCCACATCAACATATTTTTATTGAAGTATCATAAAATATAAAAACAAAATTTAGTCCAACAGTTGTGCATTATGTCACTTTTTCTTGTTGTATCCATGTGACATTACATCATTTGTTACTTTTTTAGATCTCATTTGTTCTAGAGAGTTCATCTTATTTACTTTTGCTTATTTTCATTAGAAGATTTGAAACACCCTATGATGCTATTTTTGCAATGTGGAATCTAGTATACAAATTATCACCTACTTTGGCCTAGAGCCAAGGTTTTAAGGTTATCTATTCCATTAAATTTGTATAAGACATTATCCTAACCTCATACCATAATGGTGTCAAGTTTTTGCACTCTACAAGTATTCATTCTTAGTGGACTCGTGAGCCATTCAACTTCACCAATAGATCAAGAAACATTTGACCATTTAATCATTAGTATTGATTGTCAATTCTAGTAATTTTGAAATCACAATTAATAATTCTATTGTTTTAAATTACATGGTCTTTAATAGCTGAACATACTCACAACTATTGAATCATGATCTACTACTAGGTACATTCACCTATACAGGTGCAACCCGTGTCATTGATTTGTTAAAATATGTTCCCTCTAATAACATAAAAAAATCCTTTCAACACCTATACCTCTTCTTAGGCATACATGCTATCAATTTCCATTCATAAAGTTAGTCTGTATTAAGAATTGCCTCCCTACTAGAATCACTTATAAGAGCACCAAATACTACCCAAGAGGAAAAATATTATCAGAAATAGGAAAACAAACAAAGTTCTTCCTTGGGAAAAGTGTAGGTTGCCTTTAGATCAAGGACTTACTCAAGGCATCATACATAATGAAATGATCCTTTTTCCCTAAATTAGATTAGGGATTATTAACAAATATTAAATTTTCATAGACCAACTAGGATTAAAACCTAGGACCTCTTACACATGTTAGGGTGTTCTATCATTGAGCTTGTTGGCTCTCAAAGTTGTGAATCTTTAATTCTAGAATGCAACATCTCAACTCAAGTCCCAAGAATGTCAACTAAAGAAGAGGATGCATTCATGATAAGACTAAGGCACACAAAAGCCAATACATTAGAGTAGATGAACCCTCATCCTACTTTAGGCTTTACAGAATATGGGACAAGGTTTCCTAGGATCTTTAAATGAGAGGATAAAAATACTACAAGCTAGGTCTTAAGCAACCACATCCAAGACATAATCTCCAAATGTGTTACTAAGCATGTATCAATGTTGGTTGCTAACCAACTATAGACAGTTGAAACTAACTTGCCCTGCAAGCCACTTTCCCACATCCTCACATCACTAACTATCCCTTCCAATTAATTAAATAAATTTATTTTATTTAATTAATTTATCTCTAATCATCTACCCTTAGCCATTTATCCTTAATTCATCCCTTGTGACAAATTAATTCATCTAATTTATCACTATACCTTATAACTTCATCTCAATTAATTAAATAAATATGTTATATATTTATTTAGTTAATTTGTCCATCTCCCTAATCTTGATTAATTAGATAAATCATGTTTATTTAATTTTAATCTACCCTATCCTATAGCCTAAACCTAGCCTAGTTGATTAAATATTAATTATTTAATTGGCTACCCTAGCCTACATGACCCCTAGACCAAACTTAATTAAATAAACCCTTATTTAATTAATTTTGATCCTTCATTAGCCTATTCACTAATTTTTTCCAGCCACATTAATTAAGTTAATCCCTTGATTAACTTGGTCAAATCTCACTTAACACTTATTCTCACAACCCACAAATTAAAAATTCTAAAATAATCCCAAGGGTCACATGACCCTTCCACCTCACCTTTCTATTTTCATGCTAAGCTCTTCTCTAGGAAATGAGCTCACACATGTGAGCACCAAAAATGCACAAGTGTCACATGTAACACACAATCACCCATAAAATGGAATTTTTAATTCCACATCCTCCCACACAATAAATTTTTAATTCATCACTTGTAATTATCCAACTCTTCAAAAAAATAAATTTTTAATTCATTTTTATCCTCATCACCTTTCCCCATGTGAGTTTAAAATTCACATTTAATCCCATCCATCCAATATTGTTGATGAGATCTTAACCATTGATCTCATCCTTTCATCTCAACCCTTGATTCTAACTTTGAATCCTAGCCATTATTCAAATCCCCCTCAATTGGCTTATAAATACAAGGCCAACCCAAGCCATTTGAACAACTTCTCCATAGCATCAAATCCATGCCCAAATTCCTCCAAAATCTCTCCATCATGCCATCATAATGCCAAGATCCTCCTAGCCTTTCATTTCTCATCTCATATCCATATCCAAATCATCTCAATCTTTAGCCATTATCTTCTATCAAATAATCATTGTGTTGAAGACAAGGAGCAATCGACATTCAAATCAACAACACTTGGGTAAAGCAAGGAGCTCTTGGGTGCAAGCTCCTCCACCTTATCAAGGAGTGAAGGAGGTTGGAGGATTTTGAAGGTATAAATCTCCTTTGTTTGAGTATCTTTCATGTTTTCTTGTCTTTCTAATTTCTTTCATCTTCACCAACCAACTAACACCTCAAATAAAACACATTATATAACAAGGTGATATGTTCATCAAAATCCTTCATCATTTGCATACATAGATACTATTTGCATTCTCATAAGAACAAATCTATGATTGTAGATAAAAGGTAGGCTCACAGAAGATAAAACAATTATTATAATGTTGATTTGTACAAATGAGCAGGACTCTTAAGTGTACGAGTCTCTAAAAGTGATTAAAAATTAATATTTCTTAAGATTTTGTAGTGGTTGTAATAACGAAGGCAAACCATGTAACCACAAAAATACACTAAAGTGGAAAGAGATATTGTCATATTAATATTTAGATTGATGGTGGAGAAGAAAAGTGCTATATATTGTTGCCTTAATCTTGGGGGCAATGGAGTCAGACATTCATTCCCATACAAACACTTATGCAATAACAAATTGAAAACTAGGTAAGCAAGTGAGAGGCATAAACATCATTATATGACCAAATTATACAAACACCATATAACAAGAGATATCCATGACATAATGTTCTTCCAACATCCCTACTTTAACTAAGTAAATCCATATGGTGTGAAAAGAAGAGTGAGTTCAAAATTCTTTGAGAATTTTTATGACCTCTTCATAGGCTAACTAGTCTGCACACCAACAAGCTAAAAAATGCAACTTCAATAAAAAATACATCATATTAATCTCCTCTCCTTAAAATAGCTTGAAAAATATGGAGACATTCAATGTGGTACATGGCCTCAAATCTTAGAAAGTTATCTGACCTTAGCTAGTGGTGACATTTTTTTGTTGTTCTCTACTTCCTTGTCTATCTTTGAGATGTTCCTTTGCTATCTTTTATTACAATTTATTTTTATAGTTGTTGGTCTTATCTCATTTTGATTGTTCCTCTCCTCATCAAACTAGTTTTTGCCTACCATTGACTGATCTTTTGTAAAAGGTTTGGGTCCTTTCAAAAATTCACTTTTACCTAATAAAAAATATGGAGACATTCAACCATAAATGATATTTGCATTTAATATCTTTTCCTTGAGATTATAATAGGCATAAGCATGAAAAAGTAGTTTAAATTACAATATTTGATGCTTTAGAGAGTGAAAGCTCAAAGCCATGTCCCACTATTCTAAAGAAAATGTCCAACATTGATCTAATATTTAACTTGAATCACTAAAAAGTAACATATATGTTTTAAACTTTGACATAATGTAAACTAATGAAATAGTTATCTTTTAGTGTATTTTATCAAATTGTATTTTTTTAAACAAATAAAACATTACTTGAATATAATTTTTTTGTAAAATTGGCACTATAATTTAATTGCTAATAAAATGCCAAAAAATGATGTTAATTGGAATGTCACTTTTTATATAGCAATTTTTTTCCTCCATTTTTTTTTTGCATTTATAACATGAAGCTTTAGTGCATGGATTAATTTTTTTCTAATTTCAATAAATATATATTTTAAATAAATCTTAAAAAATGTGTGTACTAAAAAGACAACCATTTTAATGAGACACAACTTTTTTTCTTAACTATTTATCTAAAATAGAAAATGATTATGTCATCTTGACATGGAATCTATCCTTTAATGCAACATTTTTGTTCAATTTTTAAAAAATAAGTTTTAGTATATTTTTAGAAGATCTCAACAACTTTATATTTTTGTCTTGATGACCTATTTTTAGTAAAAATTAAAAAGAAAATATAAACACTAATAAAATAATAATAAATAAATAATTTTGAAAACTAACATATAGATCTACAATAGGCTATTTTTAGATTTGTTTAAATGTTATTTATGTTAGTAGGTGTTACGAGAACATTAAGTTTTTCACACACACACACACACACACACACACACACACACACACACACACATATAAGCCCTAAAGTAATGGTACATATGTATCTAATGGATACTTCTAGCTAGAGAAATTGTCACTTAGATCTAATTTAGGTAGAATGAATTCAACTAGAACATATAATTGATTGAAATTGACTTTTAGTTGGAAATGCTTAAATTCATTTGTTCTAATAAATTGGCCTAATGTGGGACATGACTTTGAATTTTCACCTTAGCATATTCATGGATAGAAGACATATATATTAGCCCTAAAGTAATGATACATATGTATCTAGTCGATACTTCTAGTTAGAAAAGTTGTCACTCAAATCTAATTTAGATAGAATAAATCCAACTAGAACATATATTTGATTGAAATTGACTTTTAGATGGAAATTCTTAAATTCATTTGTTTAATAAGTTGGCCTAATGTGGGACATGACTTTGAAATTTCACCTTAGAATATTCATGCAGGATAGAAGACATTAATACACACATCATGGAAAAGTCCAAAAGCCAACCAACCAACCCCTTCTCAACATGAAAGTTGCACATATACACGTGTGTATACATACATACATACATACTATAATGAGGGGAAAATTGAATCCTAAGAAAGAATAAACAATTTAATCTAACTAGAAACCAACTTTTCTCTATTACACGAGAATCCAACTAGCTTAAAAGAAGAGTATTTGCTTCTATCCAATTAGTAAGAGCAAAACAACTTTAGCTAGATTCTGCTTTCAAGTCTATACTAAGAAATTAACAAACTTTGATAAGCAAGAACACTAAGGCAAGTAATAAAACTATGATTTCTAAAAAATCTAAGATTAATATCATAAACATGAGATTTAGAGGAACCTGTCACTAAAAGGGGAAAGCCTTTGCCTAGGATGCTAGTGCATTATGGGGACATCTGCACATCACATTGTTATTCATATGATAGCAAAACACCAAGAATCCATATTGTTAAGTCAATTTCAGACCTGTTATCTCATATGATCTACACACAAAACTAGAATGAGTAATGTTAGCAGAAGACAGAGCTACTAGCATATCCTACTATATGTGGTATGCGAAGGACATAGCCGACATATAAAGTGGCATTTTGGGAAAACACATACTTATGTAATATATAGATAGGATATAGTATGTACATGAAATGTAAGAGAGTGGAAAAGAGAGTGTAAGGAAGTATAAGAGTGTATAAAGGGCAGAGACTAAGACCTACCAGTATGTGTATGTAATTCTAAATATATATATATTTCTACTATGTTTATGTGTATATGATGAATGCTTATATGTGATCTATGTGTACCACATGTTATTATTCCTTATTGTTTCTTTAGGATTCTCTCATTGTATGACTGGGGTATAAACTAACTTTAGAGATCTAACTAAGGACTAGATCTCCAGACTGGTACCTCTCCATTTCTTGCCAAAATTTGGTTCTGTTGTCAGGACCCAGGAAAAGGAAAGTGAAGAATAGAGAGGATTAAAAAGTAAAAAGAAAAAGTTTGGAGTAGTGGAAAAGGAGAAAACTAAAGTAACATAATTTTTTTATGATCTGGGAAGCATTCTCTTAGGTTCTTACCTTTGTGAGAGGGGATAGACACTTAAGGGGATGATAAATGGAAAAGGGAAAGATTTGAAATGATGCTTGAAAATATGTAACTCTTCAAGTTAATCCAATCATGGGATACATAAGGATTAATGTAATACAAAATCTAAACACCCATGGCAAAAGGGGATAAAAAAATATTAAGGGATATCAGTGACATTATATTAACTAGAATGGAAATAAGCAGGGAAGAGAGACAGAAATAGACTTAGGAATGTTAAGAAAGATACTGCACAAGGATGGAAAAGGTAGAAGAGATAAGGAGAGAATGCACAAGGAAGGGTGCAGAAAAAAAGGAACAGTTAGATGAGCGCACCAATGTGGGTGCTATCAGAGAGGAGAATATAGGAGAAGAAGAGAGAATGTATGAGCACACCATAGGGGCTGCCATATAATTGATAATAAAAGATATGAATAATCTAGGATCAATCACAATACATATTGACATGGCTACAAAAATTCTTAAAAGTTTAGGAGGAAGTTTTAATACCTATGACTAGGCAAGAAGAACATGGGAACAAGAGTTTAATCAAACCCTAGCCCTATTGCAAGTAGGAAAAACCCTAAATGTTCAACCAGACTTTGCTAATATTCGGATCAGGATAGATGAACAATGGGAACATTTACTAGATCCCATAAGACACCTCCAACCCTTGAATCTAGATGTGGATTACCTGGACAATGTGGTTAATAGAAGTGTGATGAAGATTAACGAAAGGGAAGAAGATGTGCTATATAATGAGATTAGTTCTCTAAGTATAAGACAATTAAGTGAAACGTCACTTGCAAATGACATGATGTCATTAAAAAATAAAAAGGTATTCCCTAAAACAAGAAAAGGCACCTTTAAGAGACACAACCCCTTGACCAGGAGTCACCCCAGGTGCCCTATAAAACAAGAAGAATTTTGAATTAATACAATAACAATCAAGTGAAGAAGCAGGAAGAAAAATAAGAAGAAATTAAAAGAGATTTCAAAGAAATATTGGGAAAGGACTATTTTGATATCAAGTTACAAAGAGATAAGGGAAGGGAAAACAAAACCCTAGTATAGACACGAAAACCTAAGAAGAAAGACAAGAAATAAATAAACCGCAAGACACCGGAGGTACCAGAAAGACAAAAGAAAGTACCAATGGATTTACCAATTAAGCTAGCAGTGTTCGAAAAGGACACCATTGAAGCAATAGAGCATATATTTGTTTTAGAATCCATTTGGAATACAAATGAAATAACAAGGGACAAAACCAAGTTGTTTGAATTTATAGGAACATTACGAAATGATACCCTGAAATGTTATAGGAAGGCATGCCCTAAACATGATAAAACTTGGCAAGAAAGCAAGAAGGAATTTTTTGGAAAACTTTGAAGCTTCGGAGATCCCTACAGAGGGAGTGAGAAAAATCAGGGAATTAGTATAAAGGGATGGAGAAACAATAAAAGAATTTGATAAAAGGTTTAAAGAAACAACTCATAAGTTGGAGGAACCTTTAACTAAAAAACAAAAGATTGAATGGTTCATATGGAATAAGCCTAGATGTTAGAACATCTTTGGATGAAAGGTTGTTTGAACCCTATGTAGAGGTGGTTACCTTGGCTTTCCACATAGAGTCACAAATGTGGTGCAAGCAAGATTAAAAAAAAGAAAACCTAGAATTAGAGAAAATGAGGATATAATTGGAACAATTGAAGCTGAAACAAGAAATTCTAGCAAAACAAGAGGACAATTCACAAAAGCAAAGGCCTAATATATGGTGCTCATATTGTACTAAGCAAGGACACATAAGGAATGGATATGTCTAATGATGAAAGGTGAAAGACAAGCTACCACTATGAAGGTAGACATAAAAGCAGTACCTAGAAGAACTAATATAATATATTGTGGATTATGTGGTGAGTGGGACGACCGTGAGACACCAGACTACCCTTCACAATCTTTCAAAGTAAGGGAAGATGATGATGAACATGAGCCATGGTGCAACACACACCATAAGAATAAGGTGGATAACAATACTATAGCATATGTGAAAGGATTGGTGGAAAGACCCTTATACATTCAGGACCATGGGTACAAACAACCTAACTAGAAAAATCAAAGAAATATGAACATTGTGCAAAATTCAAACCCTAACAGTGTACCATATGAGAACAGTTATAGTAATGATGAAAGAGATAAATTTGGAGGATATAGAGGAGGCTGAGGCCATGGTAGATGAAGAAGGAGAGATGATGCAACATGTTACAAGTGTGATAAACCAGAACATTTTGCCAATGAATGTTGGGGAGAGCGAAGAAAATAGTGCACATTCTGTAATAGCACAGAACATGACTTATTTTCATGTGACAAAGCCCAACAATACTTCTGTAACTCACCACAATAATCAAAGAGTGATGAATTACAAAATTTTAGTTCACAAAAAGATGTCCGGATAATCAGGAGAGTCCCCAAAGAACATGGTCAGGTAGAAAGAACCCATCAGAGTAATGATGAGTGTGAAATAGATACATTTTCTACTGAATCTTTAGAAGAAGATGATTATTCTAAGAAAATCAATCACAAACAACCCAAACAGAAGAAAAATAAAGGAAAAGAAAAGGCTGTAGTAGTAACAAGGCAAGGGACAAATACCACAAGACATCATACTAGCAAAACTAAACAAGAAGAAAGTATGGGGAAAGAAACATTCTTCCCTAATAAAAAGTAGCACAAGGAGATTGTACAAAAAACTAAGAAAATTATAACTCAAGAGCAAGATAAACAAAAACAATATACTTAGTTCTTTACAGAAGGAGAGCTTGCAAAACTTAAAAATTTAATAGATCTAATGCAATGACACAATCTCATTGAGAAATTAAAGTAGTTTTGCAAATATTGGAATAAGGAGCAAGCACATAAAAACCAAATCTGGCAGATGGGCAGAACATATAGATAGTGGAAAACAAAACCACTATTAGTAGTGTAAGGGTAAAAATGCAGATCAATCAAATGAATTAAATATGACCCAAACATCAACAGAATAGAGAAATAAGAAGGATTCAATCAAACAAAGCAAAGAACAAACATAGTGCAAACCTCTCCCGTTTCGATGCTTCTGTTGTTCGCCTATCACGAATCGTCCTTTCGCAGATGAGATGAGCCCTCAGAGAGTGCAATCTTTTAAAGCTGTTTGTAGCAAGTCGATGCTGAATGGCTATGGTGTGATATGCAATGAAGGTGAGCTCCAATGCAACAATGGTGATCTCAAGCTTGTAGATGACAAAAGGGTGCCAAAGGCGCGCTGGTGATATTTCTGCAGAGTAACGATGTCAAAAGCCTGGATGAATAGAATGGAGGATGAAGCTTCATTTATAGACTTGGAAGAATGGGAATCAACGGTTGAGAGGAGATATGAAGATCAATGGCTGAGGATGGTTGAGGAATGTGCAACCAGTAGAAATGTGACAAGTGTCCCAGCTCCATCATGAAAGGGGGGATGCGACAAAATTGATTGGAGAGTTAACTCCATTGACTGGTCTGTTAACAGATTTGATTGATCAGTTAGAAGAATGAATTGTGGAACTAACTGAATTGATTGAGGATTTGACTCAATTGACAGGTTAGTTAACAGATTTGATTGATTGGTTAACTGACCTTTGATTGGAGAAGAAATAGGCCATGTGGGTGAGAGAAAAATAAGGTAATTAAATATTAAATATATTTAATTACATGTGCAACCTGATGAGGTGGACAAGGTGAGGTGGAAAAGGTGAGGTGTAAAGGTGATGTAGAATTTTGAATTTAGAACTTTAGGATAGAGGAATTAGGCTTAATTAAATAATTTATGATTATTTAATTATGTAGGACATTAGAAGAATTTAGGGAAATTGATTAAATAAATTGATTTTATTTAATTATGGAACAGTGAATCAATTAAATAAATTTAGAATATTTATTTAATTAATAGAAGAATGAAATAAATATTTAGAATATTTATTTAGGATGAATCGTGTCATTTTTAGACGTATACATTTTGCCCCTCTTTGATGCAATGTAGTTTACAGCGTTGCTTCAAAGAATTCAATAGTATGAATGATGATACATGCCCCAGTTTGCCCCTGGTACAGGTTAAATGACGATAGGATGCCTCCTCGGGAGATTGGACAGGAAAAAGGGTGAAAGGTTTGGAGATGGACAATCTCACGATGAAGAAGGTTAAGTTTGAAGAAAATGGGTGAAGAAAGAGCCAAATGATACGCGATGCAAGAGAAAATGATAACACACACAAGCAAGCAAGCAAGTATGCACAAATGACATAAGAACAAACAAGGTATTGCCCCTGTCAAGCGGTAAACCAATGATATACTAATAATGATATACGACAGTGTTGTCATGGTGGGGAACGATATATTCCTAGACCAACACGACAGGCGTGTTGTCATGGTGGGGAACGATGGATCCCTAGAGCAACATGAAGGATAGTGTCTGGTTTCAAGAAATGAAGCATGTCGTGTAAGACACATGTGTTGGTCTGATTTTGACAATGCAACATCCTGTGTAAGACAATTGATTGATTAACTGATCAAGTTGGTTTACGACCAGACAAGGATCAAGACCACTGATTGGGATTGGATCATTTGTGCAAGATTGACTTGACTTGATTGGTATGGATTAAGGATGGACCTTGCATGTGGATCATTGCTCAGACTGACTGGACAAGGATGAAAGATATGATGATAGATAGAAATCTGATTGATAGAAGAAAGACTCGATAGAAGGACTCACAAGCTTTTATTTGTATTGATACTCTGCATTGTTGGATCTTTATTGCATGGGGTATGGTATGGATGTATAAATGGATATAGGATGGATGCTTTGCTTTTTAGAGTGCTTTATTTCATCATTGGGCAATGTGTTTTTGGTACATTTTTTGAAATGTTGTAAGTGAATACAAGCATCTAGGTATAATTGAACTGAGATGACCTGAGTACCGCTTACATGGATTGTGATTTAGCAAGTTAATACAAGCATCTAGTCAAAATTGAATCTAGATGACCTGAGTACTTCTTGCGTTTCAACAAACAAGGATTGCCCCCGTTCATGTTATACCTTTGATGTCCTCGATGATCTTTTGCTGATCATGTCCTTAGACAAGGCTTCACATTACTAAAGTTTAATCCACAAACAACAAACAAAGAAAGTAATCATGCCCCCATCATAGCATCTCTAGCTTTTGGCATCCTTGAGTAGCATAGGAAGGTATGATAGCAAAAATCAGGACTCGAACTGTTAACCATGTTTCTGATCTACAAAGCATATTTGCGTTGATATGTGTTTATTTCTTGCCTTAATTTGCATAAAATCATTTAGAAGACCCTGGGTATTTGCTTTGCATTGGATAAGTTAAGATGCTCATTGTCAAGATTTCTGCTTGAGGCATGGGTTCTGCTTGCATTTGCTTGTTTGGTGAGAAGATTGCACAATCCTTATTGGGGAGAAGGACCCTAATGGACTAACCTCGTGCCTCGGGGGCTCATCGCTAAATGGCCTTGCCTACGTGACGACACAGAGGCAACGTAGTTCGGGGTAAACCCTAATGGACCATGGATGGACTAGAAGAAAGAAAACAAGAATGAAGACAAGAAAGGTGGCGAATGGGAGAAAAGGAAGAAATGGAAGCCTCGGGGGCGCATTAGAGTAATGGCGTTGCCTACGTGACGGCGCAGAGGCAACGTAGTTCACGGACCTGGACCATAGACACTGACGAGAGACACTACGCTAGGCTCACATTGAGGAGACGGTATGGGACAAAACCTTGGTCGACAAGGCCACAAGGTGAGTATCAAGCCATGATAGGGAACTGTCAAGTGTTTATCGTGGGATGGATATGGGTCGAATGGGGAAAATAGAGGGAGAATGGGCTCAAGGTGATTGGATTCCCAAAGATGGAGAATGCGGTTTGTCACAAGTAACGCCTGTTTACCAGGTTTTCATCACTTGTTTTTATTTGCACGAGAAGCTAGAAAGTAACATGACGCCTGATTGCCAGGTTTTCATCATGATACCTATCCAAGGCACCTGTTTGCCAGGTTTTCACCAAAGGACGATTTTTTTGTATGCTTTCTATTTTTTCTAATTTTTTTGTATGTTCTCTTTGTAACTTTTTTGATTTTTTTGATTTTTTGATTTTTTGACTTTATTGTGCCCCCTTGCATTGGGGTTCGCCTAGGTATAGAACCGGCGAAGGTGCATGCTGTTGATTGGATCATCAAACAACTCACCCTCTGATGTGGCCAACTGATATGCCCCCGATCTGAAAACAGCTACAATTACATATGGCCCAAGCCAGTTAGGCTCGAACTTACCTTTCTTTTCTTTGTCCTGCTGATTGCGAGGGTTCTCTCTTAGGACGAGGTCCCCAACCTTGAAGCATCTTGGTCTAACCTTGTGGTTGTAGCTTCTTGACATCATCTGTTGATAGGCTTTGAGATGGTCAAAAGATTTCTGGCGCCTTTCCTCTAGCAGTTCTAGCTCTTGTAGTCTGGAGACTCTGTACTCTTCGTCTGATATGAGACCTTTCAACGACACCCGAAGGGATGGGAGTTCGACCTCAATGGGAAGGATGGCTTCGGAACCATAGACGAGGGCGTAGGGTGTAGCACCTGTGGGAGTGCGTATGCTGGTTCTATAGGCCCACAGAGCGGGATTGAGTTGGACGTGCCAATTGCGACCAGCTTCATTGATAGTCTTCTTTAGGATTTTCAAAATGGTTTTGTTCGATGCCTCAGCCTGGCCGTTACCTTGGGGATAGTATGGAGTGGAGAAATGATGTTGGATTTTGAAACGCTCACAAAGTTCCTGGACATCCTGATTTTTGAAGGGTCTCCCATTATCCGTTATGATGGATGAAGGGATGCCATATCGGCAGATAATGTAATTCAGAATGAAAGAGGAAATTTGCTTTCCTGTGACGGTTGATAGGGGAACGGCTTCAATCCACTTTGTAAAGTACTCAGTGGCGGTTATGATGAATTTATGGCCGTTGGAAGAAGGTGGATGAATCTTTCCCACGAGGTCAAGTCCCCACTGGCAAAAGGGCCAGGGTGTCGTTAGAGGTCTCAACTCCTGAGCAGGTGCATGAATCAGGTTCCCGTGTATCTGGTACTGTTTGCATTTTTTGACGAACTGATATGAATCCATTTCCATATTGGGCCAGTAATAACCCAAACGCATGAGTTTCTTAGCTAAAGAAGGACCGCTGGAGTGTGTTCCGCAGATCCCTTCGTGCACATCTCGCAAGGCAGTTACAGATTCTTCTTGTTCTAGACAACGGAGTAAAGTACCATCCAGACCACGTCGGTAAAGGGTATTGGCGATAATGGTGTAACGGGAGGCTTGTCGGATGAAAGTTCATTTTTGGTTGGAAGAGAGGTCCAAAGGAAGGACATTGTCCTTGAGGTAAGTGTAGGTCTTACCGTACCAAGGTGAATCAGATCCTACTAGGTGGCAAATGGAATGGGTTTCGAGGAGATCATAAGCTGGTTGTCGAATGGTTTCTACTAAGAACTCATACCATGACTCATGTTCAGGTATCTCAAGAAGAGAGGCTATGGTCGCCATTGCATCTGCTGCTTTGTTCTCTATCCTGGGTATTTGCTCAAACGAGATGGTCCCAAAATGTTCTTTGAGGTCATCGACCATCCGCTTGTATGGGATGAGCTTCTCATCTTTGGTCTGATACTCGTCGTTGACCTGGTTGATGATAAGCTGAGAATCACTGTAGACACATAGTGCTTGGATTTTCCACTTAGTGGCCATCTTGAGACCAATTACCAAGGCTTCATACTCCGCTATATTGTTAGTGCATGGAAATAACAACCTGTAGGACTTTGGAATTGTGTCACCTTGGGCAGTGATAAACAAGATACCTGCCCCCGATCCATGGTTGGTGTAAGACCCGTTGAAGTAGAGTTTCCAAGGAGATGTTGACAGAGTGAATAAAGACTCATCAGGAAACTCAAACTGCATTGGTGAAGTGTCCTGTAATGGTGCCTCAGCTAGTTGGTCAGCGATGATTTGCCCTTTGATGGCTTTTCTGTCCACATACTCTATATCGTATTCACTAAGAAGCATAACCCATTTTGCTAGCCGACCCGTGAGAGCTGCTTTGCTGAGAAGATATTTTAGTGGGTCGATCTTGGCAATGAGTTTGACAGGATGTGCCAACATGTAGTGGCAGAGTTTTTGTGAAGCAAAAACCACCGCAAGGCATGAACGTTCTACCTGTGAGTATTGCAACTCGTAGCCCACTAAGGTTCGACTGATGTAGTACACAGCTCTTTCCTTGTTCTCATAGTCTTGCTGCGTTAGGAGAGCCCCAAGAGCAGTAGGTGTAGCAGATATGTAGAGAATCAAAGGTTTTCCTTGGATTGGAGGCATGAGTATAGGGGGATTCATAAGGTACTCCTTTAGCCTGTTGAATGCCTCTTCGCACCGCTCATCCCATTTAAATGGAATGTTCTTATGTAGGAGATGGCTGAAAGGTTGGCACTTGTCTGCCAGCTGTGAGATGAACCTACGGATGGCCTATAGTTTGCCCTGTAAGGATCTCAACTGTGTTAGATCTTGGGCGGTGGCATGTCCATTATTGCTTGGACCTTGGCCGGGTCTACCTCTATGCCGTTTGCTGACACGATGAAGCCTAGCAGCTTGCCTGATGTGACCCCAAACACACATTTCTTTGGGTTAAGTTTTACTTGGAATTGATCCAACCGTTGGAAGACTTTTTCTAATATGTCCAGGTGTGAGTCCCTGGTGAGTGATTTTGCCAAGATATCGTCAACATAGTCTTCCATAGTTACGTACATCATGTCATGGAAGATGGTTGTCATGGCCCGCTGATATGTAGCACCTACGTTTTTCAGCCCAAAAGGCATGACATTCCAGCAAAAGGTACCCCATGGACAAGTGAAAGCTGTTTTGTGTTGATCCTCAGGTGCTATTTTGATTTGGTTATATCCGGAGAATCCGTCCATGAGTGATAGCATTGTATGTCCTGCTGTAAGGTCGACTATGATGTCAATGTTTGGCAACGGAAAGTCATCTTTGCGGCATGCCTTGTTTAAGTCTCGAAAATCATTGCATAGTCGAACTCGGCCATCTGGTTTAGATACTGGCACAATGTTTGATATCCATTCAGGATAGTCTATGGCCCTGATGAACCCCACATCTAGCAATTTCTTGAGTTCTTCCTTGACCAGAAGGGCTATATGAGGATGCATCTTTCTCAGTTTTTGCTTTACGGGCTTCACCCCTGGATCTAGTGGCAAGTGATGTAGAATCAGGTTTGGGTCCAAACCTAGCATGTCGGCATATGACCAAGCAAATCTGCCTCTCTTCTTTTTAAAGAATGGTACAAACCTGGTTTTCTCAGGAGGTGTGAGAGATTTTGCAAAGTGGATAATCTTGGGTTGCTCTTCGGTTCCAATGTTCACTGGCTCTGTTGGTTCCACCATGATCTGTGATCTCTCCTGATACATATCACTTGGGAGGGTGTCAAGCATTCCATCGTCAGGTGCCACAGTTAGGTTTTCACCTTCAGATACGTCCTTTCTTTTTACTGTTTTATGATCTGACACTGCCGCACAGCGGTTTTCACCGTCAGATCCATTTTTGATCTTTATATTTTTGCGACTAGAAGGATTGGCACCCTCCCCAAAGTAAGCCACGGTATTGAGTTCGATAGCAAAACCTGCTTTATGATCTCCTTTTGGTAAGTGATCTCTAAGTTCCATATAGTCAATGTAGGCATCATCGTTCTGGAACATATCTAATTGGGGGGTTCCTTGCAGATCCCAGTCAATAAGCTTAGGGTGCAAGAGGGGAAGGGAGTCGGATGAGAGACCTGATTCATTAATGGTGTGGATGGAAATGTTAGGAGCACAGGTGGGGGTAGTGTTCTGGGTGGTACTTTCCTCCAAGTTGTTTATCGCAATGGAATCGAAATTTTCCTCGAAAGCCATAATCTTAGGGAGGGGCAAATCAGACTCTAGTGGTCTGTCCCGTTGCGTTTGTCCCTCATGGTAGGGGCTAAGAGTTTGGATGGTGTCAACCTCTTTGTCATCGTAGGAGTGCTCTGTTAGCTCGTCCCACTCATACTCATTTGAATCATCTGAATCTGTGTCACTATCCACTTGGAGTGTTTGGATTGTCTCCACAAGACAGGCATTTTCCTTGGCTTTACCCTTGCCTTTGTATCCCAAGCCAGTGGTGTTTCTAGCTGAAGAGGATGAAGAAGGTTGTATAGGTTCAGTAATTCCTTCTTTTCTGAGGCCGATAGGGCCTTGTCCTTCATACCCCATCCTGTGTAAGATGGTCTCACCTCGCCCATAGAGTTCTTGAGGTATGTTTTCTTCTTCAGCATAAAGCCATTGCAGGAGATCTCGCTCCTCTGATTCGTCAGATAAGGTCCCCCATTTTACAAAGGGATTTGCGGGAGTTATAGGAGGAGCAGATGGCTTTGGAAAATGCCTGGGTTGATGCTTGGGTTGGCCATAGGAGCGTGGAGACAAAGGCATTTTTGCAAGGTTGAGGCTGTGCTCAATGGAGTACTCTCCTACGCCATTTTCTTTTATGGTGATTTTCATTGGTTTAGGCCGTGAGGAGGAAGCTTCAGCGGTATGGTCCTGTTGCGGGGTAGGGGAAATGTGGGCTCGATTGTTGGGTATGACACATTCAGGTTTTGCTTGGAAAGAATTGTAGTGTTGGTAGGGATTGGGGTCGCCTTGAATGGTAACCTGCTTGCCATTGTGCGGGAATTTAATGCATTGATGGTAGGTTGAGGGGACAGCCTTCATGGCATGGATCCACGGTCTCCCTAGTAGGATATTATAAGCAAGCTCCCGATCAAGGACTTGGCACACCACATCTTTGATTACTGGTCCCACTTGAATGGGTAGGACAACCGTTCCCTTTGTGGTTCTCTCTTCCTCGTCATAGGCCTTTATGGTAATCTTCCTCCGTGGGTCAACTGCCTGTTCGGAGAACCCCAATGCAAGGACTAGCTTCAACGTGCAAATATTCAAACCGGCACCCCCATCAATGAGAACCCTCTTGATGCGGTGCTTGTGTACGAATGCGACAATGTGCAGGGGGGTGTTGTGGGGTTGAGATACGGAAAGGTCATCTTGCTCAGAAAATGATATGGAAGGGGAGGATGTCAGATTGCCGACCATGGTTTGAAACTTCTCTTGGGCTAGGTTAGTGGGGACAATAGTTTCCACTAAGGCTTTATCGAGAATCTCCTTATGAGAAGGAGATAGACGCAAGAACTCCAATATAGAAATGTGAGCCGGGGTTTTCTGTAACTGGTCGATGACATTGTATGGACGGGAGTTGGACGGAGATGGTGACGACCTTGGAGGGGTGGTATTGATCGTGACTTTACCACTGCGGGTAATTATACTACAACCAGTTCGGTTAGGTCTTGGTTGTTGGTTGGGGGAGATGACATTGACCTGCGGAATATGTTCGGAAATGCAGTTAATGGTGTACTCAAATGGAACGCTTGCATAGTTAGCATTACTCGACCCACTGTTCTGATTTGGCCGGTTGCGATTGTTGTCGTTGTTGGGATTGCCGTTGGAGTTGTTGCCGTTGTGACCATTGTTGTTGTTGTGACCATTGTTGTTGTTGTGGCCGTTGTTGTGATTGTTGTTATACGGCCTGTTGTGATTCAGAAGAGGATCCCGGTAGGCCACATGAGATTCATTGGAGGTATGCTGTTGTGTCCCTCCCTGATTCTGATCCAGTATGTCCTGTATGACATTCTTAAGACGGATGCAATTGTTGGTTGTGTGCCCCCTTCCTCGATGATACTCACAATAGTCTGTATCCTTCCAATAGGGAGGTTTGACTATAGGCTCATAGTCACTTGTTGGCGGTAGAGAAATTTCATTGTTAGCCAACAACTTTCTGAGGGCAGATTCTTGAGATTCTCCTAATGGTGTGAATTTCCTCCTTGGATTTGAATTGAACCAAGGTCTAGATTCTCGAGGGGGTGGCTTGTTGAGTGCACCGTTATTTGCTTCTCCCTTAAGAGTGAATATGGGTTGTTGTTTAGGGGCTGCCGCCTTGGCGTCCACTACTCCATCATTGACCACATTCTTGTTCTTGGTCCAAAACTTTGACTTGTCAGTTGTGTAATTGGAAGGAGGTGTGTCCTTGTAGAGCTTGAGAGTTCCTTTAGCGATCATAGCTTTCTCAATGAATAGCCCCATTTCAATGACTTTGGCGAATGAGGTAGGGCATTGTATCTGAATCTGATAGCTAAGATCGGGATTCAAATTGTGGATAAACATTTCCAATAGTTGCTTCTCAGGCATGTCGTAAGAACACTTACTAGCTAGCTGTCTCAATCGTTGTAAGAAGGTGGCGAATGACTCACCACTCTTTTGTTTGGTGTTGCATAGGTCTAGCATAGATACTTCGTGTTCTATGTTGTAAGAGAAGTGCGTTATGAATTTATTGACAAGTTCATCAAAAGTTTTGATTCCCGGTGGGAGACGCGAGAACCACTCCATAGCTTGACCTCCTAAAGATCTTGGGAACAATCTCATTAAGTAGGTCTCGTTGTGAGCTACTTCTAAACATGCTGCAGTGAATTCCCTGATATGATCTCTAGGGTCTCCCTTCCCTTTGTATTTGTCAAATTTTAGAATCTCGAACTGATAGGGGAATGGTTTCATGACCAAACTTCTGTCAAAGGGGTATGGTGCTATATCTTCCAAAGAGTAGTTCTTGGAACTTGTGCCGATCTTAAGGTTGGATATTTCTAGCTTTAGACTCTCAATTTGTTGTCTCACATCCGCCATAGGAGCATTTTGATCTATGTGGTGCTTTCCTCTATCATTGGCATGGGGGACCGTGTCATTTGTGCCCCTCTCATGTGCATGTGGGACTGTGTCATTTGTGTCCCTCTCACGTTCATTGTCTGCATTTTCCATGATGGAGCTAATGTCAAAGTCTGCGGGGAGTTTGATTCCGAGACTAGCAAGATGATAGAAATATTTGTAAGGGTAAAAATGCAGATCAATCAAATGAATTAAATATGACCCAAACATCAACAGAATTGAGAAACAAGAAGGATTCAATCAAACAAAGCAATGAACAAACATAGTGCAAACCTCTCCTGTTTCAATGCTTCTGTTGTTCGCCTATCACGAATCGTCCTTTCACAGATGAGATGAGCCCTCAGAGAGTGCAATCTTTTAAAGCTGTTTGTAGGAAGTCGATGGTGAATGGCTATGGTGTGATATGCAATGAAGGTGAGCTCCAATGCAACAATGGTGATCTCAAGCTTGTAGATGACAAAAGGGTGCCAAAGGCGCGCTGGTGATATTTCTGCAGAGTAACGATGTCAAAAGCCTGGATGAATAGAATGGAGGATGAAGCTTCATTTATAGACTTGGAAGAATGGGAATCAACGGTTGAGAGGAGATATGAAGATCAATGGCTGAGGATGGTTGAGGAATGTGCAACCAGTAGAAATGTGACAAGTGTCCCAGCTCCATCATGAAAGGGGGGATGTGACAAAATTGATTGGAGAGTTAACTCCATTGACTGGTCTGTTAACAGATTTGATTGATCAGTTAGAAGAATGAATTGTGGAACTGACTGAATTGATTGAGGATTTGACTCAATTGACAGGTTAGTTAACAGATTTGATTGATTGGTTAATTGACCTCTGATTGGAGAAGAAATAGGCCATGTGGGTGAGAGAAAAATAAGGTAATTAAATATTAAATATATTTAATTACATGTGCAACCTGATGAGGTGGACAATGAGGTGGAAAAGGTGAGGACTAGAAACTTTGGCAAGGTGCCGACTAAGACTGTAATGAATGGGATATCTAGGACAAGGCTTGGACAAAGGGGGTTCTCGCTCAATGACTTCAAGTAAGGCGGTTGACACAAGACTCTAGCCACTAGCAAGGGTAGTCAATACCAGTCTTACTGTGTAGGGCTTAGTCATTCAACAAGACTACTAGCAAAAGGTACTGTGACCTACTAGGCTTACGTGAATTCGCTAAAGAAACGAAGAAGGACCTATGTCGAATCGGTATGGGATAGAATGACTTTGGGACAAGAGTGACTCGGACAGAAAGTGAATGGGACGATGGACGAAAGAGAGAGAATTGGGTGAAAATGGACGAAGATTGACTGCAAGGTTGATTCTGACCTCAGAAAATGAAACTAGGCTGAAATGGGTACTCTGAACAGTTGATGAAAATTTCTCAAAAATAGGGCAAATGCTCACTGTCACACATGCGCAGAAACAGATGCGCAGCAATAATAGGTAAATGCGCCGTAAGTCGCTGTAAAAGCGTAGCTTTGGTAAAGTATGTGTGCGCAGTAACAGTGTGTAAATGCGCAGTAGAAAAGTATATGCGCAGCAAGTCGGTGTATAAGCGCAGCAAGTCGCTGTAAAAGCGCAGCCAAAAAGTGTATATGCGCAGCAGAAAGGTATGTATGTGCAGCAAGTCGATGCAAAAGCGCAGCAAGTCGCTATGTATGAGCAGCAGAAAGGTGCAAATGCGCAGTTCTGGTATTTTTTTGCAAATTTTTTTGGATTTTTCTCTGTTTTTGGTATTCTTTGGCTGGAAAAGGTCTTCCTGATCTGATATTATGAATTAATTTAGCAAGAAAACATAGCAAGCACAAAGAATGTTTTGTATTTTTCCATTGTTTTTGTAGTTTTTTGACTCTATTTTGGACAAAAGCAAGCACAAAATCCTAGGTGAGAAATGGATTATAAGGGATTTGGGCCCCTAAAACAAGAGGTATTTAATTCGGGCAACCGTTCAAGTGGTTACACGTGTGGCGGTGCTACTCTCCGTTATGGAGTCTCCCAGCCTCAAAGGGTTACGCCTGAGAGGGTTTTGGGGGAGGTTGGCCGTCGGTGTAACATAATAGCACTCATTGCAGGAGGTTTTCACCTCAAGCACAATTTATTTTAAGTGGCTCGGTAGGGCTTGGCATTAGCCTGTTACCACTCAGGGTCGTTCCCACTTGGACAAGCGTGCATCCAAGGGCAGGCCCCTCCTAAAGGTTAAACAAATAGAATGACAAGTCTGGCACTCTGATCACCCAGAAGAGGTGAGAGCATAAGCCTATTGTCATTCGCAAGCACAGAATACACTGATTAATCCACCCTAGTTAAAAGATAAAAACTAAATGGGCTAATCTGCGCAAAACAGAACTTTCAAGTGATTTCAGCAATATCGCAGTGGTTCAATTTTAAATCCCAGAAAGCAGTTGTGAGTTCAATTTTAAATCCACGTTGCACGAGATTGTTAACTTTGAAATTCAGGTCTCATGATATAGCAATGGTTCATTTTAATTGCAAGATCAGTGATGAGTTCAATTTTAAAACCGCGAAGCACGAGATTGTTAACTTTGAAATTCAGGTCTCACGATATAGCAATGGTTCATTTTACCTTCAAGATCAGTGATGAGTTCAATTTTAAATCTCAGATAGCAATAACTTTGAAGGTGTTTGCAATGCAAGCATGAAATAAACCAGTTACTTCCTCCCTAATTAGGACTAGATGAAGATTTGTAATGAACAACAATTTTACTCTTTCCCAAAAAATGAAATGTGAACTAATTAGATGCAACTACATGCAACTAAAACCCGAGCCTATCCTGCAAAACTGCTCCAGCAAGCACCTGCAAAAGGGTTAGCGTTAGCAAATTTGATTAAAAAAAGTACTAAAACCACTGCCTGTTACAGATGCGCAGCTTCAGTGATCAGATGCGCAGAAATGATCAACAGAAGCGCCGTAATAATAAATGCGCTGCAAGATTGAACGTATGCGCCGTTAAAATGAATAAATGCACAGTTTTAATGGATGTGCAGCAATAGTCTTCAGAAGCGCCGTAACAGTCAATAGATGCGCAGTTATAACCTATGCGCAACAACAGTCTACAAAAGCGCCGTGACAGTCAACAGATGCGTAGTTATAACCTAAGCGCCGTAACAGTGCGCGAAAGCGCAGCAAGAATACACAGATGCGCAGGATTTATAGAAGCACTGTAATAGTCTTCAAAAGTGCCGTAAAAATGAATGGATGCGCCGAACCAATCTGTGCGTGACTCTGCAGGACCTGTACGGAACCTGCCTTCAAAAAAGCTCAAAAATGGTGAAATAAAGGGGCAACGGCCCCACGGTGGGCGCCAAAAATGTAAGGGTAAAAATGCAGATCAATCAAATGAATTAAATATGACCCAAACATCAACAGAATAGAGAAACAAGAAGGATTCAATCAAACAAAGCAATGAACAAACATAGTGCAAACCTCTCCTGTTTCGATGCTTCTGTTGTTCGCCTATCACGAATCGTCCTTTCGCAGATGAGATGAGCCCTCAGAGAGTGCAATCTTTTAAAGCTGTTTGTAGCAAGTCGATGCTGAATGGCTATGGTGTGATATGCAATGAAGGTGAGCTCCAATGCAACAATGGTGATCTCAAGCTTGTAGATGACAAAAGGGTGCCAAAGGCGCGCTGGTGATATTTCTGCAGAGTAACGATGTCAAAAGCCTGGATGAATAGAATGGAGGATGAAGCTTCATTTATAGACTTGGAAGAATGGGAATCAACGGTTGAGAGGAGATATGAAGATCAATGGCTGAGGATGGTTGAGGAATGTGCAACCAGTAGAAATGTGACAAGTGTCCCAGCTCCATCATGAAAGGGGGGATGTGACAAAATTGATTGGAGAGTTAACTCCATTGACTGGTCTGTTAACAGATTTGATTGATCAGTTAGAAGAATGAATTGTGGAACTGACTGAATTGATTGAGGATTTGACTCAATTGATAGGTTAGTTAACAGATTTGATTGATTGGTTAACTGACCTCTGATTAGAGAAGAAATAGGCCATGTGGGTGAGAGAAAAATAAGGTAATTAAATATTAAATATATTTAATTACATGTGCAACCTGATGAGGTGGACAAGGTGAGGTGGAAAAGGTGAGGTGTAAAGGTGATGTGGAATTTTGAATTTAGAACTTTAGGATAGAGGAATTAGGCTTAATTAAATAATTTATGATTATTTAATTATGTAGGACATTAGAAGAATTTAGGGAAATTGATTAAATAAATTGATTTTATTTAATTATGGAACAGTGAATCAATTAAATAAATTTAGATTATTTATTTAATTAATAGAAGAATGAAATAAATATTTAGAATATTTATTTAGGATGAATCGTGTCATTTTTAGATGTATACAAGTAGATGTCCACATAAACCATAAAAAAGGCTAGACATGTTATGATAGACTTGGGCACGAATGTGAACATGATTACGAAGAGGCTATGGGAACAACTAGGAAAACCTAGCTTGAGTGAAACTCCTTAGAACATAACTTTGGCAGATGGATCCAATATGGGAACACTGGGAACTTGGAAACAGGTTGAAGTGAACCTAATGGGGGTTAAACAAGTCATAGACTTTGTAGTAGTAGTAATGAAAGAACAAGGTGATGCATTCAACACATTACTAGGGTTCAGATGGCTTGTTGACACAAATGGTATTGTTGACTCTTGCAAAGAGGAATTATCTTTTGCAGATAACAATAAAATTTTATACATACCTTTGGGAACAACCATGGAAGAAGCATACATTGAAGAATCTAACTCTGTAGAAGGTACTGATGACTATCCTAAGAATATATATTCAATTGATATCAAAGTTAGATATGGATGAGACAGTAGAAGAACCTAATTCAAAGGGAGATATAGAAGCAAAAGATGATAATTATAGTATTGATAGTGAGGAAGTACTAGAGGCATGGATAACAAATGAACTAAAGATAAGAACTTGAAGAATGTGATGAGCACACAGTGATACTGAGAGGGGGGGTGAATCAATATCAAACAAACTTTTACTTTTCTAAACTTAAACTAATCACAATAAATTACACATGTAAGATCTAGTTTCCAAACTTAAACTAATCACAATAATCACACATGTAAGATCTAGCAATTATGAACATAGAAGGAACACACGATTTTACGTGGAAACCCTTGCAGGAGAAAACCATGGCAAAATATTGCTTATATATATTGATTCTTCTTTTGTAGGCACCAACCTACTTCTCTTACAATTCTTCTTTTATGAGCACCAACCCACTGGAGACACCAATCCCTGCTTGTAGAATCTGTAGGCACTAACCCTCACAATTGAGCACCAATTCAGTAAGAGACACCAATCTCTACTTGATAGGCACCAACCTACAAATCCTTCAATGGATGATATGGTATGCTTCTCCACAAGATCTTCCTCTCACAAATTTGATCCAAACACAAATCTGATCCACTCTCATGTCTTATCCACACTCAAATAACAACCTTCCTTTTTCACAAATCTAATCATAGCCCACACAATAACCTTTTCTCACAAATCTGATCCAAATCATGTACAACTTCTTTACACAAAATTGATCATAAAATGGCAATATATTCACATATATTTTTGATCATATCATCTTCATATTATCACACACACTTCCTTTCAAAACAAATTAGATTTGCACCCTTTTTTGCCGCTTATCTAATAAGAAACAAATCAGATTTGCACTTCATACTGTTATGAGAAATTGTGCATGAATATAAATAATATCAATAATACCCAATAACTCAATGAAATAAGAAATAAAGAAGATTTAAAGGGATCACACACATTTCCTTTCAAGGGATCGACACCCTTTTTTTCTGCTTATCTAATAAAAAACAAATTAGATTTGCACTTCATACTGTTATGGGAAATTGTGCATGAATATCAATAATATCAATAATACCCAATAACTCAATGAAATAAGAAACAAAGAAGATTTGAACAAATAAAGGGATCACCCAATAACTTCATATTATCACACCCACTTCCTTTTAAGGGATCGGCACCCTTTTTTGCCGCTTATCTAATAAAAAACAAATCAGATTTGCACTTCATACTATTATGGGAAATTGTGCATGAATATCAATAATACCCAATAACTCAATGAAATAAGAAACAAAGAAGATTTAAACAAACAAAGAACTCAAACCTTGTAAACCTCTTTACTTCATGGCTTCCATTGGTCGCCTATCTCAAATGATCTTATGTATGAATATGGCCCTCAGAAGGCGCACTTCCTTGCTATTTTCCAAGATGTCAAGTGGGAATGGCTATGATAGATTTGCAATGAAGAGATTCTTCAACACAATTGTAATGATAAAAGGGTGATCGCAAGCTATGGAATGGTTTGGTGCCAAAGGTGCGCTGTAATCCCTATAGAGTAAGTTTACTAAAAGTTTGGATGATTGAAATGAAGAAAAAGGGTTGTACTTATAGGCTTGGGAGAGAGAAAATCAACGGTATAGAAAGAATGAGAAGATCAACGATAGAGGACAGTTGAGAGATGTGCGTGAATAAGAAGAGGACATGTGTCCTGCTTTATTTTGCATGAGAGGAATTAATAAAATAGAAGAATGAGTTAACTAAAGAGATTAATCAATTAACAAAACAGATCGAAGAGTTAACTAACTAGAACTGGAGGATAAATATTGCATGAGGATGAGAAGATATTTTAGCTCAATTAAATATTTAGAATATTCAATTGCATGTGCACAAGGATTGAATTATATTTAGAGATAACTCAATTTTTAGAAGAAATGGACAACTTAAATAAATATTTGATTTATTTAAATTTAGAGAAGATATTATTGGAAGAAATAATTAAATAATTGGTATTATTTAATTTAGAATAATTTTGGAAGAACTAATTAAAGAATTGGTATTATTTAATTTGTTGGAAGATATTAGAAGAATTTAGGAATTTAATTAAATAAATTGATTTTATTTAATTGCTGGAAGAATATGAATCAAATAAATAAATTTGTTTATTTATTTATTGATAGAGGAATTTAGACTTAAATAAATATTAAGAATAATTATTTGGACAGAGTCGTGTCATTTTTAGGTGTATACATTTTGCCCCTCTTTGATGCAATGTGTTTTATCACGTTGTTTCAAAGAATAATTTTTTCTGATAATGATACATGTCTTAGTTTGCCCCTGGTATAGGTTTAACGACGGTAGGATGCCCCCTCAGGAGATTGGACGGGAAAAAGGGTCGAGGGCGTGAGACGGACAATCTCATGATGAAGAAGGTGAAAAACAGGTTAGGTTTGAAGAAAATGGGTTACGATTCTGAGAAATGGGAGGAAACAGGCATGGGAAGTAGTCACGGTCGCCACACAGCCAGTTAGGGTTCACTTGCTATATATAGGAGCTAGGTCCACAATCCTAGTCATTTGCACACTTGGCTTTTTGTTGATAGGTCCTTCAGAGCTTAGGAGAGCATAGGAGCTAAAGCAGTTGGTATACATATGGATATTCCACACGAGGAGTACCGCTTTGAGCATGTTCGATAGTTCGGGCAGCCAGGTGAGGCAGGGCCACCAATATGTAGTTCGACAAAAATTACCTAGGGTCATTTATTAGGCTAATAAATGCTAGGGAAAAATTAGGGAAATGAATGCGCTGTTTCATGATTCGACACATTTGCCACACAAAACCACACATTTGTGTCGGTTTGGTGCATTTAGGATATGAATCGGTGCATTTGTTATGGTAAACTACGCATATGTTAAGAAATTGCGCATTTATGTAGTCTTGCTACACATTTGTTCATTGTGCGCATCTGTTATGTGTTGCTATGCATTCGTAAAGAAGCTCTGCATATGCTCAATTTTGTAGTGCATCTGCCAAATGTGGCGCATTTGCTGTGAAATGGTGCATTTACCTTCTGGTTCGGCACATTTGCTTTAGATAGTAAGTTTACTTAGTGAAATTGACTCGATTGGCATTTTGATTGATGCGTCAATCGATAAGCTATCTCTGAGATTGCAAGAATCTAGTCAAGAGATGATACGCTTGTTGTTGATCAATTTGATATGTTAAGTAAGTGATAGGATAGTTTGATAGGTTGAGCAGATTTGCAGTTTTGGTTGACGCATTACTTTGCTTGATTGTAGGAGGACATTCGTGATGTACTCATGTCACGAGAGTAGTTTCCCTTGCCATTGTTGCAGCGGTACATGCTCAGAGAGATTGATTAGGAGGCGCTTGGTGCGATGGGATTGGACTAAGTGTGCTTCATGTCTGAGGTTCGTGTGAACCTCAGTTTGCTGACGACTGCGGGGGAGCCTTTTCATAGTGAGGATGGGACATTCCATCTGCCTACTAGTGAGATGGCCATGACCTTAGAGGATGTCTACAGGATCCTGCATCTACCGATCTAGGGCGAGCTCGTAGAGTACGAGGCCCAGTGTGATGCTGGACTAGCGGAGTGCAGGCATGTTTTTGATGATCCAGAGCTAGAGGGTCAGGTTATCTCATGGCAGGACATACATGATTACTATGACTACTTTCCAGGGATAGTGGCAGGGTTGATCGGGGGTGTTGTATGCCCTGATAGGAGGTCACATGGGTTCCCCATTGGTTGGGGTAGGACTATGGAGAGGATGATTATAGAGGGCACCTGCTTTGCTTGGGGTGTTTGTGTTTTGGCTCACTTGTATCACGACATGCATTAGGTGGTCTACCATAGAGGAGCCAGTTTGTCTGTTGGCGTCTCACTTCTATAGTTTTGGTTATGGGAGCACATAGCCATCACTCGACCCATTTGCGTGTTTTCTAGGCAGCAAGGGGAGCCTTACTCATATGGTTATGCAGGTGTTATTTCCCAGCATAAGCTGGGGAAGCTTGAGTATTGGAGACATGCACTAGATAATGTGGATAGAGTTATCTGGCGTCCATACATAGATTGTGAGCCATGGGATGAGGAGGATGATAAGCTCCCTTATTGCTTTCAGACTCGGTGGTTGATTGGGCGGACATGACACATTTTTGAGAGGCAGATAGTCAGCCGGGTGTAGAGACAGTTTGGGAGAGTACAGGTTCTGCCATAGGGGCAGGCACGGTTTGCTAAGATACACGCAAAGCGGTTGAGATGGGGCCCGGTTGCTTCCTATGAGGAAGCTAGAGTAGATTTCCTTCAGATACCCTACCAGGCTTGGCCGATGAGGAGGGAGGTAGTGGATGCGGGGATGACCCATGACTATGAGGAGTAGTTTGTAGCCCACCCATTCCTGAGGTACTCAGGACCTGGAGAGTTTGTTCCTCGCCTGGAGGAGGTGGATTCAGATGATGAGGATGATGGAGGCAGGAGGAGGAGGAGATGAAGGAGGGGGAGAGGAGGATGGGGAGATGGAGATGACAGAGGTGATGGTGGAGATGGAGGTAGACAGAGATAGAGGAGGAGAGTTGGGGAGGGATCCTCCCAGCAGTAGGCTGCATAGCAGATACAGATGTCGACACCGCAACAGGTGCCCCAGTAGGCAGTTGTATAGTAGCAGACATAGGTACAGGTGCCACAGGTTCCTGCTCAGCCTGACCTACAATAGCAGGCTATTACTATGTTGCGAGGTTAGGTCAGATAGCTCAGGGCACAGCTCAGGGCGGTAGAGTTCCAGAGGGAGGCAGATGCAAGGATTATATCCGATCTCACTGCTGAGCGAGACATAACACTGGTGAGGGTGCGGGCTCTTAGATTGGAGAGAGATTCAGCCCTAGCTGCCTTGGGTACTAATGGGGCCACTACATTTTTAGTTACTCAGGTGCAGCAGGCTCAGGTACAAATTGCGTAGGTTTAGGGTGACCTTTCTAGGGTGTAGGCTCATACTCAGTACTATAGGGGTCTATATCACGGGGCTGTGCGAGTAGATCAGCAGGTACCCAACTACAATAGCCAGTCTGTAGTAGGCACATCTCAGAGGGCAGGTGTTGATGGTCTGCAGCTTCTGCTATGGGTCCACAGAAGTTAGGGGTTGGCAGAGGAGGAGGTGGAGAGGACAGTGCTGGGAGCAGTGTCCCACAGTAGCAGGGCTGGCTTTTACACTTGTACTAATTTTTGCTTATGTATACACATTTTTGATGGCTCATGGATAGCCTGATATGCATATTTATCTCATTTTGTACCATTACCAAGACATGTATCGTTATTTTTGCGATGTATGTATACCTTTTATGACCTGTCTCACAGATGGACTTTGATATTGTACACTTGGACATATTTATGTTATATTTATATGATGATGCAACTTATGTTATGGTCTACATGCATTATGTGATGTCTAATGTATGCCCCTTACTTTTGATGTCTATATGGATGCACACTTTGTTGTTGATATGATGTTTATATGATAATGCAGTTTATGATTCTACACTATGATGCTTACATATGATTCTAGGACTATGATATGATGATGATCTAATGCAGACTTAGATGATTTCCGATGATCTAATATGCAAATCTGAATGTTATCTATATGATTATGCAGTTTTACGAGATGATCTACATGTATTTGTCTATGTTTTTTGGTTTTTGTGTTGATATTATGCTTATGCTAATGCAAATGTATATGGATGACCTAATGCATTATTATGTATGCCAATGATTTAATCATGTTAAATGACTATCTCATGCGTTATGATATGCAAATTATGCCATGTTTTTGCTATGTCCAATTGTACGCAATTGATGCAAAAATAACACAATGATAGATAGAGGATTGACTAATGGAAGGATCATAAGTTGTTATTTGTAAACATTGATACTCTGCATAGAATTTTTTTTGCATGGGATATGGATGCTTTGTGGATGCTTTCTAGATGTGAATGGTTTTGCCATCCTGATATTGCAAGTATTTTGAAGTGCTTATTTCATCATTGGGCTTTTTTTGTGTTTTTGAAATGTTGTAAGAAAAGACAAGCATCTAGGTATAATTAAACCATGATGACCTGAGTATTGCTTACATGGATTTTGATTTAGCAAGTTAATACAAGCATCTAGGTATAATTGAACCGAGATGACTTGAGTATTTCTTGCGTATCAATAGACAAGGATTATGCCTGTTTCATGTTAGTCCTCTAATGTCCTCAATGATCATTTGAGTTGATCATGTCCTTAGACAAGGCTTCACATTACTAAAGATAAACCCACAAGCGGCAACCAAAGAAAAGAATCGTGCCCCCATCATAGCATCTCTAGCTTTTGGTATCCTTAAGTAGCATAGGAAACATGATAACAAAAATGAAGACTTTAAGACGCAACTAATTGAAACAAAACATTCTTACATTTAGATGTATCTTTCTTGCCATAATTTAGATAGAATCACTTGGATTGCTTTGCTCTTGTTTTTGCTTTGCTTTGGATAGGTTGAAGTCTTGCGTCAAAACTTTTGTTTGGGAATGGGCTTTGTTGCACGTGCTTGCGTCTGGTGAAAGGTACCACAATCCTTATTGGTGAAACAGACCCTAAGGGACTGACCTAGTGCCTCGGGGGTGCATTGAAAATGGCCTTGCCTATGTGACGACACAGAGGCAACGTAGTTCAGAGTGAACCCTGATAGACCTAAGACCTAGGCGAGGAGAGATGGTGTGGATGCAGATGGACTAGAGGATAGATGACAAGATATGGGATGGACGGGAAGCCTCGGGGGAGCATTTATAATGGCCTTGCCTACATGACGACACAGAGGCAACGTAGTTCGGGGTTGACCCTATGATATTGACGACAGACGCTATGCTAGGCTGACACTATGGATAGGATACTGGATAAGACCTTAGTTGATAAGGTGACAAAAGGAGATAGAGTATCAAGCCATGATAGGTTATCATTAGGTTTTATTGCGAACTAGATATGGATCAGATGAGAAACGGTGGTAGGAGGAATGGACACAAGGTGATTGGTTTCCCAAAGATGGAAGAAGCAGTTTATCACAATTAGCACCTGTTTCCCAAGTTTTCACCACTTGCTTTTATTTGCACAAAAGCTAAAAGTACACATGATGCCTGTTTGCTAGGTTTTCATCATGGTACCTATCCAAGGTACCTGTTTGCCAGGTTTTCACCAAAGGATGATTTTTTTGTTGTTTTTCCATTTTTTTTGATTTTTTGATTTTTTTTGCTTTTTTCTTTTTTTGCCCCCTTACATTTAGGTTCTCTTAGGTATATAACTGGCGAAGATGCATATTGTTGATTGGGTCATCGAACAACTCACCTTTTGATGTTGCTAACTGATACGCTCCTGATCCATAGGCAACAATGATTACATAAGGACCAAGCCAGTTGGGTTCAAACTTACCTTTCTTTTCTTGATCCTGCTGATTGCAGGGGTTTTCCTGGAGCACTAGATCACCAACGTTGAAGACCCTTGGATAGACCCTATGATTGTAGCTTTGTGACATTCTCTGTTGATAGGCTTTGAGATGATTGAAAGCATTTTGTCTCTTTTCCTCTAACAGCTCTAACTCTTGTAGTCTGGAAACTCTGTAGTCTTCATCTGTGATAAGACCTTTTAATGACACCCTTAAAGATGGTAACTTGACCTTGATGGGCAAAATGGCTTCTGAGCCATAAACAAGGGAATAAGGGGTAGCACCTGTGGGAGTGCGTATACTAGTTCGATAGGCCCATAGAGCAGGATTCAGTTGTATGTGCCAATCATGGCTGGCATCGTTGACAATTTTCTTGAGGATTTTCAAGATTGTTTTGTTGGATGCCTTTGCTTGGTCATTGCCTTGTGAATAGTAGGGGGTGGAGAAACGATGTTGGATTTTGAATTTGTCATAAAGATCTTGTACATCTTGGTTCTTGAAAGGTCTTCCATTATCCGTGACTATGGATGAGGGAATTCTGTATCTACAAATGAGGTAATTGAGGATGAAGGAGGCAATCTGTTTGTCTGACATTGGTGAGTGGAATGGCTTCAATCCATTTGGTAAAATATTCAGTGGTAGTTATTATGAACTTGTGGCCATTGGATGATGGAGGGTGAATTTTGCCTACAAGGTCGAATCCCCATTGACAAAAGGGCCAAGGTGTCGTTAAAGGTTGGAGCTCTTGAGCTGGTGCATGGATGAGGTTACCATGTATCTGGCACTGCTTGCATTTCTTCACAAACTGATATGAATCAGTTTCCATGTTTGGCCAATAGTATCCCAAACGCATGAGTTTCTTAGCTAAAGAAGGACCGCTAGAGTGCATTTCGCAAATTCCTTTGTGCACATCTTGTAAGGCGGTTTGAGATTCTTCACATTCTAAACATTGAAGTAAAGTACCATCCAGACCTCATCAGTATAGGGTGTCGATGATAATGGTGTAACAGGAGGTTTGGAGAATGAAGGTTCGGCGTTGGTTGGTAGACAAGTCAGGTGGTAGGGTGTTATCCTTGAGGTAAGTGTAAATCTTACCATACAAGGGCGAATCAGATCCAACGAAGAGGCAAGTGGAGTGTGTTTTAGGGATATCATAAGCTGGTTGCATAACTGACTCCACCAAGAACTCATATCGTGACTCATTCTCTGGGATCTCAAAGAGCAAGGTACTGGTTGCCATGGCATCTGTTGCTTTGTTTTCAATGCGAGGTATCTGCTCAAAGGAGATGATCACAAAGTACTCTTTAACTTCATCGACCATATGCTTGTATGGGATTACCTTGTCATCTTTGTTCTGATAGTTGTCATTGACTTGATTGATTACCAGTTGGGAGTCACCATAAACATGTAGCTCCTTTATTTTCCATTCTACTGCCATTTTGAGACCAATGACCAAGGCCTCATACTCTGCTATATTGTTTGTGCATGGGAATTGCAGACGATAAGACTTAGGTATGATGTCACCTTGAGGAGTGACCAACAAGGTTCCTACCCCCGATCCATGGTTTGTATAGGATCCATCAAAGTAAAGTTTCCATGAGTGTGTTGTGATATTGACTATGGATTCATCTGGAAACTTGAATGTCATAGGTGTGGTATCCTGCAATGGTGGTTCTACTAATTGATCGGTAATGATTTGACCTTTGATAGCCTTCCTTTCTACGTACTTGATGTCATATTCACTTAACAACATTACCCACTTGGCTAGGCAGCCTGTCAGAGCTGCTTTGTTTAATAGGTATTTTAGTGGATCTATCTTTGCAATGAGCTTGACTAAATGTGCTAGTTTGTAATGTCATAGTTTTTGGGAAGCAAAAACCACAGCAAGACATGATCTTTCTATTTGGGAATATTACAGTTCATAGCCCACCAATGTGCGACTAATGTAGTATATAGCCCTTTCTTTGCCTTCATAATCCTGTTGTGCTAATAGGGCTCTGAGAGCTGTTGGTGTAGCAGATATTTATAGATACATTGGCTTACCTTGGATAGGTGGCATTAGAATAGGCAGGTTCATGAGGTATTCCTTCAGTTTGCAAAATCCTTCCTCACACTTTTCATACCATCTGAATGGTATGTTTTTATGCAATAGGTGAGTAAAAGGTTGACATTTATCTGCCAGTTGTGAGATGAAATGATGAATTTTCTATAACTTGCCTTGTAGAGACTGTAGTTGAATGATGTTCTTTGGCGGTGGCATTTCCATGATAGCTTTGACTTTGGCAGGATCTACTTTGATCCCATTTGCTGATACAATGAAGCCTAAGAGATTGTCAGAGGTGACTCCAAACACACATTTCTTTGAATTCAATATAACTTTGAAGTGTTCTAGTCTCTGAAAGATCTTCTCTAGTACATCTAGGTGGGATTCTCTTGTTAGTGACTTTGCAAGGATGTCATCTACATAGTCTTCCATTGTGACATGCATCATATCATGGAAGATAGTGGTCATAGCACATTGATATGTTCCCCCTGCGTTCTTTAATCCAAATGGCATGATGCTCCAGCAGAAGGTGCCCCATGGATAAGTGAAAGCTATTTTATGTTGGTCTTCTGGTGCTATTCTAATTTGATTGTATCCAGAGAAGCCATCTATAAGAGATAACATGGTATGTCCTGCTGTCAAGTTGACTATGATGTCAATGTTAGGTAATGGGAAATCATCCTTGTGACAAGCCTTGTTTAGATCTTGGAAATCATTGCACAATCTGACTCTGCCATCAGGTTTTGATACTAGAATTATGTTGGATACCCACACTAGATAGTCGATTGCCCTGATGAACCCTACATCCAGTAGCTTCTTGAGTTCCTCTTTTACTAGTAATGAAATGTGGGGATGCATCTTCTTGAGCTTCTGTTTGATTGGTTTAACTCTTGGATCTAGTGGAAGATGATGTAGAAGCAAATCTGGATCTAAATCGGGCATATCCGCATATGACTAAGAAAAGTTGACTTTCTTCTTCTTGAAGAAAGGTACAAATTTTATCTTTTCTGGTGGAGATAGAGACTTTGCAAAGTGAATGATCTTAGGTTTATCCTCTATTCTGATGTTGATAGGTTCTGTAGGTTCCACAACAATCTGAGACTTCTCCTGGTACATGTTGTTGGGGAGAGTATCAAGCCTTCCATCATTTGGTGCCTCAGAGAGGTTTTCACCATCTGATGCATCCTTTCTTTTTACTATTTTGGGATCTGATACTGCCACAGAGTAGTTTTCACCATCAGCTCTAGTTTTTATTTTTATGTTTTTACGACTGGAAGGCTTGGCACCCTCTCCAAAATAAGCCACAGTGTTGAGTTCAATGGTGAAGCCAACTTTATGATCTCCTGTAGGTAGGTGGTCCCTAAGTTCCATGTAGTCAATATAGGCATCATCATTTTGGAACATGTCTAGTTGTGGGGTTCCTCGTAAATCCCAGTCGATAAGTTCAGGATGTACAAGGGGGAGGGGATTGGAGGGTAGATCTAATTCATTGGGTGTGATAGTTTGGATGGATACATAAGTAGGATTTAGATTGATAGGGATAGGATATGGAATCATACTTTCCTCAAGATTGTTTATCACGTTGGAACTCTGACCTTCCTCAAAAGTTGTGCTCTTAGGAGTTGGCGAATCACACTCTAATGGTCTATGCGTTAGCATTTTTCCCTCACGGTAGGGGCTATAGATTTGAACGGTGTCAAGTCCTTTGTCTTCATAGGAGTGCTCTATGAGTTCCTCCCACTCATAGTCGTTAGAGTCTGTGTCACTGTCTTCTTGGAGGGTATGGATCTGCTCCACAAAACAAGCATTGGTTTTAGCCTTGCCTTTGTCCTTGTATCCTAGCCCTCTTGTATTTCTTGCCAATGAGGATGAGGAGGGTTGGATGGGTTCTGTAATTCCTTCTTTTCTTAGGCCAATGGGACCTTGTCCTTCGTAACCAATTCTCTATAAGATAGACTCACCATGCCCATAGATTTCCATTGGGAGCTTAAGTGGTTCTTGTTGTGTGTTATCTTCCTCTATGTAGAGCCATTGCAAGACGTCTCTTTCCTCAGTTTCATCTGATAGGGTTCCCCATTTTACAAAGGGAGCTATGGGAGGTTCAGGAGGAGCAGATGGCTTTGGAAAAGGTGTAGGTCACCCAAAGGATCTTGGAGATAGAGGCATTTTGGCTAAGTTGAGGCTGTGCTCGATGGAGTATTCCCCTACCCCTGTTTCTTTGATTGTGATTTTCTGCTCTTTGGGCTTGGACGAGGAAGCTTCAGAGGTAGAATCATGCTGTGAGATCAGGGATGTAGAGGCTCTATTATTGGGAATGATGCAATCAAGCTTTGAAAGGATAGAGTTACAATGCTGAAAAGGATCTGGGTCACCTTGGATGGTGATCTGTTTGCCATCATGGGGGAATTTGATACATTGGTGATAGGTAGAAGGCACAACTTTCATGGCATGAATCCAAGGTCTGCCTAGGAGGATGTTATAGGCTAGCTCCCTATCGAGGACTTAGCAAACAACGTCCTTTATTACTGGTCCAATTTGTATCGGTAACACCATTGTTCCTTTAGTAGTTCTTTCTTCATCATAGGCCTTTATGGTGATCTTTTTCCTTGGATCCACTATATTTTCTGAGAACCCCAATGTAAGGACTAGCTTGAGTGTGCAAATATTTAAACTTGCTCCTCCATCAATGAGAACTCTTTTGATATGGTGTTTATGAATGAAGGCGACGATATGCAAGGGTGTGTTATGAGGCTGGGATACTGATAGGTCATCTTGTTCGGTAAATGCTAAGGTATTGGAGGAGGTTAGATGTCCTGCCATGGCTTGAAACTTCTATTGGGCCAGGTTCGTGGGTATAGTTGTTTCCACTAGGGCTTTATCAAGAATTTCCTTGTGGGAGGGAGACATATGCAACAACTCTAAGATAGATATGTGGGCAGGAGTTTTTTGAATTTGGTCTATGATACTGTACTTATGGGAGTTAGACAGAGAAGGTGACGACCTTGGAGGAAGTGTGTTTAATGTGACCTTACCACTGTGGGTGATGATGCTGCAATCAGTTTTGTTGGGTCCTGACTACTGGTTGAATGTGACCACATTGACTTGTGGGATGTGCTTCGATATGTAGTTGACGGTATAATCGAATGGCACATTTGCATAGTTAGCATTGTTGTGTCCATTATTTTGATTTTGCTTGTTGTGGTTGTTATTGTTGTTGTTGTTGTATGGCCTGTCATGGTTGAGGAGTGGATCCTTGTATGCCACATGTGTCTCGTTAGAGGTATGTTCTTTAGTGCCTACCTGATTTTGGTCAAGTATGTCTTGAATGACGTGTTTCAGATAGATACAGTCATTGGTCTTATGGCCTCTTCCTCTATGATATTCGTAGAAATCAGTATCTTTCCAATAATGAGGTTTTACTTGAGGTTCATAGGCGCTAGTGGCGGGAAGAGTGATCTCATTATTGGCTAATAGCTTTCTTAATGCAGATTCCTGGGACTCCCCTAGTGGTGTGAATTTTTGTCTAGGAGTGGAGGTGAACCATTGTTTTGGCTCGCGAGAGAAGGTTTTGTTTGGTGTAGCATTGCTTACCTCTCCTTTGAGAATGAAGATTGGTTGCTGTTTGGGAGCCGCTACTTTGGCATCAACTACTCCATCATTGACGATATTTTTGTTCTTTGTCCAAAACTTTGACTTGTCCGCGGTGTAGTTAGAGTTAGGGGTGTCCTTGTACAACTTTATTTGCCCCTTGGCGATCATAGCTTTCTCGATAAATAATCCCATCTCAATGACTTTCGTAAATGAGGTAGGGCATTGAATTTGGATTTGGTAACTTAGATCGGGGTTAAGGTTGTGGACAAACATCTCAGTCATTTGCTTCTTAAGCACATGATATGAGCATTTACTCGTGAGTTGTCTCCACCTTTGTAAGAAGGCGTCGAAGGATTCACCACTCTTTTGTTTTGTAATGCATAGGTCAAGCATGGAAACTTCATGTTCAATGTTATATGAGAAGTGTATGACGAACTTGTGTACTAACTCATCAAAAGTTTTGATACCCGGGGGAAGTCGTGAGAACCATTCCATGGCTTGTCCACCTAGAGATCTAGGGAATAGTCTCATTAGGAAGGTGTTATTGTGAGCTACTTCTAGGCACGTGGTGCTAAATTCCCTAATGTGATCTCTTGGGTCTCCTTTTCCTTTATACTTGTTGAATTTTGGTACTTCAAATCTAAAGGGGAAGGGGATCATTTTTAAGCTCTTGTCAAAGGGATATGGTGAGATGTCTTCCAAGGAATAATGTTTAGTGGGTGTCCCTGTTTGGAGATCCACCAATTACTGTGTTAGGCCCTCAACTTGTTTCTTCAATGCTTCCTTAGGTGTATTTGGGTCTATGAATTTCTTTCCTTTATCCGGGTAAGTGCAAGAAGATGAGTTCACTTTTTGGCTAAAAAGTGGAAGTGTTTTTCCTATTTTTCAAATTTTGTCGTACTTGGAGTGACAATTTGAAGCACTTGCACATAAAATATTAAGATGATGTAAAAATAAGAAATGTAGGATTTTGTTTCTAGTTTTCAAATATATAATTTTTTATAATACCCAGATGATGAAAGTTGGTTTTTTATTAGATGTACAAAAAGTGTCTTTTAAAAGTCCATTTTTTTTGCAAAAGCATGCATGTGTACGACCAACATAATTTGACCTAAACTAATGTATTTTTCTGATTCCTTTTGTGGAAAGATTCTTAGGATGTTGAATTTTGGTCAGGATATTTTTTTGTAATTTTTTGATAAATATATTTTTTTTATTAATTTTTTAATGGCCCTAATTAGTGTTTTTTAAAACCCCTCGTGTACGGCTAACATAATTTGAGCTAAACTAATCAATTCACAAAAAAAAAAAATTATCATATAGAGAATGATGTCTAGTTTGGTCAAACATAATTTTTTTTCAAGAAACTTTCAAAATCAAAAGTTATTAAAAAATAGTAACCTATGTTATTTCAAGTTTATGAGTTAGTTTGTTTGGAAAATAAATAATAAATAGAAAATTATGTTCAATAGTAGAAAAAATTGCATATTTGAAAACTAGACTTTCATATCTATAATGGGTTTTAATTTGGTTAAAATATTCTGAAAAAAAAGTCGTCAGCCATAGTGGTGAAACTAGTTTTTTCTCTTGCTGTTTTCATGGTCTCCTAGTTGCAGGTCCAAAGCTAAGGCTAGGGTTTCCAAGCCTAAAACCAATGCAAATTGGTGGGTTTAAAATTTTAAAATTTTAGAAATGGGTATCCATTTTAAAAATAACAGGTACCCATTTCTAAAAAATAAAAAATTAGCCATAGGCATGTAAAAAGAAAAAAAATACTTTTTGAAAATGGGTACTCGTTTCATAATGGGTACCCATTTTAAAACAGGTACTCGTTTCATGACGGGTACCCTTTTTAAAATAGGTACCTATTTCATAACGGTTACCCTTTTTAAAATAGGTACCCATTTCATAACGGGTACTCATTTTGCTTTGGGAGCTCGATCCTAAACGGGTACCTATTTTTTTCAAAATGGGTACCCGTTCCAAGCGACATTTTTCATCTGCGGGAGACTTCTGCGAAATGTATACTCAACTTCTTGCTTTAATCCATCCTCACTAGTGTGGTTTTCATGAGTTTCTTCTTCTACGGATTCCCTTAGTTTGTTGAGATCAAAGTCCGGGGTCCGGGGGGAGTGTAACTCCTTGGTTTGCAAGATGATGGAAGTACTTTTGAGGGTCTTCTTTGATTACTTTGTCTAGCATGCATTGAAATTTTTGGTCTTGGAGGGCTCCTTGGTACTCCTCATGAGAGATTTCCTCATCACTGTCATGAGGGGATACAATGCAGTCAGATGTTCCAGCCATTTCGAGTTGTTTTTGTGTTTGGAATCTAGTTAAGACCATGCAAGGTGATGTGGGAAGGAGTGGGGTGAAACTAGAGATTTTGGTAAGGTGTTGGTGTAGATTGTTGAGAAGAGGATACTTGCGGTGACAAGATTCTAACAAGGGACTCTTTTGATCAATGATTCCAAGTAACTTTAGTCGATACAAGACGATAGCCACAAGGATAGTCGATACCCATTTACTATGTAAAGACTAGTCTTGCACTAAGACCACTAGTGAAGTTCTGAGAGAAAAGGATGATTGATCCTTGATAGTGGAGACTTACTAGGGTTACTTGAATCCGAAATGATCTGAAAAAGGTCTTGCACTAATCTAATATAGATACTTTGACTTGTTTATGGGAAGACCTGGTAAAAGGTGGACGAGACGACTGACGAAAGAGAGGGTCTGTTGTGGAAATAGATGGAAGAGGTGACTGCATGGTAAATCTGATCTCAGAAACTGGAACAAGCCTGAAATGGGTACCTAGAAATGCTAAAAATTTTCTCTCAAAAGATGTGCAAAAGCTCACTGTCTTGGATGCGCAACTACAGATGCACTGAAATAGAAGGTATATACGCAGTAAGTTGATGTAAATGCGCAACTTTGGTAAATGTTAAAAGTGCAGTAATAGATGACAAATGCATAGAAAGTCGTGGTAAATGCGCAACAGGTCGACATAGATGCGCAGCTCTGCAGGACAAATGTGCAGCTCTGGTTTCTTGACTATTTTTGCAATTTTCTTGGCATGTTTTTTGGTATTTTTGGTTTCTTGGCTGAAAGTTGGTCTTTTTGATTTGATTTCTCAATTATGGCAAGTAAGACACAACAAACACAAATAATTTTTCATGATTTTTTGATCTTTTTTTTTGTAATTTTTGGACTCTTTTTGACTAAAAAACAAGTACAAATCCTAGGCTAGCTGGGACAATATAAATCGAATTCTCACTATTTCCAGTTGAGGCATCTTCGGGAGGTTATAATCGCCCTTCCTTGCACCGGTTTATAGGGGTTTTTGGCTACAAAAAACAAAGGATGATTAGTAAGTGCAATCGTTCAAGTGGTTATACATGCAGCAACACTACTCTCCGTTACGGAGTCTCCCAGCCTTCAAGGGTTACACCTTGGAGGGTTTTGGGGGAGGTTGGCTGTCGGTATAACAAAACAATACTCGTTGCTTGAAGCTTTCACTCCAAACATAATTTATTTATAGTGGCTAGGCAGAGCTTGGCTTTAGCTTGTTACCACTTAAGGTCATTCCCACTTGGATGGAAGGATATCCAAGGGTAGACCTCTCTAAAGGAAACACATATGAAATGATAGGTTTGGCATTTTGGTCACCCAAAAGAGGGGAGAGCATAGGCCTACTATCATTCCAAAAACATGAAAGACAATGGTTCTTTTCTCCTAGTTAAAATGAAAAGACTAAATGAGTTAAGCTACTTGGGCACACACATGATTTGTTAACTTTGAAAGCAAGATAACAATGGTTCAATTTTATCCTCCTAGCATTGGGACTAAATTCAAGTTGTGATACAACAAGATCAAATTACAATCCTCCTAGTTAGAGCTAAATGAGATCTGCATGAACATCCATTTACTTTCCTTTGGCTAATTAGATCTAGAGATGAGTTAACAAATGCAGCTATATGACTAAACTGACCCCTAACTTGCAAGTAGATCAGAGAATATTCCTGCAAGAAGTGTTAACGTTAGCAAAATCACAAGGAACAACTCAAAAGGTCACTGTCAGAATCAGATGCGTAGCTATAGAGATCATATGCGCAGAGACAGAGGTCAGATGTGCAGAATTACAAAAGTGCAGAAACAAAGCTCATATGCATAGAGACAGAAGATATATGTGCAGAAAGAATATATGTGCCATTTTAGAGCATAGATGCGCAGCTTTAGGGGGTATATGCGCTGAAAGATCAGATGCGCCAAAATAGAGCTCAAATGCATGTTAGAATTGATCAGATGCACATAATCCTCCCGTGTACAGAACCTAACACACACAAACTCAGTTTTGAGGTTAAATTAGGGCAGGGCCCCACAGTGGGTGCCAAAAATATTATGGGAAATTGTGCATGAATATCACTAATATCAATAATACCCAATAACTCAATGAAATAAGAAACAAAGAAGATTTAAACAAACAAAGAGCTCAAACCTTGCAAACCTCTTTACTTCGTGGCTTCCATTGGCTGCCTATCTCAAATGATCTTGTGTATGAATATGGCCCTCAGAAGGTGCACTTCCTTGCTATTTTCCAAGATGTCAAGTAGGAATGACTATGTTAGATTTGCAATGAAGAGGTTCTTCATAAAAGGGTGATCACAAGCTATGGAATGGTTTGGTGCCAAAGGCGTGCTGTAATTCCTACAGAGTAAGTTTACTAAAAGCTTGGATGATTGAAATGAAGAAAAAGGGTTGTACTTATAGGCTTGGGAGAGAGAAAATCAATGGTATAGAAAGAATGAGAAGATTAACAATAGAGGATGGTTGAGAGATGTGCACGAATAAGAAGAGGACATGTGTCCTGCTCTATTTTGCATGAGAGGAATTAATAAAATAGAAGAATGAGTTAACTAAAGAGATTAATCAATTAACAAAACATATAGAAGAGTTAATTAACTAGAACTAGAGGATAAATATTGCATGAGGATGAGAAGATATTTGAGCTCAATTAAATGTTTAGAATATTCAATTGTATGTGCACAAGGATTGAATTATATTTAGAGATAACTCAATTTTTAGAAGAAATGGACAACTTAAATAAATATTTGATTTATTTGAATTTAGAGAAGATATTATTGGAAGAAACAATTAAATAATTGGTATTATTTAATTTAGAATAATTTTGGAAGAACTAATTAAATAATTGGTATTATTTAATTTGTTGGAAGATATTAGAAGAATTTAGGAATTTAATTAAATAAATTAATTTTATTTAATTGTTGGAAGAATATGAATCAAATAAATAAATTTGTTTATTTATTTATTGATAGAGGAATTTAGACTTAAATAAATATTAAGAATATTTATTTGGATAGAGTCATGTCATTTTTAGGCGTATACACATACTTTTGCCCCTTTCTCTTTTTAATTTTTTCTCTAAACTTAGAAAATAATTCATTGATTGCTTTATACATGGGTTGCATATGTTCTTCAAAATATATTAGATTTACTCTTCATTTTTCTAAGCCTTCTATTCTCTCAATTCTACTCTAAACTCAGAAAATAAAACATTGAAATTGCTTGCTTTACATCCATACCATCTCTATGCACATTTATTTTCCTCAAGAGATATGTCTTTATGAATATATGCGACTTTCACCAAAGACACAACTCCTCAATGAATCACTGTCCTTTCAAATAAATTAATTACACCTCTTCACTATATAACCGCTGCCCTTGGTATGATTTAAATCACACCTTTTTGTATGTCTAAATCACACATCTTATTTTTGTCTTAATTGCACTCTTTATATAATAAATCATACCACTCCATGTCCCTTCATGAAATCGTATTACTTTATAGTCTCATTTTAATTAAGTCTTTTGTAAATAATCTAAAGCTTGTCTTATATGGATCTTGTTTGTATATATTATTCATTATCCATGTCATTATCCTCTTATTAACTCTTTAAACACTGCCTTTTAACAAATATGTGGAGTGCTCTATTTCCTTGATTAATTGAGCCTCTTTACTCATTAAAAACATGAGTCTTTTTCTTATATTAAAATCACATCTCTTGGTATTATATGTTGCCTTATACACAATTGATCACTCCACATCACTTGATTGCTGCTCTATGAATGATATTTGCTTCTTATCTTATCTTAGTCGGCCATCATATCATTATTCTTCATTCTTCAAATCTTCTTAAGGAATATCTTAGTTGGCTATCATCACATGAAGACTTATCGACTTTAAATTGTTTTTACTTCCATCAAGAAATTGACTTGCATAAACATCTAATCACTGCCTTTGTAAGAATAATCAGCCATATCTAACCAACATTTAAATCTTTAATTAAACATTAACTTCTGTATCAATCTCTGCTCAACAATTGATCCAATTCGCCTTAGACATTCCATTAAATGATAATGACAACATTTACACCTTGCATACAATGATATTGCTACTTGACATTGTGCCTTTGACAACTTTTGCAACAATCTTCACAACAAGCTCTTTGACATCAAAGATGACCTTGTCCACCTTTGACATCAATGAAAACATTTCCAACAATCTCCCCCTTTGTCTTTGATCCAAACACAAATATAATCCTTTCCTTTTTCATTGCTCCCACTTACTCTATCTCTCCCCCTTTGACATCAATGGCAAAGGGATGTAACATGCTTCTCTTCTTCATGATGTGATTCTTCTTCTTTTCTATGATACTCCCCTTGTTTGTAAGGCTCCTCCTTTTTGTAACTCTTCCATTTTCTATAGCTGTCTCTTTCTGTACTATTCTCCCTCTCTATCATGCTCTCTGTTGCTTCCCCTATCTCTAATTTTTTATCTTTTAATGGTAATGGGATAATTATTCTACTGATCATTTTCATCAATTGAACTATCTCTGAATACCTTCTCTATGGAGCTAAAATATGATGCTTTTGGATAGCTCCCCCTGAACTCGTATTTCACTTTATGGACTAGGCGATACCACTTGTGCATGAAGTGTAGTTTGCACAGAAGTATAGATTCTTCTTTCTCTTGCTCTTGTTTCCTTATCCATACTCTTGTATTTTCTTCCTTTTGGTTATCCACGGCTTCCACTTTCTTGTTCTGCCTAGGGTTTTCAAAACCACTTCTACACAATTGTGCCTTATGCCCATAATTGTTGCACTTGTGGCATATAACATTGTAATCCACCAAAGGAACAAAGGAATTATAGTTCCTTCTTGAAAATCCGTAAGTAATTCTACTCTTGTTCCAACCATCATTTCTTGCTCGTGTTCTACAATCTCTTGCCTTATGACCAAGGTTGTTGCATTTATAACATATGATATTGTAATTTTCATTTGACAACCCATAAGAACTTTTATTCTTGGTCCAACTAGGTTCTCTTGCATGTGTCCAACAACCTATTGCTTTGTGACCAAAGTTATTACATGAATAGAAATAACCATAAAAGGAATGTTGAGACTTGTTCATTTGCACTTGCCATGGAGGAAATGATCTTGTGAATTTCTCCTTGTTGTCTCTATGAGCAATATTAGTTTTCTGTTGGACATTATTTTCCTTCCTCTTGTTGTTCTCATTATTGATGGAGCTTTTGAGAACATTTACGTAGCCTTTTGGTTTTTCCTCATTTCCCTTCTTTGAGGGTTCATTTGAAAGTTGATCTTCCTTTGCTTCATAACCAAGACTTGTCTTTATGCATGATGAACTTTTCCCATTTATAATATCATCAAAGATCTTGGTACTTTTCTCAACCTTGAGGCTCTTGTCTAGCTTGGTAGTTGTTCTCTATAATTCTCTCTAAACAAACCAATTTTAGACTCATTGGGATTTGAGCTTTACCTTTCTTCATAGTCAATACTACCTTCTGTACTCTTCTCATTTTTTAGGTTCCTGTTTAATTAAGTACTTGCTTTCTCTAATTCCTTTCTCAATGAGATAATTTCAGATTCTATCTTTTCACAATTCTCTTTCTTTTTCTCTAATTAGACTCTTACTTCTGCTTTCATCATGTATCCTTCTTTGATCTAAAATTTTAGTTCGACTATTATCTTCTCATATTCTTCAAGGCTTCGTACTAACTCTACATTAGATTCATCATTCTCTTGAAGTTGTAGCTTTAGTTTCAGGTTCTCCTTTCTAAGCTTCTTGATCTCACTGTAGGCATAATGGAGTTCCTCCTCAAGATCCATTTCTTCATTATCTTCAACATGTTCTTCTTCCAAATCTTTCTCTTCTCTTCTTTTTCCTTCACTTTGGACCTGCGCACATTCAAAAGCACAATGATCAGTTTTACCACAAATAAAACAGTTATACTTACCTTTTTATATGTTGGATCCTTCTTCCTTTGCATACGATTCATTTCTAGAGCTATTGCATGATTCAAGATTTGAATTCTTCATCTCCTTTGATTCTTTGAACGTTTCCTCTCTTTTAGATGATTCTCTTCTTCTAACTCCATATCTACCTTTTCATCATATTTTTCTTCTAAATCCATTTCAACATTTTCTTCCCCTTTTAACTTTTCTTTTTTTTTCACTCACAAGGTCATCTTATTTTTCAAAGATATCATATTTATTTTCTATTGCCATGTGTATTCCAGGTGCCACCTCGTCATTTTTATTTGGTTTTATTGGTGCTAGTTGATCAACATTCTATTTAGTATTTCCTTTTCCCTTATTTCCTTTTCTTTTTACCATGTGTGCTCTTAAGATCTTCCTTCTAGTTGTTAGGCCATCTTCGAAGGAACTGACTCTGATACCAATTGATGAGCACATAGTGATATTGAGAGCGGGGTTGATGCAGGAGCATCCAGGTTGTAAGAGAAATCTTGCATCAACCAAAAAAAAATGTTGTTTCTTTTCTATAAGGGCTAAATTTGGCAAGGTTACTATTTTTAGTAAGTTTGCATTTGTGCACGGTTGGATACAAAATCTTACACGAACCTCCAAAATGGTGAATTGAAGCTAATGGTAAGAAATCACTTCAATATCATTTGTCATTTGTGAGATATTAAAATTTCAAATTCCAAAAATCCTATTGAAATATTCAAAGTCAAATTTGAGGCACTTAGAGGCTCCGGATGGGCCCGAAATTTAGTGGGAAACCCAAGTAGTCTACCTTTAGGTATTGCTTTTGCACAATTTTCTTTTCAAGAACTTTTTGAAAAGGTATTATAATTGAAAATCTAACAGTCGGATTGAAAGTTATGGCCTCGCGAAGTTGACCTATTTTTGGAGGGAGATGCAAATTTCAAAATTAAGCTGGTGGCCACTAAAAGGGGCTATATATGACCATTTTTGGGAACCCTTGGGGTAGTAGAGTTAAGGGGGAAGGTGTAGAGTCAAGAAAAAGTGGGGAAAATAGAAACCCTAGTTGATTTGGGGTTACAGAAGGCTGAAGATTCCAGAGTCTTGAGAGAGAGAGCTGTAATGTGTTGTAGCCTATAGGGGATTCATCCTCTGATTGTATTTGAGCTTTTGTAATGTAATGTTTTGCCCATATTAATAAAATATCATTCTATCTTCTATGTGCAATTTCTGTTATTGTGTGTTTTATGATTTACCCCTTCATCAGGGGTGAATCAGTATCAAACAAACTTTTACTTTTTGAAACTTAAACTAATCACAATAAATCACACATGTAAAATCTAGCAATTATGAACACAGATAGAACACATGATTTTACGTGGAAACCCTTGCAGGAGAAAACCACAACAAAATATTGCTTATATATATTGATTCTTGTTTTGTAGGCACCGACCTACTTCTCTTACAGTTCTTCTTTTGTGAGCACCAACCCGCTAGAGACACCAATCTCTGCTTGTAGAATCTATAGGCACCAACCTATGAATTCTTCAATGGATGATATGGTATGCTTCTCCACAAGATCTTCCTCTCACAAATTTGATCCAAACACAAATATGATCCAAACTCAAGTATTATACACACTCAAATAACAACCTTCATTTTTCACAAATCTGATCACAGCCCACACAATAACCTTTTCTCACAAATCTGATCCAAATCATGCATAACTTTTGTACACAAAACTGATCATAACATGGCAGTATCTTCACATTATTTCTACTCATGTCATCTTCATATTATCAGACATACTTCCTTTAAAAAAAATCAGATTTGCACTTCATACTTCTGCCCCTTTCTCTTTTTTATTTCTTCTCTTAAATCAAAAAATAATTCATTGATTTCTTTATACATGGGCTGCATATGTTCTTCAAAATATATCTGATTTACTCTTCATTTTTCTGCCCCTTCTATTCTCTCAATTCTACTCTAAACTCATAAAATAAAACATTGAAATTGCTTTCTTTACATCCATACCATCTCTATGCATTTATATTCCTCAAGAGATATGTCTTTATGAATATATGTGACTTTTCACCAAACACACAACTCCTCAATGATGTTGTCCTTTCAAATATTAATTACACCTCTTCACTATATAACTGCTGCCCTTGGTATGATTTAAATCATACCTTTTTGTATGTCTAAATCACACATCTTATTTTTGTTTTAATCACACTCTTTTATTTAATAAATCATACCACTCCATGTCCCTTCATGAAATCGTATTACTTTATAGTCTCATTTTAATTAAGTCTTTTGTGAATAATCTAAAGCTTGCCTCATATGGAGCTTGTTTGTATATATTATTTGCTGTCCATATATATATGTATTATTGTCCATATCACTATCCTATTATTAACTCTTTAAATGCTGCCTTTTAACAAATATGTGGAGCACTCTATTTCCTTGATTAATCGGGCCTCTTTACTCATTAAAAATATAAGCCTTTTTCTTATACTAAAATTGCATCTCTTGGTATTATATGTTGATCACTCCTTATACATAATTGATCGCTCCACATCACTTGATCGCTGCTCTATGAATGATATTTTCTTCTTATCATATCTTAGTTGGCTAGCATATCATTATTCTTTAGTCTTGAAATCTTCTAAAGGAATATCTTAGTCGGCTATCATCATGAAGACTTATCAACTTTAAATTGTTTTTACTTCTGGAATCAAGAAATTGACTTGCATAAACATCTAATCACTACCTTTGTAAGAATAATTGGCCATATCTAACCAATGTTTAAATCTTTAATTTAAACATTAACTTCTCTATCAACCTATGCTCAACGATTGATCCAATTCACCCTAGACATTCCACTGAATGATGATGACAACATTTACAACTTGCATACAATGATATTGCTACTTGACATCGTGTCCTTGACAACTTTTGCAACAACCTTCACAACAAGCTCTTTGACATCAATGATGACCTTGTCCACCTTTGACATCAATGACAACATTTCCAACAGAATGGCCAGGTTCCGGAGGATATTTATGCTTCGATCCAATAGGGAAAACCTACCGCAAACCTCCACATTAGTTGGGAATTCACCATAGAATGCATGCAACAAATCTGTATAGCTGAATACAGATATATCTCTGATATCTTAGAAAATAAATCATATTATGTGAGGCATTTCACACATCAAACTGCCTAAGTTTTTAGGAGTACAAGACCTACATATATACTTGATAGAGATGGAGATTTTTTTTACAAATGAGCACATGAGACTAGAAGTAGTACAACATACATTAGTATGCAATGCGGCAAATTGGTGGACCACCCATAAAGATACAATTAAACACTGGCCAGTATTTAAGATTCTTTTCAAAACAAGATATCTACCAGAGGAAGAAGAATAAAAAATCATACCTAAATATGAGGGACAAATCCCATTGTAGGAGCACTTAGCCATTTGTATAATGGTATGGAAAGGTAGAAATGAGTACAACAATATACTAGACACCCATTTATTCTATTGGACATTGCCACCAATAGCACAAACTTGGTACATAAAATAAGAAAAAAGAAGAGAAACCAGAAATTAGGATGAGATACAAAACGACTTTGTGCACACATTTTCCTTTTACAACCCAGACAAACATATACATATCACACTCGTGAAAAAGGAGATAATCTTCCAACAAACTATAGAGGAAGAAAGGGAAACACTGATACCAAGTCTACCACCTCCTAGAACTGAAGGTATATGGAAATTTATAGAATGAATAGACAAATAATCAAATCACATGAGCCATAAATGCTATAAGGCAACACAAATAGATAATGAGAATACAAATGACCTAGAAATAAATGTTCAAGAAGGAGAAAGGGAACTAGAACTACCGATTGAACTTAAGGAGAAACACTACAATAAACATATCAAAATTAGGGAAGAAAACATTGCAAAAGGAGACCCTAAGCTAGCAAAGATAGGAGATTATTGGGATGATAAAGTAGTGGTGCAAGTAACTAAAATTTAATCTAAATTTGAGGATTTATTTCCTAGAGCATTTATAGAAATGAAGGGAATCAAGGAGGAGGTAGGTATGATGAAAATCCTATTGAAATAAGGAATCAAACCAATAAGAAAAAGGCCATACAGGCTAAACCCAACTATGAAAAAGAGGGTTAAAGTGGAGATTGATAAAACGTTAGCAACATGAATTATCAAACTAGTGGAAGAATTAGAATGGATCAATCCCATGGTGGTCCAAAGTAAGAATTTAGGAGAAATAAGGATATGTGGAGATTACAGGGAACTAAATAAAGCTTGTATTTATGATCCCTTTCTGACACCATTTAAAGAACTAATCCTAGAATCAATAGCTAGGAGAGAAATTTATTCATTCACTAAGGGCAAGTGAAAATCAGAGAGGAAGACCAACCATTTGAAAATTTTTTTTCCTTGGAACTTGGATCATATATGTATAAAGTGATGCCCTTTGGATTAAAGAATGCACTTGCAATATTTAGCATAATTATGGTAAATGCATTCAAGGAATTCATACATGATTTCTTGGAGGTCTTGTTAGAATTTTTCCCAAACTGGATGCTTCCTAGTTATCCCTACAAGGTAGCCATCATTGATCAATAGGATTTCTGGGCCAGGGGCCAACAGTACAGGAGATAGACTCTATAAATATCTCCTCTTCTTCTTTTGGCTCTGCATAACCAAGGGGGGTATTCCCTTTTCAACATCTGTAACATATGCCTGTGAAGTTGCTTGGATGTTGATACAAAGTAGATAAATCCTCTTTTGTGCAGACCAAAACTATAAAATAAGTTCAAACGGGCTAGCCTTGGGCCTATGTTTAGTTGTAAATCAGAGGATTTTGGTCCTAAAACTACTTCTAATGTCCTAAAGGTTTGTATTTGAAGTTTGAGTTTGTATTTGTATTTGGATGCAAGATTGGGATTTTAGGTTGTAACCTCAACACATGACCAGATTGGTGCCTATCCAAGGCTCAGAGTCAATAGACATACACATGAGAATGATTATCACAAACTTGGGTCAATAACTAGGTTTCAAGGGGAGGTTTTAGTGTCTGTCTTACAGATACTTCCCTATATTAAGTACTTAGTCATTCATACTTGATGGTATCCTTGCTGCAACAAACTCTCTTAATGCTTCACCTAAAACATTTAATTTGTTCCTTGAACAAATGTAAGAGATTAGACATTCAACAAAGAAAATCCATGTTCCTGAATCTTAAATAACCCTTAGCTATTCTGATCCAAAAGAAAATATGCCTACAGCTTGGAGACAAACAACTAAACACATGCAACAGTGCATTTCTCATATAAACACAACATGAAACCAACATAAATGTGCATAAAACATTCAACAGGTGATTCATAAACTCACAAGACACCCAAAATAGAGCCACCAATGAAGTTGTATCTTATCACAACACCAAAATTTATCCAGTTTTCAACAACCAAAACGAGTGACACAGTTTGCATTTTATAGTAAGACTGTGTACTCAACAATAATTACAAGACAATTTCAAAATTCCTGCCACAATACAATGCACCAAGAATGGTGCCCAAATCAATCAATGCAGTATGGAGACAAAAAGAAAAAAATAGGTGAACTCGGGACGTGCGTAGCCGTTTGAAGATTTTCCTTACAAATCTGGTAGGTTGTTGTCAATCACCGACCCATACCTTTGTGATTTCACCATTAATGGCCCAGCTACCAGTAGCTCCTCTTGAAATGCAACAGCTACGTGCCTGAGAAGTTTTTCCGCTCAAAAAACAGCTACAGAAACAAAGGAAATCCATTGCTGAAAATCTTTGAAACAGAACCGTCGATTTCCCCCATCACTGAAATCCATGGCCTCAAAATACTTTAAAAAGTCACCAGCCAATGAAATTGTGCCACGTAGGCACCCTATGCTTCTATCGCTAACTTTTTTGCCATCTACTTTGCCCTCAAAATCCTTGCATATGTGGCTGAAAATGAGATTGTATATACATACAATCCCTTGCATACAAGGCAAACTCCAAGACGTTATGAAACAAATTTGAACCTGCACTCAAGTCCGGACCTTGTATGTATCTCCCTTTGCACATTGGCATATACAACACACTTTACATACAAGCCACAGACTTCAAACTATGATGAAGCATATCGCAATCGCTTTGAAGTCCAACTTGTATCCTAACCTTTTGCATCTTCACTTTGTATATTGCACATACAAATGTAATATACATGCCGCGGACCCCAAATGTTTATGAAGCAGCTTGAAATCTCCATTGGGTCCAGATTGTATCTAACTCATTGCACTTCAAATTGTATATCAGCATATACAATGCACAATATACATGCAAGCCATGGACACCAAATATTTATAGAACAAATTGCAACCATATTCGGGTCCGGCCTGCATCTTAACCTTTGTATCTTCGCAATGTATATCGGCATATACAAGCACCTAATATACATGTTGCGGACCCCAACTTTTATCAACCAGAATGCACGCTCATTTCAGATCCGGCCAATGCATCTTTGGAATGCATGTTCCCTTGTATGTTCGAATCATACAACCTCCTTTGTCTATCCACAGGCCCCACCAAATGTATATCGGCCTTGTACATCTTTTTCCTTTACATATAGCGAATGTATATTGCATATACATTCCACCTTGTATGTGAGGCAGACCCCACCAAATGTATTTCCTGCTTTAAATGTTGCCGAATATACAAGACCCCTTGTATCTTTTTTCAATGTATATGCATCGGCCGTCGGGCAAACTTTGGAGTTGACTGCCGATGCATCCTGTCTTGCCGATGACCCTCTGTTACTGTAGCAAATGCATGTCAGGTTTCTTTGTATATTTTTCATTGTATAAACCCAATGCATGTTGAACATACATTCACTCTTGTATCTGTTTCCCTTGTATATTTTCTTGTATGCGCCCAATGTATCTGGCCATTGTATGTCTAAACATACAACAGAAATATACTTGCAAACCTTCTCATACAAGCAGGGAATATTCTCAGAATCTGTGACAGATTCCTCAAAGCATATATAAACCTGATATGCATTTAAAATGCATACAAATCAATTTTCTCACTTTTTGAAGGCCGACTTGAACAATTTGGGCCCGCCATTGTACATTTGGACTTGTACATACAAAGGCACAAACATGTGACGGATTTCACCGCCGCACAAAGTAATTTTGGACTTAGCATCTTTTTCTCAAGCACGACAGGAAGAGGTAGTAAAGAAATGCATGAGGGCTAGTCAACCAATGAGAGCCTAGGCATGAAAATACAACTAGTGCAACCAGGAACCCGCTACAGGAGGTCAACTCAAAATTAGAAAATAAAGCGCAAGACCCCATGACTCAAAAATTTTAGGGTTTGAATTAAAAAACCTACAAATGTTTAAGCATAAAATCCTAACCCTAGGTGGGTACCAACACAGGCTCCGACTGGGGACGTGCAGGCATAAGGCTGCAGTGAGAACCAGACCACTCCGGGACAGACTAGGCAAAACACAAAACGCAAAACAACACTGACTATACAAGGTATATACGAACCATTTACATCTAATTTACAGTATGCACATAAGATATTCATTTATGAGAAAAAAACCTTAAGGAATTTACCGTGCACAGGCAATTCCAGTAGTTCACCATTGAGGGCCTGGAGAAAGTAGGAATTTTCTTCATGAGTATTGCTGATCTGATATGGGCCTATCCATAATGGCTCAAATTTGCCATGTTTGCCCTTATCCTGATTCTTTGCATTCCAAACAAGGACCAAGTCACTTATTTGAAACCTCCTTTCTACAGCTCTTTTATCAAACAAATATTTCACCTTCTGCTGTTTCTTGATATTTGTCTTTTGTGCTTCTCTTCTACTTTCATCCAATGCAACCAGTTGATTTATCCTTTCAGTCATTGAGTCTTCAACCTCTTCATCATTTTCTTGTATGAATCTATAGACTGGCAAGAGATTATTCATAGGTAACTTAACCGGTGTACCATACACTAACTCAAAAGGTGACCTTCCAATTGATTTCTTCACTGTTATCCGGTCAGCCCATAGTGCCATCTTCAACTTTGAATCCCATGCCTTTTTGTTCCTGTCTACCATCCTTTTGATGATTTTCATAAGGCTTTTGTTACTTGATTCTGCTTGACCATTTCCTTGTGGATGGTATGGTGATATATGTGACAAACTAATCCCATAGTTGTTGCAGAAATCAACAAAATCACCAGATCTGAAACACATGGCATTGTTTGTGACCACTTTGACCGGCACACCAAACCTAACAATAATGTGTTCCAAAATAAAATCCATCACCACCCTACTTGTAGCTTTCTTAGTTGGAATGGCTTCAATCCATTTAGTAAAATAATCAGTAGCAACCAAGATCCAACTATGTCCTCCACTTGACTTTTCTAAAATTTTCCCTATAAAATTAATTCCCCACTGTTGGAATGGAGCCTCCACTGTTATAGTTCTAAGGGGTTGTGCACCTTCATATCTAAGCTTTCCTGAGAACCTTTGACATGGATCACATTTTCTTACCATTCTTTGTGCATCTGAGAAAAGGGTGGGCCACCAATAGCCTGCGCTAAGAATTTTGTGAGCTGTTGTCTTAGCAGTGTAATGTCCACCACACACTCCTTTTTGCATGTTATTTTGAATATCTTCAGCTTGATTTTTATCCACACACCTAAGTAATACACCATCAGGACTTTTCCAATACAACTCTCCTTGAAGGATTATGTATTTGATTGCATGTAGCTTCAAGGTCCTTTTCTGACTATCATTGAAGTGGGAAGGATAATTCAAATTCTACAGGTAATATATAATGTCCTTGTACCATTCAGATTCTGACATATTAACAATTTCATTCTGAACTACATTCACTTGGCATGCTTCCAAATTTGACTATGTCATCATCTTAGCCAAACCCTGTCCTCTTACCAGTTTTATGATTTGTATCTCAATGTTGAACTCTTGAAACTTGTTTATCCACCTGCATCTTCTTCCTGTCACTTCCTGCTGAGTAAAAATATCTTTAACTACTGCATGGGGCACATATGCAACTATCTGAGAGCCTACTAAATATGGCCTGAAGCTCTTGACTACTCTAACTAATGCATATGCCTGCTTTTCCATGATATCATATTTCAGTTCAGCTGCCTGCAATGACATGCTAAAGAAAGCAATAGGTTGCTCAAAACCATCTTCATTTTTCTGCAATAAATATGCAGCAACATTATGAAAAGAAGCAAATGAGAAGAACTGAAGTGGCTTAGAGAAATCAGGAGATTTCAACACAGGAGCCATCTTTATAGCTTCTTTGATGTTCTGAAATGATTTAGTTGCTTCATCCCCCCATTTGATGGTTTCGCCCTTCTTCAACATTTTAGAAATATCTTTTGTAGTCTCTACAAAGTTGGGAACAAATCTTCTAACAAAATTAATTTGCCCAAAGAAAGACTGAATGCCTTTCACAGTTTTAGGGATCTGAATTCTGTCAATTGCAACAACCCTTTCAGGATCAATCTTAACTCCATCTTTGGAAACAACGTGTCCCAATAATTTTCTGTCCACTACCCCAAAAGCACATTTCTTTGGGTTAAGTGAAATGCCATATTCCAATGCTCTAATAAAAATTTGTTCAAGGTGCATGCAATGTTGTTCCTCCTTTTTTGAATAAGCAGTTAAATCATCCTGATACATAGCCAAGATTGAGTCAATCAATCTTGCAAAAGCAACATCCATAGCCCTCTGAAATGTAGCACTTGCATTTGTTAGTCCAAATGACATTCTAACATATACATATGTCCCCCATGGAGTGGTGAAGACAATTTTGTACTGTTCAGATTCTTTTACCTTCACCTGATTGTATCCTGAAAATCTATCCATCATGGACAAAAGCTCACAGCCAGTTACCTTTTGCAACATAGCTTCCATGTTAGGCAATGGGTAATTATTCTTCAAAGAAGATACATTCAGATTTCTAAAGTCCACACAGAGTCTTATATCACCATTCTTTTTTCTAACTGGGACAAGATTGGACACCCAAGTTGAGTGTCTGATAGGCACAATTATTCCAGCCTCCCTAAGCTTCATAAGTTCTTCTTGCATTTTTGGAGCCAGAGTTGGGTTAATAGGTCGTTATTTTTGTTTGAATGGCTTGGCTCCAAGCTTCAAAGGAATCTCATGCTGGAATAAATCTTCTCTATAGGATTTTAGGTCCTCATACGACCATGCAAAGACATGCTTATATTTTTTTAGTAATGCAATCAGCATACTTCTGATGTGTGGCTTGAGCTGTTTGCCAATGTATACCTTTTTGGGGGCATGAGATGTCCCCAAGTTTATCTCCTCTAAATCATTCTTATTTGTAGGAGATGCCTTTGTAACAAACTGGTCTCTATTGTCAAATGCTCTCTCTAAAGTAACCAACCCTCTGGGGATTTTATTTGTTTTGAGTTGAATTACCTCTTTCCTCAAAAGAGTTTCTTTTCCATCCACATCCTCTACAAAATTTTGAAAATCCATCTCCTGGTTCTCATATTCACCTATGCAGTGTAAGAATCTTAACAAATCTTTATCATCATCAAACACCTACCAACTGCACACATTATCTGGTACTGCAGGTCTAAGTTTAACTTCAACATTTGTGACATCAGACAGAGTGACATCATCTGGCCTTATGGCTACATTAGTTAAAAAATCTGCCATGACATTTTTTGATCTCTCTATCTAGTTTATTGAAAAAGCATCAAACAATTCAATTGTATCCCAGACAACATGTTTATACTGTTTTAACCTCTTATTTTTTGAAGCATACTTATCTCTAACCTGGGAAACAATTAATTCTGAATCCCCAAATACTTTGAGCATCTTGATCCCATGCTTCAAAGCTACATTCAATCCTAGTAACAGAGCTTCATACTCTGCAATATTATTTGTGCAGGCAAATTTTAACAGGAAAGAAAACTTTAGAAGCTTACCAGCTGGAGACAAAAATACAACTCTAGCATCAGAGCCTTCCTTTGAACAAGCTCCATCAAAATACATAGTCCATAGACCCTGTTGTTCAAGTTCCTGAATGCAAAAATCTTTCTCCTTGTTTCCTTGATCATCTGAGACAACTTTGAAATTCCCACAATCAGTATCCACAAAATAAATATGCTCTGATTCTTGATCTTCCACTATTTTTGACGACCTTTCTTCTTTGACCAGTTTGACATCTTTGCCATTCATTGGAATCATGGCATATGATAGGTCTAGCTACATACTTCCACCAATCAATGTTGCCCATCTTCTTGATAATAGCATACCATACTATGGCTTTATGTCAACCACTGTTATGTTCATTTTGTAAGTTTTTTCTGGATATGCTACTAATCTAAAATCCATATCCTTCATGATTCCAATAACTGGTACCTCCCTAGCATCCATCACATAGCATTTTCCACACGCCTTGTCTATTTTCAATCTAGTTTGCTGCATGATAGCCAAAGGCATGATATTTGTTGATGCTCCTGAGTCAAGCATGCAATTCCTAATCACTTTTCCATTGATAACAAGGGAGACATAAAATGGTTCAACCTGTGAAGGGCATTTTGTCATTGTCATCCCTAGATATACTTCAGGAACCTCATCCTCCTTAATACACAAGGCCTATTTCTTACCTTGAATCTCAACATCCTGCTCAGCCTGACAAGCTACCCCTGAAATTAAGGACAACACCTTATTTATGAACTCTTCAACCTTCATCATCTCCATCAATGGAACACAAACCTTTACCTAGGATAAAACCTCAGTTATGTCAAAGGGAGCATAATTTTGTATAACAGTTGTAGCCTGAGCCTCGGTTTTACTCTTATCCTGAGCTGATCCAACCTTGATTTTAGTGGCCTTTTGACTGTCATCTATGACCTGAGAACTCTTGTTTTGATCCTCATTTTGGGGGACTTTAATTTTCAGACTTTGAGAATCATGACTTGGTTTTTGCTTAGAACTTTTCTTATTACTGTTCCATTGCATCTTTTGTGGTTCAGCCACTTTATGATTTGACACTGGTTGGTTCACAGATGCATTCTCTAGTTGACGTAAATCACCAATCTGAGATTTACCTCTAAGATTGTAATTGCTTTTGACCTGGGCCACTGGTGCGGTTGTGAGAGCTCTAATCTCTTCATCAGAAGGTCTTCTCAAATTATTTAAAAAAATATGTGAGTCCTGAGCATACACATAATTATCCTCCTCATCCTCATCATAGGGAATTTACTAGCAGACCTGAGTCCCACAACTCACGCTTTCATCCACATCATAAGAAGAACGCTCCCTATTTGTGGACAACATATTTACATTATCATCCTCCATACAATGTGGCTCATTACATTCATCACAGGCAACAACATTATTATACAGAGATTGACTAATCATACATTACAATTGTGAATGAGGCATTTGACATATTATGCACCATGGGGTATCATCAACAATGTTAACAGCTTTTTTTAGAGGGTCAGGAGTCTCCTTAACATTCTGATCTCTTTGATTGGTGTTGCTATGTGGGAGGATGGGTTTACCATTATGCCAATTGGTGTTATACGACATATCATGTAATGATGGTCTCTTTTCTTGTCTTTGGTAAACCTGCATGTCAAGACCTATCCCTTTTTCATTTTTTGCAAGTCTATAACTCAGGTCCTTAACAACAGTTGTTAATTTATCCAATTTTTCTTTAGAAGTAGATGTATTACCCTGAGTATTCTGAGATTTGTTTGGATTTTGCAAAATCTTCACATCATCCCTTCTGTTTGTCTTACCAGATGCTTTCCTATTATTTTCAATGTTTGTTGCAATCCTGAAAGCATCCCTGAGGCTAGTAGGGCCCTTATCTCTTAATCCATATGCTATTTTGGCATCAAAAGCATTTATGTACAATACCATGCACATTGGTTCATTAGGTCTCATGTGAGGTGGTAATTTGTTCAACACTTTAGTGAACCTAGCATTAAAATCTGCAACCCACTCATTTGATCCCTTAGTGATACTAGTGAACACATTTACAAAAAAGCTTGGATCAGTCTTATCACCATACTGCTCCTTAAAAATCCTTCTGAAATCATCCCATGATGAGATACTCTGGTCAAGCAGACTTTTATACCATTCTCTAGCTTCATCAACTAAGGACTGCATAAACAATTTCATAAACACATCTTCATGTTCGACCTCAAAGTTGTCCATAACATTCTGAAAGGCTTTCAAATGATCTTCACCTAACACAGTATTGTTTCCTGAAAACTTTGGTACCTGCGGCCTCACATGTTTGTCAATGGGATTAGGGTAGCCAGGAATACCATAAAAAACTAACTGCTTGAATCTATCCAATTGCATAGGTTGTCTGCAAAACTGATTGACATTTGTATTCCTATTTACATTTTGATTTCTTACATTGTTCAATGGTACCCTAACATTATTTGTATTTTGTCTCTGATCATTCTATTGATTCTGAGATTCATTTCTATGCTAGTTTCTCAACACATTTGCATTATCAAGGGTGGGAACTAAATTATGTTGAGCAATTTTTAGAGCTTGTACCCTCTGTCTCATATCATCTCTCATCTTCACTGCCTACAGATATTCTAATTCAGCTCTTAGGCTTTTGATTTATTTAGCTAATTCTTTATCTTTGGGCATAGAGGAGGATGGTCCCTTTCCATATTGGTCATCATCATCATCCCTTGGGGACTCAGTCTCTTCAAATCTGTTAGAGGGATCTAAGAAAGGGCGTTCCTGAAACACCTCTGATCTCATTCTCAAATTAACACCTTGTTGTCTTTCATATACATCTTGGATTTCAGCTTCTGTGTTTGAAAAATAAGGTATTGTCCGCTCTGAAGATCCTGGATTATCCTGGATATTATGATTATTTCTGGGGCTGGGAGAACCTTCTTAACTGGCTTGAATAGTCCATTTTTTCTTGTACATCATTTTTCTGGGTAATTCTTCAAATAAAGGATTATGCAGGGATCTCCTCCCTTGCATACAAATTTCACTTCACCGATTGGGAGATTTGTTCGGAATCGCCACCTACAACTAGGAATTATTTTTCACCAGGGTTCTTACATAAAGCAGTCCCCAGTGGAGTCGCCAAATCTATTAGAGTTTTTCCCAAACTGGATGCTTCCCAGTTATCCCTACAAGGTAGCCATCATTGATCAATAGGATTTCCGGGCTAGGGGCCAATAGTAAAGGAGATAGACTCTATAAATATCTCCTCTTCTTCTTTAGGCTCTGCAGAACCAAGGGGGGTATTCCCTATTCAACATCTGTAACATATGCCTGTGAAGTTGCTTGGATGTTGATACAAAGTAGATAAATCCTCTCTTGTGTAGACCAAAACTGTAAAATAAGTGCAAAGGGGCTAGCCTTGGGCCTATGTTCAGTTGTAAATCACAGGATTTTGGTCCTAAAACTACTTCTAATGTCCTAAAGGTTTGTATTTGAAGTTTGAGTTTGTATTTGTATTTGGATGCAAGACTGGGATTTTAGGTTGTAACCTCAACACATGACCAGATTGGTGCCTATCCAGGGTTCGGAGTCAATAGACATACACATAGAATGATTATCACAAACTTGGGTCAATAACTAGGTTTCAAGGGGAGGTTTTAGTGTCTGTCTTATAGATACTTCCCTATATTAAGTACTTAGTCATTCATACTTGATGGTATCCCTGCTGCAACAAACTTTCTTAATGCTTAACCTAAAACATTTAATTTGTTCCTTGAACAAATGTAAGAGATTAGACATTCAACAAATAAAATCCATGTTTCTGAATCTTAAATAACCCTTAGCTATTCTGATCCAAAAGAAAATATGCCTATAGCTTGGAGACAAACAACTAAACACATGCAACAGTGCATTTCTCATATAAACACAACATGAAACCAACAGAAATGTGCATAAAACATTCAATAGGTGATTCATAAACTCACAAGACACCCAAAATAGAGCCACCAATGAAGTTGTATCTTATCACAACACCAAAATTTATCCAGTTTTCAACAACCAAAACGAGTGACACAGTTTGCATTTTATAGCAAGACTATGTACTCAGCAATAATTACAAGGCAATTTCAAAATTCCTGCCACAATACAATGCACCAAGAATGGCGCCCAAATCAATCAATGCAGTATGGAGACAAAAAGGAAAAAGTAGGTGAACTCAGGACGTGCACAGCTGTTTGAAGATTTTCCTTACAAATCTGGTAGGTTGCTGTCAATCATCAACCCATACCTCTGTGATTTCACCATTAATGGCCCAGCTACCTGCAGCTCCTCTTGAAATGTAGCAGCTACGTGCCTCAGAAGTTTTCCCGCTCAAAAAATAGCTGCAAAAAAAAGGAAATCCATTGCCAAAAATCTTTGAAACAAAACCGTCAATTTCCCCCATCACTGAAATCCACGGCCTCAAAATATTTTGAAAAGTTTCCAGCTAATGAAATTGTGCCACGTAGGCACCCTATGCTTCTATCGCTAACTTTTTCGCCATCTACTTTGCCCTCAAAATCCTTGCATATGTGGCTGAAAATGAGATTGTATATACATACAATCCCTTGCATACAAGGTGGACTCTGAGACGTTACGAAACAAATTTGAACTTGCACTCAGGTCCGGACCTTGTATGTATCTCCCTTTGCACATCGGTATATACAACACACTTTACATACAAGCCACAGACTTCAAACTATGATGAAGCATATCGCAATCGCTTTGAAGTCCAACTTGTATCCTAACCTTTTGCATCTTCACTTTGTATATTACACATACAAATGTAATATACATGCCGCAGACCCCAAATGTTTATGAAGCAGCTTGAAATCTCCATCGGGTCCAGATTGTATCTAACTCATTGCACTTCAAATTGTATATTAGCATATACAATGCACAATATACATGCAAGCCGCGGACACCAAATATTTATAGAACAAATTGCAACCATATTCGGGTCTAGCCTGCATCTTAACCTTTGTAACTTCGCAATTTATATCGGCATATACAAGCACCTAATATACATGTTGCGGACCCCAACTTTTATCAACCGGAATGCATGCTCATTTCAGATCCGGCCAATGCATCTTTGGAATGCATGTTCCCTTGTATGTTCGAATCATACAACCTCCTTTGTATATCCGCGGGCCCCACCAAATGTATATCGACCTTGTACATCTTTTTCCTTTGCATATAGCAAATGTATATTGCATATACATTCCGTCTTGTATGTGAGGCGAACCCCACCAAATGTTTCTCCTGCTTTAAATGTTGCCGAATATACAAGACCCCTTGTATCTTTTTTCAATGTATATGCATTAGCCATCAGACAAACTTTGGAGTTGACTGCTGATGCATCCTGTCTTGCCGATGACCCTCTGTTACTGTAGCAAATGCATGTCGGGTTTCTTTGTATATTTTTCATTGTATAAACTCAATGCATGTTGAACATACATTCACTCTTGTATTTTTTTCCCTTGTATATTTTCTTGTATGCGCCCAATGTATCTGGCTGTTGTATGTCTAAACATACAACATAGATATACATGCAAACCTTCTCATACAAGTAGGGAATATTCCCAAAATCTGCGACAGATTCCTCAATGCATATATAAACCCAATATGCATTTAAAATGCATACAAATTGATTTTCTCACTTTTTGAAGGCCGACTTGAACAATTTGGGCCCGCCATTGTACATTTGGACTTGTACATACAAAGACACAAACATGTGACAGATTTCACCGCCGCATAAAATAATTTTGTACTTAGCATCTTTTTTCTCAAGCATGACGGGAAGAGGCAATAAAGAAACGCATGAGGGCCGGTCAACCAATGGGAGCCTAGGCATGAAAATACAACTAGTGCAACCAGGAACCTGCTATAGGAGGTCAACTCAAAATTAGAAAATAAAGCACAAGACCCCATGACTCAAAAATTTTAGGGTTTGAATTAAAAAACCTGCAAATGTTTAAGCATAAAATCCTAACCCTAGGTGGGTACCAATAGGTCTATCTAGATGATTGGACAATTATGGATTGGTAAAGGACCATGTACAAACCTTAAGGATGATGCTGAATAAGTGCAGAAGCCTACAAATATCATTAAACTTAAAGAAATGTACTTTTGCGGTACCATTTGGGGCTTTGTTAGGCCATATTATCTGTAAAGAAGGCTTGATGGTATACCCTTTAAAGGTAAGTTTGATCCTTACATTACCAACACCAAAAAAACTACAGATGTGAAAACTTTCTTGGGATACATTGGGTATCACTGTAAGTTCATTAGAGGATATGCGGCAATAGTAACACCTCTCAAGGAACTATTAAAGAAGAAAAATGGCAAAAATAGTGAGTGTAATGATCAATGTGAAACTTCCTTTGATACATTAAAATAGAAAATTGAAGAGGCCCCTATACTAATATTTCTTGATTGGAGTATTCCATTTCATGTTCATGTGGATGCATCAGGAATAGCTATAGGTACAGTACTAGCCCAACCCAAAGGAACAAAAGATCACCCTGTAGCATTTTCTAGTAGGAAACTATCCAAGGCTAAACATAATTATACTACAACAGAGAGGGAAGCCTTGGAAATGGTGTACACATTGCAAAAGTTTAGACATTACCTCCTATCTACACCTTTCATTTTCTACACAGATCATGAGCCACTAAAATAACTATTGAATAAACTAGTGATCCAAGGAAGAATCTGTAGTTGGCTGCTATTATTCCAAGAATTTGACTTCACAATAATGGTAAAACTGAGTAAACATAATCAGGGACCTGACTACTTATCTAGGATTGAAACAGGGGATGAACCAAAGTCAGGACAAAGAACTCCCTGGCACAAATTTGTTTAGGGTTAATGTGGTATTGAAAGAGTTAAAAGACACCCTACTTACTGTCTACAGGAGAGTTTCTGGTAGATATGTCTCCACAAAATAAGTAGATCCTAATACAGAAGGCTTTCCCATACACACTAATAGAATGGGAAGTACATATCACAGGAAGAAATGATATAATAAGAAGAGTTTTCTATTAACATGAAAGGGAGACAATATTAAGGGAGGCACATGAAGGAGTAGTAGGAGGCCATAACTCAAGAGAACTTACCGCAAGGAAGATAAAGTTAGCAGGATTATGGTGGCCCACATTATTTAAGGATGCAAAAATGTATGTTACACACTGTGATATATGCCAACACATAGGAGGACCTACTGCAAAATATGAAATGCCACTTAGACCTGCACTAGCACAACTCCCATTTGAGAAATGGGCAATTGATTTCAGTGGGACTATAGATCCCCTTCTAAGCATTGAAAAGAAAGATTTATCATAATAGGAGTAGAATACCTAACAAAGTGGGCACAAACTCAACCAACTAAAGATTGTACAACCAAAATTGACACAAAATTCCTATATGAAAACATAATAACTAGATTTGGTTGCCCATTGAATATAACAAGTGCTCAAGGCAAACAATTTGTGAATAACATAATTTTGGAACTATTACAAAACTTCATGATAGCACACAATAAAAGTTCACCTTATCAACCACAAGCAAATGGGGCCAATGAAGCTCTGGAAAAGATATTGGAACAACATTAACAAAGATGTGCAATGGGAATGGAATAGACTGGGACCTAAAAGTACCTGTGGTACTTTGGTCCTACCACACTACCTATAGAAGGACAACAAACCTCACACCTTATGAGCTAGTATATGGAATGGACACCCCAATACCGGTACACTTCATACTACTAAATTTTTGTACCGCACCTTTGCAGTTAAATGAGGAAGAATCCCTAGTATAGAGGATTGAGGAATTAGAAAAATGGATGAAAATAGATTAATGGCGGCATACAATATGAATTTGGAAAGGATGTGCCAGAAGGCATGGCAAAAATTGCAACAAAAAATCTTCAAAGAAGGTGATTTGGTACTCCTATATGATAGAAAATTGAAAAAATAAGGCAAATTAAATTTAAGATGGTTAGGACCATACTATATAGATGAAATTGCAAGGTTTGGAGCTTTAAGACTAAGGGATATGGAAGGAAAACTATCAGCTGGTTATGTGAATGGGGCTAGATTGAAACAATATCATCAATCTCTAGAATAATAAGGAATAATATGGAGAAATTATAGCATGCGTCAGAACATTGTATCATATTGTAACATAGTGTACTATAAACTAACCATTAGCAGCTTATGACACTTAATGGATAGAAAATCCTACAAAAAAGACAATATGTAGATGAAATAAATGCATAAAGTTACTATTAAGGCTATAAAAACCCTAACCCTTCAATTATCTCCTCATTTACATTCAAAGACTTTGAGAATTTGAGCTCTGAAGTGCAAAGTTGCAAAGTGATTAAAACCCTAGTTATCAACCATGAAGAATTAAAAATGGCTACACTAATACTAATTGATGTTGCAGAGAAGCCTAGGCCTAAATACAAGAAATACCCCTACAAGGTGATGTAGATGGATAAATATGGCACATTCTCTATAGTGCCAGCAGATGTAGTATATACAAAATATGTGAGGAAGTACATTCATTCTACAATCTTCGAAATAGATCACATGAAGTTCAAAGAATTGAGGGACAAATTGTTGGATGATACAGGGTATTTACCAGAATATCAAAATATTGCAAGTAAGAAGCTGGATATTTAGAAAAACTACCCTTACTTTAGTGATGCACATAAATGGGTTAGAATTGTTCCATGTGTATGTAATTCCAAAAGAATATATATATATATATATATATATATATATATATATATATATATATATATATATATATATATATATATATATATATATATATATATATATATATATATATATATATATATATATATATATATAAAGGAGATATAAGGGTTCTACTATGTTTATGTGTATATGATGAATGCTTATATGTGATCTATGTGTACTGCATGTTATTATTCCTTACTGTTTCTTTAGGATTCTCTCACTGTACATGAATGCGGTATAAATTGACTTTAGAGATCTGGCTAAGGACCAGATCTCCAAACTGGTTCCTCCCCATTTCTTGCCAACATTTGCTTCCATTGCTAGGACCCTAGAAAAAGACAGTGAATAATAGAGAGGATGAAACAATAAAAAGGAAAACTGTGGATTAGTGGAAAAGAAGAAAAATAAAGTAACAAAAAAAAATTATGATCTATGGAGCATTCTCTAAAGGTTCATACCCTTGTGAGAGGGGGGTAGGCCCTTAAGGGGATGACAAATGGAAAATGGGAGGATCGAAAAAGATCCTTGAAAATATGTAACTCTTCAACTTAAGCCAACCATGGGATACATAAAGATTAATGTAATATCAAATTTAAAACACCCATGGCAAGAGGGGATAAAAAAATATTAAGAGAGATCAGTGAAATTATACTAACTAAAATGGAAATAAACAGGGAAGAGAAGCAGAAACAGACTCAAGAATGTCAAGAAAGATACCGTAGAAGGATGGAAAAGGCAAAATAGATAAGGAGAGAACGTACAAGGAAGGGTATAGAGAAAAATGAACAGTTAGATGAGCACGTCAATGTGAGTGCTGCTGAGTGCACCAAGGTGGGTGCTGCTAGAGAGAAGATTATAGGAGAAGAAGAGAGAATGGATGAGTGCACCATAGGGGTTGCCATAGAATTTATAATAAAAGATATGAATAATCCAGGATCAATCACAGTACATATTGATAGGGCTACATAAATTATTAAAATTTTTGGAGGAAGTTTTAATGCTTATGACTAGGCAAGAAGAACATGGGAACAAGAGTTTAATCAAACCCTAACCCTACTGCAAGTAGGAAAAACCCTAAATGTTCAACCAGACTTTGCTAATGTAGAAATCAAGATAGATGAATAATGAGAACATTTACTAAATCCCATAAGACACCTCCAACCCTTCAATCTAGATGTGGATTACTTGGACAATATGGTTAATAGAAGTGTGATGAAGATTAAAGAAAGGGAAGAAGATGCATCATATAATGAGATTAGTTCCTTGAGTATAAGACAATTAAGTAAAACGTCACCTGCAAATGACATGATGTCATTAACAAATAAAAATATATCCCCTAAAACAAAAAGGCACCTTGAAGAGACACAACCCCTCAACTAGGAGTCACCCCAGGTGCCCTATAAAATAAGAAGAATTTCGAAAGAAGACAATAACAATCAAATGAATAAGCAGGAAGAAAAAGAAGAAGAAATTAAGAGAGATTTAGAAGAAATATTGGGAAAGGACTATTTTGATATCAAGTTATAAAGAGATAGGGAAGGGAAAACAAAACCCTAGCATAGAGGTGGAAGCCTAAGAAAAAAGACAAGAAAGAAATACAACGCAAGACATTGGAGGGAATGAAAAGATAGAAGAAAGAACCAATGGATTTACAAAATAAGCTACCAGTGTTTGAAAAGGAAACCACTGAAGCAACAAAGCATATCTTTGTTTTAGAATCTGTTTGGAATAGAAATGACATAACATGGGATGAAACCAAGTTGTTTGACTTTATAGGAACATTGTAGAATGATGGCCTAAAATGGTATAGGAAGGCATGCCCTAAACATGATAAAACTTGGGAAGAAGTCAAGTTGGAATTTTCAGAAAACTTTGAAACTCTAGAGATCCCTACAGAGGGAGTGAGAAAAATGAGGGTGTTAGCACAGAAGGATGGAGAAACAATAAAAGAATTTGACAAAAGGTCTAAAGAAAAAACTTGCAGGTTGGATGAGTTAACTAAGAAATAAAAGATTGAATGGTTTATATCCAAAATAAGTCCAGATGTTAGAACATCTTTGGATGGCAGGGTGTTTGAAACCTATGCAAAAGTAGTTACATTAGCTTGCCACATAGAGTAAAAAATGTGGCACAAGCAAGATAAAAACAAAGAAAACTTAGAATTAGAGAAAATGAGGATAGAATTGGAACAATTGAAGTTGAAACAAGAAATTCTAGCAAAATAAGAGGAAAATTCACAAAAACACAAGCCTAATATATGGTGCTCATATTGTACTAAGGAAACATAAGGAATGAATGTTTGATGATGAAGGTGAAATACATGTTGCCACCATGAAGGTAGACATAAAAGCAGCACCTAGAAGAACTAATGCAATATATTGTGGATTATGCAGTGAGTGGGATGACCATGAGACACCAGACTTCCCTTCACAAATTTTTAGAGTAAGGGAAGATGACGATGAACATAAGCCATGGTGCAATGCACATCATAAGAATAAGGTGAATAACAATACTATGGCATATGTGAAAGGATTGGCAGAAAGACCCTTATACATTCAAGACCATGGGTACAAACAACCTAACTGGAAAAATCAAAGGAATATGAACACTATGTAGAATTCAAACCCTAATAGTGTACCATATGAGAACAATTATAGTAATGATAGAAGAGATGATCAATTTGAAGGATATAGAGGAGGTTGAGGTTGTGGTAGAGGAAGAAGAAGGGGAGATGATGCAACATGTTACAAGTGCGGTAAACTAGGTCATTTGTGCAACTTCTTCCCCAAAACCCTCTTAAGGTGAAAACCCAATAAACTTTTTTATCAAATCTTTTCCAAACCCCAAATCTACAAAAATAACCACAAATCTACAAACTCTAAAGCTCAAAATATGCATTTTCACAACTTGCACAAGACCCTTATACCTTGAAATATCTCAAATATTTCCAGCATTACCATGGATTCAACTTTGCACCTAATCTACTCAAACAAGGGCTAAATAAAACTAGGGAGCTCACACCTCCCTCAACCATAAATGTAGATCTGATACCACTTGTTAGGAAATTACCATATTGATCAAACCATTTCCTACATAACCCTATGAGGGAAAATGATACATACAAGCTTACAAAATAACCATAATGCAAAGATCAAAAGACATACCACAAGATAACACAAGATATACCTTAAGAAAACTCTCAAGAGGGAAAAACCTAGCCTCTAAAATCATCCACACTTAATGTATTATTTAGCAATGAACCATTACAATACACTTACAGAGTTTCTATGAACACTTCTAGAACACCAAACTTCTTCAATGCATCCTCCATGTGTCCAAGCATGTAACCACACATCTCATGCCATACTTCACATATGCACTCACAAGAGAAACTCAATGCAATGACAACCCACTGAACCAACAAACCCAAACCACTAGACATGTTCTTTCTTTTATAGAATCAAGTGAACACACAAATACAACTTGTAGTATTGGAAAACCCATATGTCTCAAACCCATGAAAGCACAAAATAATTAACCCCCTCATTTACTTTTTGATACTATCACATCCCATTTTTAATCACATATTTTAGAATATTTAAAATGATTAAATAAATTGTTCAGGGAGAGAAAAATTGATATGTTTAATGACATGCAATATTTTGAAAATGAATATTTTAGAATCTTTACTTGCCTTCTCAATTGATTTTGATTGATGGATTGCCATTATACTAGACTGAGGTGGATGTAGGATAACATTTCTCTTTGATAGGTTGAGGAAGAGTATCAACCAAGAGAGAATGATAGATGGCAATAGTAAGGCAAATGAACCAAACAAAAGAACTCTCTCACACATGTCACTATTTTGTAATAGATTAATAGGAATGTTATGTCAATTGTCGATTGAATAAATTTTGTTTGACATCTTTCTGCATTAGTTATGTGTCGTTGAGGTTGTTTGATGTCCTTCTACATAAGTCATGTATTGTTGACATTGGTTAACACTTTTTTTGTATTTTTGGTGTTGTAGTAAACGAGTTCAATCCTCAACAGAGTCAAGATGTCTATCTTTGTGGCCACTTAAGCTAGAACATATGATATATTTTGTGTTATTAAGTCACCAATTACTTCATATTTGTCTTTGGTCTCCTTGGATAGGCAAATTTGTTTTGAATATTGTATTTTATTAAAATGATAGAGGTGCTTAATACTAATACTATAACACTATAGAAATATTAAGGGGACTGTTGCACCTGAATCCTCATTATGCATGAGTAGTGAAAGAGTTTAGTTGGAGGTTTCATGAGCATGAGGAAGGGAGGAGATTTTATGTTCACTAGCCTTATGGCCAACTCTCAACAGAAGATTGAGGAGATAATTACTCCATGACTATGAGCTAGAGAGTGGTGGGAGTGGCTATTGAAAGCACTATCAGTGCTAGCAATAAGGAGTCATGCATGCTGGTCATGCAATTTAGAAGAAAAAGACTTTGATTTTGGGAGAGTTGGCATTAGGGGAAAAGAGGGTAAATCTAGAAATGAAAGAGGATAGACAGGTGAATCTACGAAGGAAGGCATTTTTGTATTAGGAACCATTAACATATATGTTTAGTTAATTTGAAATATTATTCAACTTTTTGTGTGCAAATTTGATTATATTTTCATATGTTTAAATGCCAAATTGGGATTTCTTTGCATTAGGGTATAATGGCTTACCCTATTTCTATATGCATGCATTGTAAAATCACTTGAAAATTTTCATTGTTGTAATTTCTTGGTATGAGAAGAAACCAGTGATTTTTCCTTTATGGGTAGCTGTAATATGTGTGTGTATACTTATGTGTGTGTACACTTATAGTCATATAAAACATATCATATTGTAGGTTGTTTAAACTGATAGGGTATAGGTGACTGAATGTCAACCCTATACATCTAAAAGTTAAATAAATTGTTAATTATTTGGGCCTCCAAAGGATGATACTATTTCCTTGGATGTTTATAGAGAAACTATGTTTTGAAAATAACTATGAGTTTAATTTAGGATTGATGCAAATGTTAATTTATTGTAAGAGAATCATGACTTAACCAGTCTGCAATATATTTATACTTAATGTGTGAAAGAGTGTGGTTTCATATAACTTGAATATTGTGTTTAACACTCAATTGTAAATGAAATATATGGAAGTCACTATTGCTCGCAGTATAACTGCAAATTTTTACCTTTACTCTAACTACCATTAAATCCATGATCTCTGTTAGATTTTTGAGCATTTTATATATTTAGGACAAAAATTGGTAATGATATTAAGAAATAGGAAACCTATTCTATTTATTGTCTATCTAAATAATAATACTCGCCCATTCCTTTGAAAGAAATCAATTATTAGATCCAACAATGATGCATGATATGAATCTACAAAATACCATAGTTATACTTAGGTTATGAGATAGTCTTGTTTGAGAATAACACTATTTATAATCCTACAATAATCGATTCACCATTGTGTTTAGCAAACTTCATTACCATTCTTGAGAAGTACAAGTTAGAAAGTTCAGAGTCTGTTACTTGTAACAAACAACTATATAGACTATTAAACATGTTGCAAATATAAGAGTTGATCTTGCTTACCTAAATGAATCAAAGAGTCTAGTTCTGAGAGCAACACAACTATTTCTTTGACATATCATGTATAAATTTTATATATTAAGTTATTGGAATTCTATAAGTTTTTCTATGCCATGAAAGAATTTAATTAAGATTAGCTATGTATCCTTGTTAATGTCAATTTTATTGTGGTGGTTTAGTCCCCAATTATAAATTAAATCCATTATTGCGTTATCTAACCTTCTCTTCAAAAGTAGTATACTAGGAGAATGGATATTATAGTTTCCATTAATGAAGTTAAAAAACCATATCGAGGTAAGAGCATACTAGGAGATAGGGAAATAACTTATTCTTATATGTTGTATAAATAGAACTTACTTTCAAAGTTAAGAATACCAAGAGATTTGGAAACAAAGGTCAATTCCTCTGCTTGGCTTATGGATTCATCCAACTTAGAGTAAGGGGCATTCAGGAAATAGGAATTTGATAGTTTTATACATGCCAATTGGGACTTATGATTATACATCTAATATAGAAAATAATTTATTTTGGCAATTAGCATGTTTGATAACATGGTCTTTAAGCATATTGTGATATTTTGTTGAAATCCTATTGTTATTAGATTCATGTCATACTGGAGGTAGAAATTGAATATTTACAAGAAGGAACAATTGTTGCACTTCCAAGATGATGAAAAGTTATTTACCTTATTTTGGGATATATAGTGTACTAAATTAGTTAGAAGGATTAATCTGATTGTGAATTAAGTTTCCTAGGGAGGAGACTTGGTAAAATTATTGACACTTTAATTCACTTGAAAATGATACTTAAGGGCAAGGTATGCCAAGAGTCAGATAATAAATAGTTAATTCATGTGATTTTCTATTTTATGTAATTTGGTAGTATTTATAGTGAAAACTAGTAAGATCAACTCGAGGGTAGGATACTCCATAGGATAGATGTTGTTAATGTTAAGACCAACTCGGAGGCAGAATATGCTAGGAGTTTGGTGATAATACACATTTTTTACTTTGTATGTTTTTTTGAACTTTATGTTATCATTTTTATTTCATAGTCATGTGAGATGAGTCAAGCAAGAGATAGTAGTGTTGTGAAAAGATGTCCCACATTTATGTGACTGATAATTGAATTATTTGGCTAAAGTGATGCAATCATTATGTGCATCATCAATTCACTACATCATAGAGTCCATGTTAGTCATATATCATGTTAGATAGAGGGGATCTCTAGGGGTTCATAATAGGCTACTCATGATGGGTGTGTACATATTATATTTGCACATGGTTCTTAGATTGGTTCTACTACAAACATCTCTATCGACCACCTTCATTGAAGGGTAGGGCCACTTCTAGTAGGAAGGTGCATGAGGGACCATCAATCTGTGGTTGGTGGTAAAGCACTTGATGATGCTCTCTCCTTCCTATAGCTAACAACCATATTTCTTACACTTAGATGAGGAAAATATAATTGATGGTCAACTTTATTGTAATAAATATTTAATATTGTATAATTGATGTACTCTAGTGGATTGGAAGGATAGTATTCCTGATCTAGTTTTGTATCCTATTTTTATTTTATTTGTAAACAGACCTATCATAATGATCTTTGTAATGATGTAATGTTAGAACTCTATTATAAAATGTAAAAATCATTTTGTTTATATAAAAAATATAAAATTGTATCATTTTTTGAATAATTTCAAGTACATTGTTTAAATAGTGTTGATTATAAATCTCATTACAAATACTAAGTTTTCCAAATATTAATTATTATTCTATGTCTCCACACATAAAATATATATCCAATATTATGTAATAAACTTTACAAGTGGGCCCAAATAAATATTTAATGTGGCTAAGCACATCTCCTAGATGCACCATAAATAAATATTTATTTTACATAATTAAAATATTTTATTCTTGTGCAAGGTGTACAACACCCTTTTAACTCATTTGTTTATTTCCTTCAACCTCCACAACCCTATTTCCCCCCTCTCATCCTTTTTATAAGACAACTCTATAATCCTATTCATTACTATCTTCTTCCTAATGATGGATCATTGAGTGCGATCCAAAACGTTGATACAAAGAAATACACACAGTGAAATCCAAAAGCATTCTATATTGATTCTATGGATTGTGGAAAGCTCATGCCTACTAATTCAACCTTGTTTTAGACTCATCTTACAATAAGATATTCCTTGCCCATAATAATCCTAATCCATGTGCATTTAATTATAGGCACCTCACAATAGAAAACACTAAGTGGTATTAGAAAGCAATGAACATAATAACATTGTCCAACTAACTGCGTTAAAAAGGGGGCTAATTTTTTTCTTATAGGTGTGAAATATACATAACATTCCTAACATTACTTAAACATGAATGACTAGAGGGATGCCAATAATAATAAGTACAACTTCAATGATAAATTATAGAATTGCATCTTAGGTAGTCACACACAATGGCATATATGAACAAGGATAAAAGACAAGGTTTATGATATCAAGGAAAATCACAATGATGCTTAGACATTGATAGTTAGAAGGATTAAACTAAAAATAAGAGCAACTTGAATGCTACATTGTAATCGTAGTGCTTCTGGGAAAAAAAAACTGTGTATGCTTTTTTGACTCAACGTTTCAGATCATACTCCATGATCCATCATCAGGAGGAAAGTGAGAGAATACATAAGCTTGTCTTTTTGTTATCTGTGCCCACCCTCTCTATATCTTGTCAAGACTCTTGCTGCAATTCATATGTATTCTCTCACTTTCATCCTGATGATGGATCATGGAGTATGATCCAAAACGTTGAGTCAAAAAAGCATACACAATTTTTTTTCCTAGAAGCACTACGATAATCATTATGGATCGTGGAAGTATCATGTCTACAATTGCTACATTGTACTTAAAAATAGACATGTTAAGTTATACAATCTTATATCTTCTCTTTTGTATGGCATCTAAGACATGTAATTGTTCATTGGAATTAAACTGTAGGTTAAATAATTGAAATTACCTTCTTGTATAATGACCTACAATCTAAACTCTATTTATACAAAATTTATTAGATGTATATATGTAGATTATATGTAAATAGATCATTGTATATATGTTAATATATATATTGTAACATTAAATTATCTAAACCCTAGATATATATAAATTTATTGTTGTTTTTTATAAACATTTTAACTATGCATATATCTACAGCCTATAGTTTCTTATATATACAAGTTATGTGCAATACCATGCAAATCGATATTAAATAGGAATAATTAAATAAATTAGATAGTCATTAAAAAAAAAAAAAGAAAAAAAAAAGAAGGTGTTTTGTTTTATTTTTATGTTTCTTTTCCTATTGTTTTAAAAAAGTAGGAAAATAATAATAATAAAAAAATATTTTGCTGGCCTTTTGGCCGCCCCCACAGCTATGGGAAGAGGCCAAGGAGGCATGGCCCTTAGGGCAGCCGCCTACCCCCTTCCAATCTTTATTCAATCTTTTATTCTTTTAACAAATATATATATATATATATATATATAACTTTTGTTAATTTCTATTTTACTTTATTTTATATATTTTTATCTATACAATCTAATTTTGTATCATTTTCAATACAAAGAATACTAGCATATTTATATTTTAAAAAATATATCGAAAGTATGCCGAGAAATATCCTTCTCGAGGTGCCTATTTCCACCTATGTGAGGTAAATTGATTAAAGTATAGGCACCTCGAGAAGGATATCTCTCGGCGTACTTTAGATATATTTTTTAAAATATAAATAAGCTAGTAGCATCCGGAGCGGCAAGCCTAATTCTAACTCTATTATATAATTATAAGAATTATTATATATTATAATATAGGTTAAATATATTATTTTAATATACTATATTATATCAAAAAAATATAATATATACTATTAATTATAATATATTAAAATACTCAAGAAAGTTTATATATTATTTTCTTAAAGCTTGCAGATTCAATGATTCATCAAATAAATAAGAAAACCATATACATGATATATAATTAAGATTATATTTAAGATTAGAGTTAAGGGTTAAAATTAGGGTTAGGGTTATTGTTTAGTTTAGAATTAGGGTTAGGGTTAGGGTTAGGGCTAGAATTATGGTTAGAATTAGAGTTAGGGTTAGCATTAATGTTAGGGATAGGGTTAGGGTTAGGTTTAGAAATAAAATTAGGGTTGGGATTATGGTTAGCATTACGATTAATTTATTATTAGAGTTACAACAAAAATTATGGTTAGAATTATGTTAAATAGGGTTAGATTTATACCCTAATTTTCATTGTAATTATCACCCTTCTTTAAACTATAACCTGAACTCTAATTATAATTCTAACCCTAATTCTATCTACAATTCCAACCCTAACCCTAACCCTAACTGTAACTCTATTGCTTGCCCTAATTTAGTAACCCTAATTCTAACTCTAACCCTAACCTCAATTCCAACCCTAACCCTAATTATAACCCTAACCTCAATTCTAACCCTGACCCTAATTCTAATTGTCACCCTTTTTCAAATTATAACCCTAATTATAGTTGCAATTCTAACTGTAAATCTAACCCTAACCCTAACTCTAACCCTAACCTTTATTCTAACCCTAAACATAGCTCTAATTTTAACCTTAAGGATGATCTTAATTGAAATAATATCCCTAACCTTAATACTAAATTTCACCCTAATTGTAACTCTAATTCTTACCCTAATTCTTATTGTAACCCACCTTAATTCTAACCCTAATACTAATAGTAACCCTAACCCTAACTCTAACCCTGGCCCTAATTCTAATCATAACCTTGATTCTAACCTAACTATAACCCTAATTTTAAATCTAACAATAACCCTAACCCTTACCTTAATACTAATTCTAACTATGATTTTAACCCTAACCGTAACCTAAATTCTAACCCTAACTCTAGCCCTAGCCCTAACCCTAACTGTAACTCTAATGCTTACCCTTAACTCTAATTCTTACCCTAATTCTAATAGTAACCCACCTTAATTCTAACCCTAATTCTAATAGGAACCCTAATCCTAACTCTAACCCTAACCCTAACCCTAATTCTAATCATAACCTTGATTCTACCCTAATTATAACCCTAATTTTAAATCTAACAATAACCCTAATCCTAATTCTAAATATGATTTTAACCCTAACCCTAACCTGAATTATAACCCTAACTCTAGCCCTAACCCTAACCCTAACCCTAACTCTAATGCTTACCCTAACTCTAATTCTTACCCTAACTCTAATTCTAACCCTAATTTTAACCCTAACCCTAGCTCTAACTCTAAGCCTAACTATAATTCAAACCCTAACCCTAACCTTAATACTAAACATAACCCTAATTGAACTCTAACCCTAACTCTAATCTAAACCCTAATTTCCTAACTATAAATCTAATTCTTACCCTAATTCTAATAGTAACCCTGATTCTACCCTAACTATAAACCTAATTTTAAATCTAACAATAACCATAATTCTAACCTTTACCTTAATCCTAATTATAACTATGATTTTAACCCTAACCCTAACCCAAATTCTAACTCTAACTCGAGCCCTAAACCTAACCCTAACTATAACTCTAATGCTTACCTTAATTTAGTAACCCTAATTTTAATTCTAACCCTAAGCAAGATCCTAATTAAAACCCTAACCATAATCTTAATACTAAACTTAACCATAATTGTAACCCTAACCTTAACTCTAATTCTAACATTAACCCTAATTATAGTTGTAACCCTAATTCTAATCCTAACCAAAACCCCAACCCTAATTATAATCCTAACCCTAACTGTAATTCTAACATTGATTCTTACTCAAAACCTAACCTTAATTTTAACTATAACCCTAACCCTAACATTTAGGCCAATACTAACCCTAATTTTAACCTTGACCCTAACCCTAATTCTGACCCTACTCCTAACCTAAACCCTATTTCTAATTTTATGATTAGGATTAGGGTTCCATGTTTGGTTAGGGCTATAGTAAGGATTTAAATTAGTGTTAAGGTTAACATATTTATCTTTATAGAAATATATGCTAATTCAACCTTAATTTTAAATCTAACCATAACCTTAAATTTAACCATAACCCTAATTGTAATTCTAACCCAATTTGTAACCCTAACTCTAATTATAATTTTAATAAAAATTATAATTCCATCATAATAATATGAACACCCATCATTAAGGACCTCATCAACCACTCCAAAATAAAAAATCAATTCAAAATGTCATCCCCCACAACTCCAAAATCAAATCATTCATCCTGCACCTATGTAATGCCCACCCATACACATGCACATATGGCATAAACACAATGCAACTATTTTTTTAAAAGTACTTTGAAACTAAGAGTTAAATTACTCTCATTCCTAATGGAAACATAACTCATTGACACCTTGGAGTGATTAGGAAAAAAATTAAACTCAAATTTAATTATAAGTTTTAACTAAGCCTCTCACTTTAATTTAATTAATAATTAATTAAATACCTCTTTATCTCATTTCATAATAATAACATAATAAAATCAATTGTATAGAAAAATAAAAATTAAATTAAATATTATCAAAGAATATATATTTTTGTTATATTAAATAACTAATAATTTTAATTAAAAATAAATAACAATAAATTTATTACATCAACCAACACTCATTTCATTTGTTCTTAATGATGACTTACCCATAATAGTGTTTTCATTAAATAAAAAGAATTTAAAAAAATAATTTAAAATTATTTTAAAAAGCACGTCATAATAATTCATCCTCTAATTAAGGAATCCATAAACAAAAATTTAGAGATATGATTGCATATTGAATTTTTAAAAAAATAATTTTTAAATATAAATTTAAATGTTATCACTCACTCTTAAATTAATTTAAAAAGACATGTTATAATAACTAAAATTTAGGGATATGATTGCATATTGAGATTTAAAAAAAAAACATTTTTAAATATAAATTTGAATGTTATCACTCACTTTTAAATTAATTTAAAAAAGAATGTTATAAAAAATCAATCCACCTGGGAAATTGTTAGCTACTTTTAAGGAGTAGATTTATGCATTAAAAAAATGATTTTCTAGAACTTACTAAAATAAATTTATTCCTTAAATTGTATCATTTTTTTCTTTTTTTCTTTTTACCTTTTCTTTTGCAGGTTTGAGGGAAGAAGCTCTGAAGAGATGTTAAAAAAGATCTGAATATATCATTCTCTCCCATCTTCTAAGTACTATCTTAAAATATATTTATTTATTTAACTTGAAATATATTTATTTATTTAACTTAAAATATATTTATTTATTTTATGTTACAGATGAGTTCTATAATAACTTAAAGATTTTTCAAGCATTATGCATGCATAATTTCTAGAGTTAGAAGGAGCAAAGGATTGGAAGAGCTAGGGTTTTCTTTCAGAAAAACAAAGAGAAAGATCATTAATTCTCTATAATTGTTTTTAGATTCTAAATAAATAAACATAAATAAATTTTTGAAGATTCAAAGTTCAACTTTTGCAGTAGAGATTTTCCTTAAAATAAACCCTACTTTTGGTCCCTCCTAATTTCTTTTTAAGTAAAAACATAGAGAGAAAATCAAATTTCATGAAAAACCTGTCAATATTCCAAAATGCATGTGCCAAGAATAATTTCGTGAACCCCTATAGTAGATTTTTCATATTTAGATTTTTCAACCGTTTTATTTTGTTTTCTTTTTGGGCACACACTACACTCATTATGATCCACTACCGCCATGTATTGAATTTTATTTTATTTTTTGTAATTTTTTATTTTTATTTTATTTTTGTTTACTCTATTTTTGTTTATGGTCTTCTCCTCCACCCCCTGCTATGACTGTAGAAATGCCTCTCTGCCTAATTAATATATAATATTTTCAATATTACAAGTATGTATATTTTGACAACTCATTTCTATTAAGAACAGACCCTCCAAATAAAGAAATTGTATCACTAGCAAACTATCATAGAAAATTTATTTATCTATTTATCCTATAAAGATGCTTTATGCATGTAACTAAACCCCAGTGCTGCATGAAACTCAAAATAACAATCCTGTAGCTAAAATATAAGTATCAGAGATTCTTTCATAAATCATATACCCAAAAATTTTGACTGTGACCTAGAAAATCTCAATAGAAACTCAACAAAAGGAATAGGGGGAAGGAGAAATTTCATGAGAAGATTGAAATTTGTACCTCTTTTCCTACATTTCTCCATTTTTGTACAGTAGAGAACTCCATCTAGCAAAACAAATAAGAGAAAATGAAAGGATGTAGGAGGTAGAAAAACATTTATGCTATGTTTAATTATTTTAGCAAGTTCTAAATATTAATAGTAAAATTGCTTTAACTATTGTATAATATGTTCCTATTTGTAACTTATTTGGATTAGTTCTTTTGGTAAGAGATTGTTTTTTTTTTAAATTGTTTTAGAAATAGAATCCTACTTTTTAAATTTATGAAGTGTAATCATTAAATTAGTATATCTTATTAAAATTTAATAATGACGTGACATGCTTTTTAAATGACTTAATTTTAATTAAATAGTAAGTTCATTTTTTTTTTGGTGAGTTAACATAATGTTGTTATTTAAATATGATCTGGTATCAATTTTGTTTAAATTGAATTTTAATATTATATCTAATCTTTAATCTCTTTTATTCTAAGTCTAGTTTGGGGCTCATTCTTTTATTTAGATTTATTTAATTCATTACTACATTTTGAATATAGATGAGAATTTAATTTTTGTTTACTTTATATTTTAAACGTTAGAAATTTTAATTAGTAATTTATTGACTTAATTTATCATCTTAAATTGCCTTAGGAAAAAGGGTTAAATTTTATAAATTATTTATAAATTTATCTATTAGTTAGAAATTTCCTTTTGTTTTTTCTTAAATTTCGTAAATGTTTTAACCATAGGTGAGATAACCTTAATCATAGGAAGAATACCTATGGTCAACTTTTCTTGAACTAAACTCATTAAACCTTTTTAGACAATTTAAAAATAATTTAGATAGGAATTATAACTTAGTGATGATTATTAGGTTCATAAAGTTGACTCCTGAGTGTTATGCTCTAGGGGAGAGGGACCCATAGTGGGTCACCCTAACTTCACCCCTCCACCTAGCATGCCACGTCATCCGAATGAATTTTTTTTACAATTTCCACATAGACGATGATGTGGACAACCTAAATATTTTGTTTTAACACGTTGGACATCAATTTGCCATGTGGATGACACATATCTTTGGCGGGGTTGAATTTTCAACCATTTTTAACCGCGGACAGATGACCGGACACACCATACACCGGTGGCGGGAAGTGGCATCGTGAGTTGTGCTCGCGATGCCATCTGGCAACTGAAAAACTTGCCACCTTTTCACTGCACACTCTCGCATTAATGAGGCGAGCCAAACGTATTTACACCCACGCAGACGCATTTACTTCAGTTCCCTCCTTGTTTCGCTGGTTATCATGCCTTGCCTTTTTGTAGCTATGGAGCATTCAATGCTCCTGTCCTTCACACTCAACAAACCCTTTGACACCATTACCGACTCTGCTCTCTGTGTTTGGTCATTGCAAATGGCACCCATACTGGTTCACCTTGGTACTGTTACGATACCTGCATCTGCTGGCTTCGCTCATTTTTCCTTCGACCCTAGTAAGGATTTCTTATCATGCTAAGGCAATGATCTTTATAGCTCGAAAACAAAGAGGATTTATTTGGTTTTTTCTGTTTGCAATGCTTTTTGTGCTTGTAAATTTAATGTTCTTCTGGTTTTCCATTTGCTTGTCTATTTTGAAGCTTTGATTTTCAAATGGGTTTTCAGTTTTGAAATGGGTTTCGGTTGTTTAATTTTTTGTTTGCTTCCACTCATGGCTTCACTCATTTATCCTTTGACCCTAGTAAGGATATCTTATCCTACTAAGGCAATGATCTTTCTAGCTTGAAAAAAAAAGGATTTATTTGGTTTTTTCTGTTTCTATGTCCTATGGTTTATGCATGCAATATATATTGCTATGAGTGGTCATAAATGGAAGGCTCCTTTCATTTTCAGTCTGCATGAAATCATTAGGCTTCGGTATTCAAATGGGTATTTTTTTTAGTTATTTTTTGTTTGCAATGGCAATTTTTCCATCTATTGTTGTCTGTAATCATATTTGGAAGCTTCTTATGGTTTTCTCACTATTTTTAATCATGAGGGTTTGGTATTAAAATTGGGTTACTGTTTATCCATGGGTTTAAATTTTTTTTTTCTTTGCAATGGCTTCACTCGTTTATCCTTTGACCCTGGTAAGGATATTATTTATTAATTGTATCATGGGTATTCAATTATTTTATATATATTTTGTTTGCAATGGAATTTTTTCCATCTATTACTGTCTATAATCATAAATGAAATCTTCTTATGATTTTCTCACTGTTTGTAATCATGAGGGTCCAGTATAAAAAAAGGGTTATTATTTATCCATGGGTATTCACTTATTTCATATATATTTTTTTGTTTGCAATGGGATTTTGTCCATCTATTGCTGTCTGTAATCATACATGGAAGCTTCTTATGGTTTTCTCACTGTTTGAAATCATGAGGGTTCGGTATTAAAATGGGGTTATTATTTATCCATGGGTATTCAATTATTTTATAATTTTTTTGTTTGCAATGAGATTTTTCTCTATCTATTGCTATCTGTAATCATAAATGGAAACTTCTTATGGTTTTCTCACTGTTTGAATTGATGAGGGTTGGGTATTAAAATGGGGTTATTATTTATCGATAGGTATTCAATTATTTTATAACTTTTTTGTTTGTAATGGGATTTTCTCTATCTATTGCTGTCTGTAATCATAAATAGAAGCTTCTTATGGTTTTCTCACTGTTTGAAATTATGAGGGTTTGATATTAAAATGGGGTTATTATTTATCCATGGGTATTCAATTATTTTATACTTTTTTGGTTGCAATGGGATTTTCTCTATCTATTGCTGTTTGTAATCATAAATGGAAGCTTCTTATGGTTTTCTCACTGTTTGAAATCATGACCATTTGGTATTAAAATGGGGTTATTATTTATCCATGGGTATTCAATTATTTTATATATTTTTTGTTTGTAATGGATTTTTCTGTCTATTACTATTTGTAATCATAAATGGAAGCTTCTTATGGTTTTCTCACTATTTGTAACCATGAGGGTTCGGTATTAAAATGGGGTTATTGTTTATCTATGGGTATTTGATTATTATTATTTTTGTTTGCAATGGGATTATTCTTTATCCATGTCTATTGATTATTTTTTGGTTTGCAATGGTTTTCTTCCATCTTTTGCTGTATGTGGTCATTAATTGAAGGTTGTTTTGTTTCTTTGTGGTGGAATGTCTAGTTTAGTGCTTAAGGCTCTTTGTTTCTTTAACTTTGTACTGCAAAGATTCAAAATATTCCAAATGGAAAAACTAGTGTTCAATGGTGTTTGTTGCAACACTTTATCTACTTTATGAGTAGTGTTTATCAACACAGCTTAATGGCCATTTTCTGTGTTTTGTAACACATTTATTGCTTTTGGAAATTGCAAAATTCTATTTGAGCATCACTGTGACTCTTTAATTTAAGTTACAAATTTTAGTAAATACAGTTTCTAATTGTAGAAAATGTAATGACAAATGTTTTAATGTGCTGCAAATTTTTTTTACAAGTGCATTTTAAGTTTAAAATTGATATCATAATTAATACCTTTTAAAGCATGTTTACTTCAAAATTCAATCTGCAAGATGCCCTCTTTTCATAGTGGGTCACCCTAACTTGACCCCTCCAATTGGTGCACCATGTTATCCGAAATTAATAAAATTTGCATCTGCATCTTGGGGTTATTGTTTATCCATGGGTATTCAATTATTTTATATTCGATGATGTGGACACCCTAAATATTTCGTTATGTTGTTCACAAGTCTTATCTATTTTATCTATACACAGACAAACATGCATATATGTATGTATGTATGTATGTGTGTGTGTGTGTGTGTGTGTGTATACACATGAAACCAAAAGAACCTTCCATTTATGACCATAAACAACAATAGATATGTGTATGTGTGTGTGTGCGTATACACATAAAACCAAAAAACCTTCTGTTCAAACTATGTCCTAGTACTAAAAGATATTTTGCAATATTTGACACTATGTCCTAGTAGTGAAAGATATTCTTTAATTTGTCATCCACACATATGAAATAATTCATTAATTAGTGAAAGATATTCTTTAATTACTAAAAAATATTGCATGCATAAACCATAGGACAAACATATAGAAATATATTCCCATTGCAAACAGAAAAAACCAAACCGAGATATGTATTCTGCCCCTTCATTTTCCTACTTCTACTCCTTGATTTTCCTACTTTAAGCTAACTACACATTTTGAAAAAATTGACACTTTGTTCTAGTAGTCAAAGATCTTATTTAATCTATCATCCACACACAAGAGGACAACAATTTATTAAAATCTAGCACAAACAGCCCAAACAAGCATTCAACCAAATCAATAAACTCTCCATTAATTTCACATCATCGAAGGTTTAAGGCTCACCAATCAAGCAGTCAAAAAACATTAAAGGAAATCAACCAATTCAGAGCAAATAAGCATTTGACCAAATCAATCACCTCCCATATTTAATACCAAATTTAATTTTATAGACATCCATCAAATCATTCAAATGAAGTGCAATAAAAACTATAGTCTAAACTTAGAAGACTAGTCTATAGTCATTGATTCAATTTAGATGTTGCATCCATAAACCATAGGACATAAAAATAAAAAAAAAACCAAATAAATCCTCTTTTTTTCAAGCTAGAAAGATCATTGCCTTAGCAGGATAGGATATCCTTACCAGGGTCAAAGGATAAATGAGTGAAGCCATTGCAAACAATAAAAATAGAAAATATTTTAATACCCATGGATAAACAGTAACCCCATTTTAATATCGAACCCTCATGATTACAAATAATGAGAAAACCATAAGAAGCTTCCATTTATGATTAAAGACAACAATAGATGGAAAAAATCCCATTGCAAACAAAAAATATATAAAATAATTGAATACCCATGGATAAATAATAACCCCATTTCAATACCTAGAACATATATTATGTTTTGAACAAATATATATACACATATTATGCATATGCATATGCATAAGTATGGTGTATATGCATATGCATATGTATGTTTATATTACATTTTGATTGTATATGGATAAACAATAGCCCCATTTGAATACTGAAGCCTCATGATTTCAATCAGACAGAAAACGAAAAGAACCTTCCATTTACAAGCATATTAAACACTCTCACATATATGTGTATATATATATTACATTATGAATGTATATATATATGCATATGTATGTTAATACAACTGCATATGTATGCATGTATTACATTACAAATGTATATATATGCATATGCATATGTATGTTTATATATGCATGTGTAAGTATATATTACATTATATATATATATATACATATGCCATATATATATATACATATGCCATATATATATATATATATATATATATATATATATATATATATATATATATATATATATATATATATATATATATATACATACTTGTGATTGTGTGTATGTATGTTTGTAAGAACATGATTGTATATGGATATGCATCCACATTCGGAGGTATAAGGAACTACAATCAAGCAGTCAAAAAAAGAGGACAACAAGTTAACATTTCAGACCACATAAGCATTCAACCAAGTCAATCAGCCTCTCTATTATTTCCTACAAAACCATGATGTATTAAACTTTCTATGTGTATAAACCATGTCAGTTGCATTTATGTTTTGCATATCCTTGTAAATCATTTATGTATGCCACCTAATATGAATAATAAAATACTAATGAAGTAAATCATTTAACTATTAATTGATTCAATTACAAATAACAGCTCGCCCCACTATGGTGAAATCCTATAGTCATGATCTAAATGCATGATAATCCTATCAACTAGGTCTACCTTTTAGTAGAGAACTATTCTACATGAACAAACCATTCTACTAGAGAACTATTCTCCTAGATAAGTGCATTAGGGAGACTTGCTTACCCAAAGGCATTTTGTGTTTACCTATGCTGCAGTCTACAAATCAAATTGATTTGATGATAACTACAACATAGGTTAACACTCAAAATGCTTTTGCATTATCAAGATTCCTCAAAGTAGAGCCATCTCCAAAGCCTATGTGACCTAGTTTCGGTGCCATCTGCAACTACCAAATGCAAAGAGCAGAGTTGATAATGGTGTGAAAGGGTTTGTTGAGTGTGAAGGATGAGAGCATTGAACACTCCATAGCTGCAAGAAGCCAAGGCACTATAACCAATGAAATAAGGAGGGAAGTGAAGTAAATATGTTTGCGTGGGTGTAAATGTGTCTGGCTCACCTCGTTAATGTGAGAATGTGCGATGAAAAGGTGGCAAGTTATTTGGTTGCCACATGGCATCGCAAGCACAACTCACGATGCCACTTCCCGCCACCAGTGTATGGTGTGTCCGGTTGTTGGTCCACGGTTAAAAATGGTTGAAAATTTGACCTAGCCAAAGATACGTGTCCACGTGGCAAATCGATGTCCAACGTGTTAAAACAAAATATTTAGGTTGTCCACCTCATTGCACACATGTTTGAGTATAAATGCATATGACTGAAATGAAGACATGCCATCTATAACAGTGAAGAATGTGAAGTCCATGTTAACCTTGACAGTTAGGTTGCACCACATTCATGCCCTCAACATATCATTGTACCCAAATAAGTTTTATGTTGACAATTGGGTGTTTACTAAATGCAAATCATTAACATGCCAAACACAGATCTAAATTCCTGTTTCATTAATTGGATTCAAAATACAAATTGTGCTATTACAAAATGCAAAAAAATGCCTCCCTAGGCTGCAATTTGAAACTTGTTTGTGTAGAACTATTGGTTGCTACTAATCTCATTCAAACCATGCTGAAAAACCTATTCGACTCGAAGTGGTAGAGGTTGTTATTGCCTGGATGCTTGACAAATTACTCCCAATCATGTTCTCCTCCCTTGCTGGTGGACTTAGAATGCTATTCAAATGGGATGGCCTTAGGCCTAGATTTTGTGTACTTCTCACAATGGATGGGGTTACACTTGGAAATTGAGTGGCGGTCACATGGGAGGGGTTAGACTTAAAGGAAATTGAGTGGTGGTCACATGGGATGAGGTACACTTGGAAATTGAGTGCTAGTCACATGGGATGGGTTTAGACTTGGAAAATGAGTATTGGTCACATGAGATGGGGTTAGACTTGGAAATTGATTGCTGGTAAAATGGGATGGGGTTAGACTTGGAAGTTGACTATTGGTCAAGTGGGATGGGCTTACAATTGTATGATAGTTAGGGATATGAATGTTGACCATCTCCCTAAATAAGGCATGATTTTTGGGCATAGGGTTTAAGGGGTTGCTTAAATGCCTTTGTCTCTATAGATCCAACCTTGCCATTTCAAGCACTTGTTCCTTTTTATCCTGCTCCTTTTGAATCCTATCTTGCTCCCTTTTGAGCTCTTTTTCCTTTTTCTGTTGTTCCTTTTCTTGCCATGTAATCTCTCTATCTAGTTTGGCTTGATCCTTTCACTCCTTTGCAACAACACGTGCTGCCTTTCTCTCCTCAATGTACTCCCTCTTTCGTAGTTTTAACTCCTAAATTTCCTTCTTCCTTTGCTCTTGTTCCATTAACAGGTTCATGTATTAATCTGTTGTTAATAATTGGGAGTGTTGGCTCAACCGAATTCCTCTATCCTCTACTGTCCCAGGTTTTTCCTTCACAATGTGAACTAGCAGTTTGAGAAATTTTTTGATACGTGAATCTACTTGGGAACCCAAGGATTGGATTGAATCTCCATCAATGCTATGTGGTGATGCCCACAGGAAGTCAAGGTTTCAAGTAAAAAATTAGCAGGCGTTCTTCATTTCAGACCCTAGGGTGTCCTTGGTCCATCGGCGAGAGTATCCCTTTGTCTTAGCGATCATGTTGGTAGCAGTGGTTTGTTCCTTGCATCACCAAGATAGTAATCATTGGCGGACCCTCTTATGTTCTCGCCGACACGCCGATGGAGGTTCAAACAAGCATCCAAGGGAACTCATTGCCGTGACTTGCCTTATTGGCAACTGAGTTAGTAGTCTTGCCGACTGTGTGGGGTCTGGCTGATGAGATGTGTGAAATGGGTCTTCGATGAGACCCTGTGCATCGGTGGTGTAGTTTTAGGTCTCGCCGATCGCTGATGGGGATAGGGGTATGTGCAGGTTGAATATCGGAGTGACATTACACATCAGGTGAGCAAGTAGGAGGTTTGCCGATGTGAGGTGTCTGGCTGATGGGGTATTGTTCAACGGGATCATCGGTATGACAATGCGAGGTCAGCGTGTTGTGGATGTGTCACGCCGACAGTTAGTGTCATCCCAACGAAGGGTTGATGGTCGATGTGACAAGCAATATCAGCACGAGTTGGGAATGCTGCTTCGACAATTTGGGCTACTCTGATGGGGTTTAGGGTGGCGCCGTCGGGAGAAAAATCCCTGACAATTGTCTTTTGGTGTGGTCCTGTTTATAAAGTGGTCAAGCAAGCATTGCGAGGTGAATGTGGGATAATAGATCTCACATTTTTGAAAGGTCAACGCTGGAAGAAAGGGTGCCTACATGGCACAATCTCATTAGTGGGTGACTTTTCAAAAGTGCCGAGGTGGATTTTCATGGTGGATGTAGGAATTATAGCTGTGGATCTTGGCGATGAAGGTATGAATCGATGCCCCTATTTTAAACCGTCGAAGGAGAGTTTTCAAGCGCGTCTATGATTGCATCATCTTGGTGGGAAAAATTCAAAGAGCATGCGACCGTTGCATTCCAAGAAACTGAAGGTAAGTTGGCCATTATTGGCAAGGGAATTGCAAAGGTATGGCCTGATTGACTAGCTAACTACCTGATTGATGGAGAAAATCCTCAGGTGGCGGTGTGGGGCTCTCGAGTTCAACCACTCTCAGCCTTTCTCTCTACCTTCTGCATTAATTACTTTGGGCACTAATTTGAAAATGCTTTGTATCTGGCATTTTTTGAGTTGACCATGGTACTGTTCCGTTGAGGGCACATTATGAGTATATCAGGACTGTGAGTCTCATTTTTGTTGTTGAAAACTGGACTAATTTTGGTGCTGTGATAAGATACAACTTCGTTGGTGGCTTTGTTTTGGGTATTTTTGTGAGTTTATGAATCTCATGTTGTATGTTTTATGCATAAATTTACTAGTTTCACGTTGATTTAAATGAGTAATGCTTCATTGCATGTGTTCTGTTATTTGTCTCCAAATTGAATATGTTCTTCTTCTGAATCTAAACAGCTAAGGGGTGTTTAAGGTTCTAGAATATGGGTTTGCTATATTGAATGCTTGATCTTTTACTTCTGCTCAAGGAGTAGATTAAATGTTTTAGGTTAAGTGTTGGGAAGAATATATTGTAGTGAGGATTTTGTAAGCAGAGATAACTGAATACTCAGTCTTGGGAAGTATCTGTAAGGCAAATACCAAACAGTCCCCTTGAAACCCAGTCATTGATCCAAGTTTATGTGTACATTCACATGTGTATGTCTATTGACTCCGAACCCTGAGATAGGCACCAGTTTGATCCTGTATTGAGATTGCAACCCAAGGTCCTAGTTTTACATCCAAAATACCAAAAATCTAAATTCAAACCTCAAATCCAAACCTTTAGGACATTTAGAAGTAGTTTTAGGACCAAGATCCTATGATTCACAACTGAGCATAGGCCCAAAGCTAGCCCCTTTGCACTTATTTCACAGTTTTGGTCTGTATAAGAGAGGATTTATCTGCTTCGTGTCAACATCCAAGCAACTTCATAGGCATATGTTACAGATGTTGAGTAGGGAATACTCCCTTGGTTCTGTAGAGCCTAAAGAAGAAGAGGAGATATTTATAGAGTCTATCTCCTGTACTGTTGGCCCCTGGCCCAGAAATCCTGTTGATCATTGATGGCTACCTTGTAGGGATAACTGGGAAGCATCCAGTCAGGAAAAAGAACCAATAGATTTGGTGACTCTACTGGGGAAGCTTTGTGTAAGAACCCTAGTAAAAAATAATTCCTAATAGTAGGTGGCGACTCCGAACAATCTCCCAACCGGTAAAGTAAAAATTTGTAAGCAAGGGAGAAGATCCCTGTGTAATCCTTTGTCTAAAGAATTACCTAGAAAAATGATGTACAAGAAAAAAGGGACTATTCAAGCCAGTCAAGAGGGTTCTCCCAGAAGTAATGATAATATTCAGGACAATCCAGGATCTTTAGAGTGGACAATACCTTATTTTTCAAACACTGAGGCTGAAATCTAGAATGTATATGAAAGACAACAAGGTGTTAATTTGAGAGTGAGATCAAAGGTGTTTCAGGAATGCCCTTTCTTAGATCCCTCTAACAAGTTTGAAGAGACTGAGTCCCCAAGGGATGATGATGATGACCAATATGGAAATGGACCATCTTCTTCTATGCCCAAAGATGAAAAACTAGCTGAAGAAATCAAAAGCTTAAGAGCTGACTTAGAATATTTACAAGCTGTGAAAATTAGAGATGATATGAGACAAAAAGTGCAAGCTCTGAGAACTGCTCAACATGATGTAGTCCCCACCCTTGATAATGCAAATGTCTTGAGAAACCAACATAGAAATGAAATCCAATATCAACAGAATGATTAGAGACAGAATGTAAACAATGTTAGGGTACCATTGAATAATGTAAGAAATCAGAATGTAAATAGGAATGCCGATGTTAATCAGTTTGGCAGACATCCTATGCAGCTGGATAGATTCAGGCATCTTGTTTTTGATGGTATTCCTGGTTACCCTAACCCCATTGACAAACATGTGAGGCCGTAGGTAGCAAAGTTTTCAGGAAAGAATACTGTGTCAAGGGAAGACCATTTGAATGCTTTTCAGAATGTCATGGATAATTTTGAAGTTGAGTATGAAGATGTATTTATGAAATTATTTATGCAGTCCTTGGTTGATGAAGCTAGAGAATGGTATAAAGGTCTGCCTGACTAGAGTATCTCATCATGGGATGATTTCAGAAGGATTTTCAAAGAACAATATGGTGACAAGACTGATCCAAGCTTTTTTGTAAATGAATTCACTAGTATCACTAAGGGGTCAAATGAGCAGGTCGCAGATTTTAATGTTAGGTTTACTAAAGTGTTGAACAAATTACCACCTCATATGAGGCCTAATGAACCAATGTGCATGGTGTTGTACATAAATGCTTTTGACGCTAAGACAACTTATGGATTAAGAGATAAGGGTCCTACTAGCCTCAGGGATGCTTTCAGGATTGCAACAAATATTGAAAACAATCAGAAATCATCTGGGAAAACAAACAGAAGGGATGATGTGAAGATTTTGCAAAATCCTAATAAGTCTCAAGGTACACAAGGTAATCCATCTACTTCTAAGGATAAATTAGATAAATTAACAACTATTGTTAAGGACCTAAGTTATAGACTTGGAAAAAATGAAAAGGGAATGGGTCCTGACAGGCAGGTTTACCAAAGACAAGAACAAAAGACCATCATTACATGATATAACATATAACACTAATTGGCATAATGGTAAACCCATCCTCCCACATAACAATACAAATCAAAGAGCTCAGAGTGCAAAGGAGACTCCTGATCCTTTGAAGAAGGCTATTAATATTGTTGATGACGCCCCATGGTACATAATATGTCAAATGCCTCACTCACAGTTGTAATGTATGATTGCTCAATCTCTGTATAATAATGCTGTTGCCTGTGATGAATGTAATGAGCCATATGGTATGGAGGATGGTAATGTCAACATGTCCACAAATAGGGAGTGTTCTTCTTATGATGCAGGTGAAAATATGAGTTATGGGACTCAGGTTTGCCAGTAGTTTCCCTGTGCTGAAGATGATAAAGACAACTATGCTTATGCTCAGGACTCACACATTTTTTTGAATAACTTGAGAAGGCCTTATGATGAAGAAATTAGGGCTTTCACACCTGCAGCAGTGGCCTAGGTCAAAAGCAACTATAACCTTAGAGGTAAAGCTCAGTTTGGTGATCCACGTCAACCAGAGAACCCTTTCGTGAATCAACCAGTACATAGTCATAAAGCAGCTGAAACACAAAAAGCGCAGTGGAGCAATAATAAGAAAAGTTCTAAGCAAAAACCGGGTCATGATTCCCAAAGACCAGAAATTAAGGCTCCCCAAAGCGAGGATCAAAAGTAAGAATTCTCAGATCATGAATATTAGTCAGCACGCTGCTAAGATTAAAGTTGGATCAGCTCAGGATAAGAGTAAAACCATGGATCAGGCTATAACTGTTATACAAAATTATGTTCCCTTTGACATAACTCAGGTTTTGTCCCAGGTAAAGATCTCTGTTCTGTCGATGGAGATGATGAAAGTTGAAGAATTCAAAAATAAGGCATTGTCCCTAATCTCAGGAGTAGCTAATCAAGCTAAGCAAAATGTTGAGGGTCAAGGTAAGAAATAGGCATTGTGTATTGAAGAGGATGAGGTTCCCGATGTTTATTTGGGGGTGACAATGACAAAGTGTCCTTCACAGGTTGAGCCATTTTATGTCTCCTTTGTTATTAATGGAAAAATAATCAGGAATTGTATGCTTGATTTAGGAGCATCAACAAATGTCATGCCTTTGGCTATCATGTAGCAAGCTGGATTGAAAATAGACAAGGCATGTGGAAAGTGCTATGCCATGGATGCTAGGGAGGTACGAGTCATTGGAATCATGAAGGATGTGGACTTCACACTGGTGGCATATCCAGAAAAGACATACAAAATGAACATAACAGTGGTTGACATAAAGCCACAGTATGGTATGTTGTTATCAAGAAGATGGGCAACATTGATTGGTGGAAGTATGCAACTGGATTTATCATATGCCATGATCCCAATGAATGGCAAGGATGTCAAACTAGTCAGAGAAGAAAGATCACTAGAGACAGTTGAGGATCAAGATTCAGGGGAGCATGTATGTTTTGTGGATACTGACTGTGAAAATTTCAAAGTTGTCTCAGATGATCAAGGAAACAAGGAGAAATATATTTGCATTCAAGAACTTGACCGACAGGGTCTATGGACTATGTATTTCGATGGGGCTTGTTCAAAGGAAGGCTCTGGTGCTGGAGTTGTGTTTTTGTCTCCAGCTGGTAAGCTCCTAAAATTTTCTTTCCTGCTGAAGTTTGCCTGCACCAATAATATTGCAGAATATGAGGCTCTGTTGCTAGGATTGAATGTTGCTCTCAAGCATGGGATTAAGATGTTAAGAGTGTTTGGAGACTCAGAGTTAATTATATCCCAAGTGAGAGATAAGTATGCTTCAAAAAATAAAAGATTGAAACAATATAAGCATGCTGTGTGGGATACAATTGAATTATTTGATGCATTTTCAATAAACTGGATAGAAAGATCAAAAAATGTCATGGCAGACTTTTTAGCTAATGTGGCCATAAGGCCAAATGATATAACTTTGTCTGATGTTACAAATGTTGAGGTTAAACTTAGACCTGCAATACCATATAATATATGTAGTTGGCAAGTATTTGATGATGATAAAGATTTGTTGAGATTTCTGCACTGCATAGATGAGTATGAGAATCAAGAGATTAATTTTCAAAATTTTGTTGAGGTTGTAAATGGAAAACAAATCCTTATGGGGAAAGAAGTAATTCAACTTAAAACAAATAAACTCCCTCGAGGGCTAGTTGCTTTAGAAAGAGCATTTGACAATAGAGCCCAGTTTGTTTCAAAAGCATCTCCTACAAACAAGGATGACTTGGAGGAGATAAACTTGGGAACATCTCAGGCCCCCAAAAAGGTATATATTGGCAAACAGCTCAAGCCACACATTAGAAGTATGCTAATTGCATTGTTGAAAAGATATAAGCATGTTTTTGCATGGTCATATGAGGACCTGAAGGCTTATAGAGAAGACCTATTCCAGCATGAAATTCCTTTGAACCCTGGAGCTAAGCCATTCAGACAAAAGCAAAGACCTATTAACCCAACTTTAGCTCCAAAAATGCAGCAAGAACTTGTAAAGCTCAGGGAGGCTGGAATAATAGTACCTATTAGATATTCAACTTGGGTGTCTAATCTTGTCCTAGTAAGAAAGAAAAATGGGGATATCAGACTCCGCGTGGACTTTCAAAATCTGAATCTATCTTCTTTAAAGGATAATTATCCATTGCCTAACATGGAGGCTATGTTGCAGAAGGTAACTAGTTGTGAGCTTTTATCCATGATGGATGGATTTTCAGAATACAATCAGGTGAAGGTAAAAGAATCTGAACAATATAAGACTACCTTCACCACTCCATGGGGAACATATGTATATGTTAGAATGCCATTTGGACTAACAAATGCAGGTGCCACATTTCAGAGGGCCATGGATGTTGCTTTTGTAGGATTGATTGATTCAATTCTAGCTGTATATCAAGATGATCTAACTGCCTATTCAAAAAGAGAGGAGCAACATTGCATGCACCTAGAACAAATCTTTATTAGAGCATTGGAATATGGCATTTCACTTAACCCAAAGAAATGTGCTTTTGGGGTAGTGGAAGGAAAGCTTTTGGGGCACATTGTTTCCAAGGATGGAGTCAGGATTGATCCTGAAAGGGTTGCTGCAATTGACAGAATTCAGATTCCTAAAACAGTGAAAGGCATTCAATCTTTCTTTGGACAGATCAACTTTGTTAGAATATTCATTCCCAACTTTGCAGAGATTACAAAGGATATCTCTAAAATGTTGAAAAAGGGTGCAACTGTCAAATGGGGAGATGAGGCAACTAAATCATTTCAAAATATCAAAGAAGCTATAAAGATGGCTCCTGTGTTGAAGTCTCATAATTTTTCTAAGCCATTTTAGTTGTTCTCATTTGCCTCTTTTCATACTATTGCTGCATGTTTATTGCAAAAAAATGAAGATGGTTTTGAGCAGCCTATTGCCTTCTTTAGCATGTCATTGCAGGCAGCTGAGTTGAAGTATAATATCATGGAAAAGTAGGCATATGCATTGGTTAGGGCAGTCAAAAGCTTTAGACCCTATTTGGTAGGATCTCAGATAGTTGCATATGTACCCCATGTAGCAGTCAAAGACATTTTTTCTCAGCAAGATGTGACAGGAAGAAGGTGCAGATGGATCAACAAGTTGCAAGAGTTCAACATAGAGATACAAGCCACAAAACTAGTAAGGGGACAAGGCTTGGATAAAATAATGAAAGAATCAAATCTGGAGGCATGCCAGGTAAATATGGTCCAGAATGAGGTTGTTAATATGTCAGAATCTGAATGGTACAAGGATGTTGTGTACTATTTGCAGAATTTAAATTGCCCTTCCCATCTCAGTGATAGTCAGAGGAGGACATTGAAGTTACATGCTATCAAATACATTATTATGCAGGAAGAGTTATATTGGAAGAATCCAAATGGTGTACTACTCAGACGTGTGGATGAAAATCAAGTTGCTGATGTTTTAAATGACATGCACAAAGGAGTGTGTGGTGGACATTACACTGCCAAAACCACAGCTTACAAAATTCTTAGAGCAGGCTATTGGTGGCCAACTCTTTTCTTAGATGCACAAAAGTTGGTAAGAAAATGTGATTCCTGCCAAAGTTTTTCAGGAAAACTCAAATATGAAGGTGCATTACCCCTTAGAACTGTAACTGTAGAAGCTCCATTTCAGTAATGGGGAATTGATTTTATAGGGGAAATTTCAGAAAAATTAAGTGGGGGACATAGTTGGATTTTGGTTGCTACTGATTATTTTACCAAATGGATTGAGGCCATTCCAACTAAGAAGGCTACAAGCAGGGTGGTAATGGATTTCATTCTGGAACACATTATTATTAGATTTGGAGTGCCAGTCAAAGTGGTCACAGACAATGCCATGTGTTTCAGATCAGGTGAGTTTGTTGATTTTTGCAACAAGTATAGATTAATCTGTCATATGCATCACCATATCACCTGCAAGGAAATGGACAAGCAGAGTCAAGTAACAAAAGCCTCATGAAAATCATCAAAAGGATGGCAGATAAGAATAGAAGGGCATGGGATTCAAAGTTAAAGTTGGCATTATGGGCTGATCGGATAACAGTGAAGAAATCAATTGGAAGGTCACCTTTTGAGTTAGTGTATGGTGCAATAGCTAGGTTACCTGTGAACAATCTTTTGCCAATTTATAGATTCATACAAAAGAATAATGAAGAGATTGAAGACCCAATGATTGAAAGGATAAATCAGCTGGTTGCATTAGATGAATCAGAAGAGAAGCACACAAGACAAACATCAAGAAACAACAAAGAACGAAATATCTATTTGATAAGAGGGCTGCAAAAAGGAGATTTCAGATAGGTGATTTAGTCCTTGTCTAGAATGTAAAGAATCAAGATAGGGGCAAGCATGGTAAATTTGAGCCCTTATGGATGGGCCCATACCAGATCAGCAATACTCATGGAGAAGATTCCTACTTCCTCCAGGCCCTAAATGGTGAACTAGTGGAATTGCCCGTGCACGGTCAATTCCTCAAAGCTTTTTTTTCATAAGTAATTATCCTCTGTGCACAATTGTAAATTAAGTGTAAATAGTCTGTACATGCTCTGTATAATCAGTGTTTTGCATTTTTTGTGTTTTGCTTGGTCTGCCCAGAGGTGGTCTACTTCTCGCTGCAGCCTTGCGTCTACACATCCCCAGTCGGAGCCAATGGTGGTGCCCACAGGAAGTCAGGGTTTCAAGCAAAAAATTAGCAGGCATTCTTCATTTCAGACCCTAGGGTTTCCTTGGTCCATCGGTGAGAGTATCCCTTTGTCTTAGCGATCATGTTGGTAGCAGTGGTTTGTTCCTTGCATCGCCAAGATAGTAATCATCGGCGAACCCTCTTATGTTCTCGCCGACACGCCGATGGAGGTTCAAACAAGCATCCAAGGGAGCTCATCACTGTGACTTGCCTTATCAGTAGCTAAGTTAGGAGTCTTGCCAACTGTGTGGGGTCTGGCTGATGAGATGTGCGAAATGGGTCTTCAGTGAGACCCTGTGCATCGGTGGTGTAGTTTTAGGTCCCGTCGATCGCCGATGGGGACAGGGGTATGTGCAGGTTGAATATCAGAGTGACATTGCACATCGAGTGAGCACGTAGGAGGTTTACCGATGTGAGGTGTCTGGCCAATGAGGTATTGTTTAATGGGATCATCGGTATGACAATGCGAGGTCGACGTGTTGTGGATGCGTTGCCTCGACAGTTCATGTCATCCCGACGAAGGGTTGATGGTCGGCGTGACAAGCGATATTGGCACAAGTTGGGAATGCTGCTCCGATAGTTTGGGCTACTCTGATGGGGTTTAGGGTGGCACCGTCGAGAGCAAAATCACTGACAATTGCCTTCTGGTGTGGTCTTGTTTATAAAGCAGTCAAGCAAGCATTGTGGGGTGAATGTGGGATAATAGATCTCACATTTTTGAAAGGTCAGCGCTGGAAGAAAGGGTGCCTACATGGCACAATCTCATTAGTGGGTGACTTTTCAAAAGTGCCGAGGTGGATTTTCATGGTGGATGTAGGAATTATAGCCGTGGATCTTGGCAATGAAGGTATGAATCGATGCCCCTATTTTAAACTGTCGAAGGAGAGTTTTCAAGCGCGTCTGTGATTACATCATCTTGGCGGGAAAATTTCAAAGAGCATGCGACCATTGCATTCCAAGAAACTGAAGGTAGGTTGGCCATTATTGGCAAGGGAATTGCAGAGGTATGGCCTGATTGACTAGCTAACTACCCGATTGATGGAGAAAATCCTCAGGTGGCGGCGTGGGGCTCGAGTTCAACCACTCTCAGCCTTTCTCTCAACCTACTGCATTAATTACTTTGGGCACCATTTTGAAAATGCTTTGTATTTGGCATTTTTTGAGTTGACCATGGTACTGTTCCGTTGAGGGCACATTCTAAGTATATCAGGACTGTGAGCCTCATTTTTGTTGTTGTTGAAAACTGGACTAATTTTGGTGCTGTGATAAGATACAACTTCATTGGTGGCTTTGTTTTGGGTATTTTTGTGAGTTTATGAATCTCATGTTGTATGTTTTATGCATAAATTTACTGGTTTCATGTTGATTTAAATGAGTAATGCTTCATTGCATGTGTTCTGTTATTTGTCTCCAAATTGAATGTGCTCTTCTTCTGAATCTAAACAGCTAAGGGGTGTTTAAGGTTCTAGAATATGGGTTTTCTATATTGAATGCTTGATCTTTTACTTCTACTTAAGGAGTAGATTAAATGTTTTAGGTTAAGTGTTGGGAAGAATATATTGTAGTGAGGATTTTATAAGTAGAGATAACTGAATACTCAGTCTTGGGAAGTATCTGTAAGGCAGATACCAAACAGTCCCCTTGAAACCCAGTCATTGATCCAAGTTTATGTGTACATTCACATGTGTATGTCTATTGACTCTGAACCCTGAGATAGGCACCAGTTTGATCCTGTATTGAGATTGCAACCCAAGGTCCTAGTTTTGCATCCAAAATACCAAAAATCTAAATTCAAACTTCAAATCCAAACCTTTAGGACATTTAGAAGTAGTTTTAGGACCAAGATCCTATGATTCACAACTGAGCATAGGCCCAAAGCTAGCCCCTTTGCACTTATTTCATAGTTTTAGTCTATAAAAGAGAGGATTTATCTGCTTTGTGTCAACATCCAAGCAACTTCACAGGCATATGTTATAGATGTTGAGTAGGGAATACACCCCTTGGTTCTGCAGAGCCTAAAGAAGAAGAGGAGATATTTATAGAGTCTATCTCCTGTACTGTTGGCCCCTAGCCCAGAAATCCTGTTGATCATTGATGGCTACCTTGTAGGGATAACTGGGAAGCATCCAGTCAGGAAATAGAACCAACACTATGTTCAGCCTCATTGCAAAATGCCTTAGTATCCTAACTCAAATCTGCAATATCTTGGGTATCACCTTCTCCACACTCGGCATAGTAATGTACCATTTCATCCACATTCAACGTGGGTGGTGGAGAGGAGAAAGAGAATTTATTGCCTTCTTCCAGTGGATGCAAGTCATATTTGATACAGAGTGCCAGCAGAAATGTGTAAAGAAATGTCTATTTCTTCACTATTGGCAAGAGACTTCCAACGTCTCACCGAATTGTCCTAGCTTTATTTTTATCGCCCTGACTTACCTTGTCGGCCTACGCACATTTTTTCTCCCTGATGGTTTTGCTCTCACCGAAACCACTACGCACATCGGCCAGACTCATGACTATCAATTTACTTCTTAATTTTCACACCGACCATTATCCTCTCCCTGATGACCGCGACTCCCACGACTTAACCTCAATGGTTAATCACCCCTGTCAGCCAGACTCTCCTCTTCAGCCAGACTTCAGTCGGTTATTCCGATGGTTCACCTCATTCTGATGAACTTTGACCCATCGGGAAGAATCCACCTTTCGGCCAAACTTTCTTTGCAACCACTGATGGTGTTCTCTCGCTGATATCTTTTCGAAGCGCTAGTCACACATGATCGATGGGGTCCAAGTTCCTCCGTCTTTGATCAAAAAGGTTGTATGTGTCTCCGACACTATACAACGTGGTTTGTATTAAAATGAATGTATCCTCGGCCAGACAGAGTTCATTTGTCACCGATGCCTACTCATCAGGTAGAAATTATCTATCGGAAGGTCTTCAAAAAGCTATCTCGACGCTCTGTGTTACACCGATGGACTCCAAGGTACTCTGTGACGACCCGGTACCAAAAACTCTTCGACAGAATAATGGATTTGACCGATTCCTGAGTCAAGCCTTCAACCTCTTAAAACAATCTGATCCCAAACAACACCTGATCACTTCTCATCGATTTCCCGACTAGTCACATGGAGATGCCTAGTCGAATCCAGTCGAGTTCTCTGGATTCCTGGGTGAGAATGTAGAAAACAAGAAACTTAAATATCTTTCCCCCAACACACCGATTCTACACAGGACTTTAGTGGATAGAGGAAGGTGTCTCCATTTATGAATCAAACCCTAACCCCTAGGTTACAAACCAGCCTCTATGGAAATACTAATATTACACTGTCTGCGCCCTACAGGAACACTAGGAACTACCAGGCAATATCTAGTCTAGGGCATGGATGTACACTATCTTAACAAAGATATAAAATACAAAGAACACACAGACAAACCAATATATATCACACCCAGAAAACTCTTATTATTCATCAAGTCTTCGCTGCATCACACACTTCGTCCCCTGTGTTGCATACAGCTTGCCTCTAGAAAAGAGGTAGAGACAACAGTTATTTCCCTCCAACCCTACAAACTGATATTGAAATCAGTTAGCCATTGGTCTTACCCCTCAAACAAGCAAAACCACATGTTTTCCTTACTTAATTACATCAATGGGACCAAATTGATTCTTATTACAATATGATATGGCTTAGAGCAGTATGAAACAACAAAAGAAAATATGATCCTCTATTGTAGAGAAAGTGCTCCTACACCATACTCCCCTAGTAGGAAAAACTCAAGTCCCTTGAGTTGCCAATTGTTGAAGTGTCTTCCCATGCTTCAGAATATCTGCCTTAGTCATCCAAGTGGCCTCTGAATTAGGAAGATCCTTCCATTTCACCAAGTAGTCTTTGTAGACACCTTTCCTAGTCTTTTTGACAATTTTGGAATCTAGAATACATTCCAACTGCAAGGGTTTGCTTGGAGGCAAATCCTTGATCCAATCAGCATCTGCATCCACCACATCTAATCCACTTTCACCATGTAATGGAGGTCTGAAAGGATAAAGATCACAAACATTAAAAATAGGAGAGATACCAAGACTAGATGGTAACTCAATCTCATATGCATTTAGACCGAATTTGTGCACGACTTTGCATGGCCTAATCTTCTTCATCAAGAGTTTAGTTGGCTGTCCTTTTGGTAACCTTTCTTTCCTCAGATATGCCATAACTAAATCTCCAACTTTGAACTGCACCTCTCTTTTCTTCAAATCAGCCCTTTCTTTATACTTTGTGACTATTTTTCCCAATTGTAACTTGACTTGATCATGGACTGTTTTCATGGAAGTAGCAAAATCTTCACCAAGTGCACTCCTTTTATCCCATCCTTGGAGATCCTTCAATTCAAGTGGCCCCCTTGGGTGAAAACCATAAACTACCTCAAAAGGACTTTTACCAGTACTGCTGTTCACTGAATCATTGTAGGCATATTCAGCTTGACTGATAACTAAATCCCATGCCAAACCATGCTGTTTTGTAAGGCATCATAGAAGGTTTCCAAGGGACCTATTAACTACTTCAGTCTGACCATTAGTTTGTGGATGGTAGGCTAATGAAAAGGACAACTGAGTGCCCAACGTTTTCCACAAGGTCCTCCAGAAGTGACCTACAAACTTTGAATCCCTGTCTATTACAATTGACAATGGTAAACCATGTATTCTTACTACCTCTCTAAAAAATAGACCTGCAATATGAGATGCATCATTTGTGCATTTACATGGCACAAAATGAGCCATCTTGCTAAATCTATCAACAATAACAAACACACTATCCACACCTCTGACTCTCTTAGGTAAACCCAATACAAAATCCATGCTTACACTTTCCCAAGGCTTGTTGGGAATAGGAAGGGGCTGGTATAGACCTGCATTTGAAGACACACCCTTGGCCCTTTGACAAATTGCACAACTAGCAACATACCTTCTCACATCAGATTGCACCTTTGGCCAGAAATAGAACCTTGTAACTTGTTCCAGTGTTTTGTCTAAGCCAAAATGTCCTCCCAAAGAACCATTATGCTTTTCCTTAATGACATTGTCCCTCATGGAACACTTAGGAATACACAACAAATTGCCCTTAAACAAAAGACCTTCCTGTAATACAAAATCTGAATATGCACCATGGAATGTGTTAGCCAAGTTCACACAAACATCATAAGCCTCTTTGAAATCTGAATCCTCTTTATACAATTCCTTCAAACAGTCAATACCCATGCTTTCTAACTAAATTTCCTGAACAATAAGCATCCTCCTACTCAAAGCATCAACCACTTTATTAGAAACACCCTTTTTGTGCTTAATTGTGAAGGTATAAACTTGTAATTGTTCCACCCACTTAACATGTCTATGGTTCAATTTTTCTTGACTATTTAGGAAACTAAGAGCATGGTTGTGAGTGAAAACAATGAACTCTTTTGGTAGCAAATAATGTCTCCATTTTTTCAGAGCTTGCACCATTGCATAGAGCTCTAGGTCATATGTAGAATACCTTTGTTTGGCCTCATTTAGCTTCTCTGAGAAGAATGCAACTGGATGTCCTTCTTGGCTAAGGACAACACCAATAGCTTGCTTGCTTGCATCACACTCAACAAAAAACACCTTATCAAAATCAGGAAGTACTAAAGTAGGTAACTCAGCTACCTTTGTTTTCAACAACTCAAAGCCAACATCGGCTTCCTTTGTCCATTGGAATCTACATTTGACTCCACCCTTGATGGTGTTGAGGATGGGAGCACTAATGTGACTGAAACCTCTGATAAACTTCCTATAAAAAGTTGCCAATCTATGGAAACTTCTTACTTCTCCAACTGTCTTAGGAGTAGGCCAATTTAGAATAGCCTCAACCTTAGAGGGATCCATCTTCAAACAGCCATTAGAAATTACAAATCCAAGGTATACAAGTTCTATTTTCATGAACTCACACTTGTCTAAGTTGATCATCAACTTGTGCTCATGTAGCTTCTCCAACACCTGGCCAACATGCTTCATATGCTCTTCTTTTGTCCTACTGAAGATTAGTATGTCATCAAGATAAACAATAACAAATTTACCAATGAATTCAACTAATACCTCATTAATCAAGTGCATAAATGTACTTGGAGAATTGCTAAGACCAATTGGCATAACAATCCATTCATAAAGACCCTCATTAGTCTTGAAAGTAGTCTTCCACTCATCTCCCTGCCTTATTCTGATCTGGTGATAACCAGATTTCAAATCAATCTTGGAATAGTAGCATGAACCACCAAGATAGTCCAACAGATCTTCAATTCTTGGCATAAGAAATCTATACCTTATGGTGATCTTATTAATAGCCCTTGAGTCTATACATAATCTCCACTTTCCATCCTTCTTAGGAGCAAGTACACTAGGGACTGCACACGGACTGAAACTCTTCCTAATCAAACCTTTCTCCAAGAGTTCTTGAATCTGCCTACCTACCTCTTCATTCTGTTGTGGTGTCAACTTGTAGGCAGCCTTGTTGGGTAATGTGGCACCAGGAATCAAGTCAATTTGATGACTTATGTCCCTCATAGGTGGTAAAGAATCAGGTGTATCCTCTACCACAAGACCTTGGTATCTATCTAATAATTGTTGCACTTCCAATGGAATCTCCTTCTGCTTCTTGCCTTGCTGACTTGATACATCTCCAGGCTTCATCATCAGGGCATACCCTTGGGTATCCTCCTCCTTCAGGAGTTGTAGGAACTCTTTACCACTAACTAACATGACACTGTTGTCACTGCTCTTATCTCCAACCTGCTCTGGTAAGGGATCCATCTGAAACTTCTTACCATTTTTGGTGATCATATATGTGTTCTTTTCACCATCATGCTGTGCCTTCACATCATACTGCCAAGGTTGTCCAAGAAGAAGGTGACAAGCATCCATAGGAATAATTTCACATAGCACCTTATCCCTATAATCACCTAGTTCAAACTCTACCCAAGTTTGTTCTTCCACCATATAGTTCTGATTCTTATTCAACCAAGATATTTTATGAGGATTAATATGGGGCAATCTTTTCAGTTTACATTTTTCTACCATTTCAGCAGACACTACATTTTAAGTAGAACCTGAATCAACAATGATTTTACAGAGCTTACCATATGCTACTCCTTGGGTTCTGAAGAGATTCTTCCTTTGTGGAGGCTCCTGCTTTAATGGCATCTTCACTAGGGTTCTCTTAATCATCATACTCTCTCCTTCAAGTACTGGTGCAGCACTACCAATTGGTGAGTTTACACTCTAACAATTATCATCCTTCAATAGTTGGTTCCTTCTCCCACCATCATGAGAGCTAGATGCCTTCTCAGGGCACTTACTTGCAGTATGGCCTACTTGTTGCAGTTGTAGCATCTTCCAGTGAAGACTCCAGGTCCTCTGCCTATACCACCACCTCTGCCTCTACCATTAGGTCTTCTCCAACCTTTGAAACCATCACCTTTCTATTCTGTATCAGAACGTGATTCTTGCTGACTTGAGTTTTCACTTTTGTTGGTTGTCCTCTACCAAAATTACCTCTTCCTCTATTGTTTCTGCCACCTCTTCCTCTGTTATTTTGATCACCTCTCCTTTTCAGTTTATCCTCTGCCCTAGAAGCCAATTGGAAACATTCATCCACTGTCTTGGGAACCACCATACTGAATTCATCTTGTATATTATATCTTAGAACATCAAGATATCTGGCCACCATCTCTTTCTCCTCCTCCCTGTGATTGGCTCTCATACTCAATCTATGGAATCCTTTAGTGTATGTAGCCATGTCCATATCTTTCTGTCTATGATGATTAAATTTTCTAATGGTCTGCAAATCATAGTCACATGGCAAAAACTTGGTTCTTAGCATGGACACCATTCTACTCCATTTGGTGATTGGACTCTTTCCAACCTTCTCCCTTTCACATTGGGTGTAGTTCCACCAAACCAATGTAGAACCTCTCAATCTGGTTTTTGCAAATTTGACCTTCTTACTGTCACTGTACTCCTTGAAGTCAAAGTAATTACTTATGGCTTCAATCCAGTCCACAAGAGTATCTCCATCCAGTTTCCCATTGAACGTGGGAACATCCATTTTTGGATCACCACCATCTCCATGACCCTTGAGTGCATTCAGGAATGCCTTTTGATCAGCAGACATACCTTCTCCTCGAGGATTTTCTCCTTCTTCTTCTTCGTCCTCCCCTGACTTGGAAGTGCTTCCATTCTTCTCTTTGGATCTTTCTTCAGTCTCTCTTCGAGCATCTCTTCTGCCATCTTCTGGATGGATGCTTTGCTCATCGACTTGGGAGGCATTTTGCTAGCCTCTGTCTCTATCTCCAACTCTTCATCTGACATACACGACTTTGATTCAGTATATTGGCTCTGATACCAATTTGATGTAGAGTACCAGCAGAAACGTGTAAAGAAATGTCTATTTCTTCACTATCGGTAAGAGACTTCCAACATCTCACCAAATTGTCCTAGCTTTATTTTTATCGACCTGACTTACCTTGTCAGCCTACGCACATTTTTTCTCCCCAATGGTTTTGCTCTCACTGAAACCACTACGCACATCGGCCAGACTCATGACTATCGGTTTACTTCTTAATTTTCACACCGACCATTATCCTCTCCCCAATGACCGCGACTCCCACAACTTAACCTCAACGGTTAATCACCCCCGTCAGCCAGACTCTCCTCTTCGGCCAGACTTCAGTCGGGTATTCCGATGGTTCACTTCATTCTGATGAACTTTGACCCATCGAGAAGACTCCACCTTTCAGCCAGACTTTCTTCGCATCCACCGATGGTGTTCTCTCGCCGATATCTTTTCGAAGCGCTAGTCACATATGATCGGTGGGGTCTAGGTTCCTTCATCTTCGATCAAAAAGGTTGTATGTGCCTCCGACACTATACAACGTGATTTGTATTAAAACAAATGTATCCTCGGCTAGACAGAGTTCGTTTGTCACCGATGCCTACTCATTAGGTAGAAATTGTCTATCGAAAGGTCTTTAAAAAGCTATCCGGACGCTCTGTGTTACGCCGATGGACTCCAAGGTACTCTGTGACGACTCGGTACCAAAAACCCTTTGACAGAACAATGGATTTGACTGATGCCTAAGTCAAGCCTTCAACCTCTTAAAGCAATCTGATCCCAAACAACACCTGATCACTTCTCATCGATTTCCTGACTAGTCACATGGAGATGCCTAGTCGAATCTGACCAAGTTCTCTGGATTCCTAGGTGAGAATGTAGAAAACAACAAACTTAAATATCTTTCTGTTGGCAAGATACACTATATGGATTCATGAATGTTGTCATTGATGGCAACAAAGGTCAACCCACACATCCACAGGACATGATGAGTCTCTACCAGAAGGCAGATTGCAGAGTGTTGTGATCCGGTAAGCAAGAACAGAGCATGTGGCGAGGTCTGACAAGTCAGGTCCGGATCTCTCAGAGGAAGTATCTTGGTGAAGTGCAGATTTGGGAAAGTCAAGAGGACTACCTTGAGTGATAGATTCCAAGGATTTAGCCTCCGGTGATAGATGAAGAAAAAGATATGAATACTTGAGTGTTAGGTTTCTGATTGGCAGTGTGGACAGAGGAAGAACTGACTAGCAAAACATCAGATATTATTCCAGATGTGTTACTAATGATGGTAAAGGTTCTTAAGGCATGAGTTATGATTGGCCGACATGATTGATGACTTCTACAAGTATATCCTTGATCCGCATTACTTGGTAAGCAAGAATTTAGCCAACAGATCAGAGTTTATGGAAAATATTGACTATTCCAGATGCCGACTAGAAAGGTGATGGAATCACTTGTGTGGATATATATACAAGATGGATTTAGCTGTGAGAGTTGTTGTCGTGAAAAGGTGTATGCGAAGAAAAGCAAAAGAGCAGTGTGAAAGCAGTAAGGAAGGTCCGGTATGTGAAAATAGAGCAGCACAGAAGAAGAAGAAAGATGAAGTGCAGCAGATCAGTATACTGAGCTTAACCAGAACTAAACTCCAGCATATGTAGATGCTCCTTATCAGTTCAAGTATTGTATTACACTCTTCATAAATTGTAGACAGTGAGTCTCTTGTAGGCAGTGGGCCTCTTGTGAGTAGTGTGCTTAGGTAGTGAGCCCTAATTGGCAAGTGCCATTTTGTATTTCTATTCTTCTAGCAGAGAATACATTTTTGGGTTAATCACCCCGTAGTTTTCTCCCTTAACAGGGTTTCCATGTCAAAAATACTGTGTCATGTGTATTTCCATTTTATGGTTATGTTTGCTTATTTGAGTTAATGCTGCATTAATTATTAAGAAAGTTCAGAAAGCTAAAATTATTAGGATAACTGATTCACCCCCCCTCTCAGTTATCAACAATTGGTATCAGAGCCAAGTTCCTCCTAACAGAGCCTAACAACTTGAGGAAGATCTGGGAATTCAAATGGATGTATATGGTATAAGGGAGCAACTCAAGACTACCCTTGATGATCTTGAGCAGTCAAATTCTGAAGTCAATGAATTGAAGGAAAGACTCAAACAGACTGATGATTTCATAAATGAACTAAAAGGGAAACTGAGTCTCTCTATGAAAAAGAGAAAAGAGCACCTTCAACAATTGGCAAGTCAAGGTGAAGCCAATGATACAAATGGAGAACTAAAGGAGAAAACCAAGTTGTGTGAAAAGTTATCAAAAGAGATCATCATGGTAAGACATGAGATGGAATTAGGAGTTATGAAGTTTACCCAAGAAATTGAAGAGAAAAGAAAAACTGAAGATGATCTAAGACAATCTCTCAAGGAGAAATCAGAAGACTGCCACAAGATGGATAGAATAATCAGACACCTTGAATCTGATCTTGAAGATGCTAAATATAATGAAGAAAAACTTGAGGATCAAATTGTCTCTCTTAAAAGGGATCTTCAAACAGCAAATGAATATAAAGAAAAAATCAAGATAAGTTCTGCTCAACTTGAAGTTCTTGAAAGTCAAAAGAGGGTAGATGACAAGTGTGGTTTGGGATATGAGAAAGGAGAAAGCTCCGAATCCGGTCAGAACAATTTTGGATCAGAAAATCCAAGGAACAGGCCTAGAAGACCTCCGGTAAGGCAGCCTAATGATCAAAGATATCCATCCTTCAATAGATACTACCACAACTGCAATAACTTTGGTCATAAAGCTAATCAATGCAGAAAGAGAATGAATCAAACTAATTCATCCTTCTCTAGACAATGTTTCAACTGCAAAAAGTATGGTCACAAATCTCATGAATGCAGAAATATGCAAATGAACAAATCATTCAATGTAGATGCTTTGCATGCAATAGAATAGGTCATATGGCTAATCAATGCAGATCAAGAGGATATCAATCAAATATGCAAAGAAATGTTGTTTGCCAAATTTGCAGTAGATCCAGTCATATTACAAAATTTTGTAGAAGCAAGAATCAGGACAAAAGAGGTCCGGTACATCATAATCAGAATCAAGATAAGGGAAAACGAAAAGTGAATGTGGATGAAGTTCAAAGGGAGATGAACAAGATTTGGGTGAAGAAAAGTACAGAGAATGTAGGGGATGGGTCTGCACCAGACTCTGGTGCTGATATTCCTTCTGAAAATTAAAAAGTGAGCTCTAGCTTAGGGGGAGACACAAAGAAAACCTTGTTCCCCCAGCCAATCAATTGGTGCCAGAACTGGCACAAGAAGAGTTATGGATTAAAGGGTTCATAAGAGAAACATCCAAATAAACTATGGTTAAGATTTGGAAGATCCGCAAGATGTTTAAGATCAAGATTGATCCGGTTCTTCAAGTCATCCGAATAAGGCAAACCGGAATGACTTAGGTCGAGCATTTATTGCAACTTAACATTAGGGTTTGTGGAGCAATATAAGGGTTTTCTCATTAAGCATTTGTTCATTCTGCATTCAAGAAGAAACGAAAAAAGGAGCTCTGCAACAAATTACTTCAAACTTCTCAAAGACTAACCGTTGGAGTTGAGTCAATCAGTGAATCATTCAAGTTCATTCCATGAACTCTACAAGCACAAAAGGTATTCTCCGTTATCAAATATCTCTCTGTAAATCCTTGAATGATGGATACTCCAAATATTGTGAAGATCTCTGATAGGCCTCGTCCCAAATTCAAGAAACATCCATACAAATCCTTGGAAGTAGATCCCCTAGGCGCTTCTTCAAGCATTCCGCATGGGGTCTTGCATATAGAAGATGTTAGGGTTTACATTCATGCAAGCATTGAAGAATTTGGGGAATCAAAGTTAATGGATATCTATCACAAGTAGTTAATAGATGATTCTTTTGAGATCAAACCTCAGTATAAAGCCATCCGGGATAAGCATTTTGCACAGTGCATTCATTTCCCCTATTTTGAAGAGGATGAATGGGTCTGGTATGTGTTGAGCAGAGTGCATGACAATTTCTTATGGTTGAATAGACCATTTAAGATCACCAAAGATGCAATTAGGGTAGTAACTGGTCTGCACTCATCCGGAGGGATACCTGTTCTCAAATCTGTCAAGAATCAGATAGTAAGTGATGTAACCAGATCAAAATTTGACAAGAGAGCTATGACAATTGAAGATATCACTGATTTGGATATCAAATTTGCATCCATGATAATTGGTTACAAGATTTGTCACTCCAGTAGGGAAAATTTAGTACCGGGAACTGTAGTTTATACATCCTATCAAATGCTAAAAGAAAATGCTGACTATGATCTATGTGAACTGCTTCTAAGCCAACTTTTGGAAAATCTGCAAAAGATCAAGAAGAACAAGAAGAACTCCTTCAAGTATGGCAGCCTGATATTCTGCCTATTCTTTTATTACATGAATGAGCTTCCCAGATCCAGTGGCTGGGTATGCTAGAATGATAGACCAGTAGCTATTCAAATCAGAGATTATATACATGGGCTTGGTGATGCCAAGGCACAAAATACAGCTCTCTGGGGCTATTTCAAGAATTTTCAGAGCATGATGCAAGCAAGAGAGAGAATCCCCAAATCTTTAGTTGAAAAATTTAAAGATACAATATGCTTTATGGTAGAAATTGATCAGTGCCAAATGGAGGCAGTGGAGCCAAGAACAGTGTGGATCATGCCAATGGGGTATGAAGTGGATGAGAAAATTGTTGAGCTACATATTCAACATATGCTTAGTCAGCCAAAGGATCCTAAGGCAAAAAGGTTTGGAACCTTTCAAGAACTAAGTGTGAAAATCCATGTAGAGCTAAGACAACCAGAGATCAATAGAAAGGTAAGAAAAAAAGTAGAAAACATTGCCAAAAGCTTTGGCATCTCAAAAGAGGCATTTGATGCCAATAGGGAGAAGATGGAAAGAGTAGAGAAAGAGAAGGAAGGTGCTGAAAAGGAAAGTGGTCTGGTAGAAGCCCCCACCCAGACAAGATCCTCTAAGAGGTCCGCTCTTACCACTGACAAGAGCTCAAAAACATCAAAACCGGAAGCAAAATCATCCGGTAAAGCAGAGAAGAGAACAAAGAAAAAGGCAACAAGGTCCTATGCAAGCCAAAAGGATGAAGAAGAAATTGAATCAGATGAGGAGATAAAGAAAATGAAGAAGCAGAAGAAGGAAGGATCCGATGAACCCTCTACCGGTAAAGACAAGGAAGAGATAGCAGAAGAATTCATTGAAAGGCCTACTTTGTCTTTAGATGATGTCATCAAATCAATCACTGTGGATGGAAATCTCCAACCAATAGCTGAATTCTATGATGATTACAATGAAGTTGACCAGAAGATCTTGCAGGAAGCTGCAGTTAAGTATCTAAATATATATAATAAGGCTTTTATTGAAATCATATCTCTCATTCCCAAAAGCTTAGAGAAGGAATTAGAGATAAGAAAGAACAATGATAGGGCAAAGGATCTTGAAATCTGGGAACAGATAGCCATTCAGCTATATCCTTCAATTGATTCAAAGCAAATGAATATGATCTTCAAAGACTGTAAGGATGAATTCTGGAGCAAAGCTAGAATGAATCAGCTCATGCTTGGTGAGATTGACAAGGTAGCCAAGGAAACATAAGAGATCCTCCGGAGTGCCTTTAAAAAATTCAATATTCTTGTCATAAAGGACTTGGGTGCTGATCCCTCGGCCACAAGTGTTGGAGAAGAATTGACTGAGAAAATGGCAGAAGTCATGGACACCGGTGCAGAAAAGGGTAAGGACTTGGAATCCTCTGTTTTGGAAGAGGAAGTTCATAAACAGACAAACATCTCTCCTCTGGTTTCCCCTACAGTCTCTGGATCTAAAGGAGAAGTAAGAATAGAGGAGAAAGGAAGAGAAGAAAGTCAAGCTGAGAAAAACATAAGTGACTGTGTAGAAGAGAAGAAGTCTCTGTCTCAGGCAAGAGACACTGCAGAAACTGTTAAGGACTTCTTGACAAAAGAAATGTTGGAGATTGATGAACCGGAGTTACTTCAAGGTCCATTTAACTTTGACTCTCTCTCCCTAGTTCAAACAATGAAGATAGCTTCATTTGCCAATGCAAAGGCAAAAGAAAAACTCCTGAAGTCTCACATGGAAGATTGTGAGCTAATAGAAGCTGCATCCAGTATTTTGGAAAAGATCATGCCATCTTTTCAGAAGGATCACTCAGCCTCCTCATCAGGTAATCTTAAAGCTCTTGTTAGTTCAGTCAGCACTCATTTTGAGTCCTTAGAGAAATTAGCTGAGGAAAAGGTCTGGAAAGAGTTTTTGGATAAAAGATTCTTTGAAGTACTAAGTCTAATATCAAATGATAGAAGGAATATGGATAAAGGGATAAAGAGCTTAGAAAATGCTCTTAAAGATGGTGGGGAAATATATAAATTTTGTCTATCATGGTCCAAAGCAACAATGGAGATTGAGAAGAAAATGAAAGAACAGGAGACCCAACTAACAAAACTTTCTCAAAATCTTGATCCATTTACCTCATCCATAGTAAATCAAGAATGTCAAACCATTGCAGTCTTGGATGAAATTAAGAAGCTAGAGAAAGAAAAGAAAAATAGAATAAGCAGGTTAGGTGAACTTAGAGGGATAATTATCCCCAAGTTAGAGGCCATGCATGAGGCCATAAAAGAAGCTCAGATCACAGCCTGGACCAGTGATCCGACAGATCTAAAAAGGGTAGATGCGTTTGCATTCCTATTGAGCGGTCATATATCAATTTTGGATAGAATGAAGCAAAGTTGGGCAGCAAAATTCGTCCAATTGAAGACAACTTTTGCAGACATTCTTCAGTATATGTGAGTATGTTATATGCAGCTAAGTATAGTTAAAATTTGTTTAAAAATTTTGGTGTGTGGACCCCACCCTTTGCCATTGATGTCGGAGTGAGGAGCAGTGAAAAATGAGGAATCCAACTAAGGGGGAGCTCCGAAAAATGTGTATAAAAATAGTGCATCAGCCAAGGGGGAGCATAGTGTAAACACTTAGTCATTTTTCACTAAGTGTTGCCATCAATGCCAAAGGGGGAGATTGTTGGCAAGAGACACTATATGGATCATGAACATTGTCATTGATGGCAACAAAGGTCAACCCACACATCCACAGGACATGATGAGTCTCTACCGGAAGGCAAATTGTAGAGTGTTGTGATCCGGTAAGCAAGAACAGAGCATGTGGCGAGGTTCGACAAGTCAAGTCCGGATCTCTTAGAGAAAGTATCTTGGTGAAGTGCGGATTTGGGTAAGTCAAGAGGACTACCTTGAGTGATAGATTCCAAGGATTTAGCCTTCGGTGATAAATGAAGAAAAAGATATGAATACTTGAGTGTCGGGTTTCTGATTGGCAGTGTGGACAGAGGAAGAACTGACTGGCAGAACATCAGACATTATTCCAGATGTGTTACTGATGATGGTAAAGGTTCTTAAGGCATGAGTTATGATTGGCTAACATGATTGATGACTTCTACAAGTATATCCTTGATCCGCATTACTTTTTAAGCAAGAATTCAGCCGACAGATCAGAGTTTATGGAAAATATTGACTATTCTGGATGCCGACTAGAAAGGTGATGGAATCACTTGTGCGGATATATATACAAGATGGATTTAGTTGTGAGAGTTGTTGTCATGAAAAGGTGTATGTGAAGAAAAGCAGAAGAGCAGTGTGAAAGTAGTAAGAAAGGTCTAGTATGTGAAAAGAGAGCAGCACAGAAGAAGAAGAAAGATGAAGTGCAATAGATCAGTATACTGAGCTGAACTGGAACTGAACTCCAGTATATGTAGATGCTACTTATCAGTTCAAGTATTGTATTACATTCTTTATAAATTGTAGATAGTGAGTCTCTTGTAGGCAGTGGGCCTCTTGTGAGCAGTGTGCTCGGGCAGTGAGCCCTAATTGGCAAGTGCCATTTTGTATTTCTATTCTTCTAACAGAGAATACATTCTTGGGTTAATCACCCCGTGGTTTTCTCCCTTAACAGGGTTTCCACGTCAAAAATACTGTGTCATGTGTATTTCCATTTTATGGTTATGTTTGCTTATTTGAGTTAATGCTGCATTAATTATTAAGAAAGTTCAGAAAGCTGAAATTATTAGGATAACTGATTCACCCCCCCTCTCAGTTATCAACACTTTCCCCCATCACACTGATTCTACACAGGACTTTAGTGGACGGAGGAAGGGGTCTCCATTTATGAATCAAACCCTAACCCCTAGGTTACAAACCAACCTCTGTGGAAATACTAATATTACACCGTCTGCGCCCTATAGGAACACTAGGAACTACCAGGCAATATCTAGTCTAGGGCACAGATGTACACTATCTTAATAGAGATATAAAATACAAAGAACACACAGACAAACCAATATATATCACACCCAGAAAAATCTTATTATTCATTCATCAAGTCTTCGCTGCATCACACACTTCGTCCCTTGTGTTGCATACAGCTTGCCTCTAGAAAAGAGGTAGAGACAATAGTTATTTCCCTCCAATCGTGCAAACTGATATTCAAATCAGTTAGCCATTGGTCTTACTCCTCAAACAAGCAAAACCACATGTTTTCCTTGCCTAATTACATCAATGGGACCAAATTGATCCTTATTACAATATGATATGGCTTAGAGCCTTATGAAACAACAAAAGAAAATATGATCCTCTACTATAGAGAAAGTGCTCCTACACCAATATCCTATATTATACCTCCCTCTACCAACCATCATGGCTAGCTTGGGGGAGAGGGAAGGCTAAGTCCATCCATGTTAGTCTCTTATTGACTTTTAGCCATGTCATCAACTAGTTGACCCCCCACTATAGGTTCAATTGAATCATGTAAAGTTGTTTCCTCTCCCACTGTTTCTGATGTTGTAGGATTTAAATTAGCATTGACAAGCCTTGACAGCAATGTGTTGGCAACTTCCACATCTAACACATTGAACCCAAAAAGACTAAGTATATTCTGCACTGCAGAAGCATCATCGTGCACATTGAACTGAAAAGTTTTGCTAGGGTGCATGTCCTCCATTAGAGCATCTAGATTAAGGGGCCATATACCTGTCCTTTTAAAACCAATAGTGATGTTTGAAACTATCAGTGATTTCTAAAAAGACTTACTACCCAATTCTACTAATTCTTCTCTTTTTATTTCTATATTAGGATATTTAGCCAGCCATGCTGCTCTTTATGATTTGAAATATGACTTGAATGCTAAAAAACACTGACATCTAATGGCTACAATTTGTGTGATGTGTGCACTGGTAGTGTGAGCAAATCGATACCCAAAGACCTGGCTTCTTGGATGGTTGTCATGGCTACGTGGCTACCATGGCCATCAAATATGAGCAAGTACCTATTTGTCGGTGATACTCCACCCAGAACTGATCGTGCAAAATGATGCAGCCAGTTCACAAACAACTCTTTCATCATCTAAGCATGGGGCTGGGCAGCCATGCACAAACCTAGTTCGCAACCAACAATGTAGTTTTTTAGCTTCTTTTTACTTTTGAAAAGATAGAAGCCTGGTATGCTATGTTTGACAACATTAACACAACGTAAAATTGTTATCCATTCCATGCTCTTTGGAATAATGTATGAGACACTTCTGCTACCTCTTTTGGCCAAAACCTGCATGGCTCTATTTCTCCCAGCCTGAATTCTAGTTTCGTCACAATTCCAAATTTTATGTGGTCTGTATGGGTTGGATTGATATGCTTTGGACACTGTGTCATAGAATGCAACAACTATATCAAGCCTAAGGTTTAAAGCTTTGTCTCTATCTAGTCCTTCCACTGTCCTTAATGTCAATTTGGGATGCCACCTTTAAAACCCAGTCCACCAGGCCTTCCCAGGTAGGCCATCCTTAAAAGGGTTTGGTCGTGTTTGGCATATTTCTTTATACCATTCCACAATCAAACCCTCTTCAGCTATTGTCAATACTATGGGAGGACCTTTTTTTGATGATGTTGTTAAACTACCTAACCAGTTGCTAAGCATTGTCATAGGGATTCCCCACTTTTTTGGTACACTCTTTGTTGACATTCCATTATCCTTCACATCTTTCAATGCTAAATCCATATCCTTTTTCATCCACTCCCGTTGAACTAAAACTTTCTTGCTTCTAGAAACAACATTTACTTGAATAACTAGCTCAGCTGGTTGAGGACTACGCTTGTTAGCAACTTGACCATCTTCATCCAGCGGGAAATGAACTCCTTTTTTTTTCTGGAGGCATGGTTGTCTTTAGTCTCTTGCTACCACAACAAGTCTGTATTTGAGCTTTGTTCTTCATCTGCACATGTCAACAAACACCTTTGGACATCATTTTTGTAATTTGGAATCTTTTGAATCTCTTCAATACAAAGTTAAAGAAACAAAGAGCCTAAACCATTGAACTGGACATCCCACTTGCCTATGTTGATTAGTATAGAGGCTTGCTGGGTGGTGTAGCCTAACTATCAAGAACTACTTGGTCTTGTACGTGACGGGTAGAACAAATATGAATACTTGGGCATGCGTGTAGTAAGGTCGACAGTTTAAAATCTATAAAGCAAGATAACAACATAAACAAACAATCAACTATACTAATATTAATCACAAACATTACATGTGGCATTCTAATTTCTTCATCTCTGTAATTGCAGTTTGTAATTTGAATTTGTAAGTTCAGTCGGCGAGTTCACAGTGATGCTCTGAATAGAAGATGTCTGATGTTATATGTTTGTTTTGATTGTTTCACATTCTAATTTATGATGTTCTATGTTTGATTTGATAGTTTCATATTTTGATGTTCTATTCTATGTTGTATGTTTGAATTTACGGTTTGGTTGTAGTTATGATTTCCTATGTTGTATGTTTCTTTTTTTATGGTTTGACATTTGAGAATGCTGCTAAAATTTGTCTATATTAGATATTAGATAGTCATTAATTTTAAAGTTGTAATCATCATTCCACTGTCCAAATCTTTTCCAATCAGATATGACTTGCTGGGTAGATAGTAAATATGCATCTAATCTTTTTATCTCTTTCTCTGTCAATCAAATACAACCTTACAAGTGTTTTAATAAGCATGCTCTTTTTCAAAGTTTCCATTTATTCTTCAATCCACTATGCTTCCTTCTTCAACTTTACCCTACCTAACATTTTCTTGAATGTACACAATCACAATTTACCAGATTAAACTAAACCAAATAAAAAAAATTCTGCCAATTAATGAATGGGCACTTATATATGCTCTCTATTGGATCTGTCTCATCAAATTGGTCTACACCAAAAGGCTATAAAGATAGTCTTTGGCCTCCAATGAAGAAAAACTGCTATAGGCTCGGGGCAGGATAATGATGTGTTGTCACAGGGTAGGCTAATAAATGTCAAAGTAAGTGAAAGAGTTAAACAGATCAACTGAAGTTTGAGTTGACAATATGTAATAGCACAAGACATGAGAAAAGTTTAAAATTTTTCAGGTTCAAACTTGCTGACAACAATACTAGTATTGGGCCTAAACAATATAAAAAACAAAATTAGGGCCTAACCAATTTCACAATACAGCTGAACTTTCAATCCTAAGGGTGTTTTGAACCCAATGAAAGAAACTTATCAGTTATAAAAGCATCTTGAACTTTATGATGTGCACGCCTAATTGGACAAAAACCTACATTGTTAAATACTTCTCATGAAACCTACCAAATGAAACCTAGATTATTAAATACTGCTCATGAAACCTAGATTGTTAAATATTAGTGCAGTTTGGTTATATTTCGATGGTTGTTTTGAATACATTCTAAACAAATAAGGCAATACAGATTAATCCATTGAAATTTATATGCCATTTGATGCTTACCTAGTTAGGTATCTTAGATGAATACAGATACCTCTACAGGCTATTTGAAATTTACATATGAATATAGATATCTTAAACTTGAATGAATGTTAAATGTGTTAGATGAATACATGTAAATTTTGATGGTTGTTTTGAATACATTCTAAACAAATAAGGCAATACAGATTAATCCATAACAACATTATTTCTGAGCAACTCACCACCTTTTTTTTCACACTCTCGCATTAAAAGATATTTGTGTTTTAAATGTATTGTTGTTTGGTTTAAAATCTATGTTGTTTGGTTTAAAATTGAAGCTAAACGTCTGTAATCAAAACAACAATAGAGTTTAAACATAAACAACAAACATTTGAAATGGAAACAAACATTGCAGTGACGTTGGAATATTGAACTTACCTGAATGTTGATAGAACTCTCCAATTCCAAGCCTCCAGGAGTCTTGTGTATGGGATGTTGGAAACTTACACTAGGAAATTTGGGGTTTATGTAGGAAAACTTGAAATTTTCTATTTGTGATCTATGCACTCTCATTTGATTGGTTCAAATTGTTTTTATTGTACTTCATTTGTATGATTTCATGTATGTCTATAAATTTGAATTTGGTATTAAATATAGGAGGTGATTGATTTGGCCGAATGCTTGTTTGCTCTGAATTGGTTGATTTCCTTTAATGTGTTTTGACTGCTTGATTCCAGTGAGCCTTAATACTTCGATGGTGTGGAATCAATGGAGAGTTGATTGATTTGGTTGAATGCTTGTTTGGGCTGTTTGTGCTAGATTTTAATAAATTGTTGTCCTCTTGTTTTGATGGCTAGTTTGGTGAGCCTTATACGGTTATCTGTGGCCTTTTTTGTAGGCATTAAGGAAAAGGGACCAGTAGATAGGCATTTATCACTATTTTGAGTGCACTTGGCCACTATTACATTTTACTTGGGATTCCAACTTTTTATTATATGCACTTTTTTTGGGACAAATCTCCATGTTGGATGAGATATGTTGTAATGAAAAAATGTTTAAACCTATTTATTATAATGCAACTTGGAACTTAAATTAGGTTGATGGTTGTTCATGTACTTGGAAGATATGGATGTTTACTTGTTAATATAAATGCTTTAATGTGACATTTTGGGTTCTGTTGCATCCACTTGTGTACAAGTTCAAAATAATGTCAGTTGCATTTGTGTTTTAAAATCCTTGTTAATCATTTGTGTATGCCACCTAGTATTAATAAAGAAATACTAAAAAGTAAACAAATGTGATGGGAACATTGATTGGTCCCCATATGTCCTATTTTTGGAAAAAAATAAATATTTAAAAGATCTCTTATTAAAAAGTAATGGGCCCAGTTTGGTCAACTCCTATACCCAGTATAGAAGCCCAACCCACTGTTAGGCCCTCTCCCCTAGTCATTCAAGATGCAACATTTTTGATATCTTCTTAGATTCAACCTAAAGGAAATCCTTTATTCAAAATTTTCCCTGATGACATCATACCTAGTGACATCAACACTCAATGGGTATCCATCACTTAGTCTAGGGTGTAGTGACGAGATTTCACCACTCACATTTTTATCTTCTCTTTCGCCATGTGCGGTGTGTCTTCATCATTGCTTATGTAACAATGTTGAGTGCGCATAATCTTCCACTAAATGTGGTATTTATTACAGTTTAACATGTAGTTTGTCAAAAAAATTAATTACACCACGTTTACGTCCATTTATACTTGCGTGTATGGGTGTACATGACAAGATGATAAGACTATTTAATGTTTGTGGCACTCATTTATTGATTGTGGCAAGTGGATGAGGATGAGGACAAGCTAGACATGTGACTCTCAATAATTAAATTAAATAATAAAATTATTTAATTTATTATTGGAGAGGGGATAATGGGAGGACACATTAATTAAATAAATAAGATTTATTCAATAAATTTTGGCTACAAGGGATAAAAGAGATAAATTAAATAAATATAATTTATTTATTTAATTTGGGTGATGGAGGAAATGGATTAATTAAATAAATATACTTTATTTAATTAATTTGGGAAAGGGATATGGTAAAAGGGAACTCTTAGGACAAAAGTGTCGCAAGGTAGTGTTGACAAGGTGATGAAAGTGACATGGTCAATTACAGGTGTCTACAACATGATTATTAATATCTTATCATGATCGTATAGGGTGCTAAAAGTATTTTGTGGTTACTAACAAGTTTTAGGATCTTTGTTCAAGACCAGTTTGTATCTTAGCATGAACTTGGAAGAAAATCCTTATTGTCAAAATAAAGATTTAATGCCTCTTCTAGATTTCAAAGGAAGATCTAACTCTAATAAGCCATGAAAAAGAAGAAAAGACTAGGAAAACAAAAATTATACATACAAAATATTCTAAACCCTAAAATCACTCTCAAAACTCACCTATATTAACAGCTAAATCTAATTTTAATGAGCTAAAATAGGTATTAATTTCTTCCACACACATGGACCCAAGGATGACCAAGGATAGGTGATTAATTTTGCTTCTTAATAGCTATTAATAATCATGAACTCCTTGAAGATAGCTAGCAGAGGGTTGTAACATGTAAGTCAAGGTTTTGTAGGAAGGTTAGACCGTTAACTTCAAGTTCAAGGGTAATGCAAAAATAGATGATAAAGTGCCATCAACTAAAACCTTGATCAAGGGTCTAAATCCGAAGACCTCAAATCTAATGGCCATCATTTAAACTTTTGTTATCAAATCAAATTTCCCCCCAATACTTTTCAAGTTTATTGGTGCCAAAACTTGTTTGAAGGGTTTTAGAAGGCTATTATGCAACTCTAAGACAATTTTGAGGGTTTCAAAAAAGGACTAAGGTATTATGAAGGATACAAAAGCTTTTTACTACCTTGAATAACTCTCTTTTCCCTCAAGACACTCCAAACTTGCTTCAAGGAGTAGCAAAAGATTAAGGAATATTTCAAACCCACATAGGATCACCTTCATTTTACTTGCAATTTCCTCTCAAATAACCACAACAATAACAAGCCCATGCTAACCAAGCTATGACACTCAAGACTTAAGCAAGAGGGTTTAGACATCATCTATAGACCATAACAAAAAAACTAAGCATTAAATGGACTCCATTCCCTCTTAAGTACAAAAGGCAACCCCCACAAGCAAAGATAAGGGGAAATAATAACTCCTTTGGGACTATGACTCACACCAACATGAACCAATGTAATAATGAAACTGAAATAAAAAACCAAGAGTTGAATACTTACCATGAAGAGGATCAAGCAAAGACATAGAACCTTAACAAAAACACTTTAAATCATATAAATTAGTCAAAACTCAGGAGGATTTGAACTAATTGGACTAACCAGGACCCAAGCTCACTAGACAAGCTTAAAAGGTAAGAACAAATCAAAAGATGGGGTCACCATTTTGCCCAAGCAAAGTGGGGCATGTGTGCAAAGCACACCAAGTAAATTGTTTAAAAACTCATGCTTAGGAGACCATTGTAATTATACCTATTTTCTCAATTTACCTATTTTCTCAATTTTCCTATTTTTAAGCCTTAGAATAGCATGTGCTCATGTGTCTTATAAACACTTGGTTTCATAGTGTGTAACTATGTTGATATATGAAGTTGTGATTGATTTTATCCTTCTTCTATTTTTTTTATTCGTTAGAGGAACTATTTCTAGCCCCAAACCAAAGGTCACAAGGGGGACCTCCTCCCCATCAACATATTCAAATTAGAATCTACTTATTCAACTTATAAGCCACATAGAAGTAGTGCATAGATGTTACTTGGGGATTAGAACTTGGATCTCCATCTTGATAACCTTATGGCCTTGCCATTTAAGCACAACCCCTTTCACATCCTTCTTCTATTATTTATGAGTGATTGGTGTTTTACATTTCCTTGATCATGCTTAAGTCTTAATCTTTATAGGCTATTGAACACCATGATAAATATTCTATGAGGGATTAACAACCTAGATATATTTGTTCTAACATATTGCCACTATGTTTCTTTCAATTATTTATTTTCAACATTTCTCTATCCTTTTCCCATGTCAATTTAGGCCCAACTAGAATGGATAAGGAATTGGCCTTTTAACCTTGAAGATTATCTTACACTATAAGTTATTGCACCTATAAGACTTTCCATGTTGATGTTTTATGATGTTGTTAAAATAAGGTAAACTACTACAAAAGAAAACTCTTCAAAGTGTATGCAAATCTATTTTTTATATGAGAAAAAATGGATTACCTGGATTAAAAGATTATATGGAAACATAAAATTAGCAAATAGAAATCAACAAACCATGAGAATAAAAAAATAACATTGGATGCAAGTGGACAAACCCTTACGGGAAAAATCCACCATCAAACAAAGACTCAAGAATGTATTAATATTCAAAAATAAAGTACATATGCAAAACTTTTCTTTCTTCAAATTGACAACATTTCGACATCACTTGTGTACCAATGAAATTTAACATATATAAACTGACTATCCTAAGGCACCAATATATAGAGCAAATGGAACAAGAAACCATAATAGGTTTACAAAAGAAGAGGAAAATACCATGGGCCCAAAGTAGGTCTCCAAATCCACCTCACACAAAAATCCAACAACCCATCCACATGGACAACCTCTCAAAATTGAAAATGTAACTCCCACAAAGGTAATAATAGTAAATTTAACTCCTCCAAAATAGGAATCATAATGGACAACATCTTTGACGTGTAACTATTGATGGCTCACATCTCCAAGTCTAGCACCCCATAATGGAGATAAAAACTTATGTGGGCCCCATCTACAACTCACAAGATGCTCCATAACTCCTCCCATGCCTAGGATAGAAAAACATGCCAAAAATAACTTTATAACCACCACTGTCAACTCCACCTCCTTCATGAATGTCATTACAACAAATATTACAAGTCAATGGGAAAATAATAATAAAATAATCTCTCATCCACCTAAGGGGTGTCCAATTACCCTTTCTAAGATGTTTGGAGACATGACATAAAATATACACTAGGATTGCAATTAAATATCAAATCATCCTAACATTCTCCCACTTGATTTATATATTGCAATGACATCCAAAGGAAACATAAAATAAATCAAGTATAGGATCCAAGGCCCATGGCCTTCTTGCACCAAGAGAACTTCTCCATGCTCATTGGTTTAGTAATGGAGTCTACAACATTATCATGAGTGCTAACCTATTGCAATAAGACGTTACCATTTTCTACTAGCTCACGCACAAAATGATACTAAACATCAAAATTATTAGTACACGCATGGTACATGGGATTCTTGGCCAAACAAATAGCACTATCAATCTCATAATATATTCTAACCACCTTGCAATCAAAACCAATACTTGAACACAATATCTGTAACCATATTATCTCCTTTGAGGCATGTGTAGCAACCATATACTCTGCTTCAGTGATGGACAAAGCAACTATGGGATACCTCTTACTCATCCAACTAACTACACCTACAAACACATAAAATAGATAACAACCAGTGGACCTTCAACTATCCAAGTTACATGCCCAAACTACATTCACAAAGCTCTATATGTCTAATGTATTATCCACATCACTAGTGCCATGATAACATCAAAACTAATCAGAAGTCCCTCACAAATATCTAAAAACTCTTTTAACATAAGTCTAATGCTCCTTACTAGGGTTAGACATAAATATACTCAAAACTTACACTACTTGGGCAATATCTAGCCTAGTGCAAACCATTGCATACATAGGATACCAACAACACTAGCATAAGGCATTCTAGACATATTTTCAAAATCATCATCTGATTTAGGACACATATATAATGAAATCTTAGTGCCAATGAGAAATGGAATACTCAAAAGTTTGCAATCCTACATACCAAACTGCTACAAAATATTATCAACATAATTACTATAACTTAACCAAAGCTTTTTGTATACCCAATCCCTGCTAATCTTCATACCAAGTGTTATGGAGTAAAAAATGGCCACATGCCTTTTTACCTCCTAGTTTATCTCCTAGGTCCTATTTGCTTCCTTATACTTAATTATACATTATAATTGATCATCCTGAAAGAAACTTCCTAACACCTAGGACATTTTGGACCCTTGGGGCCTCCTTCAGCTTAACCCTGACCCAATTTAGACCCCTAGACTTGGGTGCCAACCACCCAAGTCTCTCCTAATTTGTCGGGGCTAACTTTTGGTATGTCAGCTTGGGCCCTTCCAAAATGTTTCTCCTTGTTAGCTCTTCTGATTTAAATTCATAAATGTTAGCGGGAAAACATATATAAGTGAGTTTATGACTTCATTTTAAACCTAGATGGATAAAGCGAACTTATGATATTGGAGCAAAGAGCATTCAAGGCATTCATTATGTACTAGTTGCAGATTTGTGTTTGTATTTATGTGTTTGTTGCAGATATGGCATCATCATCCATCTCCTTGTGAGTTGAAGAGCTTTCATCCTCCCAAGGGCTTCACCTCCGAGGTGACATCATTGCTATTAAAATCATTTCATCATTTGAATTATCTTTAGCCTCTTCCCTGCAAGGGCATGCTCTCTAATTAACAATAGTGTTGGGAAAGCTTGAATGCCAACTTGGGATTTGACTAAGACAAATTCCTAAACACCACAACCCCAAACCCCTCTCTTGTCATCTTGTGTGCAGGTTACAGGTACAGGTTTCAAGAAAAGTGGAGCTACAGGGAAGCAGTGCAGGAAATAGAGTTTCAAGATTCAAAAATAGTTCTGGAAAATCTGCCTGAATAGACTTGGGTGGTTTCTGCCCTAGCCTACAAACCCTCAAGCTTCTAGAACTGAGTTCTGAGCATTATTAGCAACATTTCATTAGTTTTGAACTCCAGAAAAATCCAAAATTTGGACTTGGGCGGCTGCCGAATTTATCCTCCAACATCTCTACTTTCGGGAGATAGGTTTCGACATCTTATTAATCCTCTCTATACTTTTGGTTTCTAGATTTCTAATGTCGATCATTTGTTTCGAGCCGATTATCTTCTAACTAGGGTTTCCTTCATACTTAGTGATGCAGGAGTATCCGGGTGAATGGGCTATCCTGCATCAACCAAAAACATGATAGTTTGTTTTCTTTCATTTTTGGTGTGTTGTGGTCTTTTCAGGCATCTCTTACCATTGGAGAACCTCTCATGTGATCAAATTTGTAAAATTTGAGTTTTCATCGGTTTGTTGTTTCAGAGGCTTTGTAGGTAGTTTTCAAAATTTTTTTCTGGAAAAATCATAAAGGATGGAGTAAAACCCTTTTGCAGAGGTATTATTAGAGGTGCCATGTCAAATATGAAAAAATAATCAAAGTAAAATCTTTCACGGTTTGACATATTTTAATACCGAAAGTTTGTAAAAATATGAGTTGACAATTTACGGAAAGTTTAAAATTTTAAAATATGTGAAAGATGGAGCAAAATCCTTTTGCAGGGGACCTTGGGACATCATTCTGAGCCTACACACTAATTTTCATTCAATTCAGAGAACTTTGATTTTTCTCGCCTGCCGGCACTCGACTTCGCCAATTGATGCAATCTAAATGATTTTTTCTCTAAATTGTTTACATAGCTCCAGAAGGTATTATTTATTATATTATTTTAATTATTTGGAGCATTTAATATGCCAAGGAGGAGGTGTATTTAAAAAGATTAAAATCTGGGAAAGTGGAAGAGTAAAACGCCTCATATGGAGGCCAAATTTGCAACAACAAAGACATATTTGTATTAATTAAAAAGAGATGTTAGATGGAGATTGAAGCACCTCTTTAGAGACATATTATTATTATTTTTAAAATGAAACAATACTAAATCATGAAGTGGAAATAAAAAATGAAAAATTGTGGTGCTAAAAGAGAACTGGAATGCCAAAAAGAGAAAGATGGAGTGCCAAAAAAAAAATTTGGGGGAAGCTAAAATGCCTCATGTGGATGCATTATAATTAAGTTTTTTTGTTGTAGATCAAGCAAATTTCTCATAGGGAGATTTCTCAGAGTAGATTTTGAAGAGGGAGATTGGGACATCTCAGCCCATGTGAGGGGCTTATGAAGCAGAGAAGATTGTTGAGTGAGTGTGAGGGAATGAGGAGAGTTTTCCCTATAGATTTGTGAGGCCATGAGAGGCCATGAATTTCTATATTTGTTGCAGAAAATTTTTATTTAATTGTTGAGATGAATAAACAATGAGTTTGTTGTTTTTCATATATTGTGTTTGAGTTGAGAGCTTGTGAGGATGTGTAATATATGAATTGTGTGTGAGTTTGTGAGTTTGTAGCAGGAGGGAGTACTTGTTGCATCAAATGGTATCAAAGCGTGTGTTTGCAGGCATGGGCAAGTTTGTCTTGCATCAGATGGTATCAGAGCGTGTGTTTGCAGGTGTGGTCAAGTTTGTTTTGCATTAGATGGTATTAGAGCGTGTGTTTGTAGGTGTGGGCAAGCTTGTCTTGCATCAAATGGTATCAGAGCCAGAGGTCTTGAGTGTGTGGGTAGAGCGCCGAATGTGAGGCAGCCTATGCTAGGACCTGGGGGTGGAGAATGAAGTGGTTGTGAAAAGTTCAAAAGATTGTTGCAGGTGGAGAGGAGTCTTGAGCAAGTGAGAGCTGGGAAGCTGCGGAGAAAGTTGTGAATGCAGGTTGCAGAGTGTGTGGTAAGTGTTTGCTAAAATGTCAAAGAGGAAAAGTATGAGGTTGGTCTTGAGAAGACCTTTGGGAATTTCTTTCTTTGTGAGGAGAGAGAGAGTGATGATCGCAGAGTTGGAGAATCAACTATAGGATTTGTGACAAGAGACATGGCATATTCTGAGAGAAAGTGCAGCAGAGATTAAAATGGAAAAGAAAATGGGTGAGGAGGAGTCCCATGTTTGTACTAATGATGTTTTGTATGTAGGTGGATTTGTGTGTGCAGGAAATGAAGGAAAAGATGGAGAAAAGAAAGAGATTGCAATAGAAGAAATTGTAGTGGTAGAAGATAAAGAGGTGGGTAGCGAGGATGAAGAGATTGAAGGTGCAGCGATGGAACATGAAGAGGTTGCAGCAAATGATGAGGAAGAAGATGATTTGATTTCAACAGAGTGGTTTAAGCAGCTTACCGGTAAGGATGAGAAGATGGATGTTGCAGCAGAAAAATAAGAGGTAAATTTTAATTCTTTAGAATTCAGTAATAGAAAAGATGATATGAAATTGCATATTGATGAGAAGAATAAGGAGTTAGTACAAGTAGATGGAGAGAGAATTGTTGGAGTTTTAGATTTGTATGTAGGTTGTATGTTTGCTTATAGAAAGTGTAAAGGATACTGCAGGGATTTGGTGGAGGTGGATGGTCTGTGGTGGATTGAATCCCACGAAGGAGGAGAGGGGAGTAGAGAGCTTTTGGTGGAGTAAGACGACATATGGTGGATGCAGATCCACGAGCGGAGAGAAGACTGGTGAATGGAGTTGTGGGAAAAGGATAGTGCTTGTGCCTGCAAAGTGTTGGAAAAAGAGGAAGAAGAAGTGATCCTGTGCACTTATTTCCTTGTGTATCCTTAAAATCTAATTTTGAGTTGTAGTGTGGCTTCATTGTGTATCCTTGCATTCAAATTTTAAATTTTGCAATTACACATTGTGTATTTTAACAAACATAACTACCTCAATCTTGTTGATTATACTCTTGGTTTGTGCATCAAGTGTTATTGGACTTTGCATGAGTCATATAACCCACTGGCCTACTAGGAACATCTTTGTAAGAAGAAGTTGTAGACTAATGGGTTCTAATGTTATTGATAGCAATAGTGTGCAAACATTAGAAAATCCATTATACAACCACTTTGAAAAGGGTGAATCAACACCTCTACATGACATCTTCAATGATAACATAGAAGAAACTATAATTCCTCCTCTTGAAGCAATGGGTAACAAAGATATTTGTGTGCCTAAGGAACATCTTTAGAGATTGGACAAACAACTAGCTAAATTTCAACAAGTTGTCAAACAAGCACATCTAGCTCAAGAGGCGGTACCTATTGTTGAAGGTATAAGAGGATTGTTATAAGAAGGACACGAAGGTGTTGACATGCTCTATGGATTATCCCACATAGTGGATCATAACATTATGCATACGACTAGCTGCACGAATAACATTGAAAGTGTGTCACCACTGAGGTATATAAGCTCACCAGTCTCGACACCCATACCAACGACGGGAATATCTACTTTTACATCATCAATTCTCACCACCAATCCACATGCTTGTATTAATGCTACCACTACCATGGGTGTAATGCCAACTCATGAATTTACCAATAATTTACTAAATTAGTCAGAAATAATGAAAAAAGATAATACACTTATAGGAGAAGATTTACTTATTTTAAATAATTAACATCCAAAATTCATTGTAAATAATTTTCAAGATACAAATACTTCATATACAAATATACACAATTACAATAAATGTCTTGAGATCATCCTTTCATAAGGTGGAGAATACTATCCTAGCTCCAATATCCTGCACAGTTATCAGATCTGAAACTGCACACTAAATGAAAACATTAGTTCTACATGGTCTCTAAATACACAAAACAAATAGCATATAATAACAAGACTAAGGCCATGAGGGGCCGATCTAATGTCTCAGGGGCTCATGATGGCCTTGCTTATGTATGCGTAGCAAAGAGACTTCATAGTTTGGGCTAGGACTTGCAAACCCAAAATGGTTTCATACAATTTTTAAAAAAAATTCTAAAATGTAACTCATATGAGATTGACCTCTTCTCAATCTTATTAAGCAAAATCATATCAACATCTTAGAGATTAACAATTAAGCAATATCACACATTCATTTCTATTAAAACTTGTCTTTAAATAATGCTACTATCATATTTTAAAATTCACAATACATCATCTATAGCACTTATATAATTTCCAACTGTCTATCCAAAATGAGGTACAACTTAAAATCCATTATTCACACATCTAATTCTAAGTTCAACTGTTACTCACTAGATTAAGGGCATAATGATACTTAACTATAAAATTTGATCAGTTTTATACAAACCTTAATAAAAAGATATTCGTACTTATTATTGCTCTATTCCACATGAAGCCAACTAACTTAACTAAGCCTTGGCTAAGGATAAATTCCAAATGTCTAGATACATATTATTAAATAATGGATAAAACCTTATCAGAGAATAAAATACCTTAAACTAAAGTATAAAGTCTAGATCTTCCTAGAAGAATGCTTAAACTAGTGGAAAGTATAGCCAAGCTACAAATATGGGTTAATATAAGCTATATGAAGATCACAACAACTTAAGGAAGAAAGAACCAAAGTTTAATAATCATACACATAATTATAATCTAACTATGGTCTTTTTCCTCTTTACTATAGAATCATTAGCTCAGATTATTCTTATAGGATAAAAGTTATGAATTCGATAGTGAAAATATAAGAGTATAGTTATTTTCATAAAAGAAATCGTAACATTTAGATAAAACTAAATACCTTTATGATAGTGGTAACATAGTAACATTATAAGGTAGAAACAACTCATAACATCGAACCCCATACTATCATTATTTGATAATAATCTATCATTGATCAATCACTGTCAATCCATTTTCTTATCAATAATAAGCGCTGTCTGCAACAACGACCATCACCATCATAATAAAAAAACATTATTAACCCTAAATTTCCTTCTCATGAAAAATTTAATGAAAGAAATTAATAGAATTAAATTTATGGTTATAATTAAACAAAAGAAGATGATAAATATATCTACATGATTATATATAACAGAATCTACTAACAATAACTTATTTATCAACAACAATTTCTTTTCTGCCTATATGTATTTTAACAAAAATTATTTCAGTGAGAAATTTTCATGGATATAATCTTGCCAATAATGCCCCTGGTATCCGTTACCTCAAACAAGTTTTAGAAATAAACTTCCTACTACCATTTCTAAGGAGTTATGTTATGGTAAGAGGAATCTGTCAGTACCATTTAAAGAATGATATGTTGCCATAAGACAACGAGGCGGAACCAAGAAACATAACATGACCTCTCCAAGAACCTCAGGGTAGCTAAAACCTTGGCACAATCACAAATTTTCAATGCTAGTCTTTCATATTGCAAAACCTCCATAGTAATGAGAGGGTGTGAATTCTAAAAATAACAAATACAAAATGACAGAGGTAACCACAAGTTTTCAAGATAATGTGTAGGTCACTATTACATAGTGGGACCATAATGAAGGTGCCAACATCTTGTTCTACTCTCAATGTTACACAAGACACAGCTCCAGCGACATCCAAATTATGATACAATGCTGACAGAGAATAGAATGAAATCATTCAATTGGTAATACACATCCACAATCTTCAATATAGGGTAGTATTAATGAATATGTGCATTCAAAGCATAAGGTTGAAGGGTATTGCTAAGGCGTGAGCTTCTACAACAAATTTGATCCAAATTTAACTCTGAACTCAATCTTGACAATTAGAAATTCCTTAAGAAAATCCAGTGATAAAAGTAGATCGTTGCATGGATTAAAAGATGCTCATGCGATACATATCAACTTAGAATCAAGTGGATAACAAAAGACTTCAAACCAACAGGATGTTTGTAGATAATAACAATGTTGCTTTGTGATAATCACTCTTTCTAAAAGTGTCTAATATGTTTTAGAATGTTTAATCGAATCAGATTCATAGGAGATGAGGTAATACGAAAAGAAAGTTGTTTCAATAACTCATAGATGAATATAAAACTATAATGAAAAAGAGAGAATCAGAATGGCAATAAAGACTGAGAGAAAGAGAAATGATCATATTTCCATCCCAAAACCACTCCCTTTGTGCACCAACACGATAATATGCATAAAGGTAGGGAATTTGGACTCTCACTCTTAAGACTGATAAACTAAAGTTTGTACAAGGCTCGCAATTCTCAGTACTATTGCAGAGATCTACTATTGATCATCACCTAATATATGCACAAGAGATTGATTTGTCCAGAAGGATTCACAAAGTCGAAATGAAAATAGAGACAAGAAATGAATACATTTAAACAAGCATAGAAAGGATCCCTATTCTACTACGCTCTCATATCTTAATGCATATATGGAGTAGAACACACACCCAATGATTTCAAAGGAAAATGATTATCGAAGCACATGAAGGTTAATTGAATCAGACTATAAACAATTACAAAAACGTAAACATCCATGATTGTAAAATAATTATCCAAACTTACCAATTATTATGATCATAGGAGAGAATTGAACCCCAGTTTGATCAGTGCCTTCCTCCAATCATTTTCTTCAAGTTACTTGTCAATTACTAATCTAAATTCACAACAACATATTTTTGTATTTCCAGAGCAAGAAGAACCATCCCCCATAACTCCTTCCATGGATTTTAAATACTCCCTCCTCCCTTTTCTTCTCATTCTAGAGAATCAAGAAATAATAATAATTCTATTAATTTTCCACTTCCCCACTCCCCTCTTTTTTAAAAAATAACCTTTCTTGTTTTGAAACTGAAAAGAAGTAATAATTCAAGATTCCCATTTTGCAGAATATCTCCCACCAAAATATAATAATTAAATAAAGAATAGGACAAAACATAATGGCAAATGGATGATTTCCTTTCGTACACATTATTAAATCATCTAGATTATTATTTCGAAACAATATAACTAATTAATTATTTTTCAATAAAATACCATAATTAGTAAATAGATATCAGATATGCCTTACATTCTTCCCCCCTAGGAATGGACTTCCTCCTGGAAGTCATTACGAGGAATGAATATTTCCTGACTTCACACTTCCAACAAAAGTTAGTTTCCTTAAAAAATTTACTAAGTCAACTAGATATTCTTTTTGCCATTTTAACTCAAAATAAAGAAAATTTATGGAAATGATTACTTGCATAAAAGCATTGCTCTTTTCCAATCTTTTTACAAATTCATTTACTGAAAGAATCCTTTCACTCTTCAATACTAATCTTCATATCACACAAAACAGATTTAGTCTATAAATTTGAATACACAAAATTATATCAACCTAGATTAGCTCACTTGATCTGCAATCACAAAGTGAATAACAATCTAGATATGCTCACTGCCCAGCCATAGAATTCGACCAATCGAATCCACCCCCGAGCAATTAAAGAGAAACATTTTCTTGATGTACAACATATTAAGCAGATTACAAATCCATTTTTTAAGAATCAAATTCACATATTTATCTCACTTTCTTTCACAATAAAATTTATAACTCCCATAAGCATCAAACTCCCATTAAACATTAACTTCCCTTAATCATAACTCCCAAAATCTCCCTTTAGCATCAACTCCCAGAAACAATAATCTACCAAAACACCTTTAAACGACAATCTCCCAGAAAACCCCCAAGAGCAATCAACTCGCAAAAATATTATCATTTCACATATCATCAACTCCCAACAATTCTTTCCATCATATCATAAATTTTAGGCACCATAACAATGCTCATGTAAGAATTCATCATTCTTGGCAAATTAAATATGCAAAAATAACAAATAGATTTCTTCAAAATTTAGTTGTTACATTCATAGAAATACAATTTTTATTTTTATTTTTTTACCTTGGCTGTCCAAGTTAGGCTCAACCCATAAAACTTTCCCAAGCATCTCACAACAATCCCACTATTCTAGAAAATTTTAGTTATACCATTCTTTCCATTCTGTAATATCATCATTACTTATCCTAGAAGTATATTTATGTCATCTGGAAATTGAATTCATTGCAACATGTTAAACATCACAAATATCAGTTCCACACATCATGCATACTTTTAATGGGATTGGGATGATTAGTGTCAAATAAAACTATAATGCCATAGATTAGACCTTACACAATTTCACAATATACATTTCCTAGGCCATCTACTCCCCTATACAACCTACCAGGACAATCTACACAATTCACATTACTTCACTCAAGCCAGCAACAATAAACACTAAATAAGCCTCAAAATACAAAAGTTTCCAATGGGTAAATATTTCAAATAAAATCAATAAATAAAACTTCATATAAAAACAAATTAATTAACAAAAAAACAATAGTTTAAATCAAACCAAAAAACTTAATAGAATAGTCTTCGAGGCAAAAGGACAATAAAAAACCAAATATCTTAAAGAAATATTCAAACTGTTGGCTCACTAAAACAAATGAGAAAATAACAAAATAAAAATTTCAAATATTCTCACAAAACTTAACATCACAATCACCACGTGGCTTCAAATGAGCCACCTAAGGGGAGGAGGGGAATGTGGTGGTCTCAAACCACTTGGAGCTCCAACATATACCACAAAAGGAGTTGATCATGAAACTTATGAGCAAACAATAATTATGAATAATCAAAGTTTAGAAAACTCCCTTTTTTCACAAATGTAGCTCCTTTAACACAACAACTTAGCTCCCATACCACAATAGCTCCCATCACACACACAATAACTCCCATAACACAACAATAACTCCCAACATTATTATCCACAACACCAATACCAACACCATGAATATCCCCAAAGGGGCATAACACAACAATAGCTCCCATAGAGCACATGTAATACACAACTCCAAATCATCATTATCCACAACATCAACACCAACACCATGAGTACCCCAAAGGGCATAACACAACAATAGCTTCCATAGAGCACATGTAGCTCCCACACCACTCAATTCCCACAACACCAACACCAACACCATGATTACCCCAAAGGGGAAAAAGTCCCTGTAGCTCCCTTATTGTAGCTCCCAAAACACACATAGCTCCCAAAACCTAGCTCCCAAAACACACGTAGCTCCCAATACATAGCTCCCAAATCACAACCAATCAACCATCCACCCAACTCCCATATAATCCAGCCACAACACCATCACCAAACACACAAGTTTGTTAATATAATTGTAAATTAAGGTGATAAATAGGCATGCTTGATAGAAATCATTGATTAACATTACATAAACTTACAATCCCAAGAATACTTCTATGAATGTATTTGTATATAATTTGAAATTGATTTACTAGTCGTCCATTCCGTATCGTTAATCAATCAAAATTTACCTCTACTTACCATGATGAGACCCAAAAATGGGTTTGCATCAACAATACTTTTACCCCAAATCTCCCAAGTGTTGCAACCTGATGCTCTGATACCTATGTAATGCCTACTCATGAATTTAACAATAATTTATTAAATTAGTCAGAAATAATGAAAAAATATAATATACTTGTATACCAGGGAAAAATCCATTGTTAGATCACACCATGTAAATCAAGATTAAAAACCCAGATACCTTCAAGAAATCCAACCTAAGTGATTAAAACAACATGCAACATAAACGAGATCACCTAGATGCTTCGATTCCTTGGTTCAATTATGATTTGTTGATTGCTCGTGTCTTGCAACACAACAACGAAGATGAAGATTGATAGATGTGAGAAAGATAGGTAGAGGTGATAGATGAGGGAACAATTCGGAAGAGTAACGTTACTTAGAAGATTCATCCATAACAATGGCTTGAAAATGGGCTTATTTATAGACAAATGAGAGAAAATGGAAAGATAAAGTTTCCATTTTGTGAGTGACAATTGAATTAGAAAGTTGCTTGTGCAACTTGGGAGAGAAAAATGGAAGGTGGATGAGTGATTTGAGAGATGGAATTGGTAAGTGGTTGAGTCATCTTAAGAGATAGATACAGAAGGTGGAAGAGTGATTAGAGAGATTAGTTAAGATAGAAATGGAAGGTGGGCAAAATCATAATTAAATAATTAAATTATTTAATTTATGATGCATGTGAGGATAAATATGATAAATTAAAATAAAATAAAAAGATTTATTTAATTTAATTTAAGAGGAAAGTGGAAATTAAATAAATAAATAAAATTTATTTATTTAATAATGCTAGGGGATGGTATAAATTAAATAAATGCTGAATTTATTTAATTTATTAGAGGAAAATGCTAGATTAGGTGACGACATGGGGAATCTAGGGTAAAACATGATACAAGATGCCGACATGATGTGACGTTGCGACAAGTGGACATTTTTTGGGTGTCTACATTTTGCCCCTCTTTGAGATGATGTTCGAGATGATGTGACTTGTGTCGAGCAACATCATTTCAAAGAAGCTAAGATATAGATAGAAGAAAAAGATGGCGAATGAAAGATAGGATGATATGATGATGATGCCCCCTCAAGAGGATAGGCGGGTTGGACAAACACGGGTAGGCTCTCAAAATGAACTGGATTGGTTGAAAAGGATTAGGAAATGGATAGAAGGAAAGGAAGGATGCGTTATGCTGCAATGAAAGTGAGCAACCATATGTTTGATATAGCATGAGATGTTATGCACCAGGGTATAAGGACCAAGGTGACGATGTGTCTCATGCCCCAGCATAATACAACCTTGTCTAGGTACAAGATATGAATATTAGTTGGGTGATATTGATGCAAATGCAAGATAAAAAAGATAACACACACAAGCAAGCAAGCAAGCATGCACAAATGATACAAAACCAAGCAAGGTATTGCCCCTATCAAGCTGTAAACCAACGATTAATTGCTGATTAACTGATTGGTGATGATTGATAGAGATAGTGTTGTCATTGCGGGGAATGATATATCCCTAGAGAAACACAAGGATGACTGATTGGTTGATTGATTGATTTGGTTTACGACAAGATTAGGATCAAGACCATTGATTGCGATTGGATAATTTGACAAACTTGATTAACTTGATTGGTATGGATAAATGATGACTTGCATTTGAGTTTATTGTTTGGAAAGATCGAGAAGAAGAGATTGAAGAATTGATTAGAAGTGATTTGAAGGATTGATTGGAATGATTGATGAAGATAGATGATAGAAGAAGATGATGAGAGAAGAAAGAGGAATATCGTCTATGCCTGAATCTGGGCACTTCCTTCATATGCTAGACTGCCTACATACCTGTGTCCATAGGATCAAGGCTTTTAATGATATAAATGAGATGTAGTTTTGATTTGTTTTATTGATGGTGATGATGAAAGGTGGAGATGAAAGTTGATGGATTGATTTGATTTTCGTTGATTGATTAGATTGATTGAGATTGATTGGATGTTTGGATTTTGATGTGATGGATGTGATTTCGATGACTGATTTGAGTGATTTGGTTGATTGAATTGGATTGATGTGATTGATTTGCTTTGATTTGATAGAATGGCTTGATTTGATGATGTGATTGGATTTGTTTTGAGTTTGACGATTGATTTGATGATTGAATGATTTGAGTGATTTTGATTAGTGACTTTGATGATTGTTTAGATTTTTGTTGGATTTTATGATTTTTTTGTAGTTTTGGGAATATTTAATTTTTATGTATTTTTTCAAGACATTTTATAAATTTTTGGATTTTTTTAGGGCTTTTTATGATTTTTCAAAATTTTTTCATGACATTTTACAATTTTTTGGATTTTTTTAAAGGATTTTTATGATTTTTTGGAATTTCTTCAGGGGTTTTTGTGATTTTTTGGATTTTTTCAGGGCTTTTAAAGAATTTTTGGAATTTTTTCAGGGCTTTTTGTGATTTTTTTGGAATTTTTTAGGGTTTTTTTATGATTTTTTAGTATTTCTTTAGGGCTTTTTGTGATTTTTTAAACGTCAATAGATTTACAACTTTGGTAACCTTTTGTGCTAGATACCAGTAACGAGGGAGAAAACCAAGTCTAGGTGCAAGAAAGGATATAGGATGGATTAGGATGAATTGATAAAAAGATGGGCGGTAAGGGATGGAAAGGAAGACTCATAAACAATGATTGGATAAGAGGATAAGTGACATTGGATGTATGCATAAGAGAGCTAGGATGTGATCTCAAAGACTATGTTGCATATGAAATAACATGCCCCATTCTAGATAGTATGCTTGGGATTTTTCATGACAAGGCTCAGGATGATAGGATAGTGATAGGATTAGGCTTATGACAATGGGATGATGATAGGATAGATTGGAAGGGATGAGGTATACCTAGAGTTTTTCCAAGGCATGTTTCAACATTTTGCCCCCAATCTTCATCAAGATCAAATGAGGAAGGGAGGAATGAATGGACTCGATAGGATAGGTATATAAATGTGGATGGATAAGGACATGGTAAGACAGGGTACGATAGGTTGGATAGATGAGACAAAGGTGCCCCCAAGTGTAGGTGACATAGAAGATCAACTTACACATGATGCCTGTTTTCTAGGTTTTCATCATGGTACTTATCCCGGGTGCCTGTTTGCCAGGTTTTCACCATTGGACGCTAACCCAAAGCACCACCAAAGTGGTTTTCACTATTGGATTGATTTTTTTTTCTTTTTTTTTTTATTTTTTATTTTTTGACTTTTTGGATGGGAGAAGGTGGATATGGATGGGAGGGGCTCAAGTGCCTAGTTCCATGAAAGTGATAGTCCTGCTAGATATGGATGTCATCGCATGGACCATGTCAAGTGAACTCATAGACGTTGGTAGGGGATCACATGAAAGCGAGATCGATGAAATAGGTAGGTAGTGGATTATGCAAGGTGCAATATAGTGGATTATGATATGGATTATGTAGGTGCGATAGTGGATTATGATGGTGGTTATGAATGACTTATGGATGGATGGCTTATGCAAAAGCATGGACCATAGGGAAGTCATGGGTAAGATATGTAGAATAATAGTTGAAGGATTGGGAGATGGAGGTCGATGGAAATGTTGTGGAATGGAAGGGAATCATGACCAATGACTGAACACACCGTGATAAATGTTGAAACTTTTGATGGGATGGTGGGGTAGGAAGCAATGGTGTTGTTTGCTTAGAAGATGGTCGATTTAGGCATTTAGGGACCCACATGGACTTATTATTTTTCTAATTTTTTCTTTTCATGTGGGATAGAGGAATTTGTTACTTTTGGATGGAATGGACGGAAGGAGATGGTTGGGATTTGCGAGAGGTGGATGCCTCATTTGACTTGATTGGTTCTTTTTGATTAGGGACCCATAACATTTTAGTTTTTGACTTTGCTTGTGAAGGTACGGGTTGGGATATATGCAGCTTTTGTGCGGCTTTTGAGGTAATTGCTTGTTGCTTGGGGACCCACACCTTTTTCATTTTTGCTTTGAGGTGTGTGGGTGTATGCAGCTTTTGAGATGGATTTTTCTTTGATTCTTTGGTAGAGGCATCCAAATTTTTGCTTTGGAATCCCATGGGGTGAGTGGAAAGAAAGGGATAGGTGGAAGCTCCTTGTTTAGACAATGTGTGCATTTGTTGGCCATGATTGGGATTTTTAGAGGATTTATGGATGGATGGATGGATAAAGTGTTGGAAGTAGTGAAGGTAAAGTAGATGGTGGGATATTAGGCATTGGAAGAAGCAGAGGCAAATTGGATGGTGGAAGGTGTATGGTCACATGCTTTTGTGATTTGTAGGATGATGGAGGCAAAATGATGACATATGTTTTGGGAGTATGATGGGATTTGTGATAGGAAGTGGTGGACTTAGGAAGGATGGAGGGATTACCAACATCATTAGATTGTTGTCCTTGGGGTGTGTATCCAAGGCCAAATGAGTGCGGAGGAGGGACTTTAACATGGATCGGCTCCAAAATTCCTTGTTCAAGAAGGCCTAGGCCTTTACCTTGATAGTTCATGTTTTGGAGGATGCGATCGACAATGGGACTAGCTGTAGGTGGAACATTAGACATGAGTCCTTTATTGGATGGAGAAGGCAAAATAGAGGATAATGGTTTGTAGTGTTCTAAGGAGGAACACTCATGGATAAAGGTGGATAGACTAATGGGACATGATGGTGGAGTTGCGATAGGGTCGATGGTAGGTGATGGAGGATCATTAGGATCTTGCTTTTGCTCATTATGATCCAAGGTATTTGTTTGATCTTCTATGCCTATGTGTTCTTGGGAGGCACATGTCTCATCATGACAAGTGGATGTTCGCAGGAAGGCCATGAAATGAGGTGAACACTCAAGGAGGTCAATGACACTTTCATTAGATGGAGCATGTAGGTCTGGGGTGTCTTGCTCATGGATGGGTAGGGGATCATGGATAAGATCAAGGTGCTCATGGATAGATTCTTCATAGATAATATCATCTTGATCATGGAAAAGGTAAATGTTATGGATGGGTGAATGGGAAGGATTTGATCTTGACTTAGACAAGAGGTTGATGTTTCCACATGCTTAAGATTATGCTCTTGATATAGCTCTTGGATTACTGGGATGGAAGGGGATGACTCTTGGATAGGCTTTTGCTCAATAACATGAGGGTATGATAGGTCTTGATGTGGACTCATGGGAGAAGTCTTTTCAATAAGCTCAATGGTTTTTGGGCCACATGGTGGAGTTGGAGGAATAAGCAAGGCATTGGGAGATTCTTTGATAAGCTCATGAATGGGACTTTGATGACATGGCAATGATTTATTCCTTGCTAATAGCCAATGGATCACATCCTTTGCAAGGGTATGGGTAAATGGAAAATATAATGGATGAATGACAAAGGTAGATGGTGTGGTAGGCTTAGAATTAGGGCTTTGATTGGATGGAGGAAAAATGGGATTTGGCATATTAAGATTTGGATTGGATGGAGGAATAATGGGATAGGATAGATTAGGACTTGAACTAGATTGGGATGATTTAGCATGCTTATAAACGCTTTGTATGTACATCTTGTAGAGGAGTGGCATAAATATGGGGCATACATTTGTATTATGACCTTTGATCCTATGGTATGCACAATAGTCATTTTCATTGTAGGTACTTTCCTCACATGGTTTGACTTCAAGAAGTTCAATGAGTTTTGCTTCAAGCATCCCTTGTAAAATCCACTCAACATTTTCATTTGGTGGAGGGTCGGAGTAACATGGTGATCAAGGTAATGAAGTGCTTGACGGATTAGAAGGTGGAGGGATCAATGGAGTAGGAATGGGATCACATGGAGGTGTGGGGATAGGACTAGTAGGCTCATATGTTGGCATGTGATCAGATGGTGATGGAGGATGTTCATAGGATGCTTGCTCTAGGTTGGTATCTCCCTCGTCAAAGGCTATTATATTTTACTCCAAAGATTGACTTAAGGACATGTGATTTATGTACAAGGGTCCACTTGGAGTAGAAGCAGGTGACACATAAGTGTCTCCTTCATCAAATGATATTAATTCTTGTTCCAAGAGTGGACTTGAGGGTGTTTGACTTATATACAAAGGGTCGCTTAGACTTGAGTCAAAAGTTATTATGTCTTGTTGCATAGGTGGACTTAAGTCTACTAGGTCATGTTGCAAAAGTGGACTTGGGTTGACTTGGCTTATATACAAAGGGATATTTGAATTTGCATGTTCTTGTTGTGGGGGCCATTGATAGTCTTGTGAATGGGTTTGATGATGAGGTGCACATAGGATTGTGGTTGAATGTGTTGGAAGTTGTGATGGTGTTGTGGTGGAGGGATCACATAGGATAATGGTTGTTGAGGGGTGGAGTGATGTGGATAAGGGTTGATATTAGAAGAAATGAGATAGGTTGGTGTGGGGGTAACATGATAGGTGGATGGATAGGGTTGATGTGATGATTGGATTTGGGATTGTTGGTATTGGCTTATGGCTTGATGTTGTGGGAATTGTTGGTGTTGTGGTGGCATAGGGACTGGTTCCTTTCTATATAGCCACTTAAGGGTATCAAGCATTCTTAGGGTACCATAAGGATCATTCTCATAGGTCTTGCTTGGGAATGTCGTGTCCATGTTTAGAAGTGGTAGATTAGGATATGAGGATGGATTTGATCGCATAAGGTGGATCGATCATGTTGATAGGATGATAGGGTGATTTGATTGGTGGCTGATTTTGACTTGGCCTGATTGGTTGATTTGACTTTTGATATGAAAGTTTGACTAATTGGAACTTTGACTAGGAGGATAAACTGCAATTCATGGAAAACCAAAGGCAACGCTCTATGCTACAAAGGCAACATGGAGTAATACAAAGGCGACAGGGGATGTTATAAAGGTGATTGACTGCATTGTAAAGGTGATGGAATGATAACCACAGGTGACTAGGATTACTACATATGCGACTAGGAATAGTGCAAAGGCAAACTGCTGAGGCTCAAAGGCAATTTTACAGGGACCAAAGGCACATTTGTAGAAAAAGAAATAGGCTAACCAGAGGCAACTTATTAGGAACCAAAGGCGATTTGCAGAAGTTCATAAGCGACTGGGTTTTGACCAAAGGTAGTTGTATGAAGACTAGAGGCGATTCCAAAGACTACAACTATGGTTTGTTGTTTACCAAAGGTGGTTTTACATTGTCCAGAAGCAGTTTCACATGGTTATAAGGCATATTTTGTTGGAGATTTTGGTTTTGGACATGGTTTTTTGGTGAATTTGGTAGAGAAGAACACAATGGCAGACAATCATACACAATCCATGCTTAATCATTACATCCTAAGGCTAGACAAAGGCCATATTTGGTGGATCCCCTAGCTGTGCTTATTCAAAGCAGGTAGCTCAAGGATCTTGGTAGCACCGGCTCCCCTCCATGGCACTCACTTCTCACGCATACCAAGATCTAGGTTTCCCAAGGATCATTCCCCCCACTGAACCTTAGGATTGTCCCTGCTACCTCGGTTAAGAACCACATGAATCGGGGTGGCTTCGAAGGTCCCACTTTCTGCGCCAACAAATATGGGTTTTTTGGCCACCAGAACATGGTTTTTAGTTTGGATTTCTGTTTGGGTGGCTATACGTGCGGCAGCGTTACTCTCCATTATGGAGTCTCCCAACCCAAAAGAGGTTACACTCTATGGGGTTTTGGGGGAGGTTGGCTGTCAGTATAGCTTACCAGCACCCGTTGCTTGTAACTTTTAGTGCAAACACATTTTTTATCAAGTAGATTGGAATGGTCTGGCTTTGACCTATTTCTGCTTGGGTTGTCCCCTTCTCACAATGGGAAGGTAGGCTCACCTAGAGTTAGCAACACGTACTCTTACACCCCAGATCCATTGGTTAGGCAGGGGGAGAGGATACTTGTGTTGCTAAATCAGGTAACAAACATACTAGACAAGCAAACTAAGAAAGATGAAAATAGACACAATGAAGACAATGTTCATTTTAAAGCCCAAAACCAAATGTACCTATTTCTAGTATGAAAATTTATTTATTTCTTGGATTGATCAAGCTAATATGTTTTCAACCACCAGTCTTTGACAAGCGAACACAACAAGTTGGACAAAGAAGCCATTAGATCTCTGAAAAACCCTTATTCTATGCAGCAAAAACTAGAAGCGTATATGAAAACCAAAGGTGATTCAAAAACAACCAGATGCAACTTAGAAACAACTAGATGTGACTCAAATCTTACCACAGGTGATTACCTTCTGTGCATATGCGACCCCCTGTTGACCAGAGGCAACCTTCTGTTGTTCAAAGGCGTTCAAACCCTAACCTTATGCGCTTGGATGCCTGAAAACCAAAGGCAACTGGCTGCTAACCAAAGGCAACTGGCTACTTACCAATGCGACTAGATGCTTACCAAATGTGATTGGCTACTTACCAAATGCGACTGGCTACTGTGCAAAAGCAGTTTTCTACAGTTCAAATGCTATTTTCTTCACCAAATGCATGTTTTTTCATGAAAAATAGGCAAATTTATACTAGTTTTTCATGGAAATGGCCCCCTAGATGCAATGGTGAGGTTGGTTTGAGCCTAGGAGGTTATCTTTTATATAAAATGCAAAACTTGCAATATGAGGGTTAGAAAACATGCAAATTTTTATACACATCTGCAAAAAAGATTAGACAAAATAGGTCCCAGCGGGCGTGCTAGAATGTATACCAGGAAAAAATCTATTGTTAGATCACACCATGTAAATCAAGATTAAAAACCCAGATACCTTCAAGAAATCCAACCTAAGTGATTAAAACCACATGCAACATAAAAGAGATCACCTAGATGCTTTGATTCCTTGGTTCAATTATAATTTGTTGATTGCTCGTGTCTTGCAGCACAATGACGAAGATGAAGATTGATAGATGAGAGAAAGATAGGTAGAGGTGATGGATGAGGGAACAATTCGGCAGAGTAACATTACTTAGAAGATTCATCCATAACAATGGTTTGAAAATGGGCTTATTTATAGACAAATGAGAGAAAATGGAAAGATAAAGTTTCTATTTTGTGAGTGATAATTGAATTAGAAAGTTGCTTGTGCAACTTGGGAGAGAAAAATAGAAGGTGGATGAGTGATTTGAGAGATGGAATTGGTAAGTGGTTGAGTCATCTCAAGAGATAGATATGGAAGGTGGAAGAGTGATTAGAGAGATTAGTTAAGATAGAAATGGAAGGTGGGCAAAATCATAATTGAATAATTAAATTATTTAATTTATGATGCATGCGAGGATAAATATGATAAATTAAAATAAAATAAAAAGATTTATTTTATTTAATTTAAGAGGAAAGTGGAAATTAAATAAATAAATAAAAAATATTTATTTAATAATGCTAGGGGATGGGATAAATTAAATAAATGTTGAGTTTATTTAATTTATTAGATGAAAATGCTAGATTAGGCGATGACATGGGGAATCTAGGGTAAAACATGATACAAGATGCCTAAATGATGTGACGCTATGACAAGTGGACATTTTTGGGTGTCTACAATACTTACAGGAGAAGATTTACTTATTTTAAATAATTAACATCAAAAATTAATTGTAAATAATTTACAAGATACAAATACTTCATATACAAATATACACAATTACAATAAATGTCTTGAGATCATCCTTTCGCAAGGTGGTGAATACTTTCTCAGCTCTGGTATCTTGCATAGTTATCAGATCTAAAACTGCATCCTAAATGTTAACATTAGTTCTGCATGGTCTCTAAATACACAAAACAAATAGCATATAATGACAAGACTAAGTCCCTGAGGGGCCGACCTAATGTCTTGGGGGCTTATGATGGCCTTGTGTACGTACACGTAGCGCAGAGACTTCGTAGTTCGGGCTAGGACTTGCAAACCCAAAATGGTTTCATATAATTTTTCAAAAAGCTTCTAAAATGTAACTCATATGATATTGACCTCTTCTCAATATTATTATGCAAAATCATATCAACATCTTAAAGATTAACAATTAAACAATATCATGCATTCATTTCTATTAAAACTTGTCTTTAAACAATGCTACTATCATACTTTAAAATTCACAATACATCATTTATATCACTTATATAATTTCCAACTGTCTATCCAAAATGAGGCACAACTTAAAATCCATTATTCAATCATCTAATTCTAAGTTTGACTATTACTCACTAGATTAAAGGCATAATGATACTTAACTATAAAATTTGATCAGTTTTATACAAACCTTAATAAAAAGATATTCGTACTTATTATTTCTCTATTCCACATGAAGCCAACTAACTTAACTAAGCCTTGGCTAAGGATACATTCCAAATATCTAGATACATATAATTAAATAATGGATAAAACCTTGTCAGAGAATAAAATACCTTAAACTAAAGTATAAAGGCTAGATCTTCCTAGAATAATACTTAAACTAGTGGTAAGTATAGCCAAGCTACAAATATGGGTTAATATAAGCTTTATGAAGATCGCATCAACTTAAGGAAGAAAGAAACAGAGTTTAATAATCATACACATAATTATAATCTAAGTATGGTCTTTTTCCTCTTTACTATAGAATCATTAGCTCAGATTATTCTTATAGGCTAAAAGTTATGAATTCGATAGTGAAAATATAAGAGTATAGTTATTTTCATAAAAGAAACCGTAACATAGTTACATTATAAGGTAGAAACAACTCATAACAGTGAACCCCATACTATCGTTATTTGATAATAATCTATCATTGATCAATCACTGTCAATCCATTTTCTTATCAATAATAAGCGCTGTCTGCAACAACGACCATCGCTATCATAATAAAAAAACATTACTAACCCTAAATTTCCTTCTCATTAAAAAAATAATAAAAGAAATTAATAGAATTAAATTTATGATTATAATTAAACAAAAGAAGATGATAAATATATCTACATGATTATATATAACAGAATCTACTAACAATAACTTATTTATCAACAACAATTTCTTTTCTGCATATATGCATTTTAGTGAGAAATTTTAATGGATATAATCTTGCTAATAATGCCCTTGGTATCCGTTACCTCAAACACGTTTTAGAAATAAACTTCCTACTGCCATTTCTGAGGAGTTATGTTATGGTAAGAGGAATCTGTCAGCACCATTTAAAGAATGATATGTTGCCATAAGACAACGAGGCGGAACCAAGAAACATAACATGACCTCTCCAAGAACCTCAACACATCTAAAACCTTGGCACAATCACAAATTTTCAATGCCAGTCTTTCATATTGCAAAACCTCCATAGTAATGAGAGGGCGTGGATTCTAAAAATAACAAATACAAAACGACAGAGGTAACCACAAGTTTTCAAGATAATGTGTAGGTCACTAGTACATAGTGGGACCATAACAAAGGCGCCAACATCTTGTTCTACTCTCAACGTTATACAAGACACAACTCTGACCACATCCAAATTATGATACAATGCTAACAGAGAATAACATGAAATCATTCAATTGGTAATACACATCCACAATCTTCAATATAGGGTAGTATTAATGAATATATGCATTCAAAGCATAAGGTTGAAGGGTATTGCTAATGCATGAGCTTCTATAGAAAATCTGATCCAAATTTAACTCTGAACTCGATCTTGACAATCTTAAATTCCTTAAGAAAATCCAGTGATAAAAGTAGACTGTTGCATGGATTAAAAGATGCTCATGTGATACATAGCAACTTAGAATCAAGTGGATAACAAAAGACTTCAAACCAACAGAATGTTTGTAGATAATAACAGTGTTGCTTTGTGATAATCACTCTTTCTAAAAGCATCTAATATGTTTTAGAATGTTTAATCGAATTGGATTCATAGGAGATGAGGTAATACGAAAAGAAAGTTGTTTCAATAACTCACAGATGAATATAAAACTATAATGAAAAAGAGAGCATCAAAATGGCAATAAAGACTGAGAGAAAGAGAAATGATCGGATTTCCATCCCAAAACCACTCCCTCTGTGCACCAACATGACGATATGAATAAAGGTAGGGAATTTGGACTCTTACTCTTAAGAGTGATAAACTAAAGTTTCTACAAGGCTCACAATTCTCAGTACTATTGTAGAGATCTACTATCGATCATCACCTAATATATGCACAGGAGATAGATTTGTCTAGAAGGATTCACAAAGTCGAAATGAAAATAGAGACAAGTAATGAATACGTTTAAACAAGCATAGAAAGGATCCCTATTCTACTACGCTCTCATATCTTAATGCATATATGGAGTAGAACACATACCCAATGATTTCAAAGGAAAATGATTATTGGAGCACATGAAGGTTAATTGAATCAGACTATAAACAATTACAAAAACATAAAAATCCACGATTGTAAAATAATTATCCAAACTTACTGATTATTATGATCACATGAGAGAATTGAACCCCAGTTTGATCAGTGCCTTCCTCCAATCATTTTCTTCAAGTTGCTTGTCAATTACTAATCTAAATTCACAACAAAATATTTCTGTATTTCCAGAGCAAGAAGAACCATCCCCCATAACTCCTTCCATGGATTTTAAATAGCCTCCTTCTCCCTTTTCTTCCTATTCTGGAGAATCAAGAAATAATAATATTTTCATTAATTTTCCACTTCCCCACTCCCCTCTTTTAAAAAAATAACCTTTCTTGTTTTGAAACTGAAAAGAAATAATAATTCAAGATTCCCACTTTGCAGAATATCTCCCACCAAAATATAATAATGAAATAAAAAAAGGACAACACATAATGGCAAATGCATGATTTCCTTTCCTACACATTATTAAATCATCTAGATAATTATTTCAAAACAATATAACTAATTAATTATTTTTCAATAAAATACCATAATTAGTAAATAGATGTCAGATATACCTTACATGGGAACATCTAAAGGAAATTATGACGTCATTGGATTTAATTATCAAAATCCTGTGCCTCATGTATCCATACCAATGCAAACCTATTCTCAACCGCCTATCACCTCTAACTATTCTCAACCACCTATCACCTCCACTCATTATCAACCACCCTATAATTTCACAACCACAACATCCAATATATATTTTTCAAATCCACAAGCCAATTCTTCATCCAAAGATACTCTCCTAAATCAATTTTTGCAGAGTATGTCTTCTTTACAACAGAAAGTGACAAACTTGACTAATTCTTCTTCTCAACCTACTTTACCAACATATCATGCTCATAGCCCTTTATCTTATGCAATTCTAAGGACTCTAATGCCTGACAAGTTTGAGACCCCCCGTGCTTTGAAAAATATGGTGGTAAAAGTGATTCTAATACTCATGTAGTAGCATTCATAGTGATGTGTAGTGATTACTCATTTAATGAGGAATTGCTAGCAAAACTCTTTCCTCGGTCTCTCAAAGATACCGCTTTGGAATGGTTTTTCTCTCTACCTCCTAATTCAATCAATTCTTTCTCATAGCTAGTTGATCAATTCTTGAAACATTTCCAAGCAAACATTGGACCCACTATTTCCTTGATTGATTTGGTTCATTGTAAACAAGGCTCGAAAGAGAAATTGAAAGAATTCATTAGTTGATATCAAGGTCTCATCTCGCAAATACAACATCTAATTAAATATGAGGTTCTTTAGAAGGTATTCATTATGAATCTACAACCAACAATACGTGATAAGATATTGTTGATGAAGTATTCAACATTTATGCACAACTCTCCGGGATTACCTCATTTTGTCTAGTCAGTTTAAGAATCACACCTCATCAACTCCTGTTGGTCAATCCGTAGCTGGACATATCAAAATTTATTTAAGAACTACAAGAATTTCATCAAGATCAATGGGCAAAATTTGAATAACTTTCACTCATAAGTATCTGCTATTTCAAAGCCTCCTCGAGCACCATTTCAATTCAAATAGGAACAATGACAATTTACTCCATTATCAGATTCTCTCCATTCGGTAATGACTCAAGTAGTGAATAACAATCTTTTGAAGCTTCCTCCTACTCATCCTTTCGATAGTTCAAGGCCACAAGGTCCTTCATTCAATGCTAATGCTTATTGTCACTATCACCACTCTTCGGGACATGATACCAAAAGATGTATTCATCTTAAACATGAAATTCAAGACCTCATTGATTCTAATATGATAAAAGTTACTGGTGTGAATGACAATGGAAATAAGTCGGTAGTGCCTCTGATCAAAATCTACAAATCTTCATTGATCCTTTTCCTGAGCATAGCGACAATAATATGGTGGAACAAAATACAATAGAGCTTGAAGATGATTATCTTGACTATGATGGCATAGTGGGTATGTTAGAAGTGGATAAGAGGACATTCAAAGATTTACCTCTCCCAAGCAAAAAATGTATCCGTGCTAAGGTTCCTCCTTGGTTATCCCTTTATAGATCAAGAGATAACCAACATGTTAGGGTTAGCCAACAGATGATATCAATTAAATGCAAATAAAGATTAAATAGAGGAATGAAAATACACAAAAATAATAACAGTGATAGACAATTTTTAACGTGATTCACCCAAACTCGGGCTACATCCACCAACAGAGAGTCCATTATTATTATCTAGAAATCGAACCGATTACAACTAGTAATCCTTACAACTCAATACCATTGCAAATGTTACAATACTATATTAATGAAAACCCTAACCCTTAGCCATTTTTATCAAGACTTATGTTAGTTACAAAATAGGGTTTTTTTATGTTGTCTAATAGAAAAAATAACTCTCGATGCCTTTATAAAATAATACACAACTTTTTCTTTGGGGGCGCAACCCCAAGCAGCCCCCGCCGGGGGTGTTGCCCCCAGACCCCCACTATGGGCTCCGCCCCTAGGCCCCCACCAAGGGGGTCATCCCTTGGGCCCCGCAAGAGGGGCTATGCCCCCCTTCTAATTCCCCTGTTAAATGATTTGGGGGGAAACCACACTGATAAAAGTGGGGAAAATTTAACCTCTGAGTCTGATTAGGCTCCATATAACAACACAACATGCACAAGATATGCAATTGGAACAACCTATATGTCATCACTTGAAGCTAGAGAAAGTGCTGTTGATGAGAAGCATTCCATTTCACCGTGAAAGGCTCATTAATCAAAGTAAAAAGGAAAAAGGAAGGAAAAGAGAAAGATAATTGTCATCAGTGGGAAACAACAATGATTCCCCTCCTCGTCATCAACAAAAGATTTCAAACATACAGGTTATTGAGAAGCAAGCACCATATGTCTATTCCAAAAACAAGCATCAATCAGGTATGATTTCTTCACACAATCTGTCACACTTGATAGAGCACCTCTCTAAGATGCTCACAAGTTTGGCCTCTTCTTAGATACATATATTTACATATGTCATGTTGTGTTCCCCTATGTTGTAAACCCAAGTCACTTTTGTCTCCTCTCTCATTTTTAATGTTTACATTCTTCAATGGCTAAATACTAGCCAACAGATGACCAAAACAAACAAATACTGATACGGACCATGTGTCCCTTCAGCAAGAAAGAAAAAATGGACCTAGTCCATATATGAAGATGGGGTTGATATATATATCTAACGCTTGACTAGTAGAGTCACTTCGTGTTGTGATTCGTGTTGTGAAATCTATTGTAATAAACATTTTACAATATTTTCAATCTACTTCAATGCACTTTGGATGGTTTTATATCTCACCTTGTCACTACACTCGGTTTTGAGATATCTAAAATATATCCCAATGACTATACTTGGTTCTGAACCTGTGAGTGTAGCCTTGGACTTTGATAAATGATTTCATGCATAGCTTCTACAAATTGATTTGGTTGTTATCTTAGAGAAAAATTTTCTAACCAAATATTATCTATTGCAAATCATATCAATGTGTTTGTGAGAACATTCCACAATTGTGGCACATGTCACCTTTGGGGGCATGGGATTTGTGAAAGCTCTTGTTCCCTTGTGTGTTTTCACTCTACCTTAATGTATGTGATATCAGAAAGTGAGATCAACCACCTTAAGATGGTGGCATATATAATGCTATCTATCAGATTATCTTTTGACACTGACAAAGCGTGTTTGAAAGCCCTCACCATGAGGTGGGATGGTGTATCTCTTGAGCTAGTTCACATCCTTTTAAAAATCAAGCAAAAATCCTTCAGCATGAGGTGAGATGACGTATCTCTTGAGCTAGTGCATATCCTTTTATATGCAAATCCCTCATCACAAGGCGAGATGGTGTATCCCTTGAGCTAGTGTACATCCTTTTATACAAAGTCCTCATTACAAGGTGGGGTTGGATCTTGAGTCATTCACCCTTAAGCATGTCTTTGGTGGTTGTGGTAGTGTAACTTAATTGTCAGGTGTGTTTGGCATGTTTTAGATAGTGGAGTAGTGATGAGCTCCTCCCTATCACTCATGTTTGTCCTGTATAAGACGTATAGTGTGTCTATGGCATACTATGCGGTGCTGATGTATTCCATATGTCTTCCACGTGTTTTATGTGTCTTATCTATATGTATTGCATGCTTTTTTGCATAGTCTAAAGTTTTGTGGTAATGAGTTCCTCCCTACGCTATATGTGTTTTGCATGTCTTCACATGTGTGTTTTGTTTAGTTAGCATTTTATATATATAGATATGTAATTTCTTAATCATGTCTTCTCTTCATGTCTTCTTTGTGTATTGTCTGACTATATTCATGTCTTCTATGTGTATTGCATGCTTCACTGTCTTCTCTGTGTATTGCATGCTACCTTACTATATTCATTGTGTCTTATGTGATTTTAAAGTAAATACTATTTCTACCGTATTGTGCACTGAGGGGCTCTTGCATTTAGTCATCCTTCTTTCTTCATGTCATGGATTTATGATCATATACAACCATTTCAGAGGGAGATTTTGCTTCCTAACCCTAGACTTCTGAGATCTACACGATGGGGTTGACTTGGTCACTTTTACACTAGCTTGCTTGTAGTGGCTACTTTGACTGATGTTGACATGATTCTCAATCCCTATATTGATATGGAGGGTGTTTGGCCTGGTGACACATAGATCGAAGCATTTTGTAGGGGTGTGGCTTAGCTTTTAGATCAAAATGGTTTTGTGGATCTTAACCACATCGAGCGAGTCTTACAATAGTTAGGCAATGATTTTCAAGAGGACTTGCCCCCAATATCAACTTGTTACATGACCATCAGGAGATGGGAGACTCTAAGTAGAGGATGACCATATGGATTCCTTTGACCCCTGGAGTCCCAATTACTAGGCTAATTTGTATGCCTCACAGCTTCGATTTCAGCCATAGGGAGAGGAGAGGGTCTAATCCTCATGGTTTGATTGCTCTTGATGATTCTGATTCTACTGATGAGGATTATGATCCAGAGGGAGAGGATCATGATGAGGTCAATGAGGGAGAGGATCCTCCTGATAAGGAAGCTACTATACCTCTTATTCATGATCATGCACTAGATGGCCCCTCTTAGGAAGAGGGTGATCCTCATAAGTACCCTTTTCTTTACTCTTTGTTTTTGTCATTTTTACGTACTTGGATCGTTTGATTAACTCTCTTCTCTTCTTTCTTCTCTTTAGGCACTACTACGGGATGGAGGGAACTAGTTCATGATTCAAGCTTAGATATTTTGGTTCTATTCATGGGTTATTCTTGTAAATCTCTACTTGTTGATGCTCGTCTTCCTTCTCGAGCCAACCGTCACATAGACATTCTTGTGCCTACATATTATGCTATCCAAGTGATTACTTCTTTGCCTAGTGAGGTCAGGGAGCTTAGGGTTGAGAATGTTGTCCTTTGGGAGATGGAAAGTCTTGGAATTCATAGATAGGCTTCTCAAATTGACATGATGGGTCCTTCACATGTTCCTAGCAGAGTTCCTTCTCTTTCTCATAGGACCCATGTAGGTTCTAATGCCACTAGTCATAGGAAAGTTAGGAATCAGAGACTTGGTGGCTCTATTGGTCAAAATCATCCCTGAGGTTTATCTATGTTTTTCTTATTCCCATTTTTCCCCCTTGCATGGGGAGAATTAGAGCATTTTGTCCTTGGATCTACTCTTTTCTTTGTATTGGCTTTACAGTAGCACTCTTGGGACTTTCCTTATGATCATGATTATCTTTATCTTTTGTGCTCACTAATGATTCAGAACCTTTGTGATTATGATCTTTAAGACTTTACATGAATGAAAAATGATTATGATATATTTTTGGTCTTTTTAGAATATATATGAATGCAATGCAATGTATCAAATACAGGGACACAAGAATGAATGCAGCACATTTTAAACCTATGGAATGTCATGAGTTATGACATAGACTTATTACTTTTCATTTGTTTGATTTTTGGTATGATCAATGCATGATGGAACAAACAATGTGATTTCTTTTTAGTGAGATTTTTGCTTCAGTGGATTGCAAATTATCTTGGTATAAGAGACTTATTTAACTTTATGAGGTAGGATTTAGGAATCAAGTGGCCCAAACAAGATGGGAGATGGAATGCTTCTGAATTTTAGGCTTTGTTAAAGGCTAAACAATGATCCTTATTTAGACAAAACATGTTAGGAATTAAGGTGTCTCAACCTTGGTAACTCCTTGTATTATTTTCATTGTATTTATTTATTTATTGCCTATGTTGTAAATTAAATTGTAAATTCATATTGTCATCTTGTGGGATGTGGCATGGTGATGTGTCATCCTACATGGAAGATGACAACTTGTAATTTTGTCCTCACATGAGGAGATAGGTGTCCCACTTAGTGGTAGGAATATTTTTCCATGTGTCGGCATCTTAGATGTTATGTAAGGGAATTTTGACTGTAATGGTCATAACAGATCCCTATGATGAAGTTATATCATGTAAGAGTCAGAAATAGGAGATTCTATGACAGGTGAAGACATGTGTCGAAGAGCATCTTTGAAAAAGGCATCTTTGGGTGCCCCAAGGTGGACTATGACAAGTTGTAAGAGAATATTCTATTTATAGCCTATGTATGACAGATTCTCTTATAGCTGTAAGTTGTAACTACTATGACAGATTCTATGATGATTGTAAGAGTCGTAAGAGCATCTATCATAGCCCATTTTGGAAATAGGTGACCTCTTTGCGATGAGGTGAGTGGACAAGTGTCAGAAGCATCTTACAATGTTGACCAAGTGTCCATAGGAGTGGGTTTTGGGCCATGAGGCCAAGTTGGACACCCATTCCAAGATAGAGGCAATTTTGCCTTGTATATTCTATATAAATAGGTGTTTGGAAGAGGAGATGAAGTACAGGTTTGACAGGTACTGTTATGTTGCCAGTTTGTCTCCATATACGAGTGTCAAAGACTCCTAAGAGATTGCACTACAAGTGTATTGTAAACCATTCTAGTTTCGATAATACATTGTGCAAGTTTTGGAGTGTGGGGTTTTTCACCTGATAAAGGTTTTCCCCACGTATATCTTGTGTCTCTCTTCTTCTATCTCACTTTCTTGTTTATGTGTTTGCTGCAATGTCTTTGTTAGTTGTTTAATATTTCTATAATAGTAAGGATAAAATTGAATTCACACTCTCCTCCCCTCATTAGATTAGTGTAGGAAGCGATTTCCGTACACCTAGCTTCCTTTCAGGTGGTATCAAAGCTTGGCCAGTTTTGGTTCTAGTAGTTGGGTAGGGGTTTTTTGAGCTAATCTTAGGTTGAGTGGGAGTGTTGTGTAGAGTATTCTGTATCTTGTTGTAGCAAGGAGATGGCAACCACATCTGGAAGGTTAGAGGTTGATAAATTCAATGGCACTAATTTTGAGTTGTGGAAACTCAAGATAGAGGACCTACTTGTTGATCGTGACCTATGGGAAGCGATATCTGATGTAAAACCTGCAGCAATGCAACAAGATGATTGGGACCTCAAAGATCAGAAGGCTAAGGGTCTCATAAGACTCTATTTAGCTAACTCTATCTTGTTGAATGTCCATGAGGAGAAGACAATGAAAGATCTTTGGAAGAAGTTGGGTGATGTTTATCAGGCCAAGTCCTTGGTAAACAAACTTTTTTCTAAAAAAGAAGTTATTTTCTTTGAAGATGGAAGACAGAGGATCTGTTTTGGACCATATGAATGCTTTCAACATGATCGTTGCATAGTTGACATCTATGGGTGTGAAAATGGAGGAGGAGGATCGATGTATGACCCTGCTTTGTTCTTTGCCAGATTTGTGGGATCATCTTGTCATGGCTATCGAAAGCACCACTACCACCTTCAAGATGGAAGATGTGGTATCTTCGCTATTATCTAAAGAGATGCAGATAAAGTCGTTTGAGGTAGCCAAAGAGGCTCTTGTGGTTCGTGGAAGACCCAAAGAGAAAGGGAAGAAGAAGGACAAGAAAGGTAAAAATGGTAGATCTAAATCCATGGGAGATCCAAATCTCCTGGAAAGTCCAAGGCTCTTTGTTGGAACTGTGGAAAAACTAGACATTTTTGAAAGGAATGCAAAGAGGAGAAGAAAAAGAAGAAGAAAGCTCCTGATTCAGATTTTGACAAGTCACAAGATGATGGTGATGCCTTCATCGCAGCCCTGGCCACCCATGCATCTGATGATGTGTGGTTAATTGATTCTAGTGCATCATTCCACATGACCTCACATCAAGATTGGTTCATGAAGTATGAAGAGTTCGATGGTGGAAGAGTGTACCTGGGTGACGACTCTCATTTGAAGATTGTTGGTCATGGAAGAGTCTCAATCTGATTCCCTGATGGATGAGTGAAGGGGATCACTAGAGTTATGCACATTCTAGGCCTTGCATGGAACCTATTTTCTATAAGTATGTTGAATGATGCAGGTGTGTAGGTTGTCTTTTCGAAGGATGGATGCAAGATGACTAGAGGATCTATGGTTCTTGCAAAGGGTACTCGGAGGGGTACTCTATTTCAGTTGGAGGCATGCACTTCACAATACAATAGTTCTTTTGACTCGAAGAAATGAGTTGCAGTCACTTCATCCCCACCATCTGAATGAGCAGTGAAAAAAATTGGTGTAACTAGTTCTGATGGTAGTGCACATGCTTTGGAAGCCAAGCTTCCTGCTGAAAAGACTATGTTATGGCATTTGAGATATGGCCACATTGGTGAGAAGGGTCTGCGTACCCTAAAAAATAAAAACCTCATTGAGGGGTTAAATGATTGTAATCTCGAGTTTGACTTTTGCAAACATTGCATTTATGGAAAGAAAAACCGTGTTCAGTTTTACTCTAGTTCTCACAAGTCTTCTGGTGTATTGGATCTTATTCATTCTGATGTGTTTGGTCCTGTTAAGGTTCCTTCGATTTCAAAATCTATATATTTTGTATCTTTCATAGATGATTATAGTAGAAGGACATGGGTTTATTTTATTAGAAGCAAGACTGAAGTCTTTATTCAGTTTAAGGAGTTTAAAGCCTTTGTTGAAAATCAGACTAGTAAAAAGATTGTGTTTGAGAACTGACAACGGTGGTGAGTTTTGTTTGGCAGAGTTCGATAAGTTCTATAAAGAGTAAGGGATTGAAAGGCATAAGACAACTCCATATACCTTACATCAAAATGGAGTTGCAGAGAGGATGAACAGGACACTGATGGAGAAGGCTAGGAGTATGCTTATTGGAGCAAGCCTCGAACAAAAGTTTTGGGCTGAAGTTGTTGCCACTACTTTCTATTTGATAAACATATCTCCTACATCAGCTCTTATTGATAAGACACCTATGAAGGTGTGGTTTGGTAAGAAGCCTTTAGTTAGACATCTTCATATTTTTGGTTGTGAGGCATATGCACATGTGCCTAGGGAGAAATGGTCTAAGTTGGAGAACAAGGCTGTTAAATGTATTTTCATTGGCTATGGTGTCGGTGTGAAAGGATACAAACTTTAGGATTCTATGGATGAAAAGGTGTTGTATAGCAGAAGTGTTATCTTTAGAGAGCTAACATCTTCTTCCGTTGTTCTACAGCCAGAACAGACAGAAAAGAAAGAAGACGCAGTTCAGTTTCCTTCTACCCCTGAGAAGACTGAACAGACAGACCCCGTGAGACCTGATGATGAGGAGAGATCTAGCAGCTCTAAAATATTAGAGGAAGAAGTAGAACCTCAACCTCAGCCATTGAGGAGGTCTACATGAACAAGAAATCAACCTAATGGGTTTGGTTATTCATTACTTGATTCTAGTTGTGCTTTTGCTTTACTTACTAACACTGATGATCCTAGAACTGTGAAAGAGGCTATGGGCATGAAATATGCAAGTTCCTGGAAGGGGGCCATGGAGGATGAGATGGCTTCTTTGGAAAAGAATAAAACATGGGACTTGGTGCCTTTGCCTAAAGGATGGAAACCAGTTGGATGCAAATGGGTGTTCAAGAAGAAATTCGGTGCAGATGGTAGTGTTGAAAAGTACAAAGCTAGATTGGTTGTGAAGGGGTATTCACAAGTGGAGGGAATTGATTATGGTGAAATTTTCTCTCTCGTTGCAAAGTGGACATCCATTTGATTCTTGTTATCTCTGAAAGGAAGCTAGGTGTGCAGAAATCACTTCCTACACTAATCTAATGAGGGGAGAGATATACAAATTCAATTTAATCCTTATCACTACAACAACATACAAGATCTAATAGAGTTATTACAACAATACACAAGAACCATAAAGAAGACAGAAGAAGAGAGACAAAGATATACGGTGGGGAAAACCCTTACTGAGTGAAAAACCCCACACTCAGAAACCTGCACAATGTATTAACAAATCTGAAAGTTGTTTACAATACACTTGCAATGCAAGCTTCAATGGTCTTTGACACTTGTGTTTGGAGTCAATCCAACATCATAACAGAACTTGTAAACCTGTGATACAAACTCCATCTCCAAGCACCCATTTATATAGGAAATACAAGGCAATATTGGACCTATCTTGGGATGGGCGTCCAACTTGGCTTCATGGACCAAAACCCACACCTAAGGACACTTGCTCAACATTGTAGAATATGCCTGACACTTGTTCATAGCTCCCATCCCAAAGAGGTCACCTATTTGCAAAATGGGCTATGATAGATGCTCTTACGACACTTACGACCGTCATAGAATCTGTCATAGTGGTTACAACTTACAACTATAAGAGAATCTATCATACACATGCTATAAATAGCATATTCTCTTACAACATGTCATTTTCCACCTTGGAGCGCCCAAATATGCCTTATTCAAAGATGCTTCATGACACATGTCATCACTTGTCTTACAAACTTCTATTTCTGACTCTTACATGTCATAGATTCTGTCATAGGAATCTGTCATAAACGTTTCGGTCAATATTCCCTTACACAACATGGAAGATGCTGACACATGGAAAAATGCTCCTACCACAAAGTGGGACGCCTATCTCCTCATGTGAGGACAAAATTACAAGTTGTCATATTCCATGTAGGATCAACACATCACCGTGCCACATCCCACAATATGACAATATGGAATTTACAAATATTTACAACATAGGCAATTAAATAATAAATACAAACATTAATAATGTATGGAATTACCAAGGTTGAGACACCTTAATTCCCAACATTCTCCCACTTGTCAAACACCTTGTAAGAGCCAATAGAAAACATGATTTAACCGCTATAGGCCAAGAGGCCCATAGACTCCGAACACTGTCTAAACTTCTCTGTGCCCACTGGTTTCGTCCATGCATCTGCAACATTATTCAAAGTATCTACCTTCTCCAAATTTACCTTTCTATCCTCAACCATGTCTCACATGAAGTGAAACTAAACATCAATGTGCTTTGTTCTAGCATGGAAAGTTGGATTCTTCGCAAGACAAATTGCACTCTAACTATCACAACTGATTGTGATTTGACCTGCATCAACACCAATATCTGAACACAATCTCTTAAGCCAAATGGCTTCCTTACAAGCATGAGTTGCTGCCATATACTTAGCTTCTGTCATGGACAAAGCAACAACAGGTTGTCGCTTACTCATCCAACTAATAGCACCACCAAACAATGTAAACACATAAGCACTGGTGGATCTCCTGCTGTCAATGTCACGTGCCCAATGTGAATCCACATATCCACGAATATCAACAGAATGCAGAGGTCCTGAAACATTACCATGATAGCAAATGGAATACTCAGAAGTACCCCTCAAATATCTGAACACTCGCTTAACTGCATCCCAATGAACTCGATCTAGGATTAGCTATAAATCGACTAAGAACTCCCACTGCTTGGGCAATGTATGGTCTTGTGCAGACCATAGCATACATCAAATTGCCAATAGCACTAGCATAAGGTACTCTATTCATGTCCTCCACCTCACTGGGAGATTTTGTTCAATCCTCTATAGACAACTTTGTCCCCAAAGAAACGTGAACACACAATGGTCTACAATCTGCCATGCTGAACCTATCCAACATGGTCTTCACATACTTACTTTGGCTTAACCAAAGTTTTCTGTTGGTTTTGTCTCTTCTGATTTCCATTCCTAGAATGTACCTGGCTGCCCCTAAATCTTTCATTTCAAACTGTGCTGACAACTGAGATTTAAAATTAGAAATCATATTCTTACCCTTCCCAATGAGTAACATATCATCAACATACAATGTAACAATGAGAATACAATCACCATCAAACTTATAATACACACAGTGATCCGATTTCGATCTCACAAATCCAATTGACAACACAAAGGCATCAAACTTCAAGTACCATCTCCTAGGGGATTGTTTCAAACCATACAAAGACTTTTTAAGTTTGCAAACCAAATTTTCTTTACCTTTCACCATGTAATGCTCTGGCTGTGACATGTAGATTTCTTCCTCCAAGTCACCATGAAGGAAAGCTGTCTTCACATCCATCTGTTCTACCTCCAAATCATAAGCTGCTGCGAGAGACAACATGAATCAAATGGATGTCAGCTTTGCAACGGGAGAGAAGATCTCACCATAATCTATACCCTCCACTTGTGAATACCCCTTCACAACCAATCTGGCCTTATACTTCTCAACATTGCCATCTGCACCAAATTTCTTCTTGAACACCCATTTGCATCCAACAGGTTTCCGTCCAGGAGGCAAAGGCACTAAGTCCCAAGTTTGATTCTTTTCTAAAGAATCCATTTCATCCTCCATGGCCTCCTTCTAGGAACCTGCATCTTTCATGTCCATAGCTTTTGATACAGTTCTAGGTTCATCACTATTAGTAACCAAAGCATAAGCACAACTAGAATCAAGCAATGTAAAACCAAACCTTTCAGGTTACTTTCTTATCCGTGTAGACCTCCTCAAGAGATGAGGTTGAGGTTCAAATTCTTCATTTGATCTTTTAGAGCTGCTTGAGCTCTCCTCATCATCAGGTCCAACATTGTCTTTCTGTTCAGTCTTCTCAGGGGTAGAAGGAAACTAAACAACGTCCTCTTTCTTTACTATTTCTTCTGGCTACAAAACAGTGGAAGGTGTAAGCTCTCTAAAGATGACACTTCTGCTATATAGTACTTTTTCAGCCACAGGGTCCCAAAGCTTGTATCCTTTCACACTGACACCATAGCCAATGAAGATACACTTAATAGCCTTGTTTTCCAATTTTGACCGCTTCTCCCTAAGCACATGTGCATATGCCTCACAACCAAAAACACGAAGATGCCTTATTGAAGGCTTTCTACCAGATTACACCTCCATGGGTGTATTTTGAACAAGAGCTGATGTAAGAGATCTATTAACAAGATAGCAAGTAGTGGCAACAGCTTCAGCCCAAAACTTTTGTTCTAGGCTAGCTCCACTAAGCATACTCCTAACCTTCTCCATTAGTGTCCTATTCATCCTCTCTGCAACTCCATTTTGCTGTGGGGTGTATGGAGTTGTCTTATGTCTTTCAATCCCAAGTTCCTTGCAATACTTATCAAATTCTATAGAATAGAACTCACCACCATTGTCAGTTCTCAAACATTTAATCTTTTTACCAGTCTAATTTTTAGCAAAGGCCTTAAACTCCTTAAACTTGCTATAGACTTTAGATTTGCTTATGAGAAAATAAATCCATGTCCTACTGTAATCATCTATAAAAGATACAAAGTATACAGATTTTGATAACAAAGGAACATTAACATGACCAAATACATCAAAATGAACAAGGTCCAACACATCAGAAGACTTGTGAGAACTCGAATAAAACTGAACACGGTTTTGCTTTCCATAAATGCAATGTTCACAAAAGTCAAACTCAAGATTACAATCATCTAACCCCTCAACGAGGTTTTTATTTTTTAGGGTATGCAGACCCTTCTCACCAATGTGGCCAAATCTCTTATGCCATAACATTGTCTTTTCAATAGGAAGTTTAACTTCCAATGGACGATTACAACCATCAAGACTAGAAACAACAGGTTTCTTCACTACTCGTTCAGATGGTGGGGATGAAGTGACTACTGCCCTCTTCTTTGAGTCAGAAGAACTATTGCATTGTGAAATGCATGCCTCCAGCTGAAATAGAGTACCTCTCCTAGTACCCTTAGCAAGCACCATAGCTCCTCTAGTCATCTTGCATCCTTCTTTCGAAAAGACAACCTACACAACTGCATCATTCAAACTACTTATAGAAAGCAGGTTCTGTGCTAAGCATGGGATGTGCATAACCCCAGAGATCCCCTTCACTCGACCATCATGGAATCGGATAGAGACTCTTCCATGACCAACAATCTTCAAATAAGAGTCATCACCCAGATACACCTTTCCGCCATCGAACTCCTTATACTTAGTGAACCAATCTTGGTGCGAGGTCATGTGGAATTATGTACCAGAGTCGATCAACCACACATCATCAGATGCATGGGTTGCCAGGGCTGTGATGAAAGCATCACTTTCATCTTGTGACTTATCAGAATCTGAATCAGGAGCTTTCTTCTTCTCCTCTTTGCATTTCTTTCAGAAATGCCCAGTTTTGCCACAGTTCCAACAAAGAGCCTTGGACTTTCTAGGAGATTTGGATCTCCCACGGGATTTGGATCTACCCTTCTCAGCTTTCTTGTTCTTGTTCTTCCCTTTCTCCTTAGGTCTTCCATGAATTACAAGGGCCTCTTTGGCTGCCTCAGAAGACTTTCTCCACATCTCTTCAGACAACAGCGAAGAAACCACTTCTTCCATTTTGAATGTGGATGTGGTGCTTCCAATAGCCATGACAAGATGATCCCACGAGTCCAGCAAAGAACAATGCAAGGTCATACATCGATCCTCCTCCTCCATCTTTATTCCAATAGATGTCAATTGTGTAACCAGCATGTTAAAAGCATTCATATGTTCAGGAATAGATCCTCCATCCTCCATTCGAAGAGAATACAACTTCTTTCTCAGAAAAAGTTCATTAACCAGGGATTTTGCTTTATACACATCTCCCAACTTCTTCCAAAGTAGTTTTACAGTAGTCTCCTCATGGACATTTAACAACACAGAATTAGTAAGACTAAGTCTTATGAGACCCTTAGCCTTCCAATCCTTGAGATCCCAGTCATCTCATGACATTGCAGCTAGTTTAGTTCTATTAACACTTTCCCAAAGGTCTCGGTCAACAAGCATGTCTTCCATCTTGAGCTTCCACAGCTCGAAATTACTGCCATTGAACTTCTCCACTTCAAACCTTCCTGATGTGCTTGCCATCTCCTTTCTGCAATAGAAATCAGAATACTCTGTACAGACTCCCACTCAACTTAAGATCAGCTCAAAAAACCCCTACCCAACAGCTAAGACCAAAACTGGCCAGGCTCTGATACCAACTGAAAGGAAGCTAGGTGTGTGGAAATCGCTTCCTACACTAATCTAATGAGGGGAGAGCTATACAAATTCAATTTAATCCTTATCACTACAACAACATACAACATCTAATAGAGTTATTACAACAATACACAAGAATAAGAAAGAAGATAGAAGAAGAGAGACAAAGATATACGGTGGGGAAAACCCTTATCGGGTGAAAAACCCCACACTCAGAAACCTGCACAATGTATTAACAAATCTGAAAGTTGTTTACAATACACTTGCAATGCAAGCTTCAATGGTCTTTGACACTCATGTCTAGAGTCAATCCGGAAGCATAATAGTACCTGTAAACCTGTGATACAAACTCCGTCTCCAAGCATCCGTTTATATAGGAAATACAAGGCAACATTGGACCTATCTTGGGATGGGTGTCCAACTTGGCTTCATGGACTAAAACCCATGCCTAAGGACACTTGGTCAACATTGTAGAATGTTCCTAACACTTGTCCACAACTCCCATCCCAAAGAGGTCACCTATTTCCAAAATGGGCTATGATAGATGCTCTTACGACACTTACGACTATCATAGAATCTGTCATAGCGCTTACAACTTACAGCTGTAAGAGAATCTGTCATACACATTCTATAAATAGCATATTCTCTTACAACATGTCATATTCCGCCTTGGGGTGCCCAAATATGCATTATTCAAAGATGCTTCATGACACATGTCATCACCTGTCTTGCAAACTTCTATTTTCAACTCTTAAATGTCATAGATTCTGTCATAGGAATCCGTCATAACCGTTTCAGTCAATATTCCCTTACACAACATGGAAGATGCTGACACATGGCAAAATGCTCCTACCACAAAGTGGGATGCCTATCTCCTCATGTGAGGACAAAATTACAAGTTGTCATATTCCATGTAGGATCGACACATCACCGTGCCACATCCCACAATATGATAATATAGAATTTACAAATATTTACAAAATAGGCAATTAAATAATAAATACAAACATTAATAATGTAAGGAATTACCAAGGTTGAGACACCTTAATTCCTAACAATCTCTTGCGGCTATTTATGATTTAGAGGTAGAATAGATGGATGTGAATACATCTTTCCTTCATGGTGATTTGGAGGAAGAGATTTACATGTCACAACCAGAGCATTACATAGAGAAAGGTAAAGAAAATTTGGTTTGCAAGTTAAAGAAGTCTTTGTATGGTTTGAAGCTATCTCCTAGGATGTGGTACTTGAAGTTTGATGCCTTTGTGTTGTCAATTGGATTTTTGAGTTCGAAATTGGATCATTGTGTGTACTACAAGTTAGATAATGATCGTATTCTCATTCTTACATTATATGTTGATGACATGTTGTTGATTGGGAAGGGTAAGAATATGATTTCTGATTTTAAGTCTCAGTTGTTAGCATAGTTTGAAATGAAAGATTTAGGGGCAGCCAGGTATATTCTGGGAATGGAAATCAGAAGAGACAGAGCTAACAGAAAACTTTGGTTAAGCCAGAGTCAGTATGTGAAGACCGTGTTGGATAGGTTCAGCATGGAAGATTGTAGACCATTGTGTGTTCCTATTTCATTGGGGACAAAGTTATCTGTTAGTGATTGTCCAAAATCTCCTAGTGTGGTGGAGGACATGAGTAGAGTACCTTATGCTAGTGCTGTTGGCAGTTTGATGTATGCTATGGTCTGCACAAGACCAAACATTGCCCAAGCAGTGGGAGTCATTAGTCGATTTATGGTTAATCTTGGACGGGTACAATGGGATGCAGTTAAGAGAGTGTTCAGATATTTGAGGGGTACTTTCGAGTATTCTATTTGCTAACATGGCAATGCTATAGGATCTCTGCATTTAGTTTGTATTCATGGATTTGTGGATTTTGATTGAACGGGTGACATTGACAGAAGGAGATCCACCAGTGCCTATGTGTTCACTATGTTTGGTGGTGTAATTAGGTGGATGAGTAAGCGATAACATGTGGTTGCTTTGTCCACTATAGAAGCTGAGTACATTGCTACAACTCATGCTTGTAAGGAAACCATTTGGCTTAAGAGATTGTGTTTTGATATTGGTGTTGATGCAGGACAGATTACGATCAGTTGTGACAGTCAAAGTGCGATTTGCCTCGCGAAGAATCTAACTTTCCATGCCAATACAAACCATATTGATGTTCAGTTTCACTTCGTACAAGACATGGTAGAGGATGAGAAGGTAAATTTGGAGAAGGTAGATACTTTGAAGAATGTTGTAGATGCATTGATGAAACCAGTGGGCATAGAGAAGTTCAGATGATGTTCAGAGTGTATGGGCCTCTCAGCCTATAGCAGATAAATTCTGTTGATTCTATTGGCTCTTACAAGGTGTTCAACAAGTGGGAGAATATTGGGAATTAAGGTGTCTCAACCTTGGTAATTCCTTGTATTATTTTCACTGTATTTATTTATTTACTGCCTATGTTGTAAATTAAATTGTAAATTCATATTGTCATCTTGTGGGATGTGACACGGTGATGTGTCATCCTACATGGAATATGACAACTTGTAATTTTGTCCTCACACGAGGAGATAGGCATCCCACTTAGTGGCAGGAATATTTTGCCATGTGTCAGCATCTTGGATGTTGTGTAAGGGAATTTTGAATGTAACGTCATGACAGATTCCTATGATGAAGTTATGACATGTAAGAGTCGAAAATAGGACATTCTATGACAGGTGAAGACATGTGTCAAAGAGCATCTTTGAAAAAGGCATATTTGGGCACCCCAAGGTGGACTATGACATGTTTTAAGAGAATATGCTATTTATAGCCTATGTATGATAGATTCTCTTACAATTGTAAGTTGTAACTGCTATGACAGATTCTATGACGATTGTAAGAGTTGTAAGAGCATCTGTCATAGCCCATTTTAGAAATAGGAGACCTCTTTGAGATGGGGTGTGTGGACAAGTGTCAAAAGCATCTTACAATGTTGACCAAGTGTCCATAGGCGTGGGTTTTGGGCCATGAGGCCAAGTTGGACGCCCATTCCAAGATAGAGGCAATTTTGCCTTGTATATTATATATAAACAGGTGCTTGGAAGAGGAGATGAATTACAGGTTTGACAGGTACTGTTATGTTGCCAATTTGTCTCTAGATACGAGTGTTGAAGACTCTTGAGAGCTTGCATTGCAAGTGTATTGTAAACCATTTCAGTTTTGATAATACATTATGCAAGTTTTGGAGTGTGGGGTTTTTCACCCGATAAGGGTTTTCCCCAGGTATATCTTGTGTCTCTCTTCTTCTATCTCACTTTCTTGTTTATGTTTTGCTGCAATATCTTTGTTAGTTGTTTAATATTGCTATAATAGTAAGGATAAAATTGAATTTGCACTTTCCTCCCCTCATTAGATTAGTGTAGGAAGTGATTTCCGCACACCTAGCTTCCTTTCAAAACATTTTGGCAAGCTTTTCAACTTTAGATAAGCAACATATTTTATTAGTTTTCGCTAGACTTAGATGTAAGATGGCCAACAAGATAGACTTGGGGTAAAGGAAAGAATTTAGAGTAGAAGATGGCCCTAGAGACAACTAGACTCCTAGTATTGCCCAATTGGTGCATGTTTGTGCTTAGTACCTTACTCTCTCTGTTAGATTGTCACCCTTGTAGCTTCAAGCTTAGACTTATCTCCACTTAAGAGTATCTCTTCTCTCTTTTAACTCTTTTTTTGGTATCTCTTTTTTTTTATTTTTCTTTTTAAAAAAAAATATTTTTGATGCTTTTTTTATGGGAAGCTTTGAGACTTTTGTTGATGCTCTAGATATTCAGCTACCTTGGAGCTTATAATCTCACCTTTTCTCTCTCTTTTTTTATGTATCTAATTTTTTTAATTCACTTGTATTTTAGATTTCTTCCTTTAGAGTTGTGATCTTCCTAATGCTTTTGGCTAGGAGAGATAAGGGGTTGAGTGCCACCAAATTTTTTTACTATCCTATCAGACTTCCCTTTTACTAAGAAGAAATGGGGGGGTCTATTTACAAGCTTCTATTGAGTACTGTAGGTTTGAAGACTAACCTTTTTAGACTTAATAGCATGCATTTCTAAGACATGGATTAGTGTAGAGCTAAAAGCTAGGCTTTGATTAGAATCATTAGGGTATGTGAATAGGGGAATGATAAATGGCAATTATGAACATCAGGGATCTCAAAAGCTAAGAGGATCAACCTATACCTTTAGAACTAATTTTAGACTCCTTGCTGAGACAAAAATCCAACAAGAGCATATCACTTACAAAGATATAGGATGAAATAGAATGAAATAGAAAGGCATGAAAGATTTGATTTTTTTTATGATTTTATATATTTTTTTAATTTTTGGAATATTTGATTTTTTGGGTGTTTTTATGTTTTATGATTTTTTTGATTTTTTAGACATATTATTTCTTAAGGTGAAAGGCATTGACCATCTCACCAAATTCATTACCTTCCATTGTGCACAAAAGATAAGCATTGTTTCTGACATCTTCTTTGACCATGTAGTACCTTTCTAGTCTTCATGAAATTTCCTCTTTTTCCTATGTTTCTTATTCCTAGTACTCCCTTTTCGAAGGACAAGCTCTCCTATTATGTAGGGTCATGAAGTTTGACTTTGCTTTGGTTTACTCAATTGAGGGGCCACTCATGTTAATGTTATATGTAATAGGACGTGAAAGGCTTGTTCATATGAGGGGGTCTAATACAATGCCCCATTGCAACTCAAAAGCTCAATGAGTAAGTTGAACTCATCTTGCATGTAGATCTTTACCATAGGATGTTCTTGAATACTCTGCAAGAATTGGAACAATTCAAAGGGGTTTGCGGCTCTCTTTGTTCATCTAGAGGAACAAAGCTTATGCTTGTTTTTCTATTTGGTTCCAACCCATATCTATTGAGTATCCTAAATATATTTCTGGCAATTGAAAAATGATAGGATCTTCAGTTCCTATGGTCACTTACATCTTTCGTTCTTTTTGGAATTCCCCCTCACTGCATATTCATCTAGGAGTCTTTCTACCATCTCTATCTGCATTAAGGATGCTTCCCATTCATCCATATCATTAGATTGTACTGAAGTCAAGGTAGAGGGTTGCTCAGGGTTTTGTGGTGTCAGAAAGGCTTTTGGTAAACTTTTAAGAATGTTCATTGATTCATTATCTATCAAGTTTGGATTTTCTTGATCTTGTGCTTTTACTTTTATGGGTGGTGTCAGTGGTGTGTAAGAATCCTTGGAAGATGAGAGTGGCATTTATGAATCACTTTTCTCTTGTGTTTCCGATATGTGTGTCTCACTAGATGTCATTTCCATTGGTTGCATTAAAGGAGGATAAATTTCAAAAGAATCCTCCTCTAGATTTGAGAAGGCATGTGGGTCTACTCCATCTAAATCCAATGCCCTTATTTCAAACTCAGGCCACTCTATTTGATGAGGTTTTTATCCTATGCATGGGAAAACCTAATCAACTTGTTCATTTTTTGGGGATACGTTGATAGTGAGAATCTCTAGAGGCAATTGTAGAGGTCCTTTTTCCATCCACTCCATGATTTTATCATTGTTTCTTTGGGTACCAATTACCTTTTTTCAGTGATTCCCCTTTCTCATAGGTTCTTATTTCCACATTGTTGATAGTTTTGGTAGATATTTCTATCTTTTTAATTCGTATTGATTGAGGTGTGGGATCTGGGACAAAAATATTGTTTGTTGGCAACTCATAATTTATCAAGATCCCTATATTCTTAGTTGAGTCAGTCTTAACCATGCTAAAGGGTTTTGGATTCCCTTTTGTGACATACACTTTTTCGAGGTGCAAGAATCTAACTTCCTAGAATAATGTGGAAGGCACAACCTTCATTCAGTGAATCCATGGTATTATGAGTAGTAAGTTATACCTATTATTTTTGTCAATGACATAGAACATGGTAGGAATCATCTTTGGCCCTAACAAAATAGGCAATGCAATCTTTCCTATTGTGGCAGATTTTAGGTTGTCATACCCTCTCAAAGTGTCACGAGACATAGTAATATTGGTATGTCCATACCCCATTCTTTCTAGAATGGAAAATGGGACTATATTCACGGCATCCCCTTTGTCAATTAATGTCCCTTTTATGAATGCATCATAGATCCATACTTGTAAATAAAGAGTGGGATCCCCTTCTTAGTTAGATCTTCCTCTGAAGGCATTTGGTTTAGATTGAAGAAGAATCTTTGGTCTTTCAGTTTAGTGTTGGACCAGATCTACATTGAAGTCAATCTAGTTTTTTCGTTCACTAGGTGGAGGAGTAACTTGGTCTAGGTACCTCAATTCTATTGCCTTTAGAAGGGTTGAACGATGAGATGGAGAATTTTTTAGAAGATCAATGAATGATATGTGAGTGTATGTCTTCTTTAGATCCTCAATAAATTCATAAGGTCCAATTGGAGTAGGTATTGGTTCCATAGCTGACACTACTCCCTCATGAGTTTTCTCTTTTTGTTCATTGTTGAGTTCACTTTCTTCATCATGTAATACTTTGACTAGTCCTAACATTCTGGTTTCTTCCTTTGGTCCTAGCTAGATGAGAATGTTCATTTTAGTTGTTCTTGTAGAATTAGTTGTTATATCCTGGTTGTTTGCTTCAGCATTTCTATGAGAGGGAAAAGGATCTTGAAAGATTTGCATGTCTATGTTTTGTGGAGTAATGGGAGCTTGCGTCAGTCTTGAATCCTTGTTATTATTTGGCATGAACTCTTGTTGATTTAAGAACATTTGGATGAAGAAACATTGTTGGTACTTTGGTAGCCTAGTGATGAATCTATTGTATTCCCTGCATGATTCAATATGATGTCCCCTGGTCTTGTGAAAGGAACAAAATTGGTTATACTCGTAGGGGGCATTCGTACCTATTATCATTCTGATTCCACATTTGATGCTTATCCATGGGATAATAGTTATTATTTCAAGGCTAATCAATCACATTGACATTTAGAGGATAGTAATCCCTACCATTGTAATCATCTCTAACTTTGTTTTTGATCGAGGTTTGGTCTTTTACCCCATCTATTGTCTCATTTCTGTTGTTTTTTAGTATCTTTGTGGTGGAGGTGTTGTTTTCACCATTATCTCTTGTTAGTCTTCCATTCACACCATAAGTTCTACATCCACTGTCTATTGTAGCCTAATCGATCCTTAAAGCACTTTCTAAAGCTTCTTCATATGATTTATATGGCAATTTTTGCACATCTTCTTGTGTATCCCTATTGAGGGCATGTAGGAAGAGATCACATAATTCACGATGATCCATATTTGGGGCACTTGTGGATAAGTAAAGCACATGTCTCCATGTTGTGATGAAGTGTGCCACTAATTTGTTTGATTCTTGTTTCATGGTTAGGAATTCACAAATCCCTGTTTTCACGAGTTTGTTCATGTCAAAAACCATGAAAAACTTTCTTATTAATTGTCAAAATGAGTGAATAGAAGCTTTAGGAAGTTGATAGTACTAGTCTAAGGCAATCCCTTCTAATGTTTTTGGTAAGATTTTGGCAACGACCCCATCCTAAGGGAGGAGTTCCCTTACTGTTGTAGTGCAAGGATTTATATGAGAATTTGGATCTCCTTCTCCCTTGAATTTTAGCAATTTAGTAAGGGGACATGGTAATAGTACGTTACTTATAGTGTGGTCAAGTGATTCTTTCAAATACTTGAGATGTGTTCCTAGGAAAGCAATTTTCTATAGTGGGTTTGATAACATTAGCCCCTCATGTGGATTTTGATATCTAAGTGCTACAGTGTGATTCGTTTAAATGTTTTGTTGGTTTTTCATAACTTTATTTCCATTGGGGAAAATGTCATTACTCCCATTTCACAAGTAGAAATTCAAGTATGGGGAATTCTGAGATGCCCCCTAGTCTTTCTCTATTTTGTTGTTATCATGAGACCTTACTCTCTTGCCTTGAACTGATCATTCTTCTTCGAGGTTCCTAATTCTTTGAACTAGCATTGCAATAAGGTCTACAGGTGTTGCACTTCTTTGTGTCTCATCATTCATGGGAGTTTCACCTCATGTGTTTTCTATTTGTTCTTATTTTTCCTCTTGAAGAGCGATTTACAAAGCCTCTTGAGAGTCCTTGGATTCTTGCAAATGTCTTTCCAAGCATCTTACCTCATCTTCTAGATGGATATTTTGATTACTTGTTGAAGGTTGGTCTACTATATGGATCTCTGATCTCACTTGTACCCTTTGTGCTCTAGGTTAAATTGTTGAATTTTATTCCCACACAGGGTTGTTGAATGTTAATGAATGCATAGGTTCTCTTTCGTCGCCCTCATAATATGAGTCTTTGTAATTGTAATAATTTGAGATGAGTTCCATTAGATCAGGAGGCACATACCTATTGAAAGAAGGAGTTTCAGGCTCCCTTGAAGAGAGATTCCTTAGGCACAATTCTAGTTCTGAAATATTTGGGGGTGTTGTAGACACCTTAGAATAAATAGAATGAATGAAGCAAAAGATAGTAAAGAATATGGATGAAATGAGCATGAAAAATCACAATGAATGTAAAAGTGAATGTTATTGTGATGGAAATGTGAAAATGATGTGTGAAGTGAAATTTGGATCAAAAGCAATGAAGAATGAATTCTTGAAGTCGAAACACAAATAACTCATCCTAGAAGGATTTTATCTTCATGTCAGGTTCACCAAAATATGTACTCTTCAAAATGTGACACAGGCACAAGCATGGATGAGTCAACTCCGACACAACACATGGACCCTCTCCTTGCTTCTGGCAACCTCCAAGTCACTCTCGTTCTCATGGAAAAATCCATTTGAGTAGGCACAAGACTCGAGGACTATCCTATTCACCTGGGAGTAGGACCTCACGAAGAGTGGTTGACCTGATCATGGGCCTATTGTTGTTTTGGATTTGTCTTTTTCTTTCTATGGCGGTTATTGTTGAGATGACTACATGACCCAAAGGATCACTTATATTTTGTCTCCTATTGGGGTTTCTGAGATTCTAATGCCTAGATGGATCTTGATTTGCTTTGTTTATGCTTCTAGTACATTGTATTCTAGCCTTGAATGCTTGTATGTGTTGTTGAATTTATCGATCTTGTTCTATAACCCTGATGAAGTGTTGTTCTTGCGTGAGTTGTGGTCTTTGGTTTAACTCTTCAATCTCCTTGAGGACTGCCCTCACCCACTTGCCTTTGATTCCAAGACACATTCAAATGCTTGAATAGAGAGAGTGGATTTGAGTCAACCAAGATTTGACTTAGTCATGTGAACTAAGGTTTTTCTAGGTGTTTTCTTGAGTTTCTTGACCTTGTGATGAAATCAAGGAGTTTTGACTTGTGTTGACTTTGTGTTGACCTCATGATGAAATTGAGGGCTTGTGTCAACTTGTTTTGCTTTTCAATGTTTTCTAATGTTTTGATATTTTATGGGTTTTTCAATGTATGCAAGCTATGATGTATGCAAACAACTTTTTTGTTCTTTTCTTCAACTTTTGAAATAAAATGAACTACATTAATCTAGGAATTGAAATATGTATGCAAACTAAAATGAAGCTACCTAATGCAATTATTCTATGTCTTTTATATTTTCAAGATCAATTTTGGATTAAACTAAGAATTGGAAGTACATGAAATGAAGCAAATCTAAAATTACAATTTAACTACTTAAAACATGCTAACCTAAGAAACTTAAATTAACCTATCAAGAAAATCACAATGACAATATTACTATTCCAAGAGCAAGATTTGTGATTTAATTACTACTAGAACATGAAGAACCTTGAATATGGAGACACATGAGCCTTCACTACCCTCACGAATCCCTGTGTATGGAAAGTTCTCCATCTTTCTGCATCAGTAGGGTCATCCTCTTGGTGACAAGTGGGAAGGGAAAGTAAAAGAATGAGCTTTAGAAAGATTTGAATGATATCAATGTGAGCTAAGAGAACCATGGATTGAGAATTGGTGAGTGAAACAATGCTATGAAGGATTTGAAGGCTTTAGTAAAATAACAACAATAAACAAAAGGCACTTAAGTCCTGCAATGACCATAAGCATGCTGATTGGAGAGAAAAAACTAAGCAAAAATGGATTGCAATAATTAATTTTCCTCCCCTATTGCTTGGAGGAGAGGGTACTTATAGGTTGGGAGAGCACAAGAGGGGTGGGGATGATTGAGGAGTTAACTCCCTTGATTGGATAGTTAACTTTCTTTATTGATTAGAAGATTGAATACATTGGAGAATGAACAGGCCTTGAAAGCTTATCACAAAAGAAGAAATGGAGTTAGCATGAGAGGAAGAAGAGTTAAACATCATAGATTGGGCTAAATTTGTATGGCTTGGAGTGTTAATTGAGTTAATTATGGCCTCCTGTATGTTTATCTTGAAATTACATGCAAACTGTGTTAGAAATGAAAGCACACTACTTTAATGGAAATCTAATTCGAATAAATTTCAGCATTCTTTAACTGTGCATTAACAATGGAGATTGTAATAAAACATAAACCCACAATATAGAAATATACCAGAAGCAGAATGAAGCACATAACATAAGTGTTTAACGTGGAGAAAACCCTTTCAGGTAAAAACTCCACCAAGAAAAGAGGTCAAGTTGTATTATCTTCACAAAAGGAGATTACAAGTAGATTCACTTCCTCTATCCTCCAACCTTCACTCTAGTAGAACTTGGGTACCTGTAAACTATTATATGCATCTCATCTACTATGCTATAGTTTATATAGAATTTACACAACCTCAAGACATTAAATGACTTCTTACAAGCCCATAACACTTTTCAAGAGTCAACAATACAACCTTGGGCGTCCATGGCCAAGAATAGGCTCTTACGGGGTCATAAATGCTGTCATACATGCATCCTACACTTGGAAAAATGTGCCCATGCAAGCTTTAACGCCTTGGGGCCAAAAATAGCCACTTACAACATCTTATGACATGTCATATGCTATTTATGACAACTTACAGTTGTCATAGAATCTCTTACACCTTCTTACAGCATCTATGACGTGCGTCATAACACTAAAAATAGATTATTCCTCCACATGTACACTCCACTTTGACTAAGTACCATTTACCATAGTAAATGACATCCCGTAACTACTGCCAGTAACTTCGGGACTTACTGTGCAGTAACTCCATAATTACCGTGGACAGTAAATAATTTTTACTTCTACCGGTGAAACTTGTACATCCCTTATGGGTAATTACAAATAATAAATAGAATAATACAATAATGGGATTTACAAGGTTAATGGCACCTTATCCCAACATTCTCCCACTTGACATTATACATTGTAAATCAACCCATAGGAAATCAAATGAAAAATAATTGGGCATTAGAAACAAGGCCCATGGCCTCTCTGCACCATATGAACTTGTCTAGGCTCACAGGCTTGGTCAATGAATCTGCAACATTCTCCTGATTGTCTATCTTCTTCAGCTTAATCTCTCCATTTGCAACCAACTCTTAAACAAAGTGATACTAAACATTAACATGCTTAGTCTGAGCATGATACATGGGATTCTTGGCTGAACATATAGCACTCTGGCTATCACAACCAATCTGAATGATCCTGCAATCAAAACCAATACCTGTACACAGTCTCCTCAACCAAACTACCTCCTTAGAGACATGAGTAGCAACCATATACTCTACTTTTATAGTAGACAAAGCAATTGTGGGCTGCCTCTTATTCATCCAACTCACTGCACCTCAAAACAAAGTAAACACATAGCCACTAGTGGACCTTCGACTATCCAAGTCACCTGCCCAATCTGTATCGACAAAACCCTATATGTCCAAAGATTTATCAGCACTATTAGTACCAGAATAAATCAAACAATGATCAAGAGTACCTGCAAGATATTTAAACACCTTCTTCACATAGTTCCAATGCTATCTACTAGGGTTAGACATAAATATGCTCAATACTCCCACTACTTGGGCAATATCTGGTCTAGTACAAACCATTGCATACATCAAACTCCCTACAACACTAGCATATGGCACATTAGACATATCCTCAAGATCATCCTCAGTGTTTGGACACATATCTAATGAAAGCTTAGTACCAATGGGTAAAGGAACTCCAACTGGGTTACAATCCTGCAAACTAAACCTCTACAAAATAGTATTCACATACTTACTTTGTGACAACCAAAGCTTTCTGTTAACTCTGTCCCTCCTGATCTCCATTCCCAAAATATATCTTGCATCACCAAGATCCTTCATCTCAAATGTACCTAAAAGTTGGGCTTTAAGCTCACTGATCATACCCTTAGTATTGCTGAAAAACATGTCATCAACATACAAAGCAATAACCAGTATAGAATCACCAACACAATGAATGTAAACACAGTGATTTACCTCACTTCTAACAAAACCCAATTTCAAAACAAATGAGTCAAACTTTTGATACCACATTCTAGGGGATTGTTTTAGACCATAAAGAGACCTCTTTAACCTGCAAACCTAATGTTCTTTTCCTTTTACCTCAAAACCTATAGGCTGTTGCATATAAATTTATTCTTCAAGATCTCCATGCAAGAATGCAGTCTTAACATCCATTTGCTTAATCTCCCAATCATAAGCTGCGACAATGGATAAGAGAAATCTAATAGAAGTCAATTTAGCAACATGAGAGAATATCTCACCAAAATCAACTCCCTCTCTCTGGGAGTAGCCCTTGGCTACCAGTCTAGCCTTGTACTTCTCCAATGACCCGTCTACTCCAAATTTCTTCTTGAAGACCCACTTACAACCTATGGCCTTTCTTCCTTTGGGCAAATGAACAAGATCCCAGGTGTTACAAGAGTCTAAAGCCATCATCTCCTCCTGCATGGCTAACTGCCAAGATTCACTATCATCTGCAGAAATAGCTTCCCTATAGGATCTAGGTTCATTGTTAGTACTCAATAAAGCATATACACAACGGAAATCTGGTGGGCTATACCTGTCAACTGGATTCCGTTGTCTTGTGGATCTCCTCAAGGGTGGAGTAAGAGACTCTACTCGTTCTTCTACATGATCATCTGCACCAACTTCTTTTGTAACAACAGACTCATCTTCATTAGAACTACTTGAATCTTCTTCTTCTTCTTCACCCCCCAATACATCATTTTGTTTTTCCTGAGGTGCATCTTGCTGCTCTAAATCAAAGTGCACCTTCTTTACCTTTTCTTCTTTCTCTTTTGGCTGCTTAGGTTCAAAAATAGCTCTAAGTTCCTTGAAAATAACATCTCTAGAAAAGATAATCTTGCGGGTTAGTGGATTCCAAAGCTTATAACCTTTGACATTATCACCATATCCAATGAATGTACACTTTTCAGCCTTTGGATCCAACTTAGATTGCTTTTCCTTAGGCACATAAAGAAAAGCCTCATAGCCAAAAACCATTAAATGTGAAACAGAAGGTTTCTTACCTGTCCACACTTCATAAGGTGTCGAATCAATAGCCTTACAAGGAGATCTATTTATCAAGTAGCAAGTAGTACACATAGCCTTTGCCCAAAAGCATTTATCCAATTGTGCATCACTAAGCATACTTTTGGCTCTTTCCATAATTGTTCGGTTCATCCTTTCTGCAACACCATTCTGTTGTGGTGTATACGGAGTTGTCTTTTGTCTGATTATCCCTGTATGCTTGCAAAACTCATCAAATTCCTTAGAGTAATATTCCCCTCCATTGTCAGATCTTAATATTTTTATCTTTAAACCTAATTGGTTCTCTACTAAGACTTTGAATTCCTTAAACTTAGTGAAAACTTTAGATTTATGCTTCATAAAATAAATCCATGTAAATATGGATACATCATCAATGAAGGTTACAAAATAACGAGATTTTTCAATAGATTCATTATCCACAGGTCCAAACACATCTGTATGAATAATTTCTAACTTCTCTTTTGCTCTATTACTTCCTGAAGGAAATAATTTTCTATTTTGTTTACCAAACACATAATGCTCACATAAATTGAAGTGCTCATAAGAATAAGAGAAACTGTTCAACAAATTTTTATTCTTAATAGTTTTCAATACATTATTGCTTGTGTGGCCCAATCTACAGTGCCACAACATACATGTATTTTTAGTAGGGGCCTCAGATACATAAGATGCATTTCAAACTGTAGTGGCTTCAAGCTTAAATAGGTTCCCGAATCTCTTCCCTTTTGCTACCACCAAGTTCCCTCTCACCAATCTACAGCCATGCTTGTCAAATGTCACATGCATTCCCAAATCATTCAACTTTGAAACTGAAATCAAATTTCTAGCTAACCCAGGAACATGCAAAACACTAGGGAGGGTTTTAATCCTCCCATCACTGATACACAACAATACCTTTCCTTTCCCAACAATCGGATATGTAGAGTTGTCACCAAGGTAGATATTACCTCCATCATATTCTTCATATGTGGAGAACCATTCCTTATGCGGGGTCATATGAAATGAGCATCCTAAGTCAACCAACTAGTGATCATTAGAAACAAGATTACATGCAGAAAGTAAAACTTCTTCACCTGCATTCAAGGACTTATCTGAAGCACTCTCCCACTATTTCTTGGGGTTTCTGCACTCCTTCACATGTCCCCTTTTACCGCAGTTCCAACACTTAACTCTGTTCTTTTTACCAGGAGTCTTAGACCAGACCTTGGACTTGTCCTTAGCCCCTTTCTAATCTCCTTTAGGTCCCCTTTCCTTAGACCTTCCCCTGACACTGAGAGCATCCCCTAAACTATCCAAACTCTTCTTCCTAAATTCCTATGACAGTAGCACTGAAACAAGAGCATCCAACTTCAAATCCACAAGGTTAATAGTGATAGCAAGGATAACATTCTCCCAAGACTCAGGTAAAGAACATAGAAGTAAGATACATTTATCTTCCTCACTAACCTCAACATCTATTGAATCAAGCTGATTCACCAATAAATTAAAAGAATTTAAATGCTATGCAACTAACTCACCCTCTTTCATTTTCAAAGAAAACAACTTCCTTTTTAAATAAAGTTTATTTACCATATTCTTGGCTTAGTATATCTCACCCTACCGATTCCACAATTTGTATGCGGTCTCTTCCTTTGTGACATTCAGCAACACAGAATCTGAAAGACACAAATAGATGGTTCCTTGTGCCTTCTTATCCAGTCTATCCCACTCATGTTGAGAGACATCGTCAGGTTTCTTCTCTTTTTGGACAGCTAACCACTGGTTTCTTTCTTCCAACAAATCTTCCATTTTCAGCTTCCACAACTCATACCTCGTTCTGTTGAACTTCTTAATGTCCATTCAAGAGGTTGATGCCACAGTGGATGCAACCATAATAACAACACAAGATCTACAAAATAAATGCAACCAAATCTCCCACTGCAGCTACAGCTTCCACACTACCACCCAAGAGTCAAAGCTGGCCAGGCTCTAATACCAAATGTTAGAAATGAAAGCAACACTACTTTAATGGAAATCTGATTCAAATAAATTTCAGCAATCTTTAACTGTGCATTAACAATGGAGATTGTAATAAAACATAAACCCACAATACAAAAATATACCAGAAGCAGAATGAAGCACATAACACAAGTGTTTAATGTGGATAAAACCCTTTCAGGTAAAAAACTCCACCAAGAAAAGAGGTCAAGTTGTATTATCTTCACAAAAGGAGATTACAAATAGATTCACTTCCTCTGTCTTCCAATCTTCACTCTGGCAAAACCTGGGTACTTGTAAACTGTTATATGCATCTCATCTACTATGCTATGGTTTATATATAATTTACACAACCTCAAGATATTAAATGGTCAAGAGTCAACAATACAACCTTGGGCATCTATGGCCAAGAATAGGCTCTTACGAGGTCATAAATGCTGTCATACATGCATCCTACACTTGGAAAAATGTGCCCATGCAAGCTTGAACGCCTTGGGGCCAAAAATAGCCAATTACAACATCTTATGACGTGTCATATGCTATTATTAGTGTCATAGATTCTTATGACAACTTACAGTTGTCATAGAATCTCTTACACCTTCTTACATCATCTATGACGTGCATCATAACAGTAAAAATAGATTATTCCTCCACATGTGCACCCCACTTTGACCAATTACCATTTACCATAGTAAATGACATCCCGTAACTACCACTGGTAACTTCAGGACTTACCATGTAGTATCTCTGTAATTATCGTGGAAAGTAAATAATTTTTACTTCTTCCGGTGAAACTTGTACATCCCTTATGGGTAATTACAAATAATAAATGTAATAATACAATAATGGGATTTACAAGGTTAATGGCACCTTATCCCAACAAACTGGGTGAAAACAAATTCTTTTTGGGCTCAAATCAAAGGAGAAACTTATGTTCAAAAATCTACAAGGGTCTGTTGAATACACAAAACAACTAAGAGGAGGGGGTGAATCAGTTGTATCAAAAATTTCAAACCCTCGCAAGCAATCATATCCACATTAACCTTTAAACATGTTATGATGATTAAGCATGAGAAGTAAATAACTGAAACTGAATCATAACAAAACCACACACAAGAGAACACTAGATTTTATGTGGAAAACCCTAAAAGGGAAAAACCATGGTGAGGATAAGCTCATAATATAATGTAGTAGCAATACTGAATTACAAAAGGCTCACTACAGGTGGACTCACTATCCAAGTGGACTCACTGCCTACTGAGAAAGAAAGAGATAAGAAAAGAGTGTCTCAATGCCAAGATTTAAACTAATATAATTACATCTGACCTATGCATGGAGTTCAATTCCAATGAAGCTCAATATTCACCACAATACAAGCAACATCTTTGCAGCAACACTGAAAATAGTAGACACCTTTTGCTCATTGCATCCAGTAGCCTAACACATGAAAGCTCTTACTGCATTGATCAAATTCACATCATAAACATCATCTCCCATGCACATCACCATATTCATGAATCCTTGACACTTAGTTTTACCATCATCAACCTTGAAAACATTCTCCAAGGTCGACAACACAACTTAACCCATAAAATTCAAATTAGGTCTGGATCTAAACATTCCCGTGGAGGAAGGGAATGAATGCAAACCATTTCATATCTTATCATGGACCTAAATCCACTCTTACACATTATTCCTCACTTCCATAATCAACAAAGCATAACCGTAATTAGTATAAACAACCAAGTCGGCCAAACTTGTGTAAACACTATGAACTTTTAAGTACACGCTTCCTCAAAGGTAATCACACCTCATAGATCTTACACAAAGATTTAACACAATCTAGAAACATCCATGAACATCTTGAAGTCACCTGAAAACGAAAAAATTCAACCACAACAACTTTCACCTGAAGAAAGTTCACAATCTGCTTACAAACAACACTGTCAAACTCTGCTACACAAGAAATCACTTTCTAGGGCATCAAATCACAAACCTTCTATATTGAAGATAGATAAGGACCTTATAAGCACACATCTAGAACTACAACACCTAAAACCACTCTGCGGAGAAATGCAGAGCAAAACACTTTCTCCCAAACACACTACAAACACTATTCTCAAACTGGTGAACACAACTTTTACTGTACAACGATCCGAAGCACCAAATTCTAGATTTAACATTTGAAAACACTTCTAAATGACATATCCAAACCACACATTCAGATCTCCAACACAAAAGAAATGCAGAGAAAAAACTTGAACAACACTCTGTAAGCCAGAAAACTTCTTCAACACACTGTTTCCAATGTTAATCAAATTTTCTCAAAAGCACTTGGAAACCCAAAAATAGAAACATATTCTCAACATCTTCAACACTTTTATAAAGCAACCAAATCACCTTTAGCAAGACAACTTAATCAAACAACAACAACCTCATTAGAAGACATAGTTGACACCAATGACAACACAAGCTTGTTGACATCAATCACAATATTGATTAGCACATACTTACAATAGGGGCACCTCTTTCACCAAAGTAGGTCACTCTGGAAGACCTTTGGGTGACCCATAAAGGGTGACCCTTGGGTAAAAATAAAAAGTTGTGTATGCTAAGTTATAGTCTAAAAAGAGGGTCTAGCATCTAAAACAGGGTGCATGATAACTTCAAGCAGGATCTCCCAGGGAGTTTTGGTCATTAATAGGGGGAGACCTATAGAGGAGGAAAGATGGGAAGAAATTGAAACATGGGTTTGGTTTGTTAGGTCGTCTAAAGGCTTCTTAGGGTTGAAGACATTCAGAATGCGGTGTCAAAAGGTGGAATTAGTAAGAAAAGTGAAAACTAAACACGTAGGAAAGGGAAAAAATGTGACAAAAAGAATAATTGACAAGGGGGAAAAGAAGAATGGTTAGGGAACTAAATAATCAACAAGAAAAAGGACAACTGACATGTGTCACCAAGAGGAGTGCTGCTAAGGGGACATTATTATTCACACTTTCATGTATGTGATTGGTATTACATATCATCATGGGGTCCTCGAGGAATCTCATGCACCATTTTAGTACTTATAATGTCATAGGATCAATTGGTACATATATTTCAAAAGATGGAGTGATTAAATCACTCAAGGGGATGTTCCCTTAGAGTCTATCCAAATCCATCATATTCATGGGTGTTGTGTAACACCTCAAAATAAAATGGAGTGAACGTGAAAAAGTGGCAAAAAATGGTGAAACAAAGGATGGAAAAAATAAAAGTGGAGAAAAAATATTAGGATCAGAGTAGTAAGGATGAAAAAGACTTATCTAGAAAGATTTATCTTTCACATCAATTTCACCAAAATATGTGATGGTGAATATGGTGTGAACAACAAAATGTAGCACGAAAGACAAAAGACTTATCTAGAAATATTTTTCCTTCATGTTCAGTTCACCAAAATATGTGATGTTCAAAGCATTACCCAAGCACAATGAATGAGTCAGGAACTGAGGCAACACACAAGACTAAGAACCCTTATATATGTGACCCTCCAGTCACTCATGCTCTTGCCTCAGTAGCCGATTGAGTGGAGGTAGCAAGGAGGGGTTGTTCATCTCCCTCAAGAGTAGGACTTCAGTCGAGGTGATCACGTCCATCCTCTAGGATTCTATGTCACTATTGTTGTGATCGCTATCATTAATTTGTTGCTATTGTTGCTAGGTTATTGTTTGTTGGGTTAACTCATACAATTATTAAACTAATTCCTAAATCAAGTTAATGTCTTCGTTATATTCTTCTATTGGAATTCTTATATTTTGCATGACTTCTTGATGGAATATTTCAAATATTTAACCTTGGATTTGGAAGACTTGGTTGATCTAAGTTACTATTTTCTTTCTAATTTCTTCCAAGATTTCTATGCATTCTCATATGGTGTTTCCCTATTCTGGGTTTTCTATGTTGACTAGATTTAGTTGTTCTAGGAGATTTTCTCCTATCTCATCTAGGATGTCACACCCCATTGTTGGACAAATTTTTTAATGTTAACTAATTATTAGTTAGGTACATTGCTATGCATTTTAAATTATGTTATCAAACTATGGTTTGAGGATAATTATGTTGAGATAATTCTATTTTACTCATGATATGTAGAAAGAGAATATCATATTTGATAATGATTAAAAGAAATAGATATGTTTCTAAATGTGGATAATGGATTATCTTCATGATTATTATTTATTGAAGTGTTCTTAATATGTTATGACTATTATGGTTAATGAATTGACTACCTTATTGGCTAAATAAGGTTGATGCAGGAAACTAGTTCCCCCTCTCGGATGAGGAGGAGAGCACTACTAGAGAGAGGGAAGCAAATCAAGGAGAATGGGTGAGACATCATCACTCTAAGAACCCACACATACATAGAACATAGTATTTGTGTCTATATGAATGTGTTTTAGAAATTTTCGTATCTCATAAATATGTCACCACTTTATGTCGTAACATCGTCTTTTGTATGTCATTATGGTTGTTCTTTGTTCTTTTAATTTTTTGTAATACCTTCTGCATATCGATGTCAACTCCTTGTCTTGCATTTTATCCTTGTCGATGTTGTCATATGATTGATAAGGTATCCTTAACAAATAGTGCATGATTATTATATTTTGTATAAGGAAAAGGAAATAATAATAATAATAATAATAATAATAATAATAATAATTATATATATATATATATATTTATATATGATTATATTGCATAATTATTATTTACAATTTTGTGGAATTTAACTCTAAGAAGTGGAGGCACCTACATTTAATATGGAGGTGATACGAAGTTAATGAGGAGTTAAAACTCCATCACATTGGCATTAGGTATGTGCACCACTTCAGTTTGAAGTAATGGTGAAAAAAGTGGGAAATTAACTACATGAGAATCCTCAGTGACAGAGGAGATATTTTAGGGGCCTCAACACCTAGGAATGTAGGAAAATCAGTGAAGAAGAGAGGGAGATGGAAAGGAAAAAGGGTGGATTGTGGAAACAGAAAGGAAGGGAATTTGGCTTTGCAACTTTTAGGAGGATATTGCTAAGAGATTCAATATGTTTTACAGTTTATGAAGCATTCGATTAAGCATTACATTCTTAATTCATTATTTTGCAATTTTCAAAGCTTGGGTTCACATTATTGTCTTCTTGTTTTAAAAAGAATGTGAGTTAAGATAAGAGTTTTCTATGTTTTCTTTAGTTATGCATATATGAATTTAAACCCAAATTTACCTGGTATTTCCTTTGTTCGGATTATGCTTTGATGTTAAGTAATGATAATTTTGGAGACTAAAACAAGTTTATGTTTGACTGTGTTAAGTTACTATAAGATCATAACTAGTTTGAATGATGGTAATATTCTTGTGAATGAGAAAACCCCATTTAGGTTCACGTTTGGGAGATTGTAGAACGTTGTTTAAACTACAATGGGTCTAGTTTTTAATAATAATTGTTATGTTTTCACAAAGACCAATATCAGCCTAGATAGTGTTATTTCTTGAAATTTTATGAAACTCAACCTTGGTCAGGTCCACAATTTATTATGAGCCCAATTTATGGTTATTACGACCATATATAGGTCAATTTTCTACACATCATGGGATGATATAAACCATTCACAATCCTATATATTTTTAGTGAACCTTATTTAAACTAATTATACATAGGTTTATACATTAAGAATGAATAGGGGTTTGGTTTATTATAACCACAATTGGTTCTCTCTTCCTATATGTAAAAAGTGAGTGAGGTATTTTATCCCTGAACACAATTAGGTCAATTCTCTGAATTTTAAATAAGATTTGGGATTTACCCACTTACTCGACCATTTATAAGAATTAAATATAATGAAAATGCATCCATTAACATTCAACCTTGTATATGTATGCAAATTTAATGAATACATGTTCATTGTATTCGATCATACTCAGTTTTCAATTTATATGAGTTAGGCTTTTAATGCCTATCGACCATCTACTTGTCTACAACTTGTGGGGATTAAGTATGGAAACATACAACCCTTATAGGTATGACAATGTAATGAGAATATATATATATATATATATATATATATATATATAGGTTAGTAGACTACACTTAGGTCTTACAATTAATGTGTGAGTATATGTCAATTAATATTGACTATATATTAAACTTATAATTTACAAGTTGTTTCATACAATGTCGACTATATTTAAAGTTTAATTTCCTTGCATCGGAGATAATAATATTACTATTCTTTGGTTCAACTACATATTAGTCGATGTTCACTTACATATTTTGTAAAATAAGTTTTCTTTCTATTTCTTTGACCATTTAATAGGTCAAATGTATAAAGGCCTATGGATCTAAAATGTATTTTATGAAAGCATTTTGTTTTAAGGTTGTGACAAGAATAACGATCTCAGTAACATGTAGATCTTATTCTTTGTTAAAATACTTTTTGATAAAGAAGGTAGTGTTGAATTTGTCATACCTTTGATGGACTAGGTTTTGTCCACCTCTTCTCCTTGATTGGGTTATTTTAACCAGAACATAATGGCATATATTTTGTGTATAGAAACTTAACATTATTTTGGTTATCATTACTACATAGATAATATATATTTATATATGTAATGTACACACACAGATATATATATATATATATATATATATATATATATATCTGTGTGTGTGTACATGCTTGCATATTCAAAGAAACTCTGTTATATTCCTTCAAACAGGGATTAGCTCAAGGTTGAGTAAAGTTAGTCAAGATTTTAACAATCATACTTTTATAAAAACTAGATAGCTTGTGACATATTAGCATATAATAACCAAAGTTGTGCAAGCAGAGAAATTTAGAATTTTTGAATATTAATTTGTCTAAGTTATACTCTGAAACAAAAAGGGAGAATTGCTCATGCCAATAGAAGAATGGATATATATAGAAAACTAAGAATAAGAACAACAGAGAACTATAGCTTCTATGAATATTTGATAATTCTTATATGATCAGTCTTATATGATGAAATTTAAAAACATGAGTCTAGGAAGATTATGTTAAGACTATCAGATTGAGTAAATGTTGAGATTGCATAGTAATGCAAGACAATATCATTATTACTTAATTGCTATGGATAGTATTCTAGACCACTTACTTTACTAGGTGGGTTTTGTAGTTGGCATAATCTCTTAAACTAACTATCTAAGCCTATGATAGAAGGACTAATTTCTGATAGAGATATGCTTATGTTTGGGATAATATACTTTTATGTATGCTTGTAAATGAATTAAATGATCTTGTAACAAGTTTGAGATAGAGGTGTGTGAACACACATGACATGCATTTCCATTTTGGAATGTATATTTGATTTATCAAAACTTTGGTCAAAGTAATGCAAAATCACTACTTGCATTATTGTTTCACAGTGTCTATTTATTTGCATAATAGTCAGTTTTGTCATACTTAGCTAGAGGGAATCTAGATTCATATGGAAAATTTTTTGTGAATAGACACAATACTAGTTCTTAGATGGCATGATGTACTTGCAGATTTCCTTTATCTTCTACCCTTGGGAAGGGAAGGGCCACTTCCTATTGGAAGGTGTATGGGGACCGTTGGTATGTGGTTGGAGGTAAAGCACTTGGGTTATGCTCTCCCTCTTGCAGTTGAAGAATGCCGAAGACTTGGTTACACAGATATGTTATTTGTATTTCACATGATAAATGTAATATTGAAAGTTGTATATTTGTAATATGGCATCATGATGTGATTGCTACTTTGTAATTTATGTTATGGATGATGGAATATTCTTTTATTAATTTATGAGATGAAATTATTCTTTATGAATCTCTTAGATGTAATTATGAGTTATTAATTATGTTTTAATTAAAACAAATTGGTGTTTCTCTTGTAAAAATTAGTATGTTTTTAAAGAATGAGCAAGAGTTCATTACGTAGGACTTGTTTAACCTAATCCTCTCTAACACCAAGGCACATCAAGTGCTTAGGGGAGAGGATTTGAGTGTTCAGAAATTTATGGTTTGCAATGTGTGTTCTATGCCTTGGGATGAAACCAAGGGCTTATGTGTACTATTTTGAGTTGGGTGCCTTGTGATGAAAATGAAGGCTTAACACTTGTAAACATTGATAGTTGTATATGGTTGAAATGAAGTTTCTAAATGCAATTTAAACTATATCTATGCATGTAAATTTTGGTTCTTTTATGATATTTAAATATTACTTATTTACTAGGAAAGAAATATGGATACAACTAAATGACTTTTCCCTATAAGCAATTTTAACCATGTTTCTATATTTTTTGATGTAAATATTGCAATGATTTATACTAAGCAAAGAAAATATGTAATTTAATCTATGAATGAAAAAGTAATCTTTCTCCTAGACTAGAAAGCAATTAAAATCAAGAAGAAACAAAGACAAATTTATTTCCTTAAGAGCAATTTTGATTTTCTAATTACTAATTTTATTCTAGAAAAATAATGAAAGAACCTATACTATATGGTGCTAGTGCCAGGAAAAAAGTCCTTAGAGTTCCAACTTATCTGGTATCTTTCTTCGTAGTAGTCGAGAACTCTACTTGATGATGGAAAAGGGCAAGGATACATGAGGATATTCAAAGAGGCAAGAAGAAAGGAAGCTCCAAGGCTTATATAGCTAAAAAGACAAAAGAGAAGAGGCTCAAGGCCTACATGAGAAGCTTGTATGGACTAAATATTCTATGAGATATTTATCCTAAAGATATCTAAACTAATAGATTGTAAGAAAGGGGCTCAAGGCCTATAGAGAAGCTTTTCTAAGATAGCTTGTGAGAGCACTAGAGAGCATTCAAAGCATGAAAATAATGAAGAATGAATGAGTGTTTACATGTAAAAATGGGAGGGAATAGAAGAAGAGATAATGTGAGGCCCATCTTTTTCTATTTCCTTAATTACTATGGTTTAGACTACTTGACTATGTTGGTTGGGTTCATATACTTGATGTGTGTGGATAATTATGTTATTACTTTGGATATATATGTTTATTGCCTTAAATTATGCTAGATGATACTTTTGCACATTATATTATAATTAAACTTTATGGATTTATGTGTTGGACTATATGATTTAATTAATTTGAGTAGATGATTTTAGATTAATATTTATGTGGGAAAAAAATATTAAATGAATTAGAGGTTTATATGTTTATTATTAAATAAATTGGTTTAAATTATTTGAATCATGTGATCATGAATAAAATTGGATTATTTAATTTATTTTTCTATGAATTTAAGTTGCTTCGGCTATATTACCTTGACATACTGATGTTCAAAAATTAAGTGTGCAGGTGGGTGGTCAAGTTCCTTAAGTGGACTCGAAGACTCCAAGAATTCGCCATGTCATACCAGTTAGCCTAGTCTAACCCGTGGAAGGGGTTAAGGCTAAAGTGTTGTGTGATTTTTATTGTTTTATTACACCGAGAGGCGTTTCTACATTCACAGTATGAATGAGAACTGAAAGATTCTAGAATTTCTATGTAAACTTATAAGATTCCAATCTAGAATCTTTATTAAAAAAATTAAATAATATAAATAGTCACTCCACAAATAAAAGAAAGAAAAAACTTATTTTTTTATTTTTTCCAATTTCTTTCTTGGTTTTTATTTTTTATTTTTTCCAATTTCTTTTTTGGTTCCATAGTTTTTGTGATTTTCTTATTTTCAATTTCTTTTTTGGTTTTTATTTTTTATTTTTTCCAATTTATTTTTTAGTTTTTATTTTTTATTTTTTCCAATTTCTTTTTGGGTTTTTATTTTTAATTTTTTCCAATTTTTTTTTTGGTTCCATAGCTTTTATGATTTTCTTATTATCAATTTATTTTTAAATCCCCAAAAATATCAAAGAAAAAAAATTGAAAAATTAAAAAATAAAAACGTTGGAATATATAAACTATGGAAAAGAGACATCCCTGGGCATACTTTAGATATATTTTGTTAAATATAAATATACTAGTTTTATTTTATTATTGGGGATTTTATTGTTCTTATAATTACGCGAGAGGCGTTATTATGCCGAGAGGCGTTATATAGTCACAGCGGGGTGGGGATGAGAGAACTCATTTTTTCTGCCTAAATTTATAAAAAAAATAAAATACCAAAAAGGAAATAAAAACTAAAACTTAAGAAAATCAAAGAAAAAAACTAAAAAAGAAATTAAAAATGTTGAAGGAGAAAAAGATAAATCACAAAAACTATGGAACCAAAAAAGAAATTGGAAAAAATAAAAAATAAAAACTAAAAAAGAAATTGGAAAAAATAAAAAATAAAAACCAAAAAAGAAATTGGAAACTATTAGGAGAAAAAGCTGGAGAAAATCACCAAAACTATGGAACCAAAAAAGAAATTGGAAAAATTAAAAAATAGAAACAAAAAAAGAAATTGCAAACAAAAAAAAGTGAGAAAATCAAAGAAACTATGGAAAAAAGATATCCCTTGGCATACTTTTAGATATATATTTTTAAATATAAATATACTAGTTTTAAATTAATTTCATTTAACTGGTGTGAGTTAATTTAATTTTTTATTTTATTTTATTTATTTCTTTAGTGGGATGAGGATAAGTTTTTTAATTTAATATTTTAATGTTTTCTTTTTTATAAAAGGATTTTATTTCCTTATTTCATTTTGGAAAAAGAGTCTTTTTTTGGAAAAAAGAAAGGAAGTTGCTTTCTTTTCTACTTTTTCCCTCTTTTTGAATTGAATGGGTTTTTATTTTTATGGGAATGGGAAATTTTGGGATTTCACTTTTTCTGGGCATGAGATTTTGAGAAGAAATTTATGAGAAAAGAAGAAGAAATCTTGGCTAAAAATGGTTACAAGTTTTGAGCATGGCATTTGGGATTCAAGAACAAGGGATTTGAATTGTATTTTCTGGTTTTTGTTGGGCTCACTCTAACTTGAGGAGCTGATGTAACACTTTTCATTCTTTTGTAAATTTTGTGATTTATAAAATGGAGGTGATTATTTGATATGTTGTTTTCGTGTGAGGGTTTATATGTGTTTTTTCTATTTGTCAAATGGGGTTATGGGTTGTATGGGAGTGACCCTCCAAATTGATGAGAGCCTCCCAAGTCTTGGGGTTGAGGGAGGCACAAACCTCTCTTGGGGAAGTGCTTACTAGTTTCATTTGATATATTGATGGATATGTGATTTGGTGTGTTTGTGGGGGTTGTGGAGATACATGTTGATATGTTTGTTGTGTTGAGGTGTATGGAGGTTTGGAGGTGTTTGGAGAAGTGGGGTTGTTGATATGTTGTGCATGGAGGGGTGGTGATTGGTGGTGGTTGGGGTTTGATACTGTAATTCCTGTGGAGGTGTGTGTGGGAGGTATAAAGGTTGGCGGTGATGGAGTTGATTATTGTGATTTGTGATGATTCATGACAATTGTTATGTCCCCAAGAGGGATGATTTTTCCCCTCTCCCCCTCAAATTGGATCTATGAAAGATCTTGAGTTTGTGAGTCAAACCATGGGAAACATTGTTTGTGTTTTTGTGTTTTTGTGTTTATGGACTTTGGTTGTTTGCATGTGTGTATAAATTGGTTCATTGGAGTCTCCTGCTTGGGAGGTGGGATGTGCATAGCAATCCCTACGGTAGGGTGGAGAGCAGGACTTGGCCATCTATTTTGGTTGTATGTATGCAAGTTATGAAAAAGTTTCAATAAAGATTGAAAGTTGGAAAGACTCCCTATGAGTTTCAAGGAAAGATAAATATTTGTTTTGCAAGTTTCGTGAAGATGTCATTGTATAATATTCCTGTTGGAATCCATTTATTGTGTACCAAAGAGTTTTTGTGAAGTTGTATATGTTGTTGAAAGAAGATAGTATGTTTTGATAAATCTGAAAGTAATTATTTTACTTGAAATTTTACTTGTCTCTGTTTACATAAATTTGAAAATGATTATTTTATTCTATTCATACCTGTGATGGTGTTTCTTATTTCTCTATATGGTTTCCTTATACTTTGATTAAATCTGAATATCTCCTTGTTTTATATAGTTTAAGTTATATAAATTTAATTATATATGTGTGTGTATGTATTTTTCGCTTCTTCCTTGAATTTTCTCTGTTACATTTGCAATGTCTCTGCATATAATAAATAAAACACATTTTTATTGTTTTACTATAAAAAAATTAGTTTTACATTGGAAAGTTCTTAGATTTATTTTAAATGGAAAAAAAAGAATTTTAATTTTAGAAAATAAAAAGGCAAGTTTCAAGTTTAATTTATTTTGAAAAGTAATTATAGTTTGTTTTATTAATTTATTAAGAAAGAAATCAAAATTAGCTTTGTCTACACATATAAAGGAAAAATAAATAAATAAATAAATATTTGTTTTATTGAGTTTAAAAGGAAAGGAATGTTTGTATGATTTGCTTTATTTTAATTAGAAAGATTTAGAAAATTTTATTAATAGTAATCTATTTAAATTATAAAGGAAAAAAATTATAAATGCAATTTTTTTTGATGAAAATGCCAATCTATCTATTATAGGTAATTAAAAACATCTTCACAAAAAATAGATGGGTGGTATAAAGGCACATCCCGAATGTCAAATGGGCCTAGCCCAGAAACTTCTAGAGTATCAAAGTATCAAAGCATAAAAAGCATAACAGAATTTATGAAAACATAATAGAAAGCATAATTAAGCTACCAAAGCCATGCCTGTAGATGGCAGATCCCTATCATCCGGGTTCCCTCATATTACTGTGGGGTCCGGGGTGACATTTGGTGGTGCCCAACCATAATCATTCTCTTGGTTTTCATTATGCACATTTGGCTCCTCGTGCTAAGGTGAGATAGCCAAATTTAACTGTCGATCTTTCTCAAGGCAACAGACGAAGAAGTGGATCAGCCAGAGACTCTCAGCCCTACTCCCAACCTCCTCCATACCATGGATCTCACCGTTGCAGACACTCAGCTTCTCCACGTTCGTGGATGGACTTCTAGCCATCCTACCAGTGCTACCGGGGATAATGTGGGTTGGCCTACTGGAGGTAATGTTGGTTAGCCTTCAGGTGATAATGCCAATCCATCTTTGTCACCTCGCAGATGCTCTTACATCCGAGAGCTTCCTAAGGAGGGTGAAATTGTTCAAGGTTAATAGATTAGCTTTATTTTATTATTTTAGAAGGTCTAATAAAAGATATATGGTTTACTTATAATTAGAAAAATTAATGATTTAAATAAATATATAAAAAACAGTATGTTAATTAGAAATAAAATAAAAGGAAGCTTTGTCTTTTAAAGATAGAAAAAAAACTTGTTTTAAGGGATAAAGATTGTTTTATTGCCTTAAAGAAAAAGATTGTGTTTTCTTATCTAGTTGTGTTATTTTAGATAGAAATTAGAATGATTTTTGTTGGGTTATTATTAAAATATTCAATTTTTTTATAAAGGAAAGATTAAGTTGTTTATGTCATAAAAAATGTAATTAGTTTTCTTAAATTATGAAATTATTAAATTAAGTTCATTGTTGAAAGTATATGTTTTTTAATAATGTTGAAATTGTTGTAACGGAGATAAATTGTTAGGTGATTAATTAAATAAGTTAATTAAGTTAGGACTATTATAATATTTTATTTAGGAATACAAATATTGAAATAAGGATCTGCATTATAAAATTAATTAAAACTTGTTTTATTTTTGAGGTTAGAAAAGTAAGGTTCAAAGATTTTGTTTACTTCATTATTACAAGAAAATTAGTTTATTCTTCTTATTTTTAGAAAAAGAATTTAGTTACATGTAAAAGACAATGCATATTAAATTGATACTATTATAATCAGCTTTATTCTATAAAACATAAAAGGGAAAAGTAATTTTCTTATTGGAATAAAAATATAGCATTTGATTTATTTGTAAAATTTATGTTAAGAAGATTGTGCTAAAATATTAGTAAGTTAAAAAGATAAAGTATCTAAGTCAAATTAGTCAGATTTTATTTATTTGATAAAAGAAATAAAAAGGCAATGTATATTTGATTTAGTATTTTAGAAGCAATGAGTTTTAGATTTGTTCTTCTACCCTAAAAAGAAAGTATTTAGTTTGTCCTAGTAATGTTAAATTAAAGCATTGGAATTTACAGGGTTAACCTTGGTTGTCAAGCAATTGTTTATGACAGTTATCTATTCAATAGTGCCTTTCAAATAATATGACATACTTTAGTATAGATAAATTATATAAAAACCAAATATATATATCATCATAATCCTATATAAATTTTGATAGCTCGTCCAAAATCTCTCCTTTCATATGATACAACCTTTTCAAAATTTTAGTTGTATTTTATAGCTAAAATGTCTAAATACAGCTATACAACTGTCAAATTTAAGGCTTGATTGGAAATATGTCTTTTGTTTTAGAAGATTTAGAAAAAGAAAATTTAGAAGATTTAGAAAAATAAAATAAATTTGATTTTATAAAAAAGGCAATATATTGTGGTTTTGATTTTATTATTTTAAGTGAAAATATTTAGTAGGATATATGTTTATAAAGGAAACATTAATTTATATGGAATTAAAAACAAGCTTTTTGTTTTAAAAATTTTGCAAAAGAAGTTTTATTTTTGTAAGATTAAATTCATTAGGAAAGGAATGATTTCATCATTTGCTTTATTCTAATTTGAAAAATTTGAAGGGTTTTTAGATTATTCAATTTTATGTTATGGAAAGAAGATTAAATTAGTTATTATATTATTTGGATTAAATGAATTATTTTATTTAAAACTGCAAATTAGTAAGGTATTTATTTTAAATATTTTAATTTTGTTTTATTTAATTAAATAGTTCCTTTATTAAATTAAATATAAAAATCAAATTATGCATCTAATTTATTTGTGCTTATGACTTTTGGTAAAGAAGTTATCTAATGGTGGATAAATTAAATTAGGTCTTAATAGAGTAAAAATAGCTTAGATGACTAAGCTCAATGTTATGCTTGAAAACTATCCTAATGATTTAAACTGTGATAATTGGTTTTTAGGATAATTGTAAATCAGAGAACTTTCGTTGTTAATCCAGTACGCATTTTATTCAGGAGTAAAACTTTAGGTAAACTATCATTGCAAATTCTCAATTAACTCTTTATCCTTAAAAAAAAAATTATCCCACTTGTATGGATGACATACAGGTGGGCCTAATACGAGCATGACAAATAAGAGCAAAAGAAAGTGCAACTAAGGAAGAAATGGAAACAATTCCATAAATAGTCGAAGAGATAAGAAGAAAACTAGAAGAAAACTTCATAAAACTAAAATGAAACTAATGTGAACTCAAAGAGAAAATAGAAACAATTTAGAAGAGATAAGAATAATGAGTTCACAAAGGAAAAAAAGTAAGAAAAAGATGAGTTGGAATGAAAAATTGTGAGTTAAAATGAGCTAAAAAGAAAGAATAAAAGCTAAAATGAAGAGTTAACATGTGCATTGAAAAATAAAAGGGTCACCCCTTTCACAAGTAGGATCACTCCTTTTGCTAGTTAGGGTCACCTGAGTGACTCAAAACCACTAGGGCTGACCTAGAAACACTAGGGGTGACCTTGAAACCAAAAGTGATGACCCTAAATAGGTAAAAACAAGGGATCAATGAGGCAACATAAAGGCAAGAAAAAATAGTTAGAAGGAAAAATAAAAGTGACAAAAGACATAAAGACCAAGGATAAATTCATCATGACAAGAAACCATTGGACAAGTAAAATCATTCCTTCAAGGATCATGAGCTATGACCACCACATCATCATAAGACTGCCATATAAGCATTACATGATTTTAGTACTTACAAAATTCATCTTGATGAGGGACATTTGGCACCTAACTATTGTTAATCAAGGAATTGAATGAGGTAGAGGTGGAATGTATTAGGAAAGGTGTCTCAACCTTGCAACTAAAAAAGGTTACTATTATTTTCAATTTTGGTCTTTTCGAATACCCTTTATCTTGAAGAATGTTTTTGAACTTTCAAAGTTTCCAAAAGGGGATAAAAATGGTAGGGATTACTATTTTTAGTAAGTCTACATTTGAGCTTAGATGGACCTAAAATTTTTCTAAAAGCTTCTGAACTTACAAATAAACATCTTAGGTGAGTTTCAACCCAAGATCATACTTGGATTGCAAGATATTAAAGTTTCCATTTTTGAAACTTTTGAAAACATTTTGAACTCAGGTTTGAGGAACTTAGAGGCCTTGATTTGCACCAAAAGTTTTTATAACTGATGAATTAGGTTATATATTGATAGATTTCTTCACGATCTTTCTGACGTTTCAAATAGTTCATCAATCAGACATGTAATGCCCCTCGCTTTTTGCTTGTGACAGATGTGATTTTCGTGTTTCCTATGATAGTTCTAGTTTAGATGATAGTCTTGTAGCGCATGCTTACAATTTCGGGATGTTTGGACTTTTACGTTATGGTTTATGATCTCCTTGAGCTTGATGGACTCTTTGATATTATGCTAGCTGATTATGGATCTATGTTAGGATGATGCTTGATTACTTGTACTTTCACAGTTGATGGACATGATTATGGATTGAGGTTACTTTTAGTTTAATATGTTGTTCGATCATGATTAATATGTATGTCTGGCATTAGTTATTTAATGATGTGTTACTTAAACGAAATAGTGTTGCATTACTCGTGTCCGAGTACCCTGCCACGCTACGACTTCCGTTCATTATGCTTGTGATTACATGGTTATATATGTATATATGCACAACCTTGTTGTTCGTTGCAGGATGCAGGTACCGGGCATCGACTCCACCTAAATTACCAGGTCTGAGCGTGCCTTAGCCAATGGAATCATGGATTGGAGTTGACATGAGGTTCCCCTAATTAGTCAACATCCTCAAGGAGGATGAGCTTTCAGTGTTGTACCCTGTTGTCACCATCAGTGGACCGTTGTCATCATGTGTCGTTATGTCCTGTGGCTTCTCTTGGGTCAGGTATCACCTTGTAAATTAGGGTATATCCAATTTGAGTGTCAATCCATGCATGATTAATATTTCATTTAAATAAAGTTAAATTAAAGATTAAATTATATAAACATTGCTAGGGGATTATGTGCGTGGTTTATTAATTATACATAATTTAATTATTGATAATTGGTAAACAAATAAATTAAACTAGATAAATAATTTAACGAAATATTAAATTGCAAATTGTAGTGGATTAAAATTAAACAAAAAGACAAATGCATATGTGAAAATGAATAAACATCTTTAACGTTGATAAAATAAATCTAAACTAAAGTAATTATATGGTAAATTTGGATTACGGATGTTTTAATGGTAAAACGGTATTGATAAGGATAAAATGACCAGGTTGTGGAGGGAGAGATCCGACCAAACCTATTAAATTTATATCGGATCATAATGAGTTTAATTAGTTCTTTATTGAATAGATATTTATTATATAAAAAAGAAATTATATTTAGTTAAGAATTAATAAAATTGCTTCTCTACGGATAAAAATAATTATTATCCGATGACCTTTGGGTTTGTTATTGCCATCTCTATTACTATTATTATCACTATGATTATTTAGGTATCTTATTAAATTTAATCAGTTTTCGATAGATATCGCTAACATTTTTTTGGTTTAAAAAATATAGGGTTGTCACATTTGGGGATATGCAAATTTATTTTAGGTGCCGTCATTTGTAAGATTGAGGATTTGGGAGTCTGGAATATAGTTAATTTTGCACCCCACAAGAGAGTGGGTTGTGGGGGAAAGAAAGGAATGTCTCTGCATTTACCCGAGGAGTCCATTCCGGGTTTTGAGAAAGTGGGATGTCAGAATGTTCCCGGCATTTATCCAGGGCACTGAGTCCTGGTTGAGAGAGTTTTTCTGGGAGAGAAGGAAGGAGGGGGCTTGGAGAGGAGAAGAGATTTTGGGAAAAGCTTAACAGATTTCAGGTATGCACTATATGATATATGCCTATTTCTTATGAAATATTAACAGAGTTAGGCTATTTATGTTTTCTCCATTGAAGGGATTTACTCAGGGTTGGTGTTAGATTTTTATTAATGGCAGACTTGAAATCCTCGTGACCGCCAACCTATATTCGGTCTGAAACTTGTCACAAATTTTCATTCTGCTTCAGATTCATTTTAGTGGTTCCCCAGTCTCCACCTCCGTGCATTCTGCACAATTCCAACCAATTGACCATTTTGCACTTAAATCACAAAAATCTTTTCTCTATTCTCTGTGATTTCAATCCACTGAGCCTCGGCCCACAATCACTAACCTACACTTTTCGTGTGTTCCTTAATTTCATGGACATGTCCTCTTGTCAGAGGGTCTCACCTGGTGATCCTCTTAGTGAACGTTTTCCATCAGAGGGCTTCCACAGCATTAAAACTGTTGCGTGCCCCCAGTCAAACTATACCTGAATCTGAGAAGTAAGGTAGGGTCTATATTGCTGCTAATACAGTACAGCCTATCCAGCACTCCATTTAGTATGATATAACTCCCACACAACGCATAACGGATACATTACAATCTATTTGGTTTAAACCTTCGCCATTCTACGTTGTGCAAACAGGATGCTGCATCGACCCACTTGCTCCCCAAAATACCAAAATGGAACTCGATGGCAGTTTGGGCATGGCGTTACTTCTGAGCTTTGCTATGGTCCGTAGGCTAGAGATACATTGTAATCTCTGTTGATGTTCTTGGAGAAGTATTTCTGCCTTTCCTTAAAGGTAAACTGAAATTGCATTTTCCTGTAGTAATATATAGATATTCATGTGTAGCCTTGCAAAGGTGTTTGTGGCAGGGCACTACATCTGGTATCAGAGCCAAGTTTACACACTGGGTACCTTGGTTGAATTTGAGCCCATTATGAAACCTTGTGCTTAAACTCTGTTGTATGATTTAACTCCTGTTGCGACCCTTTTTCTTAATATAATAATTTGCCCTTTTGTGTGTAGGATAGATGCCTAGACGTAGAGGCTGAGGTCGAGGCAGAGGAAGGGATCGTGGGAGAGGTGATGGCAGTATTCCTCCTCCCAGTTCTCCTCATGGGAGTGGTCATGAAGGCGGAGGTCAGAACATGGAAGGTCAGGGTCAGCCTAATGGAGCCCAGTTGAGACAGATTCTTGAGGAAGCCCTTGCCCGTTTAGGTCCCAGACAGGTGGGTGAGCAGCCCAAAGGTGGTCAAGAGGTAGACCAGTCAGGTCCCAGAGAGAGAGAAAGGTCTCCCAGGCGTAGGGAATTGACAGCTGAGTAGGAAGCCATGCAAGCCAACCATATGAGGGACTTACTAAGAGCACGTCCTCCCATCTTTGATGGAACTGGTAGAGGACTTGAGGCAGAGACTTGGTTGTTGGACCTAGGCAGATGTTTCGCCATGCATCCGTATGGCAGCAATACGAAAGCCAGATGTGCTATTTTACACCTTCGAGGGTTTGCTTCGACTTAGTGGAGGCTAGAGGAGTAGAAGCTGTATTTGGACATTGGCACGGTGTCTTGGGAGTTGTTTGAGGATAGATTTAGAGCTTGCTTCCTTTCTGACCATTGGAGGCAGCGTCAAGCAGACAAGTTTCATGCGCTGAGGTAGCTGGCCATGACAGTTGAGCAGTATGAGCGTAGATTTTATGAGCTCAAACAGTATGCAGGTATCGGGGATGACGAGCCCATGTTGGTGCAGCATTTTATCAGGGGATTAAATGCTCGGATTAGTGGAGGGGTTCATGTATTCAAACCTAAGACCATGGAGGTTGCCGTGGAGAAAGCCCGGTTAGTGGAGGAGAACTTGGCTATGGCCCTCAGTGGGCATACCGGTGTGCGCATTGGCAGTGCACCTTTGTCAGGACATGGTTCTTGAGGTGGTCACACCCAGGCATCAAGTTCTCATGCACACTCAAAGAGTGGTCAGCAGCAGCAGTATTCGCAGTCCAAACCAAAGAACTCTCAGCATCAGCAGGGAAATAGGTTTCAAAATAAGAAAGACCAGTCTTGGCAGTGCAACAAGCGCAACTGTTATGACCAGTCAGCCCAGAGTGCGCAGTCTACAGTAAGCAGGGGCAGTTTCCAACAGTCTAGTTCTTTTCAGGGTAACAGTGGATTTGGTAGAGGCACCGAGTACTTCTCTTGCGGCCAACAAGGCCATATTGCCAGACAGTGCCCGCAAAAGGGTGCATCAGGATTTGGACATTGACCGGTGGCATCTGAGCCAATGGTTGGTGATGCAGGTAGGTCGCATCGAGTCTTTGCAGCGGTAGATGATCGGTAGGCAGAATATCAGGGCACCATGGTGGAGGCTTCTGGTCGCATGCGAGGTATTGATTTTTTTGTTCTATTTGACTCTGGTGCTTCTGATTCATTTATATCTCCTTCCCTTGTGGAGCGTTGTGGCTTAGTGGCAGCAAAGCAAGATGCGAGGTGGCAGGTTGAGTTAGCTTCTAGGGCTAAGGTAGCAGTTGAGTCTCTAGTTTCAGAGTGTAAATTGAAGATTGGCTCTCTATCTACTTCTGTGGACCTTCGCATTCTACCCCTGGGTTCATATGACATAGTTTTGGGGATGGATTGGTTGGAGGCCCACCGGGCAATGATAGATTGTTGGCATAAAACGGTTAGATGCGTGGATGATTCTGGGGTTGAGGTTGAGGTCGTAGGAGTTTAGAGACCTATTTCCCTACGTATGGTCTCTACTATGCAACTCAAGAGATGTATGCATCGGGGATGTCAGCTCTTTGTGGTGACTGTTAGTGATTTAGAGATGGAAGAGAGTCGAGAGGCATCTCTTGACAATCACCCACTCTTGAAGGAGTATGCGGATGTCTTTCCTTCTGACATTCCAAGGATGCCACCTAAGCATGACATCGATTTCAGGATTGATCTAATTCTTGGTGCAGAGCCTATCTCAAGAGCTCCATACAGGATGACCACTCAGGAGCTCAAGGAACTTTGACTGCAGTTGGAGGAGCTTTTAGCCAAAGGGTTCATATGACCTAGTGTTTCCCCTTGGGGAGCACCTATGAACTTTCTGCAAAAGAAAGATGGATCTCTACGGCTATGTATCGACTATCGGTAGCTCAACAAGGTAACAGTGAGAAATAGGTATCCCTTGCCTCTGATCGATGATTTGTTTGACCAAATTAAGGGAGAAAAGGTATTCTCTAAGATTGACCTTATGTCAGGATATCACCAGTTGCGGATCTTTGAGGCAGATATTCACAAAACAACATTTCGCACCCGTTATGGACATTATGAGTTCACAGTGGTACCATTCGGGTTGGTGAATGCACCTTCAGTTTTCATGAGCTTAATGAATGGTGTGTTTCGCACCTATCTTGACTGATTTGTTCTCATATTTCTCGATGATATATTGATCTATTCAAGGACTATGGAGGAACATGAGCAGCATTTGCGTCAGGTGTTGCAGTGTCTGAGGGAAAATCAGCTTTATGCAAATTTGTCAAAATGTGTATTCTTTCAGACAGAGGTTAAGTATTTGGGTCATGTCATCTCTAGAGAGGGTATTACGGTAGATCCCTCGAAGATCCAAGCTATTATGGACTGGCTTGCACCCACAAATGTATCCGAGGTCTGTAGTTTTATGGGGTTGGCATGTTACTATCGTCGCTTCGTCATGGGGTTTTCAAGAATTGCTCATCCCATTACTTCTCTTCAGAGGAAAGGGAAAAATTTTGTTTGGTCAGAGAAGTGTCAAGAAGCCTTTCAGACCCTTAAGGAGCAACTGACCAGTGCACCCATACTTGCAGTTCCTGATCCTGATAGGGACTTTGTTGTTTGTACCGATGCTTCCTTGGAGGGTTTGGGGGCAGTTCTAATGCAAGATGGTCACGTGATTGCCTATGAGTCTTGCAAACTCAAGGATCATGAGTTGAACTATCCCACTCATGACCTGGAGTTGGTAGCAGTTGTGCATGCCTTGGTGAGATGGAGGCATTTTCTTTTAGGGCATCGATTTGAGCTGCACAGTGATCATCGTAGTTTGCAATATATTTTCACGCAGCCAAACTTGAATGCCAGGCAAAGACGTTGGATGGAGTTCTTGTGTGAGTATGACTTTGAGGTCAAGTATATTTAGGGCAAGGCGAATGTGGTAGCAGATGCTCTTAGTCGTCGAAGGCATGAGATCTCAGCAGTCTTGCTTATAGTTGATTTGAGAGGATAGATTCTTGCTGCTCTTCCTTCTGACAGTTGGTGCCAGGAGGTGAGGATCGAGATTGAGTCAGGTAGACCTTTAGAAGGTAGATTCTCTGGTTACCCTTTTGAGTTAGATGGTCTTTTGTGACATTTGGGTCGCATCTATGTACCTAATTCTGAGGGTCTTCGTACCCTAGTTCTATCGGAAGCACATCGGGCACCCTATTCCGCTCATCTAGGTGTTAAGAAGATGCATGCAGATCTGTGTCAACTATACTTTTGGAGTGGCATGAAGTGGGATATTGCTGATTTTGTTTCGAGATGTCTTGAGTGTCAGAGGGTGAAGGCAAAGCACCAACACCCTGCAAGTCTTTTGCAGCCTCACTTGATTCCAGAGTGGAGGTGGGATATTATTTTGAGACTTCATTGTTGGTTTGCCAATGTCCTCTCGATGACATGATGCTATTATGGTCACGGTGGATAGGCTAACGAAGGTAGCTCACTTTTCTCCTGTCTGTGCTTCTTACAATGCCTCTACAGTGGCTAGAGTGTTCATGGAGGACATCATCAGACTTCATGGGATTCCTCATAGGATCATCTCTGACAGGGATCCAGTGTTCACTTCTGCCCTTTGGACTTCCTTGTAGCATGCCTTGGGAACACAACTGAACTTCAGTTTAGCTTATCACCCTGAGACTGATGGTCAGACTAAGAGGGTTAATCAGGTTCTCAAGGATATGTTGAGGATGTACATTATGGATCAACAGAGCCATTGGGAGGATTACCTCTACCTAGTGGAGTTTGCCTATAATAATGGTTATCATAGCTCTATTGGCATGTCTCCCTTTCAGGCCTTGTATGGTCATCCTTGTAGGACCCCTTTGAGCTGGGATCATTTGGAGGATAGAGTTCTTCTAGGTCCGGATATGCTTAGAGATATGGAGCAGCAGGTTGAGAGGATTAGAGAGCATTTGGTGGCAGCTCAGGATAGGCAGAAAAAGTATGCAGATGCTCATAGGATCGATCGTCAGTTTTCTGTTGGAGACTGGGTGTTCTTGTGTGTGCGACCACGAAAGAGTCCAATCTGCTATGGGAAGGGCTCTAAGCTAGCACTGTGCTTTGTCGGACCTTTTGAGGTGTTGGAGAGGATCGGTCCAGTTGCTTATCATCTTACTTTTCTACCTAGCCTTTCACGCATCCATGATGTGTTTCATGTTTCGATACTTAGACCTTACTATCCAGATATTGCTCATATTCTTGATTGGACTGCTCTACAGGTAGAGGACGGGCAGCTAGCTTTGGAGCCCATAGGCATTCTTCAGCATAGGAGACTCACTCTTAGGGGCAAAGACGTGGAGCAGGTCAGGATCCAATGGGATCCTAATGACGGGAGCTCCGCTACCTGGGAGGATGCTACCAGAATGAGGGAGTTATATCCTCACTCATTTGCAGGCTTCTAGGAGTAAGCCTAGTTCTAGGGGGGAGGATGTAATGCCCCTCACTTTTTGCCTATGACAGATGTGATTTTCATGTTTCCTATGACAGTTTTGGTTTAGATGATAGTCTTGTAGCGCATGCTTACAGTTTCAAGATGTTTGGACTTTTACGTTATGGTTTATGATCTCCTTGAGCTTGATGGACTCTTTGATATTATGCTAGCTGATTATGGATCTATGTTAGGATGATGCTTGATTAATTGTACTTTCACAGTTGATGGACATGATTATGGATTGAGGTTACTTTTAGTTTAATATGTTGTTCGATCATGATTATGATGTATGTCTGGCATTAGTTATTTAATGATGTGTTACTTGAATGGAACAATGTTGCATTACTCATGTTCGAGTACCCTGCCACGCTGTGACTTCTATTCATTAAGCTTGTGATTACATGGTTATATATGTATATATGCACAACCTTGTTGTTCGTTGCAGGATGCAGGTACCGGGCATCGACTCCACCTAAATTACTAGGTCTGAGCATGCCCTAGCCAATGGAATCATGGATTGGAGTTGACATGAGGTTCCCCTAATTAGTCAACATCCTCAAGGAGGATGAGCTTTCAGTGTTGTACCCTGTCATCACCGTCAGTGGACCATTGTCGTCATGTGTCGTTATGTCCTGTGGCTTCTCTTGGGTCAGGTATCACCTTGTAAATTAGGGTATATCCAATTTGAGTGTCAATCCATGCATGATTAATATTTCATTTAAATAAAGTTAAATTAAAGCTTAAATTATATAAACATTGCTAGGGGATTATGTGTGTGGTTTATTAATTATAAATAATTTAATTATTGATAATTGGTAAACAAATAAATTAAACTAGATAAATAATTTAACGAAATATTAAATTGCAAATTGTAGTGGATTAAAATTAAACAAAAAGACAAATGCATATGTGAAAATGAATAAACATCTTTAATGTTGATAAAATAAATCTAAACTAAAGTAATTATGTGGTAAATTTGGATTACGGATGTTTTAATGGTAAAATGGTATTGATAAGGATAAAATGACCAGGTTGTGGAGGGAGAGATCCGACCAAACCTATTAAATTTATATCGGATAATAATGAGTTTAATTAGTTCTTTATTGAATAGATATTTATTATATAAAAAAGAAATTATATTTAGTCAAGAATTAATAAAATTGCTTCTCTACAGATAAAAATAATTATTATCTGATGACCTTTGGGTTTGTTATTGCCATCTCTATTACTATTATTATCACTATGATTATTTAGGTACCTTATTAAATTTAATCAGTTTCTAATAGATATCGCTAACATTTTTTTGGTTTAAAAAAATAGGGTTGTCACATTTGGGGATATGCAAATTTATTTTAGGTGCCGTCATTTGTAAGATTGAGGATTTGGGAGTCTAGAATATAGTTAATTTTGCACCCCACGAGAGAGTGGGTTGTGGGGGAAAGGAAGGAATGTCTCTGCATTTACCCGAGGAGTCCATTCCAGGTTTTGAGAAAGTGGGATGTCAGAATGTTCCCGGCATTTATCCAGGGAGCTGAGTCCTGGTTGAGAGAGTTTTTTTGGGAGAGAAGGAAGGAGGGGGCTTGGAGAGGAGAAGAGATTTTGGGAAAAGCTTAACAAATTTCAAGTATGCACTATATGATATATGCCTATTTCTTATGAAATATTAACAAAGTTAGGCTATTTATGTTTTCTCCATTGAAGGGATTTACTTAGGGTTGGTGTTAGATTTTTGTTAATGGCAGACTTGAAATCCTCGTAACCACCAACCTATATTCAGTCTGAAACTTGTCACAAATTTTCATTCTGCTTCAGATTCATTTTAGTGGTTCCCCAGTCTCCACCTCCGTGCATTCTGCACAATTCCAACCAATTGACCATTTTGCACTTAAATCACAAAAATCTTTTCTCTATTCTCCGTGATTTCAATCCATTGAGCCTCGGCCCACAATCACTAACCTACGCTTTTAGTGTGTTCCTTAATTTCATGGACATCTCCTCTTGTCAGAGGGTCTCACCTAGTGATCCTCTCAGTGAACGTTTTCCATAAGAGGGCTTCCACGGCATTAAAACTGGTGCGTGCCCCCAGTCAAACTATACCCGAATCTGAGAAGTAAGGTAGGGTCTATATTGCTGCTAATACAGTGTGGCCTGTCTAGCGCTCCATTTAGTATGATATAAATCCCACACAATGCATAACGGATACATTACAATCTATTTGGTTTAAACCTTCGCCACTCTACGTTGTGCAAACAGGATGTTGCATCGACCCACTTGCTCCCCAAAATACCAAAATGGAACTCGATGGCGGTTTGGGCATGGCGTTACTTTTGAGCTTTGTTGTGGTTCGTAGGGTAGAGATACATTGTAATCTCCGTTGATGTTCTCGGAGAAGTATTTCTGCCTTTCCGTAAAGGTAAATTGAAATCGCATTTTCTTGTAGTAATATATAGATATTCATGTCTAGCCTTGCAAAGGTGTTTGTGGCATGGCACTACAGGACACCTGGATCAAAAGTTATGGCTTCCAGAAGTTGGGCCTCCCATTTTAGGAAATGTGAAAATATGTTGGACACTTAAAAGTTCTATAAAGGGGAGAGTTACATGTGTTGGTGTGTGATTTGGCACATCACAAAGCATCTTTGATTGGAGATAATTTGGGCACCACTTTGAGTAGTTTTGGCTCATGGTTTTGTAATTATCATTGACGATGTATTGAATTGTATCTCTTATATATCAGGAGGAGATGGAGGTTGTGTGTGAGTCTTATAGATGTTGACTTTCCTTTGGATATCTGGTTGGTTATACTCCTATGAAAACTTGCTCTGCAAGTATATTGTAATCTTATTGATTTCTGAATAATATATTGGGTGGCTTTTGGAGTGTGGGGTTTTTCTCTCGAAAGGGTTTCCCCACATAATTACTATGTTGTGGCATGCTTTTTATTTATGTTTATTTTTGTATAATTTCTATAACTATTGTAAAGATTTGAAAAATTTTGCATATCCCTCCTTCCAAGATTTGTGTAGGAAGTTGTTCTGCTACCCTAGCTTCCTTACAACATGTGCTCCCTGTTTTGTCGTAAAATGAGTCCCCTTGTTAATTAGGACCTATTTTATACCCTTTTGAGCATTAAATGATTAAATCTTGACCCTAATGACTAAGGCTGACAAAATAAACTTAGGAATAGACTAAGCCCAACTTAAAAGACACTCTTTGGAGTTTGTGGGGCTAAAGGACTAGGGCGCCTAGCGCCCTAGGCCCAAATGAATAATTTATCCCTCCTTTTGTGGTGGTAGATTAGGACACCTCTTTGGCTTATATGTGTCAGCCCCATTTGGTTTTATTTGTCATGAGTGAGCGGGAATGCATATATAAATGAGTTTAATAATTCATTTTACACCTAGATGAATGTTAGATGGACAAGAGAACAATTGGAATTTTTTACACAATTGATCTTATATGCTCTAGTGCTCTTCATGCTTAGAATTGATGTTTGCTTGTGGATGTCATGAAGTTTATTTGTAGGTCTTGAAGGAAGTTTCAAGCCTTCTCATTTTATCCCCTTGTCGGTGCATGATCTTGAGTTATCTATGCCAACTAGGGTTTCACATCTTGTGGTAATCTTTATCAATTTCATTCATACTTTCATCATACTGTTGATCTTTTCTTTGCCCTCCTAAGGTATGCACTTTTGGATCACTAATCATCATTGTAGTGGAGGTGGAAACACCAACATGGGGTTTGACTAAGGCAATCTCCTAAACACAACACAATGTTTCCCTCTTTTCTTGTGTCCAGGTCACATTTGGAGGATTCAAGATACAACAAGTTGTAGGACTGTAGAAGACAGACAGGCGAACACACCCAGACTCAACTTTTGGAAAACCCTAAATTAGGTCTAGGGCACTTAGCAACCCAGGTCTTCTATATTCCCAATCTCAGATTTAGGTTCCTCTCTACTCACTGATCTTTGCTATATATTTATATTTCCTGTATCTATTTACAACAGTATGTTATTAGTCAATCTTGGTTAACTAGGGTTTAGTATTTTGCCCTAGCTTGCTTGATTAGGCTTGGTTGGATTTGGTTGATTCTTCTATATACAACAAAGAGGAAGAATCCCTATATTTTGGATCTCCTTCATGGGTAGAATCCAAACTCAGTTTGTGTCTCAATGTTAGTAGAAGAGGGTTTGACCTAGTTAAATCTTTTAGGCTAAGTCACTCTTTTCTACTCTACAATTTGGTGAACACAACTCTTTTTACACTCTAGCATCCTTATTACTTTAGATCTAAGTTGTTCTCTACCCTAGATCTGATTAGGATTCAGTTCATTGTTCATTTTTCATACCTACATAGCTAATTTGTGCATAATTTCAAAATTAGAGTTGGTAAAAACCATGGATTTTTATGAAATCTAGCTAGTCTTGAATCTAGGGTTTCTAGATTAGTGTGTTGTTTTAGATATTGTTGCATTGTTAGGTTGATTAAAGGGATTTTATTTTTTGTACCTTATGATCCTTTCTATTTAGATCATTCTTGCATACAAGTGCATTTGAAATTTGGAAAACAAGCATCTCATTTTAGACCTTGAAAAAAGCATATTTGTCACCTTGTTTGCATGTAAGGTTAGATCATCATAGCATGAATTAAATTTCTAATATTTCATCAGATATGATTACTATTACAATATTTAAACATTTCATAGTGATACATCTTGCATTTAAATCCCTTATTTTCTAGGGTTTTGTCAAAAAAAATGCATTTTTGGAAAACCTAGTCAAATTTAAAACCTAGGGTTTGCATTTGATGTCTTGTTTCAGATTTTGCTGCTATCATTTACATTTAAATCTGATTTTTATTTTCTCTACTTTACTACAAATGTTGTCTTGATTTGAAATTTGAAAGGAAAATCAATTTTGAATTGTTATATGTTAAAAAAAACATTGAAATTAAGGTTTGATTTAAGCATAAACATTGGTGATATCTAATTGCATTTGAATAGAATTGAAATTGATTAAGGATTTATTAATTAAATTATGTTTGTTTACATTTTAACAAAACATTGCTTCATTTACACAAAAACGCAAACATTTCTTTCACTACATCATTCATTTCTTATATTAGTGCATTTTGTGTGTCACTAGGGCTTGTGAACACTTTATGAGCTTTGTGACCCGGTGCCCTGATTCTAACACACTTGTGTTAAGGAGTCTTTGAATGATGGGTTTTAATGCTTTAAACAATATTAATGTTGACACATCAAAACTTGAACCTATGAATCAAATCACACATGTTCCTACTTCACATATCCCAAAAGCATCAACTTCTCAGGAAACCATCGACATTGATGACATTGTGGCTCATATTACTGAAGCTCAAATTCAAAGATTAGACACTGAGTTAGATAATCTTCAGCAATTTTTTAGCTTGGAACATTTAGCTGAGAATGTCTTCCCTATCGTTGAGAGTCTAAGAGATTCATTGCTTGAAGGACAAGGAGTAGAGATCTTGCATGGTGTATCTCACATAGTGCATAATAATATTATGTTGCATCTAGTTACACCAAAATCATCACTAATGTGAATTCTAATCACATAGGGACTCAAGTGTTGGTACCCATATTGACATCCCCTATTTCTACATACACTTCTTCTATCCTAACTTCAACTACACAACCTAATAATAGTGCTACCACATGTGTTGGGTTATTTACTGGGTATCTTGTTAATCATTATAGTGTCATTCCATATAATTACATAAATTCCACACCTAATACTACTCCGCCTACACCTCAACCTCCTATAACTTTCCAAAAAGCAAATCATACAATGCCACAATCCATAGGTAGTCCTTCCAATCTACCTAATTCATCTTCCAACCCCATCATTAACCAATTGTTGCAAAATATGACTTCCATCCAACAACAATTGGCAAGCATAAGTCATAGCCCACCTAAACCCAATATGACATCACATTATATATGTAGTCCATTATCCTATCCAATCCTAAGAGCTCAAATTCCTGAGAAGTTTGAAACCCCCCTGCTTTGAGAAATATAATGGGAAGGGAGACCTTAACAACCATGTGGTGGCCTTTACAACTATGTGTAGTGATTTCTTCTTTGAAGATGCAATTTTGGAAAAACTCTTTCATAGGCCACTCAAAGACATGGCCTTGGATTGGTTTTTCTCATTGCCTCCTAATTCAGTCACTTTTTTCTCACAATTAATCAATAAATTCCTTGAACACTTTCAAGCAAACATTGGACCTCAAGTCGCTTTGACCGATTTGGTTCATTGTAAACAAGGAATAAAGGAAAAAGTAATAGGTTTTATGGGGCATTATCAAGCTCTCTTTTCACAAGTTCAATAATCTATTTCGAATGTTGATGTAAAAAGAATCTTCATTGGAAAATTACAACCTCACATTTGTGACAAAATCTTGTTGATGTGCTATGATTCTTTCAATAATCTTTGCATGGATCTTTGTGATTACCAACTTTCAGTTAGTCAGTATGAGAGTAATAACTCATCGGCTCCGATTGGTCAATTTGAAGCCCCACATAATCATTCATTAAAAAGACACAACAAGAATTTCATCAAAGTAAATACAATATCATCACATCACATGAAAAACATGTGGCAACTACATCACCACCTGCTCCCACCCCTTATAAGTTGAAGCAAAAGACAAGAAATTTCACACCATTATTGGAGTCTCTCTACTCTATAATGATGCAATTATTGAATAACAATCTCATCAAGCTTCGACCTATTAGACCTCTTGATCCAAGTAAGATGCAAGCATCTTCCTTTGATTCAAGTGCCTTTTGCCAATTTCACTGCACTGCCTTCACTGCCACAATAATGGGTTACACTTTCTGGCAGATCCTAATTTTTGCTGAAATCACATATTTTTAGAAAATATAATGATTTAAGCCTTGAAAGGTTCCATTTAAAGGATTTTGATTGAAGAGGGTTTGATCAAACCTCCTTAGATTCAAACCCCCTTGGATAGAACCCCACTAGTTTTAAACCATACCTATAATGGAGTCTCCTCTACACCTATCAAAATGCTGATAAAAAACCACTTTTGATTTACCTTTTGAGGGATCAAATGAATTCATTTAAAATTTATATTTTGTAAGTATCTAGTCCTTATTATAAGCTTCCCAAAAAGTATAATTTTAAATATATTTAATTTGATTATTATATTTGTTTTTTATTTCTTGTGAATGTAGGTTTTTCATCAAACATCAAGTTCTCTATTCTACACACATGAAAAATTAGTAAATTAGTGAAAAAAATTTCTAAAAAATATCTATGCCCTAGGTATTGATGTCTTTGTTTTAACAAAAAAAAATTGAATTTCGATACATACAGAAAAAGTTATGTTTTATGGAATACACCTATGTCTAAATTATACTTGGTTTGACTTCAAAACATAATTAAAAAAAAATTCAACAAAACATTATGAAACCAAATGCATGCCCTATATATTGGTGTTACCAATCTAAATTAAAAAGAATCAGAATTTTATCCTTTGTAGAAAAAAAGTTATGTGCTACGGAATACACATCACTTTAAAAAAATGTTGTTTACTATTAAAAATCATTTATCAAAGGAGATGCAAAAATTTTACAATTTAACTCAATTTTTTTTTAAAAATATATCTAGAATCTACAAACAAAATCTCACAAATCACTAGTTCGCATCATCTTCAAATTCCTAATGGTTTAGTGGCTATAGGTGTCAAAAAGTGGAGATTTAGTTCAAAATGTTGATTTCAATGTCAAGTTTGGCCAAAAAGTGTAACCCATTATTGTCGGATGACCTCGGTCATGACACTAAAAGTTGCATGCATCTTAAACATGAAGTTCAAGACCTTATTGATTCCAATGGCATCCAGGTTGCTGGTGTGAATGACAAAGGAAATAAATCAGTGGCTCCACCTAATCAAAACTTACAAATATATACAAATCCATTAGCTCATCATCAATCTAATGTTGTCGATCCATCTCAAGAGGTACTATGTCCTTATACTCTTCGAGAACAAGAAGATTGTGAAGGAAATGTTTGCATGGTAGATGCTTGCCCTCATAAAAAGTGAGCAGAACCTAAGCTAGCTATATCTTTTACTCCTCATGATGCTACAATTGAAGCTCATCATAGATCCTTATACATCACCATTCAAATCAACCATAAACGTATAATAGGTGCTATGGTAAATCGTATATGCATGATAAATGTAGTAACTAAAGATTTTCTCTACATGCATGGTTTGCATCGCGATACCTACGATGTATCTAAAATAATGATTAGAGCACACGATGGGTCTATCCTTCCAACTCCTGGTGCCTTAACTCTTCATATCAAGGTTGGGCCAAGAACCTTAGATGCTACTTTTGTCATCATACCCACATCAGACCTATTTCATATGAAGTTGGGTTATCCATGGCTCTACTCCATGAAGGCAATCCCCTCTATGGTTCACAAGCACTTAAAGTTTTCATTTGAGGGATGTGTGCACATTGTACATCATAGCTGATATTAGCCTATTGCTCATAATGGACACTTTACACTTGACTACTTCTAGCCAAAACTAGTTGGAGTTGCTCAAGATAGAGAGGACCTATTCTTCATATCATATAAAAAATTCAAAGAAAAGAAAATCACATAATTGTTGCTTAGTAACATACCTCCTTGTGATGTCCTTGGACCTTCTCAATCTTTTGAGGCTATGACAGTAGTTCTCCCTGTACCATAGGTGGTGAATGAATCTAAACCCAAATCGAAGGTTCTTCTCCATCCCTAAGCATCTGGTAAATATGCTAAGGTTTCCCCTCTGCCATCCTTTCAAGTACAACAAGGCAACCTTCAAGCAGAAAACAAACCTCCCCACAATCACAATATTACATTTGTCCCACCCACCTTTATGGAGACTAGTGGTAATCAATTGGTTGCATGTGTATTATTTCCTAAGGTTTCTTAACCACCTATGGATGCTCAAGTACTTCCAACTATTAAACAAGTTGAGAAGGAAGAGTAGCCTGCATTGCGGAACCCTCCCCTAGTGATCTCTTAACCTTTAGTGGTTTCTCTTGTTTCTTTTGATGTTCATGAAGCAAAGGAAGAAAAGGAACCCACATTGAAAGATACCATAGTTCCCTTATCAAACATCACAAACAAAGCTATTGATATAAGATTGCAAGAGAAAGAAAGAAGCATTGTCGTTCTATGGCTTGCCTTGCTGTAGGAGATGATAATCTCCCTCCTTACAAGTGTCACTCACCAATGGATGTGAAAGAGACATCTACTAGTTCTTTGTCTCCTCTACCGAAGGAAAATGTTTCACAACTCGCAGCAGAACCTACTGTGGTATATTCTAATAGCGAATCAAAAGGTAAGGATGATACAAGTATGGCTCTTTTTTCTTACACCACACTTGCTATAGTTCCTCTTGCATCAGATTGTCCACCTTCCCATATTAGTGAAGAGAAAGATTGGGAGGAGGATGATTTGCTTTAGGCCAACTTGTGAGTGTCGTCCTTATTACCTATGTTATGAGTGCATGTGATTGTTTTCCCCCATATTATGTTTCTTGATGCTTTATTTTTGTTGTTATTAAGGTCTCTTTGGATGACCCTTGACACCCTTGTAGGTGTAAGGATACAAAGGGACCAAAATCTATTGTGACATTCTCTCTATTTGTATCATCATTCTTCTATCTGTCATAAATCATATTTTTTTCACCTTTGGGGACAATGCAAGGCGTACGATGATTTGAAATTCTCCCTTGTTGACCCAAAGGTTTTTATTTGATTTCATGTGATATTTCTTCCTTTGTCTCCATAGTATTGATGGGTGTTTTAGCACACAACAATGTAGGTGTGATTGCTGGTTTCACACCTCTCTTGAAAAGTACCCTACCCTAGGTAAGACTACTCCAAGATTTCTATAGCTAGGTCTTAGCTTGCTTGGGACGACTCAGTTGGGATGTACTAGCTATGCCAATAAGGGGTCTTACATGCAGTTGACAGATTTAGACAATTTGAATAGTAGTTCATGCAAACCCTTTATTATTTCAGCTGATAAGACAATATAAAATGCTGCTAAATACCTAAGCTAACAATAGTTTTCAAAGAAAATGTAAAAGGAAATAAGGTTTTAGAGAAATCCTAAGTAACATTCACAACATATGGATTGCTGTAAGTACACAAATGCTCTGAGATTTAACCAATTTTCTGAGTTACCAAACTAAAATGGATGTTACAGTATTGTAGAAAATGATGCTATCTTCAATGGAGATCGAGAGATTTTCAGACTACATTCATTAATCAAATACCCAACAATGGCGTAATTTAATTTATGAAATGCAATTGAACTAAGTACAACTGATCAGTCTAGGCTAACTTTACACAGTTACTTACTATCAACAAATAACTAAAAGTATGGACTAAGAACATTCATCATATACCTTCAACAAACCATGAACATTGCAAAAGCACAATTAATTAACTATGGGATATCAAGAAGCGAACCATGAAACCAAATAAGCAACACAATACACAAATTCTTAGGAAAACTGCAGAAACTTGCTTTGTATTAACTTCAATTGGCAGAGCGTCAACAATTCGACATCAAGAGTCTTCTCTCAAATAATGGAAATGGTAGCCCTTTATATAGGGGAGGCACCATACCGAGTTTTTGAATGGACGGTGGAGATTAACTTGACACCAACGGTCTAGATTTACATCATTAAATGCATTCATAATAGCTCATAACAATCCTGGATTACATTTTGTCTCTTATGAAAAAGATGAAAAATGACCCCCAAATACATTGAACCGAGACATTTTGACTACCCAATCAAACATATATATAGAAAAGACCTTTTTCAAGGCATAATAATGACAAAATAGCATCACATGAACTTCCAAATATAGCAGTTTACATTAGTGACGGGATTACATTTCAAAATATCCAAAAAGCATACTAAGACTCATCATCCAAGTCTACTTTGTCTTCTTCTACTATCTTGTTGCGGTAGTTGACCCAAGCTGATAGTGCCAGATTGATATCTGTGGGGTCTGGGTTCTTGAGGTGATTGGCTTGGTATCTGAACATCTCTAATTCTTGGCTATACCGATTGTATATTTTCTCTATCTTTGCCTTTCCTTTATGGAATGCATTAAAGTCAGCTCTGAGGTCACTGACTCTGTCCAGTCTAGCTTCCACATCCAACTCAACATCCTCAAAAACTATCTTGTGCAATTTATCTTTACATCCTTCCACATCGTATAGCACCAAGTCATCATAGGCCATCACCAGACAATCTTTTAGAGTGTCATTTATGTCATATATAAGAGCCAATATATTTTCATCCACTATTTTGTAGGCCTCCTTGATGCTATCAAAAACTTCCTTTCTCAACTTTATTTATTGATACCATTTAGTGGTTTTGCAAAATTTATTGCTAGTCAAAATATTTTCAGCCAATAGTGTCTAAGCAGACAAGTCTCTAATTGCTTGCACTCGAGGAAATATCTAAAAATAATATTCATCAAAAGAATCACATTCTTCATGTAGGTCTTTCCATCATTCTCAAAGTTGAACCAAACTCTTATGGGATTCAGCTGCAGCGTCAATTGTTTCACATCCCTTTTTGCACACTCTGATCATCCATTTTTGAGTGCCTTTTGACATGGTCTAGACTTCACCAAGCTTGGACATTTCATCTTTTGACAAAAAGGTGGGCACTGTCCTTATCTCACCATCAGAATCTATTGGTTTTATCAAAAATCGCAAGCATGCTCGGAGCTCCTCATTCTGCTACTTCAACTCTTTCTTTGAGAGTTCATCCTTATCTAGTTGTTCCAAGATTGAAGTGACATTACATTTGAATTCATCAACCCTTTGAGCTCTTGTAGCTGGTCCCAAATTTACAGTTGTTATGGTATAATCTTCTACTCTAACATGTTCTCTATGTCTATTAGCTGGGGGGACATCTATTTAAACTATTCTGGACCCACTCTCATCCCTGTAAATCTTGGATTGCACCTTTGCTTTCTTTTGTTTCCTTAGCTTTTGGGCATGCGACAAAATGGCACTTAGATCTAGTTTCATGATTTCCATCAGAGCCTCTGGGTATGCCACTCTGCTTTACAGCCAGTCAGGTGCTGAGGAACAAGGCTCTTTAGACCCATCAAGCTTTTCACTATCCATATTAGGTGGCCCTTCAAGTAGCCATTGCTCTTGTTTTGATTCCTTATCTAAATCCCTTTCCTCATCTGTAAGATTCCTCCAATTTATCACATCTTTCTAAGCTGCCTCGAGGATTACTTCTGTTTGGCTCTTTTTTGGAGGCTTATTTGATATTTCAATTATTTCTGCACTGGCAGTTTTAGTTAAAGGTTCATCAAGTATCTCGTTCTCTGCCTCAACAAATACATCCTTCTCCAGTTCTTGCTCTTGAAGGCCTAGTTCAACACACACTTTCTCAATACTTGGCACCAATGGCATAGCTAAGGGAGTTGAATCTTGGTCCATGGGTGCTTGGGAGATAGGAGCAACAGATGATAAAGGCATTGCAATAGAGAACAAGTTAACTTGTTTCAAATTAGCAAACATAGTAGAGCCCAAAGCTTGTGGGATGGAAGAAGTTGGCAAGATGGAAGAAATGACTATGGGTGAAGTGATAGACAAAGAGGACAAAGAAGGTGGAAGAATGGTAGAAATGGGAGGTAATGTAAGGGAAGTGGAAAGTGGAATAGAAGATATGGAAGGTAAGGATGTGGAAGTGGTGGAGGAATATGACAAGGTAGAAATGGAAGAAACGGGACTACTAGGAGCACTTAAGGCTACTGCCAATGAAGAAGAGATAGTTGAAGTAGCTATTGTAGGTGAAGAAACAGCAGAGGCACTTTCCTAAATGATAGTCATCGAGGAAGTAGGAGGAACAATAGAAACAGTCAGAGAAAATGCAGCAGTACCTACACTTGGAGCAGCAGGAGGTGGAGAAGCTAACAGACTAGTGTCATCAAGGACTACAACAACAACAGTCTCTATGGCCTGACTAATAGTCTTCACTTTGGTTTTGTTTGATTTAGATCCTTCTCTGGGGCCACTGGGCATATCTCTTTTCTTTGAAGCTCTTGTCCTAGTAGGAGGCATGTCTTTCTTATATGTCTTTGTAGTAGCCTTCTTACTTTTCTATGTATTGGCCTTTTCTACCAAGGGTATATGATCTTCACTATCTGATCTCAGTCCTTGGGCTGGTTCTACTTCATCAGTAATCTCTATGGGTTCATCTTCTTCTCCTCCAGACTCCTTCTCTAATTCAAGCTTGGTGTATGTGAGCTATATCCCTTGTCTCTCCAAGGCAACAATCTGGCCTCTTACCCATGCTTTACTTAATCTGATCAGTTCCTTCATCACAACATCAAGGGAACTCTCCTCAACATTAGCCCAATTAGGCAAGGGAATTGGTTTGCGATATTGCACCTCCCAGGCACCTCTGTGCATCACATTTTCATCATCTTCCAATTGATTAGGGACTACAATATTATGGAACTTTCTTATGAAGGCCAATGATAATCTGGAGTGGGCTTTCTTCTTGACCTCATCGTCATCCATGCAATTTGCCCAAAAGTCTTCTATATGCATCTTATGAAATAACTTCTTACTCATGAACCTCTCCATCACCTTATTTGGATCAAAATGATTTTTTTTGTTGTAGTAATGGAGATTGAGAAATTGAAGTTCTGTGTCAGAGTACTCACCTGACCCTAATGAAGGACATGCATAATTTTCTCTACCTAACGAGATGGGAAATTGGACATTTGTTCTATGCAGATGCTTGAGTTTTTAAGCACAAGTTATCAGTTGCCTAGACAGTTCCAAAAGCACTACTTTATCTGTAGGATATCTAGGGAGTCTATAAGCCATTCTCATGAAGCCTTGTATTCTCAAATTGAATATACCACCTCCCATAGTTAGTGATTTCATTGTGGATATTCTCAGACCTGTATTGCCTTGTAATAATCTAGTTATGTACATAGTAAAGGCATCATTTACCTTCTTAAAATGCATAGAGACTATGACAATGTGAGTTGTGTGTAGCATTCATAAACCTTAACCTGAGTTTGCTCATCATTTCCCACTTCTCCCACCTTGGACAGTCCAGCATACTGATTCCTCCTTGCCAATGCATAAACTACATAGGATGTCCATTTGAAAAACTGCTTCTCTTTGAAGTTACTGAATGCTTCATGGATATTATCACTTAGTATTTGTGCCCAGTGAAACTTGGTATCTTTTAATATCTCCTCAATTATAACAAACATCCATCCCTCGAAAGTGGATACTGTAGGCAATCGATATATTCTACTCAACAAAGTTATCAGGTCCCCTATTTCATCATGAAAGTCACTCCTATATAGCACCTGAGGGAATTTGACCAAGGCAGACCTTTTACTCTTTTCCCACTGTTCATTTATGTGTTTCCTGCATCCATTTTCATCTTTCTTATAGGTGGCCTCTGAATCTGCCTTATCTGGCATGGTCATCACTAGATGCCATGGAATGCCAAAGATTTCAGCTAAGGAGGGTGGACTTAGGTCTGCTAAAACATCTCTACTAGAAGTTTGTATTGTTATGGTCATGACATCATACCTATCTGCACAAGCAACTATCAGCTCTGCACATTGAGCAGATGTGGGGAAGCAACAACTTCTGCAATCCTGTTGTCTTTCACTTTCTTGGCTCTCGGGGTTGGATTAGGGCCAAATACTCTAAGCCTGAAATCATCTAGGTCAATATGACCTAGGTCTGTATGTCCTACATTCTTCCATCTGGTAGAAATATTTGTTTTTGGGGGGATACCTTTGAACTCGTACCTCATGGCTTGAGTTCATCCAGTCATCTAACTTGCAGGACTGGACCTTATAAGTCTTGATGCCTCTGAGATGGTTTTCTCTAACTCCTAAGTTTATAATCTATGATTATCAAGTTGAATACTACATTACTAAGCCATGTCATGATATGCACTACTAAGTTACCATTACATGCCAATTAAAACACCTAAGTTTGAATTTCATTTATCATATGATCAAAGGATGAAGTAATCTTATACCAATACATGCAATAACTACTTTAATGCTGTAAAATCTTAAATAAAACATGTAAAACATCATGATTTGCTCAATGCATTCATTATTTACCTTTGACAAACATGTCCCTTTTGAAATTTCTCTTAAAACTGTCATTTTACCCAGTTTGCACTAATTTTGGGGTCGCCCGACCTGCAAAAGGAAAAGTGCTAGTTTCGAGGTCAACTGACCTTGGTGGGAAAATCAGGGTAGTCCAATGAATTGTCCTATTTATGTTCATGTCATCGCAACATCTTGTAGGGTTTTCACGGTCAACCAACTTGCGCGAGTTTTGGATGAGACTGACTTAAATCAGTCATTGGGGTCAGTCGGTTGCGAATTTAGTGCAAGTCCATCAAAACAACTTTACCATCTTTGCACAAGTTTTGATATCACCCGACCTTGTAGAGTTTTTAGAGGTGACCGACCAAGTCGGTGAAGGCACATTTTGGCGCAAGGTCGGAGGGAGTTGATTTTAGTGCAGCATCATCTTTCTATAGTTTGCAGAGGTTTTGGGCATTATAGACTTGCAGAACATTTCAGTACATTTGACCTAAGTCAGAGAAGCCATTTTTAGCGCAACATCAGAGTGTTCAGAATTAGGCGCAAAGCAAGTTTTAGGGTTTCGCAGAATTTTAAAGCTCCTCCGACTAAGTCAGATGGAACGGCAAATAGTGCAAGGTTGGAGAATACATTTTTTAGCTCATGAGTGCTTGGAGCCCCGACGGGGGTTTTCAAGGCTGCCGATTGACCTGGGTGAGTACAAAGTTTTTGAAGGTCAGTTAGGTGTGTTTTTAATGCAACTCCATCTTTCACTTGTTTTGTTGATCAATTCAATGTGTCAAGGCAAGATTTTTGTCAAGGTTTGACGAATATCAATTTCCATTTTACACACGGGGAGGGTTTCGGAAGATGTTCCTAAAATGCTACCTTCCACAGGTTTGAAACTAGGGTTTTATGATAATAGCCAATTCAAAAAGGAAACCCTAGCTGATGTGCCCTAAAATTCTATCTTCCATGTGTTTGTCGTGTGTTTAAAAGAAAATGTAATTGATTGATAACAAAAACCCTAACTAACGAAACCTCAAGCAAGGAAAACAGACTCCTACCTGGTTTGCAGGGGACGAAGCGAGTTGAAATGTGTAGTTGAGAAGGAGGTCACAGGGTCGAATCCACAAGTGTCTCGCAGAAAATAATCGATCGAACCACTGTCGGGGAGCTCCTCGAGTGTTTGTGCAGTGCGAAATAAGCTCAAAAACTATGTAAAATCCCTTTTATTCCCTCAGATAAATAGTCATAAATACAGAGAGTATGGGGTGTCAGTCATAGCATTCGGTAGGATATTAGGGTTTGCGCAGAATTAGGTTACCTCTAACTTGGCGAGGCTTTGGGACATCACCGACTTAATCGGTAGATAACATTCTCAGTGTAGAGTAGATCCATGCAATATAAGCACTTTGCGGGGCTTTGGGGGTCCTTGGACCTGCGAAGTTTTTGGCATTCCCCGACTTAGTCAGTGTATGAACATTGTTGCGCGAAGTCGGTGGTGGTTAGTTTTAGCGCTAAGGTCGATGGATGCAAAAAGTAGTGCTAAGGTCGGTCAGGTAAGAACATAGTGCCGGGGTCAGAGACAATGAATTCTAGTGCAGAGGTCAGTTGGAGGGCTTTTTAGATCAAGGGTTGGATGGAAGCAATTTTAGTGCAAAAGACAATCAGACCTAGTTTCATGAAGTGCAAGGACTTAGACTTAGTAGATTTTGGAATAACCTATTGACACCAACCTTCTAACATGGATAGAAATGCATTTTGAGCATTTTGACCACTTAGGAGATGGAAAACCTACTTGATACTCTAAGCCAAAATTTGCAAGAGGGGGTCCCTATTTTGTGAAATGGAGCGTGTGTGCAAGGCACAACAAATGGCGACTTTGTTGGGAAATGCTCCGGAGCATTTCAACTATAGACATCAGTTCGAACCCAAAATCTCTGTGTCTCCCACACATTAGATGAGAAAGCATGATATCTTATCAAAGAATCAAAGACCACTAACCAGTGCAACCATCCATATCCTGAAAACCTGAATGTGTGCAATTGCATTCATTCCCATCCTTTGGCAATTAAGTTCACCCAAGATCCTTCATGGTAAGCTATGAAGTTGGGATCATTTTACCACCGGGAGAATGCTCAGATGCTGAGATGTGATGAGCCTTGATAGAAGCGAATGATGGTTCTTCCAGTAATAATTCTTCTACAGTGATATTCTTTCTTGATAATGCCTTTCATGATCTTTGATGCTAATACTCTTCAAATAATATTCTTCATACAAGGGTCTTCAAATGATAATCTTCACATTGATACTTTGTAATGGGTATGGTGTTGAAAAACACCTTTTATTTTCACCCAATAGGCTAGCAGTACTTAGTACCACTTGCCACTCTCATCTGTATCTGCAGAACTGGTGTTGGTGGTAAAAATGGAAACCCAAGCTTTTCACTTAACACGAGATCACCCAGACTTACTCAGCTGCTCCGAGATTATTTAAAGTGTGAGAGATATATGGTTAGAAAATATTTCAGGGGCACCAACTAATGACTCATTTCCCATGAACAAACATCATAATCCCTAGCATAATAGCGGAATCCACAACAAGACCTAAGCAGAGCTTCAACTTCTCAAAGAAATACTATGGATTATTCACCCAACAGGGAAGCATTTGCAAGTTTGCATAACTGCCAGCACATTCTAGAAATAAAGACCCTGGACAAAAGCAAGCATAGCGAGCAAAAGCAAAGCTAAAAGGACAACTAACTAAACGAAAGCAAGAACACCTAATAGCTACGAAAAGTGAAAGTAGGAAAACAACTAATCTAACATGAACCTACACTAACCAAATCAAACAAGCACCCTAACTATGTACACTAAGGGGAGGAAAGACTGCCTCTCAAGCCTGGAAATAGTACTTTAGGAACTGTCCATTGACGGGCAGCGGAAGTTCTTCACCAGTAAGGCTCTTTAGTCGATACGTGTTGTCACCAAGGATCTCATAGATCTGATATGGGCCCAACCAAAGTTTATCAAACTTACCATGCTCACCTCTCTTCTCATGGGCTTTATCCCAATACAGAACTAAATCAGTAATGTGAAAGTTGTTTACCTTAGCTCTCTTGTCAAACCATCATTTCACCACACCTTGGTGCTTTGCAAAGTTTTCTATGGCAACATCACACTTCTCTTCAAGGTGCAGTAATTGGGCTAATTGGGAGGACAGCTGGTCGTCGGTCTCAAGATAGTCTTGCATAAATTGTAGGACAGGGATCCTCAAATGAATGGGAAAAATTGGCTTAGTTTCGTAGACTAAATGATAGGGCGATGTTCCCAATGTGGCCTTGTGTCTAATTCTATCAGCCCATTGAGTATGCCAATCCCTGGGGTTTTTGTCTAGCAGTTTCTTAGTTACTTCAAGCAAGTTTTTACGGCTACCCCATTCCCTTGTGGATAGTAGTTAGATGAGAATTTTAGGATAATCCCATAATCAAATGCCCAGTTAGAAAAATGCAATGATGAAAAGGTAGGACCATTATCACAAACTAAAGAAAACGGGCATCCAAACTTGGTTATAATATGCTTTTCAACAAATTCAATGACTACTTCTGTGGTGCATTGTTTACAAGCTATTGCCTTAGAACAATGAGTGTAGTAATTAGTAGCAGTCAGAATATACATGTGGCCTACAGAGGAGGGTTGACTGATCATACCGATAAAGTTGAGGCCCCATTGTACGAATGATCATACCTCTACAACTGGTTGCGGTGGCATGACATCATTTCATTCCGTAGTTGCAGCAATCTGACAGATATGATAGGTTCTTACGTGCAAGTAAGCATCTTTGAACAAAGTAGGCTAGTAATACCCAGCCCGAAGAATTTGATTGGCCATTGAATGGGCGGATCCGTGGCCTATCCCAAACTTCTCAGGAAAACTTGTTAACACCTGATTTACCTCCATTTTGTCCAGACATCTCAGATAGATCCCTTCATGATTCTTCTTGTAAAGCACTGATCCCTTTATCATAGAGCTGTTACTTTTCAATCTAAGTGATCTCCTTTGAACCGAATTCAACTATGGCGGGCAATGCTAATTAAGAAGGTAAAATATGATGTCCCCATACCACTCATCCTTTGAGATATTTTCTAACATGTATTGCTGGGAGACTAAGCCTGGTCCCACCTTGGCCTAGTTTTAGTCAGTGCCTAACCTCTCACCAACTTCATGGGCTGTATGTCTATGTCAAATTCCTGCAGAATGGTGACCCACTTTCCTCTCCTTTCTCCAAGTTCACTTTGCATCAGCAGTGCTTTAACTACTGCATCTGGGACTATGGCAATTACTTGACTCCTTAGGATGTAGTGATGAAACTTCTTGACTGCCTTTACCAGAGCATAGGCTTTTTTTCCACATTCGAATACCTTAACTTCACGTCTTTCAACGGTGTGCTCATGAAAGCAATGGGCCTTTCGTCATCGACTGCTTTCTTTTGCGTCAACATTGTTGCACAAGTGTGTTCAGAAGCAAATGAATAGATATGAAATGACAATGTATAATCTGGACTCACTAATACAGGTGTATTAGCTATGGCTTGTTTAATTTTTGCAAAGGTAGCCTTGGCTTCTAGAGTCCAATCCATTTTAGCGTCTTTTTTCAACATGGCATTGAGGGGTCGAACAATTTCAGCAAAACCTGTGATGAACTTGCGTACAAAGTTGATCCTACCAAAATATGACTTAAGTTCCTTCTTACTGGCTGGGGGTGGTATTTTGAGGATTGCTTGTATCCGGTCGAGATCAATGGATATGCCTTGTTTAGATATCATGTGTCCTAGCAACTTTCCTTTAGTTACCCCAAAATAACACTTCTTGGGGTTGAGTGAAATCCCATAGTCTTTACACCGCTGCAATACTTTTCTCAAGTCAGCCACATGGTCTTCTCGCGTCTTTGTAAACACTGTGAGATCATCCATATAGATTATGATACATTTGCCAACTAACCCCTTAAAGGCAATGTCCATTGCTCATTGGAATGTTGCACCGGCATTTATCAGCCCAAATAGCATTTTGCGGCACACGTAGATTCCCCATTTACATGTGAAAGGTGTTTTCAATCTATCCTCGTAATCAACCATTACCTGGTTGTAACTTGAATATCCATCCAGAAAAGACATCATCTGGGATCCATTAACAATCTTTAATACTTCATCTAATGATGGCAAAGGATAATTATCCTTTTCAGATGCTTGATTCAGATTTCAAAAGTTGACACAAAGCCTAATTTCACCATTTTTCTTTTAGACCAGAACCAAGTTTGCTACCCAAGCGGAATGTCTGATAGGAAATATTATCCTTATTGATAGCAGTTTCTGTACTTCTTTGAAAATAAGAGGTTCTAATAGAGCGTTCACCGGTCGCTGCCTCTGCCTGAAGGGCTTCACACCGGGCTTCAATGGAATGGTGTGAGTAATAATTGAAGTATCATATGTTTTAAGGTCTTCATAACTCCATGCTATTACTTTGTGGTAGTCTCTTAATGCGTGGATGATGCCTCCCTTTTCTTCCTCAGTACTAGCCTTTCCTGTAGACATGAAAAATTGACCTATGATTAATTTCCTAATTCCTCCCTTCACATGAAATTTAATTAATTTTAATTAATTAATTAAATTTCCATTTATCTTTAATCCACCCTTAATTCCCTAAAGTTTAATTAATTTTAATTAATTAATTAAATCTTTTTACCTTTTACCATATCTCGTGAATAATAAATTAAAATTAATTTATTATTTACTAAACCTAAATCCTCCTATAAATAATAAATTAAGATTAATAAACTTAATTTATTATTTATGGTTCACATAACCAAAAACTCATTATTTACCTACCTTTTCCCGTTCAACTGTTCAAACCACTTTAGAACCGTTTTCCCAACTTTTATAAAAACCTAACTATTTTCCAATTATCACCCAAAACAAAATCTACATAGGAGTTATGTTAAATTCGAGCAACCACATTTTTAAGTGTGTTTGGTAACATTTATTTTATCATATCTTTTGATCTATTTGGTGGTGCATTTGATATAAGTTTCTAAGGTTTGCAATAATTTCTCACCTTTTTTACTAGAAATTTATATTGCTGCATACAATGGTGAACCCAACGTGCACCCCCTCTGATCATTCTATTGCAAGTGTTTTAGGTTTGAGAGCTTGCAGGTTTCTGGTGCATTGCTGGATATACTTAAAAAAACAAAAACTCTCATATTGGAGTAAGTATTGGTAGAGGTTTTAGAGTTTCAATTTTGCACCTGTGTATTGCATTTTCAGGTTAAAAATCATCTCATACATGCTCTGCCATTTCATATATGCTACTTTGAGGATTATTCAATGTTCTTTTCTATGCTAGCATTATAATGCTTTGAAGTTTAACCGATGATCTCTTATATGTGAGTATTATAGTGCTTGGAGAATTATATCACGTTGCAAAACAGACTTCACGTTGAAAATTTTGTAAACCCTTCGGTTGTTGTCACGATGGAAAAAGTTATGGAAAATAAATAATTAGGGCAAGCATATCAAAATGGGAGAGTTGATTTTGTATTTCGGTTGTCATCTTTTCTGCTGATTAAACGGATCTTTGTTTGCAGGATTCTATTTAGAATGCCAAAAATATAATTGTTATTTTATTCACTATCTTTAGCCATTAATATTTCCCTTTTAACTATATTGCAAAGTTATTGTTTCTTGAGCAATTTGTAGACACATTTATCAGAGCATTCAGCGTTAACTATAGTCTCAATCAAAGCTACTCCTCTAGCCCCAACAGATGATGATTGTGGTTTACAATCCTAAAATTCATTTTTATACGTCAAAATCCTGAAGCACTTTGAAGATTGATGTGAGAATTCTAAATAACATTGATTTGGTTTTGAGGCGGTACAGGTGCAAGATCAGGTGTGAGGTTTCAGAGAGACTTGCATATAATAAGGGTTGTGTGAGTTTGTGGGTTGTTCCTAAAGGCTTATTCCTTAAATCGAGCACTTTTATCTAAACTCATCAGTTTCTACTATCGGCCTTGAACCTTCTGGAAGATTCACTAATCTCCTTCCGACTCCAATGCAGGAAAGGAGTTTCAACTTAAAGCATTTATATACCTAGTTATATACTTACCCATTTAAAGTGTCCGAAGTTTGTTTTAAGCCTTTGCAACAGATCCCCATGGTTCTTTGATGGCGTCGGAAACGTGACTACTGCAAAATTCAAATCCTTGGAGTTTTCTTGCTTTACATTCAGGCATTCTATTAATTAACTTGGTGGTGGCTCTAATAGCCATTGAGAGTGGTAGTCAAATTTTGGAACGAACTTATCCAGTATTGCTGGCTTTGGAACTTGCTATCAACATCATATGGTTTATTGTATTCTCTAGTGAGGTATGTTCGCATATCTTAAACATACCAGGTGCAATTGCATGTAAATTTTCATCAACCCTAACGATTTCTAGTGTTAACTGAGCCTTTATTAAAATATTTGAAGCCACAGTAATCACACCAATGTATTTTTTCTATAAGAAAGCCAGTAGCTTTATAATCTTCTAGTAATCTTTGAAATTTGCCATAGTCATCTGAAGTCTCCTAATTTATGGAGACATCCCCTCATGTGTCTCTGAGACGGATGCATTTCTAATACAAGAGACTAGTATTGTGGGTCAGGGTGTATGTCTCAGGTAGCTATGATAAAATCTTTTTCATCTAGTATTGGGTATTTTCTTTTAGAGTGGAGTGATTATTTTTTTAAATTAAAATCTTAAATAATTTACTTAAAGATAATATATATACTTTTTGCAGCTAAATGAGGATTTCCTTCAGGCTCTTACTTGGTAAAACACTGTTAAGGTGGTTAATAAACCGTCGACCTTCTTAATTAAATGTTGGATCTATTTATTGTTGTTGCTTTTGTTGATCCTGAGGTCGTATTTCTAATGATCAATGTTTGATGTCTTGCAAGTTTTTAATTAGCCTTGACCACAACATTCAGTGTTTAATGTTTGTTCCATCACTATAAATGTTAGCCATCATTGTCACATTTAACATTGGTTTTAATCATAGGATGATCTTTAATCACTATAGCATTTTATTCAACTATGATTGTAAAACACATGTGATTGCTCAACTTCAAACCTTTAATGGTTTTGTAATTGCTAAAAAGTGTCATTTTATACTACATCTAACCTTTGAACTCAAAATCATTTACACATGACCAGGAGAAAATTGTCAAATAGAGAATTTGCGAACTAACAGAGTGTCCATTTCTAGCCCTTGGAGGCTATTTTCTTCAAATAATCATAACTTTCTTATATTTTTTTCAGATTTCCACAATTTTATAGGTGATAGAAAGGTGATTCAGAGCTCTACACAGAAACACAATCCATTCTTCAAAAATTCTGCCCAAATTTGCAGGTTCATTTGTCTTGGTCTAACATTTTCATTGCAGCTTTATGCCTGTCAAAGACAAATTTTGTAAACTACTAATTAGTGTGTTGCAGGCTCGATTGTCAGAGAATCTAATCTTGAAACATTGTGTTTTATTTTTTTATAGATTAGATCACATTTGGATTCATTGGTCTAAGAATAAACTCAAGTGTTTGTCACATCATAAGCAAGGATTAAAATTAACAAGTGTTTGCGATGTCTTGTGGCTTGCAATTTTGTCATTGAATGTGTATTCTCTTCTCTTGTGCCACTCGGCGATCTTGAGAATCAAAAGCATTTCTTTGACATTTTGTATAACTATCCACACATTTGGATTTGGAATTAAAATGAACACCATGCGAGTGTGAGGCAAAGGCATTATGTATGCTCTCTCCTTGTGCTTCGTGCAATCTGGGAGATCAAAAACAATGTGCTTCCTTGCTTTTGTTACCCTTCAGAGTGGGCCTACTCTTGAGACACATCCGAAAGGAGAACTCATTTGCAACCCCAAGCGGGACTTTCGTCTGGCCCACTATATAAATTGAGGATAAGACGAAAGCCAAGTCTAACCGATATTAGCACTCACCATATAGTGCTAGCTCGAAAGGAGGCATACCTTAGTGTATATTAAACTCCTAGTAGGGTTAGTTAGAGCCTTAAGTGGCTTGCTGGATACTCATGGGGTGCTGGTCCCCCAGATATTCACTACAAACATTTGTTTAGTGGCCAAAAACCCTCTACTTGTTGATACATGAGGAAACTCTGATAGTCGTCCCACATTTTTGTGGCTTATGGCAGAGATAGCAAGGTACCTCAAGATCTACGCATCCTAGGACCTGGAACTTGGTGTGCCTGAGAAGTGAGTGCACTGTAAGGAGGAGCCCGTGCCCCAAGTTCCTGGAGTATACACCATAAGTAGGTGCGGCTGGGTAAAACCAAGTGGGAACTTAGAAAGTATTGTCCTTTCCTAGCCTAGGATAGTGCATGTTTACAAGTGTTTGCAAAAAATCAAGATATTATCAAAAACAACCAATCTGATTATCATGTGTCTTGTATGATTGATGCGTGTGCTTGTCTAATCTTCACCCTTAAGACATTCTTTCGATCCATTCATTTCAAATCATCATATTGTGTTTTCTAATCACCACTACAACTTGACCCCTATATCATTAACTTGGCCTTCAGAATTAGGAACCTATCATCCTTCAGTGTCACATCTGAAGTGGAACCTTGTCACTTTGAATCCTAAGAATCTCTTTCAATTGATCCATCCATTTCCCACCTAATTCATTTATCATCATCCTACTCACATTCCATCCTAACCTAGTCCAATCCTTATTCGTCAAAATGGTTGTGACCATCAACAAATCTAGGACAAATCAAAAACCAAAACTCACACTTCACGGAGGCCCTCCTGGCTCTAATAATGATGAGAATTTGGTAGATCATGATGCATATTTTGATACCCATGAACCATATATCTCCTCATTTTGGCCTCCACCAACATCACTATCATCTCAAGAATATGAGGAAATACGAGAGCTTCAACATATCTATGATGATCATTATCCACAAGAACATTCTTATCATCCCAACACAACACAAGATTTTCCTTCCATGCCCTCAACCTCACAAAACTATAATCCTACCCAAGTCTCAACCTCGACATCCATTAATCCTGAAGTCCTTCAGTTACAACAACTCGCTCAATCACTACAACAAGAGGCTGATCTTAGATTTCAATTGGCACAACTATCATAATTATCTTCACAATTTCAACATCTTACCATGTCAACACCCTAACTCTATGAGTCATCTCCATCCACCTCATACAAATCTTTATCACAACCAATCTACCACTCATATCAACCCAACACATCCATACCTCAAACCTATTCAGCAATAACTTTACCTCAAACCTCACAAGTCTAGATCCCTACCCATGCTTCATCTTTACACATACCAAGTCCCCTCACCTTATATCTTCAACAACAAAGCCAAAAAAATAAGCCCTCCTTCAACAACAACAAATCTTAGCCCAAAAACCACAACCTTCATTTAACACATCATCCACCATACCTTTATCCATGCAACAACAACAAATTCCATCTAATTCCAATACTAATCCATTGGTCCCCTAGCCTTCTCATCCATCAATCCCTTCGTTACCTTCACCACCAACATCCACACAACATCAACAAATTCAACCTAAATTCTATGCGTCACCCCCATCATCATGCCAACCTAGTCCCTCCACATCAACCAATCTCATGAATATTCCTCAATATCCATCTCAAAATCCTCCACAACATGGGCATGAATTCGCAAGTCTTCTTAATGATACTCTTGACAAGGGAGACACCATCTCAAGTTTGGAATCGTACACCAATCCATCCACTAGTCCTCATCCATCCATCCCTATGGAACCTCCATCATATAATCCTTCCAACCTTCCAAATCCTAATCCATTAAACCAATCCCCAACACACTTGAAGTTTAAACCATCAACTTTTCCACCCGAGCCCAATCCTATGATCCATCAACCTAAGCCCAATCCAAGTCTTGATCCTATCATAGCCAATCATATCACCCCCCAGCTAACCCAAATCCCAATCCTATTATATCCAATCCTCTTGTCCATCGACTCGATCCTAATCCCACTCCTATCACACCTAATCCCATTATACCTCCATTGCATTCTAATCCTATACCTTCCACCCTTATTATCCATCCATTATATTGTGCATCCACTCATATACTAATGAAAGATGTGATCCATTGGATACTAGCAAGGAATCAACTACCACCCTCATGCCATCAAATGCCTATCCTTGAAATTATCCAAGAAACTTCAAATGTTCTTGAAGATCCACCTACCATAAGCCCAATTCATTCCCCTCCATACATTAAACCTATCCAAGAAACCTCCATTCCTATCCAAACTCAAGATTTATGTCAAGAGTCAACTCTAAAGCATGATCAGTCTTGCTCCTTACCAAATCAAGATCAAAGCTCTTCCTTTCCACCTATTCATAACCTATATCTTTTCTATGATCAAGATATTATCTGTGATCAAGAGCTTCTCACTCCTTCCACTCACGTTCCCAATACTATCCATGTTCAAGAAACCTCCACCACTCCTATCCATAATCCCACAAAATCCACTTCCCTTGATGAGACACTTGGACCCCACAAGCACATAGATAATCAAACAAATACATTGAATCTTCATGAGCATAATCAAGATCCTATTGCTCCTTCACCATCTCATAATGATACCATTTCAAATCCACTATCATGTCCTATTGTTCTTAATACCTTTCTAAATGAATGTTCTTCCCTAGGAGGGCAGCAACCTGTATTTACCACCTCACCCTCCTCATCCAATAAGGAACTCATGTCTTGTATCCTCAAAAATAAGCATCCCATTGCGCATTGTATGTTCCAAAACATGAATTATCAAGGTAAAGGCTTAGGCCTTCATGAGCAAGGTAACTTGGAACCCATCCATGTCAAAGTCTCCCCAAAACCATATGGTATTGGTTATACACCCCAAGGTAAGCCATATCAAGATGTTGGTACCACATTTCCGCCTCCTAAATCCACTCCATCTAAGCCCAACCTAGGTGCACCTCATTGCACCCATAAAACATTTGTTGCTATTCCTCCTCCATTATCCTACAAACCCAAAGAGCATGTGACCATTCATCTTCCTCCATCCACTTTACCTCCACTTCTTCCAACTCTAAACATCCCTCCATCCACTTTACCTCCACTCCTTCCAACTCCTAATATTCCCATCCTCCAATCTTCTTATCACTTTAGCCACAAATTAATTCATACATCTCATTCCCATAAATCCCCTGCAATTCCTAATCATGATCAACAAATGCACACATTGAATAAACATGAAGCTATCCTAAACACCCCTATGGGATTCAAAAATAAAAATTTTGATGCCTCCACCCATAAAGCCAACAATCCCAATAATTCTCATGCCATATGACACAAATGCGAAGAATCAAAGAAAAATCAAAATTCAAAAAGGCTACCCAAGTCCACATCTCAAAAAGATAATCTCAAAACCAAAATGGTTTGGGTCCCCAAGCAAAAAGTATCTAGTTCAAATGGAGCATCCACACGTCTAAAATCCTAAATATCCCGCTCCCTATCACAAAATACTAAAATTCATAAGTCCATTTGGGTCCCTAAAGACCTAAATAGGCAATCCCCTCAGATAACATCTCCATTACTCCCAAATCTCCCTTCTAAGCTTCAAAATCCATTTCGGTGTGTGCAACCGTTGGTTGTGGTTCCCTTCCATTCCACAAAATTCCCACATACCTCCATCTCCCCATCTCCCATCTACTATCCTACTTATTTCTTCCATCATAATACTATGGTCCATGCTTTTGCACAAGCCATATCTATCTCTTTAACTCCATCCTCATCCACTATCCTTCCATCATTGTCCACATCATACTTTCCTATCCCTTATCCATCCTTACATGAATCTTTCATAATCCACATCAGAATCCATTACCCTCTCATGCAATTCCCTACGAACATCTATGAGCATAACGACATTTGACATGGTTTATGAGTTATCCATCCTGGGACATTTCTATGGGAACAAAATCTTAAGTTCCTACCTATTCTATCCAACTATCCCCTACAAAAAGCCAAAAACAACCAAAAAAAATCAAAATAGTAAAGAGAAACCATTTCATCCAATGGTGAAAACCTGGTAAACAGGGGCCTTGGATAAGTACCATGATGAAAACCTGGCAAACAAGCGTCATGTGTAGGTGATTATCTATGTGCTTTACACTTGGGGGCCTGTTGTCACATCTATTCCATCTCATATCCTATCCTATCATTTTCCATCTTATCTTGACATCCTTACCCATCATATCTGTTGTACCTTCCTTAACTGCACCATCCACCTTCCCTTCCTCCTTTTTGATCTTGATGAGGATAGGGGCAAAATGTTGAAAAATGCTTTTAGACACCTCTTGTCGTACTCCAAATTCCATCCATATGTTTCTAAAAATATCCTCCATACATCCATCCACTACTAAGTCCATTCATCCCTTTCAACCATTATCCCTATCATGTATCCTAATCAACATCACCCCACTGAATCCTAAGGCATAATATAGAGAAGGGGGCAGATTATTCCTATGTGACGTAATCCTTTGAGATCACATCCTCAGTTCCTTTCATCCATCTATCATATATTTCCCATTCATTGTCCTTCTATCACCAATCCTATTATCCATACATATTCCTACCTTTATCCTATTGCCGATTCTTTTATCCATCCATACTCCTACCTTTATCTTATTGCCACTCCTTGTATCCATCCATACTCCTACCTTTATCCTATTGTCCATCCTTTTATCCACCCATCCAATCCTACATTTATCCCATTACTAATCTTTTTAATCCTACTTTGATCCTATCACCCATCCTCTTATCCATCCATCCAATTCTTTTATCTCTCCCATCCACTATTGTTCATCCCCATTCATTATTGATCCTTACCTCTTGGTTTGTTTTTCCCTTGTCATTGGTATCTATCCAAAGGCTATCTACACATAATCTCATGCCAAAAATCCAAAAATCATAACATTTGCAAAGCCCAAAAAATCAAAGTATTCCCAAAATAAAAAAAATCAAATATCCAACAAAAATCCATGCAATCAAATCAATTCATTTCATCAAATCAACTCTTCAAATCACATCCAATTTAATCGAATCATTCCAATCAAATCAATCAATCCATCAACTCAACCATTCAAATCAAATCAAATGCAAGTATCCTTCCATACCAATCAAGTCAATCAATCAAGCCAATTTATCTAATCACATCAATGGTCTTGTTCCTAGGCTTGTTGTGAACCTGATCGATCGATCACATCATCATCATCAATGGGATATATCATTCCCAATCCTAGTGTTGTTCTCGGGATATATCATTCCCATATCAACAACACAATCCTAGTGTTGTTCTTGGGATATATCATTCCCATATCAACAACACAATCCTCACATTGTTCTTGGGATAAATTGTTCCCACATCAACAACGCTATCAATCAATCATCAACCAATCATATCAATCAATCCAATCGATCATCAGTTTTTAGCTTGACAAGGGCAACACCTTGTTTGTTTTTGAATCATTTGTGCTTGCTTGTGTGTGTCATCATTTCATGTTGCATTTGAATCACATCCATACCATTCCAGCTAATATTCATATCTTGTGTATGTTGGAATGGATTTTTGCATTATCTTTTGTATCTAAGGTCATATCATACCTTTTGTGCATTAAGCCTTAAATGCTCTAAGTTTACTTCCTCATACGTTAGACAAGGCTGTATTACGCTGGGGCACATGACACATTGTCATCTTGGTCTTTATACCTTGGTGCATAACGTCAGGTGCTATATCAAACATTAGGTTGCTCAAAGTTTTATTAGCATAACTCCACCTCCTTCCCTCCATTTCCTTTTTCAAGAACCTATCCATCTCCTTCGTCCCTGCATAGCCTCTTGAGGGGGCATTATTCTACCAATCCTTCATTATTATGAGCCCCATCCAAGCCAATCCAACCCTCCTTCATTTTTATGAGCCCCATCCAAGCCAATCCAACCCATTTTATCCATTCCAAACTATGTTTTAATCTTCTTTGAAACAACATTGCTTCACAACATCTTCTCAAAGAGGGACAAAATGTAGACATGAAAAATTGACCTATGATCAATTTCCTAATTCCTCCCTTCACATGAAATTTAATTAATTTTAATTAATTAATTAAATTTCCATTTATCTTTAATCCACCCTTAATTCTCTAAAGTTTAATTAATTTTAATTAATTAATTAAATCTTTTTACCTTTTACCATATCCCGTGAATAATAAATCAAAATTAATTTATTATTTACTAAACCTAAAATCCTCCTATAAATAATAAATTAAGATTAATAAACTTAATTTATTATTTATGGTTCACATAACCAAAAAATTATTATTTACCTACCTTTTCCCATTCAACCGATCAAACCACTTTAGAACCGTTTTCCCAACTTTTATAAAAACCTAGCTATTTTCCAACTATCACCCGAAACAAAATCTACACAGGAGTTATGCTAAATTCGAGCAACCACATTTTTAAGCGTGTTTGGTAACATCTATTTTATCATATCTTTTGATCTATTTGGTGGTGCATTTGATATAAGTTTCTAGGGTTTGCAATAGTTTCTCACCTTTTTGAATAGAAATTTATATTGCTGCATACATTTCCAATAAACACATTCTTAATCTCTTCATCTGTTCCCAAATTGAATGGATCACACCGTCCTCCAGGAGATTCCCCTTCCTTCTTCTGGGTTCCTAGCTTTTCTGAATCAAACAACCTTTCCAATTCCACCATCCCTCATGGAATCGTGTTTGTCTTTAGATTGAGAACTCCTTCTAAATCCATCTCAGCAGGTTCCATTTCCTCTTCATCTATTATTTGAGTAGTGAAAACACCTGATGAAGGAAGTCAATTATATGCTTGTCATCCTTAAAGACTTAGAAATTTGTGACATTATTTGATACTGACGGGGTGACAACAAATTCAACAGTGAACTTCTTCAGACCTGCCATGGATGTTGGCTCTAATGTACTCGTTGTCTGAGCTAAAGCATCTGCAACATGATTTTTCCTTCAAGGAATTAGATGGTTATTAAAACCATCAAAGCATTTGATCAAATAACATACTTAGTTTCTATACCTATTCAACCTCTTGTCATTACACAAGTATTGCTTCCTTACATGTCTTACAATCAGTTCTGAATCTCCAAACACTTGAATAACTTTGACTTTCTTCTGAAGAGCCATTAGTAATCCTTGTACCAAAGCTTCATACTCCACTACGTTATTTGTGTAGGGAAATTGTAACCCGTGTGATGCTAAATATGAACTTCCAGTGGGACTGATTAACTCGAAACCTGCCCCAGATCCTTGTCTACAACTTGACCCATCAAATCTTAAAGTCTAAAGGTGAAAATCTTTTTTTACTGTCATCTTGTTTTGTTGTTCATTTCCCATGTGTCCGGGATTCAGGCTCCTCCTTCTTTGTGATGTTTGGATCTTCCTTTAGAGCTATGGGAATATCTAAATGTTTATGTACTTGTTCCACCACTTCCTGACAAAGTAGACATGTAAACTCAGAATGGGAAGCATCATGGATGTGGCACTAGTTTGGGAGCAGCAACTCTTCTATTTGAACTCGCTTCCCTACTGCCACCTGATCACTTAAAAAATTAGCCACAAAATCTTGAAATCCTTCAAATATACCAAACTCATCATCCTCTCCTTTAGAGGAGGATTCAGGGACTGATTGTACACATGCTTCAGTAGTTTCTTGATACTCCTTTTGGGGCTGATGGCAGCTCAGCATAAGTATTTCTTTGGCTTGGTCAACATGGGGCAGATAAACTCCCAAATCAACTTCAAAAAATAGGATTTCGTTCACTTGATTATACTCCATAATCATGTGTTTCATTTTCAACTCCCTTTCAATACAAATCTAATTCACCAACCCCTTACATGGCAGCCACATATGAGAAAAATCTATTGCCATGTAACCATTCAAAGTTTTGGACTAGTCCCTACTCAGGAGCATACCATACTGATCTGGGATATCCACCACTTGAATGTCTATGTACTACTGTACTCTAGGATCAGAAGCCAACTACATATGTATCCTATTCAATTCACCCATTACATTCACTTCAGTCTTATCGAGCTGTGTTACTTTCCTGGAAGATTTGGCTGGAGTGAGACCCAGTGCCTTACAAACTAATAACAACATCACGTTGGTGGAAGCACCGGAATCTACCAAACAGTTGTGGAGATTTTTCCCAAATATTCTAAGTGTTAAGAGGAAAGGAGGGCTCTCCCTCTTATCCTTGTAAAGCATCATCTTCTATTCATCATCAGTCACATGCACTCTTTCTTTCCCTTTATCAGTGTTATCCTTTGTGGGAGTTTCTTTTTGCAAAGAATCTATTTTAATATTTGCCCCCATATCTTGAAAAAAGGTTGTCCTAACCACAAGTACTTTAAGTAATTCATAAATGAACAAGCTAACTTTCATTTTCTTGAGCTCTTCTGCAACATACTGTCCCATTTTTGCTACATCAGATCGTTGAGAACTCTCGGCAGTAGCCCCCTAATGTATTGACTGAGGTGTGGTTTTTGGGGGTTCGAGATTATTAGAAGCTTTTGGATTTGGTGGGATTTGGTAATTGTTCAGAGGGATAGAGGTGGTGAAAGAACCCTTTAGCTTACTACTTCTCAGATTGTATGGAGTTTTGTTGTATTGCTGATAAGCATTTACTTCATCTAGCTCCTCCTCCTCAGGCTGATTATCATCTTGGAATGGAAATGTATAACTATCAAGAACTAGGGCAGTATCATATCTTTGAGACGGCACAAGATTTTACCCTGTCGGTGGATTCTCCTAAATTTTAGCATTCTGGTTTTCCATCTGGAAGATGCTAGATGCTATCTAAAATTTTGGGCAGTCTAACTCAGAATGAGTGTTCGTATTATGTAGTTTGCACCAAGTAGACAAAGCTACTTCTGTCAACATCACACGGCCAGGGGGTCAGGAATCATTATTCTAGTTTTCGAGTGGTGACAGTACTCCTCCATTATTAGGCCTAGTGTTCCAAGACCGGTTCGATCTTTGCTGAAAATTTTGTTTTTGATATGGATTCTAGTTCTGATTCTGAAATTGGTTCTAATTTTGAAATTGATGCTGATTTTGATTCCTCTGCTATAGATATGCATTCTGATTCCTCAAGTGGGTGACCTTTGTAGTGAGCTTCTTCATCTGTTCAGCTAGCTCTCTAATGTCATTTCTGTCACTTTTTTCTTTCACTACTTTAGAAGATTAGAGAAAGGGCATTTGGGTAGGAGGCATTTCAGCTACTGGATTTCCTGGGTGAACTACCAAAGCCTATGTTGTAGTTGGGTTAGGGATCAGATTCATTACATGGGTATGATTAGCCAGAGCTTGGTTAATCATGGGTATCTGATTTGGCATGGCTACGAGACCCATGTGGTTTAATCGACAAGTGGCTATTTGTCCTAACTGAGTGTTCACAGTGACAACTTCAGTGTATGCTTCAGCAAGGCTAGCTAGGGGTGGGTTGGCCCTTCTTACAAACATGGAGGTGAGTTTATCCAAGGCTGCATAATAAATTGGTAGGGCTGCATCCTGAGCTATGGTATAAGGAGCTTGTAATCGACTAAAAGCCTTTTGGAATCTGTTATTAAAAGAAATTATTATCTCACCTTCACCTCGACAAATTTCCACAAAGGATTGGTAGAGATCTGCTGGAGTAGTAGGCATTCGAAACTGGTTCAGAAATGCATTCTTTAGATTCTGCCATGAGTTTATTGATGCTGCCAAAAGGTTGGCAATCCAATAATAAGCCTCGTCTTGCAGTGAATAAGGAAACAATCTACAGACCACATCTTCATGCTATACTTACAGCATAAACATGTTACTTTCAAAGATTTTAATATGCTCATTTGCAGTTATGTCTGGATCATTTACTCGAAACTTGGAACAAAACTTGCCGGGGTTCTTTGGCATGTCATGATAATCATTAAATTGAAATGGGGACTGGTTATTTCCCATGAAGAAAGTCATGACTAGAGGATTAAAAGAGACTGTAGCTATGTTCCTTGGGATCGATTGAGCTCTAGATGCCCTAGGTATCCCTTGGTCTCTTCTTGTTCTCCTAAATTCTGTCAAGGACATTAGCTCTTCTCCAGTTGAGTTGGATTTGGTATGTCTCTACCTAGTCCCCAGACTTGCTGATTTATGTGGAAAAGGGAGTTTAGCTTAGTTCGGTCCCTCCTTCTAGTGCCAATTCTATTGATGGGTGTTTTAGTACACAACAACGTAGGTGTGATTGTTGGTTTCACACATCTCTTGAAAAGTATCCTACCCTAGGTAAGACTACTCCAAGGTTTCTATAGCTAGGTCTTAGCTTGCTTGGGATGACTCAGTTGGGATGTACTAGCTATGCCAACAAGGGGTCTTACATGCAGTTGATAGATTTAGACAATTTGAACAATAGTTCATGCAAACCCTTTATGATTTCAATTGATAAGACATTGTAAAATGCTCCTAAATACCTAAGCTAATAATGATTTTCAAAGAAAATGTAAAAGGAAATAAGGTTTTAGAGAAATCCTAAGTAACATTCACAACATATGGATTGCTGTAAGTAGACAAATGCTCTGAGATTTAATTAGTTTTTTGAGTTACCAAACTGAAATGGATGTTACAGTACTTCAGAAAATGATGCTATCTTCAATGGAGATCGAGAGATTTTTAGACTATCTTCATTCATCAAATACCCAACAATGGCGCAATTTAATTTATGAAATGCAATTGAACTAAGCGCAACTGATCAGCCTAGGCTAACTTTGTATAGTTACTTACTATCAGCAAATAAATAAAAATATGGACTAAGAACATTCATCAGATACCTTCAACAAAACATGAACATTACAAAAGCACAATTAATTAACTATGGGAGATCAAGAAGCGAACCATGAAACCAAATAAGCAACACAATACATAAATTCTCAAGAAAACTATAGAAACTTGCTTTGTATTAACTTCAATTGGCAGAGCATCAACAATTCAGCATCAAGAGTCTTCTCTCAAATAATGGAAATATTAGCCCTTTATATAGGGGAGGCACCATACCAAGTTTTTGAATGGACTATGGAGATTAACTCGACACCAATGGTCTAGATTTTTATAATTAAATGCATTCATAATAGCTCATAACAATGCTAGATTACATTTTGTCTCTTATGAAAAAGATGAAAAATGACCCCCAAATACATTGAACCGAGACATTTTGACTACCCAATCAAACATATATATAGAAATGACCTTTTTCAAGGCATAATAATGACAAAATAGCATCACATGACCTTCCAAATATAGCAGTTTATATTAGTGATAGGATTACATTTCAAAATATCCAAAAAGCATACTAAGACTCATCATCCAAGTCTACTTTGTCTTCTTCTGCTATCTTGTTGCAGTAGCTGACCCAGGCTGATAGTGCCGGATTGATATCTGCGGGGTCCAGGTTCTTGAGGTGATTGGCCCAATATCTAAACATCTCTAATTCTTGGCTATACCGATTGTATATTTTCTCTATCTCTACCTTTCCTTTATGAAATGCATTAAAGTCAGCTCTTAGGTCACTGATTCTGTCTAGTCTAGCTTCCACATCCAACTCAGCATCTTCAAAAACTATCTTGTGCAATTTATCTTTACATCCTTTCACATCGTATGGCACCAAGTCATCATAGGCCATCACCAGACAATCTTTGAGATTGTCATTTATGTCATATATAAGAGCCAATATATTTTCATCCACTGTTTTGTAGGCCTCCATGATGTTGTCAAAAACTTCCTTTATCAACTTTATTTGCTAATACCATTCAGTGGCTTTGCACAATTTATCGCTAGTCAAAATATTTTCAGCCAACAGTGTCTGAGTAGGCAAGTCTCTAATTGCTTGCACTCAAGGAAATATCTGAGAATAATATTCATCAAAAGAATCACATTCTTCATGCAGGTCTTTCCATCATTCCCGAAGTTGAACTAAACTCTTATGGGATTCAGCTATAGCGTCAATTGTTTCACATCCCTTTTTGCACACTCTGATCATCCATTTTTGAGTGCCTTTTGACATGGTTTAGACTTCACCAAGATTGGACATTTCATCTTTTGAAAAAAAGGTGGGCACTGTCCTTATCTCACCATCAGAATCTATTTGTTTTATCAAAAATTGCAAGCATGCTCGGAGCTCCTCATTCTGCTGCTTCAGCTCTTTCTTTGAGAGTTCATCCTTATCTAGCTGTTCCAGGATTGAAGTGATAGAACCTTTGAATTCATCAACCCTTTGAGCTCTTGTATCTAGTCCCAAATTTACATTTGTTATGGTATAATCTTCTACTCTAACCTGTTCTCTATTTGTATCCGCTGGGGGGATAACTATTTCAGCTATTCTGGACCCAGTCTCATCCCTATAAATCTTGGATTGCACCTTTGCTTTCTTTTGTTTCCTTGGCTTTTGGGCATGCAACAAAATGGCACTTAGATCTAGTTTCATGATTTCCACCTGAGGCTCTGGGTATGCCACTCTGCTTTGCAGCCAGTTAGGTGCTGAGGAAGAAGGCTCTTTAGACCCATCAAGTTTTTCACTATCCGTATTAGGTGGCCCTTCAAGTAGCCCTTGCTCTTGTTCTGATTCCTTATCTAAATCCCTTTCCTCATCTGTAAGATTCCTCCAATTTATCACATCTTTCTGAGCTGCCCCGAGGATTGGTTCTATTTGGCTCTTTTCCGGAGGACTATCTGATATTTCAATTATTTCTACACTGGCAGTTTCAGTCAAAGGTTTATCAAGTATCTCGTTCTCTGCCTCAACAAATACATCCTTCTCCAGTTCTTGCTCTTGAAGGCCTAGTTTAGCACACACTTTCTCAATACCTGACAACAATTGCACAACCAAGGGAGTTGAATCTTGGTCCATGGGTGCTTGGGAGATATGAGCAATAGATGATAAAGGCATTGCAATTGAGGACAAGTTAACTTGTGTCAAATTAGCAAACATAGCAAACCCCAAAGCTAGTGGGATGGAAGAAGTTGGCAAGACGGAAGAAATGACTATGGGTGAAGTGATGGACAAAGAGGGCAAAGAAGGTGGAAGAATGGTAGAAATGGGAGGTAATGTAAGGGAAGTAGAAAGTGGAATAGAAGATATGGACTGTAAGGATGTGGAAATGGTGGAGGAATATAACAAGGCAACAATGCAAGAAACGGAACTGCTAGGAGCACTAGAGGCTACTGCCAATGAAGAAGAGATAGTTGAAGTAGCTATTGCGAGTGAAGAAACAGCAGAGGCACTTTCCTGAATGATAGTCACCGAGGAAGTAGGAGGAACAACAAAAACAACAGGAGAAAATGCAGCAGTACATACACTTGGAGTAGTAGGAGGTGGAGAAGCTAACAGAGTAGTGTCATCAAGGACTGTAGCAACAGCAGTCTCCGTGGCCTGACTAATAGTCTTCACTTTAGTTTTGTTTGCTTTAGATCCTTCTCCGGGGCCATTGGGCATATCTCTTTTCTTTGAAGCTCTTGTCCTAGTAGAAGGAGGCATGTCTTTCTTATATGTCTTTGTAGCAATCTTCTTACTTTTCTATGCTTTGGCCTTTTCTGCCAAGGGTATATGATCTTCACTATCTGATCTCAGTCCTTGGGCCAGTTCTGCTTCATCAGTAATCTCTATGGGTTCATCTTCTTCTCCTCTAGATTCCTTCTCTGATTCAAGCTCGGTGTATGTGAGTTGTATCCCTTGTCTCTCCAAGGAAACAAGCTGGCCTCTTACCCATGCTTTACTTAATCTGATCGGTTCCTTCATCACAACATCAAGGGAACTCTCCTCAACATTAGCCCAATTAGGCAAGGGAATTAGTTGGTGATATTGTGCCTCCCAGGCACCTTTGTGCATCACATTTTCATCATCTTCCAATTGATCAGGGACTGTAATAATATGGAACTTTCTTATGAAGGCCAATGATAATCTGGAGTGGGCTTTCTTCATGACCTAATAGTCATCCATGCAATTTACCCAAAAGTCTTCTATATGCATATTATGAAATAACTTCTTACTCACAAACCTCTCCATCACCTTATTTGAATCAAAATGATTTCTTTTTTTGTAGTAATGGAGATTGAGAAGTTGAAGTTCTATGTCAGAGTGCTCAGCTGATCCCAATGAAGGACATGCATAGTTTCCTCTGCCTAACAGGATGGGAAATTGGACATTTGTTCTATGCAGATGCTTGAGTTTTTCAGCACAAGTTATCAGTTGCCTAGATAGTTCCAAAAGCACTACTTTATCTATAGGATATCTAGGGAGTCTATAAGCCATTCCCATGAAGCCTTGTATTCTCAAATATGTGAACTTCCCAAATTGAATATACCACCTCCCATAGTCAGTGATTTCATTCATGGCTTTTGTAGATATTCTTAGAGCTGTATTGCCTTGTAATAATCTGGTTATGTACATAGTAAAGGCATCATTTACCCTCTTAAAATGCATAAGAGATTGTGACAATGTGAGTTGTGTGTAGCATTCATAAAACTTAACCTGAGTTTGCTCATCATTTCCCACTTCTTCCACCTTGGACAGTCCAGCATAATGATTCCTCCTTGTTAATGCATAAACTACATAGGATGTCCATATGAAAAAATGCTTCTCTTTGAAGTTATTGAATGCTTCATGGATATTATCACTTAGGATTTGTGCCCAGTGAAACTTGGTATCTTTTAATATCTCCTCAATTATAACAAACATCCATTCCTCGAAAGTGGATGCTGCAGGCAATCCATATATTTTTCTCAACAAAGTTATCAGGTTCCCTATTTCATCATGAAAGTCACTCCTGTACAGCACCTAAGGGAATTTGACCAAGGTAGACCTTTTACTCTTTTCCCACTATTCATTCATGTGTTTCCTGCATCCATTTTCATCTTTCTTATAGGTGGCCTTTGGTCATCACTGGATGCCATGGAATGCCAAAGATTTTAGCTAAGGAGGGTGGACTTATGTCAGCTAAAACATATCCACTAGCAATTTGTATTGTTCTGGTCATGACATCATAGCTATCTGCACAAGCAACTATCAGTTCTGCACATTGAGTAAATGTGGGGAAGGTAGCAACTTCTACAATCCCACTGTCTTTCACTTTCTTGGCTCTTGGGGTTGGATTTGGGCCAAATACTCTAAGCCTGAAATCATCTAGGTCAATATGACCTAGATCTATATCTCCTACATTCTTCCATCTGGTAGAAATCTTTATTTTTGGGGGGATACCTTTGAACTCATACCTCATGGCTTAAGCTCATGCAGTCATCTAACTTGCAGGATTGGACCTTATAAGTCTTGATGCCTCTGAGATGGTTTTCTCTAACTCCTAAGTTTATAATCTATGATTATCAAATTGAATACTAAATTACTAAGCCATGTCACGATATGCATCTACTAAGTTACCATTACATGCCAATGAAAACACCTAAGTTTGAATTTCATTTATCATATGATCAAAGGATGAAACAATCTTATACCAATACATTCAATAACTACTTTAATGTTGCAAAATCTTAAATAAAACATGTAAAACATCATGATTTTCTCAATTCAATCATTATTTACCTCTGACAAACATTTCCCTTTTGAAATTTCTCTTACTAAATTGTTATTTTACCTAGTTTGCGCTAATTTTGGGGTCGTCCGACCTGTAGAAGGAAAAATGCTAATTTCAAGGTCAACCGACCTTGGTAGGGAAATCAGGGTAGTCTGACCAATTGTTTTGTTTATGTTCATGTCATCACAACATCTTGCAGGGTTTTCACGGTCAACCAACTTGCACAAGTTTTGGATGAGACTGACTTAAATCAATTGTTGGGGTCGGTCGGTTGCGAATTCAACACAAGTCCATCAAAAGAACTTTACCATCTTTGGGCGGGTTTTGATATCACTTGACCTTGAGGAGTTTTAAGAGGTGACTGACCAAGTTGGTGAAGGCACATTTTGGCACAAGGTCAGAGGGAGTTGATTTTAGTGCAACATTGTCTTTCTATAGTTTGCGAAGGTTTAGGGCATTAGGGACTTGTGGAACATTTCAATGCATCCAACCTAAGTTAGGGAAGCCATTTTTAGCGCAACGTCAGAGTGCTCATAATTAGGTGCAAAGCAAGTTTTAGGGTTTCATAGGATTTTAAAGGTCCTCCGACTAAGTCGGATGGAACGGTGAATAGTGCAAGGTCAGAGAACACATTTTTTAGCGCATGAGTGCTTGGAGTCCTAGCAGGGGTTTTCAAGGCCGTTGACTGATCTGGGTGAGTACAAAGTTTTTGAAGGTTAGTTAGGTATGTTTTTAACGCAACTCCATCTTTCACTTGTTTTGTTGATCAATTCAATGTGTCAAGGCAAGATTTTTGTCAGGGTTTGACAAATATTGATTTCTATTTTGCACACGGGGAGGGTTTCAGAAGATGTTCCTAAAATGCTACCTTCCACAAGTTTGAAACTAGGGTTTTACATGATAACAACCAATTCAAAAAGGAAACCCTAGCTGATGTGCCCTAAAATTCTATCTTTCATGTGTTTGCCGTGCATTTGAAAGAAAATGCAATTGATTGATAACAAAAACCCTAACTGACGAAACCTCAAGCAAGGAAAATAGACTCCTACCTGGTTCGTAGGGAACGAAGCAAGTTGAAATGTGCAGTTGAGAAGGAGGTCACAGGATCGAATCCACAAGTGTCTCGCAAAAAATAATCGATCTTACCGCTGTTGGGGAGCTCCTCGAGTGTTTGTGCAGTGTGAAATGAGCTTCAAACTATGTAAAATCCCTTTTATTCCCTCGGATAGATCGTCATAAATGTAGAGAGTACGAGGTGTTAGTCGCAGCATTCGACAAGATATTAGGGTTTGTATGGAATTAGGTTACCTCTGACTTGACAGGGTGTCAATAGGAGGGTTTTCTAGCGCAAGGGTCAGATGGAAGCAATATTAGCGCAAAAGACAATCAGACCTAGTTTCACAAGTGCAAGGACTTGGACTTAGTAGATTTTGGAATAACCTATTGACACCAACCTTCTAACATGGATAGAAATGCATTTTGAGCATTTTGACCACTTAGGAGATCAAAAACCTACTTGATACTCTAAGCCAAAATTTGCAAGAGGGGGTCCCTATTTTGCAAAATGGGGCATGTGTGCAAGGCACAACACGTAGTTCTAGCAACTGGCAGATGATGACAATTCCAAATATTTATAGTTTTGAGATGTATCACATTATACAACAATTCATATATTGACGCTATTTAGGTAGACCCCTTTGTGTTATTTCTTATCACTTGTATGATTTGATTTATGTGGCACCTTGTTGCTATGCTCATCATCATACAATGACTTCACAAGCCATTGTGTATCATGCTGGTAGCATCACCTTGGTTTGCTTTGTTTGGGGGGCAACCCCTTGTGTGATGTAGTTTTTGGGAACACATATCTTATGGGTATGTGTTTCCGAAAAACTCTTGTACCTATCTTGAATTTTATTCTACCTTAAAGCAATTGCTCCCTGATAGGAGTTAGCAACCACTTTAAGGTGGGGGCATACATCGCGATATACTCTTTTTGATTACATACTTATAGTTGACTTAGAACTCACCTAGTGATTTGGTGGTCCTCATTAGCCCATGATATTTCCATTGTGTTGTTGGTCCATGAGCCAGCTAGTATACTGAAGTTTGCTAGCCCATGTGCTTCAATTGACTTTTCATAGTCACCTAGTAATTCGACAATCCTTACTAGTGTGTGATCCACGATATCACTTCTCTTTACATGACCCCTAATGATAGAGCAAGCTAGTGACAGAGTCGTGTGCCTTATGTGTTTGTTTCCATTTATGTGATGTATTCTCTTAATGATTTCATTGTGCTTTTTGTGTCTTCATCATGCTTTCCATGTGTATTCCATGTATACTTCATGCCTTCTATGTATGCTTCATGTCAAGCATGTATGCATTGTGTATGGCATGTATTACCTTTTTGTATTATGTGTCTCTTGTATGTATTCCTAAATATGTCTATAGTAATCCACATATGTGTGAATTATGTTACAATGTTTTACTTATTTGCAACCTTAGAATCCTAAGCTTGGGAGCTACCATAGTCCTTAACTTGGTAGAATTTTATGGGCTTCTATGTTTTCATGTTTATAATGTGTCTTCACCTTACTTTAGTGTGAGTTTGAATGTAAGTTCGTACCCACGCTAAAGTGGGGGCTAAATGTTATGTCATAAAATGAGTCCCCTTGTTAATTAGGACTTGTTTTACACCCTTTTGAGCATTAAATGATTAAATCTTGATCCCGATGAATAAACCTAGCAAAATAAACATAGGACTTGCCTAATTCCACCTTAAAAGACACTCTCCAGAGTTTGTGGCGATAAAGGACTAGGGTACCTAGCACCCTGGGCCTAGATGAATCCTTTGGCCCTCCTTTTGTGGTGCCAACTTAGGACAACTTCTTGGCTTATATGCCAGTGCCATTTGGTTTTATTTGTTGTGAGTGAGTGGGAATGCATTTATAAAGGAGTTTTACAATTCATTTTACACCTAGATGAATGTTATATCTAGACAAGAGAACAATTGGAATTGCTTACATGATTGATCTTCTATGCTCTAGTGCTCTTCATTCTTGGAATTGGTGTTTGCTTGTAGATATCATGAATTTTATTTGCAGGTCTTGAAGGAAGTTTCAAGACTTCTCATTCTATCTCCTTTTTGGTGAATGATCTTGAGTTATCTATGCCAACTAGGGTTTCACATCTTGTGGTAATTTTTATCAATTTCATTCATACTTTCATCTTTTTTTATCTTGCCTCTGCCCTCCTAGGGCACACATTCTTGGATCACTAATCATCACTGTAGTGGAGGTGGAAACACCAACATGGGGTTTGACTAAGGAAAGCCCCTAAACATAGTACAACCTTTCCTCTTGTCTTATGTGCAAGTTGCATTCGGAGGATTCAAGATACATCAAGTTGCAAGACTGTAGAAGACAGACATGCGAAGACACTTGGACTCAAACTTTCTAGAAAACCCTAAATTAGATCTAGGGCACTCTGAACCCTAGGTCTTCTGCATTCCCAATCTCATATCCAAGTTCCTCTCTGCTCATTGATCTCTGCTATATATTTATATTTCCTATATCTATTTACTGCAGTCTGTTATTAGTCAATCTTGGTCAACTAGGCTTTAGTATTTTTCCCTAGCTTGCTTGATTAGGCTTGGTTGGATTTGGTTGATTCTTATCTATACAACAAAGAGGCAAAACCTCTATAGTTTGTCTCTCCTTCATGGGTAAAATCCAAGCTCAGTTTGTGTCTCAATGTTAGTAGAAGAGGGTTTGAGCTAGTTTAATCTTTTAGGCTAAGTCACTCTTTTCTGCTCTACACTCCCATCAATTAAGGAGATGTCATGTACTCTTGTTTCCTAATTTGCCCAAGTCAATAGTATTAATTCCCTAAGTAAACATAATATAAGGTTTAATAATAATTGGGTGATCCCACAATAGTGTGTCCCACCTTTTGGCCTAACTGGGACATTGAAATCAACATTTTAAACCAAATTTTCACTTTTTATCACTTATAGTAATGAAACCATTAAGAATTTGAAGGCAATGTGAACTAGTGATTTTTGAGGTTTAGATTCTAAATATATATTTAAAAAAAAACTAGAATGATTTGTCTCATTTTTTAAGCATTTCTTAGTAACTTGTTTTTTATACTTTATAATATTTTTAATGAGTGACATTTATTCCATATTGTATAACCTTTTCTAGAAATAAGAGAAATTCATAATTTATTAAACATAGATCATTAATACTAATATCTAGTGCATGCATATTTTTTCATACTTTTTTGTTTCATGCTATTTTTATTATTAATATTTTAATTTAGATTAATTATAATTTAGTGTAATTTTATTCCATAATGCAAAATTTTTTTTGCATATATCCAAATTTATTTTTATTGTTGAAACTAGGACATAAATACAAAGTGCACACATAAATTTTTTTAAATCTACCTTTTTTATTTTTTCCACATGCATCAAAGAGAGACCTTTATGTTTGGTAAAAACCTATGTTCACTAGAAAATAGAAAATAAATATAATAATTCAATAAAATATATTAGAAATCATACTTTTCAAAGAAAGTTTTCTCTAAGGGTTATGATCCTACAAAATCCCATGTCATGATGGCTATATTTGATGTTCCAACCCTTGCTTCAAAACACAAATTTCTTTTGAAAAATCTATGAGAAACAAGATGTCATTAAAAGGACCTTTGAATGAAGGTTCCTTCAAAGGAATGTTTTTCATTGATTTGAAGGTCTCTTCCATAATGCATTTTGAACATGAAACATTTAAAAATGAAAAACAAATCCCTTCATTTGAAAGTACATTCCTTGATTCAAACCCCCTTCATTCTAAAGTCATGATGACATCACCTTCAAATGAAAGTCCTTCATTTAAAAGTAAATGTTTATTTAAAGATGTTTTGTAATTTTTGGCATCTTGGGCTCATTTTTCCCAATCCCACAACTTGAAAACACTATTGTGGGATCACCCAATTAATTATACACCACATTGTAAGAGGAAAATATACAACATAAGTTCATAGCTACTATTAATAGCAAGTCAACTTAGTTTTATAACATAAAGTGAAGTACAAAGGATTTTGTGTAGCTCAACACACCTCATGGGACCTTCAACAAATTCTACCTAGAGACACATGAAATCCTCTCATTCACCCTATTGTATACAACCCCCTTAGGAAAATGCTCGTTGGCTCCCTAGACCAATAAGAATTGAGCACATTATTGCCACCTATATGATACATGCTCCCATTATCAATTGCACATTCCACATTGTTATAACTATAAACCAAGCCCAGATGGCCCTACCATGTCTACCACATAATGACATGACATATTATAATTGATGTACTTAGTTTGGACTAAATTTCCCAACATTAATCTTTGACCATTGAAAAGGCTCCATCTATGCCACATGCATCTATTTGGAAGAAACCAAAATATGCCACATTTCCCATTATACACATCTCAAACAATAAAGTGCGAACATATTCTTGTGAGCTAGAAAAAATTTCAACACACTAGGTTATTAACCATTGTGTTCCCACCACATCATTAGACTATGGCATTTGATCTTCCACCACATATATTCACTTTCAAACTTGTTAAAGAGATGTACCATTTTGGGTTATAGGGATTGGGAAATGATTGGCTAATCCATCTCCCAACAAAGAAGACATGCATCTACAAAACTAGTTGTCAATTACCACATCATTAGAAACAAAACACTTAAGTTAAAGTGTGATTAGTCATGTAAGTCAATATTCATACATAACAAGAAAGCAATGGGGATAAATAAAATTTTTTGAGTGCCATGAAAACAAGTAAAGGTTGAAAAAAAGCTTAGGATTTATCACATAGGCTTCCATGATTGTGTAAACAAATATCAACTAAAACACAAGGATGATGGAGAAATACTTAAATTAGAATCCTAATAATAAAGATAAAATGCCACATGAATATAAAGTATGAAACATAAAGAGATCATACATGGATGGAATCCTTAAAACTTTAATTTAGAGTAAGGGATAAGGACAAACAAGGACACAAGGCCATGAGAAAAGACAATGATTTAGCCCTTTATATTGCACATTTAAACACGTAATCAATACCCTAGTCATATCTCTTAGACTGGTTATCAACTATAGTGTTGTAAAATTAAAGCTAAAATCCAAGAAAAGAGTAAACTAGAAATAGTGTCAACAAAACCTTAGGAACATATTAGATTTGTACATTTTATTGGAAAATACTATTCCATGAGACAACCTAGTGTTCTATATATAACTATGACTACTAGCTTCATTTACTTACATGAAACATATTAGCATTTTACTCTAAAAAGTAGACACCAATTATCATTATGTATGAAGATTTTGAAATAACTACTCTTGTTATTAGATTTCAATGTGAAACTATTTAATTTGAGTAGCAAATGTGCACATAACATTCATAGTTAAATGAAATTATTTCTTTTCATGGACATTTATCTCTATTTTATGTAGGATGGAAGATAAGTATCTTATTACACTTTGGATGTGAATTGTTATTTTTTTAAAACAGTTATGATATTCAAATGAATAGTCTTTGAAGTATAAGCTATTTAAGAAGGAGCACTAATATCATCATCACTCACATTTAGGATTTTAGAAGATGAATAATGTTGAAGCTACAAGCTATTTAAGTAGAAGTACTAATACAATAATCATCCACATTCAAATTTTTATCTTGAGTTGGAGCATTAACATTGTAATTAGACAATAGGAGCATCAACAAATGCCTCAAGATTTTAAATAGAAACATTAATGAAGATATGCTTTACTTTCAACTATATTAACAAGATTTCATAAAATAAACAAACTACCATAAAAAATTAGAGGTAGGTACTAGGCATGACAATGCACATAACAAGCACATGTTTCAAGCATGTTGTAACATTGTGGTAGAAATCTTAAAACTACAACACTAATCGAATGGTATAGTAAACTAATCAAATTACAATAACAAATTAGAGACAAAAACTTATTTTATAAATAAAAGTCATATATCATATATACAAAATCCATATAACGTCCAAACTCCATAAATTGTAATTCAATCTAAATAAACATATAGATGAATTGTAGTACAAAATAAAATATTGTTATATAATAAAAGTACTAGTACCATCACTTATGACTTACTACAAATCTAGATTGAAGTGGATATTTCATCTCAACACTTTTTTCTATATTTCTATCGGATCAACAAAAACTTTAAATACTTGATGCTTGACCTCCTTGTGAGAAAATGTGAAGCCATCTCCAAATATATAAAAAAAATGTATTCCTCTATTAGAGTTGAAGCATATCTTCTCCCAATCAAACAAAACATTATCTGGATTCAGAAATTCCCATGTCAATTCTTTAAGAAATTCTTCAATGAGGTTGGTGATGTAATTTAGCGCCTCTCCTTCTGAACATTCAGGATGATCCCTTATATAAGAGGCAATGGCAGAGGCAATTTCTCCATGGCACCTCTCATCCTTCAATAACATTAGAATTGTGTTAATTTTACAAGTATAATAACATTTGTTTCTATATCTAATGTCTCTATTAAAAGAAAAAATAAAACCTTAAAATCTCACGCATCATCAATTAAACGTGTACACATCCATATGAGCTCATAGAATCTGGATTTATTTAGGAATATCTTTTTGATAGCACCATCCTTTGAAATAGGGGCTGCTAAGAGGGCAACATGTAGCAATATTGGTCCCATGGCTGCACTTGTTGAACCAGTCTTTAGGTATTCATTATATGTTGGAATATATCCACTTATTTTCCATCTTGCTTGCTCCAAGCAAGCTTCAATATAATCTGTCCACTAAAACACAATATATTTTACCTGTTAAAACTATTTCATAATTTCATCCATGATTTATATGTTTTGTTCTATTTTGAAAAAGGATCAAAATGAATTTTATCAAGTATCAAAACAAATTTTAATATATTTCCCATTAGTATCTACAATATAAGTATTAGGTTGGGCATAGATATATAGAACATCTAAAATTAATTGGTAACATTATATTATCGTTGAGTATAAACTGGCATAGTTTTTAAAAATTTGTTAAAAACATATAGTTCAATGATAAAAACATATATCATATAAGTCTTACATAGTATGTAATCAATATGATATAATAATACAATACATTATTTTTTTTAATTTTCAATCGATCATATCAACATCCATCAATCATTTTAATTAAGGAGAAAGCTCAAATTATTTCAGCCTTACCTTTCTAAAAGCTACTTCTAAGAAATATCCACTACCCATTACTTGACCCTTGTTTTCTTTGTTTAGTTTTTTATCTAGTTCCATTTCTATAAAATCTAAGTATTTGTGAGCACAAAATTAGATGGATTTAATGGCTCAACATTCTCACTATATAATGTTTTATCCAATTTTTCAATATGATCTACATATTAAATTTAAAAATAAGTTAAAAAGGGTTTTGAAGAAGTATACATACTGCTTTTGTAACAAAAGGCATCATGTCACGCTCTTGTCTTTTAGTAGCTTCACTTGTCAACTCATGCACTGTTTTGAAAACAAATTCAAGGCATGTCTTGAATTTTTCTGATGTATTTTTCACAATTGAAACATCCCAACCTTGAACAATGGCCTTTGTAATAAGTTCGATTTGCTCAGGTGTTGCATAGTCATCAAAAATGTCATCCAAGATTGTGATAATAGTTGCAGTTTTAGCCACTGCAAATCTACTACTATAAAACTCCACCTCATCTGTTGCACTAACCCCCCACAAAAGATATTCAATCGATCGCTCTCTGAATGCAATTAACTTGGAGAGGCCAGAATCTCTCCACCACCTGCCATACAAATTATGATTAATGATAAAATTTAAAAACTAATATAAAATTTTAGCAATATAAATTATATTCTATACTGGTTTATGGAAATTCAAATTTTGTGTATTTTAAAACTAGTTTTCATTAAATCAATATTTAAAATATAAAATTCCATAAAATTAATTCCAAACTATACAATTAAATCTCCATAAATCATTATAAAAGTCAATACCGTAAACCAAAATATTATTTATATAAAATATAAATTATATTTTAAAATTATATCATTATTATAAAATTATAGTGATGTAAACAAAATTTTAAAAAGTGATATAAATATGTTACAAAATTACTTTAAAACCTAGTATAGATATCTTTTAAAACATATCTTTATATTGGACATAGTCGTTTGGAAAATTTGCAATCCATAAAAGCCAAAAAAAAATGTGTTTTATTAGGATGCACATCTAACAAAGACTTTTCTATAAGATCATTTTACTTAAATATCATCTATTTTAATGGTCAAACAATTAATAACAATTTTACACCTGGTTTGCAAAAAAAATGTTAAATATTTGTCCTACTTTTATTGGCCAAAACTAATCTTTTGACTGTTGAAGTGGATGATATTTAAGAATAGCCAAATAAAACTACCTGTATTTGGCAAAAAAACCTGTCATCTTATAGAAAATAAAAATACAAAGAAACTTTGTTGTTATTTTAGCGATCATCTTTCAGAGTCTAAAATGCAGTGACTAGACTGGCTGTTGGAGAAGCGAAAGAAGCACCGAAGGTTAAACCAGATTTGTAGGTACATGAGCACCTATTAGATAATTCTTGAGTTCTATATCAGTGTTTTATCCAAATTATTGTCTGATGACCCTTCTTGAACATTAGGGTTTTTTGTTCCATATTCTGTACATTTAAACTCAGAAGAATGGAGTAACAGCTAAGAATTAGGTCAAACACATTGGGTTTATTGAGATCATACATACGAAAATCGGCCGAGATTGATTTATTTGCAGAGTAGCTGTGTTAATTGAATGCATTTCTTGGATATCACCATTTGACTTGGAAGAACAAACCAACATCGACTTACACGTAGCAGAGATTGAAACTGAGTATTTAATTGGAATTGGGATTGGTTTGTTTTGGATTCTAACTTACGAACGGTTTATTTTGCTTTTACAATTTTTGAGATTCAAGTCCAACACAGGCGGAGGATGAAGTGCTAATGTTTCTTATTGTTCAAAAAATGTTGACTAAATCAAAAGTACTCGTGAACGGAAAGGTGAAGTTTGAGTAAGCTAGGAAAAACAAAGGCGCTCTTTATGCAGATTTTCCTGTCAATACATTAAAGTCGAGGCCGTGTGGTAGATCATAATATAATTACCAGAGAAAGCTGTGGAAATTTTTCAAAACTTGTCGGTTTTCATCACGCTGAAAAAAATCGTGTCCAAGAAGTTTCATGTCCTTTTTTTTTTTCAAGGAAAGGAAAGGGAAAACGGAAGGCGATTTTTTGTTTTCTTTTCGCGCTCCCCTTCAGCTCACCTCAAATCTTGCAGTTTGATATGCTCGCCTGAGTGATTTGCTTTCAACAGTTTTTTTTTTTTTGAAGTTATTGCATCAGTTCTTTAATTTTTTAAATATGTTTGCTGCAATTTCATTAAGCAGAGAAAAACCTAACCCCATTACTGTCTTTTTTAAAAGATATGTCAAAATTTATTTTTATTATAATCATATTGTTATTTAACATAAATTATGATATATTGTTATTTAACATTTCATCCTAGATTTATATTTTCAGTTTATTTAACTTAAATTAAAAATCTTCCTAAGGAATTTAAAGTAAAAATTAAACAAATTCAAACAAAATAAAACTGCAATTATTTAACAGTTAAAAGGAAGATATTATTATAGTTAGTATAATAATGCATTTAATATCTTCCAAAGATGGAATTCCCAATGGAACCTTAATTACTAATAGGTTATAATAAAAGTATAACCTATTACTAATAAAAGTAATAATACTATATATACATTGCTTATATTCAATTTTTTTTTTCCAAAAGTGGTTGTAGCAGTTAGTATAAAGGCCCATGAATAATGTAATTAATTAGTTTTATATATTTAGTTTTTATTTCATTACCAAAAACTTTAAGAAAGAATGAATATTATTTTTAACTTTTAATATAACACTTAGCCAATTTATGAAAGAAAATAAAATAGACATTTTGTGGGCTTGCATAAAATATTTTTAAAAAGAAAACTAAATTCATATGAAGAAAGGGATTAAAAGAATATTAAAATATTTCTCCTAAAAGATTTCTTCATCACAGAATGCCTTAATGAAGGTGACAGGGAAAGATTACTTTCTGGTGGTCCTTGGATGCTGGAAGTTGCTGGCCTATTTTAAAAGAGGTGGACACTTAATTTTGACCCAGAGGCTCCAACATGGATCAGACTTTACAACTTACCAAAGGATTATTGGGATCACTCCATTTTGAAGCAAATAGGCACCTATTTAGGGAAATTTTAGACCTATGATGAAGACACTCTAAAAGGGGAATCTAGAGTCTAGCCAGAATCTACATTCTCAGAACCCTTCCAAACCTTTGCTTAAACACATTTTGCTGATTCAAAATCTGACCAGAAAATCTGGCTCTCGGTGTCAATCTATTGAAGTGGAATTAAATTTAATATTTTGCAAATTTTGTAAATCTAAATCTCATTATTCTACGAGTTGCAAGTTTAAACCAGCAAAAATTGTGGAAAATCCAGTAAACATTCCCAATGACTTACCCATGAAGAACGGAATAGAAGGATATGGGTTTGAGAGCATCTACTACCTCTGTGCCAACTAGCTCCATCAGGGATACCATTAATTCGTACCTAGCATATGAGGCTGAAGTAGAGCTCCCCAAAGCCACCTCTTAAGAGAACAAGTGCCTTGTTTTTGGACAATCAAGAAGATTAGGATCTTAGAGATGGGAAATTGGAGTCCAAAGAGAGTTGATTGCGAAAGACGATGACATGGATAAACTAATTTCCGTAGATATTTGGACAATCTCTTAGTAGGTGATGGACAAAACCAAAGATAGATGTGGTCCCATGACAAGGAGAGGAAGGAAATCAATGAAAGAAATTACCATAGAGGAGACCAAAGTAGGTTCACAATTCATACTAAACTACACAAAACAAAGAACAAAGTGAGGGGGGAGGGCTCCTCATATTTGCAATGAAGGTCTTCTCATGTGTTTGAATGCCCTAACAAAATATGTTTAATTAAGTATCAGTTAGACTTGTAGAAGGTAGATATCATTTTAAATCAGGAAACCAAGTTAAGCATTGAGGATACAAGAAAAATCATATGAAAATGGTACAAGTGGAAAGGTGCATTCACTTTAGTAGGAAGGGCCGTAGGTAGTCTTGAATCTTGTGGTGTGATAGATTAGTCAAAATCACCCCTCTCAATCATGGGACCTCTCAATCATGGGACGGATTAGCAATTGTGGAAAGGTGCACCAACTCTAATCTCAATTTCTAACACTTATGGCCCCATCTTTCGCACTCAATAAAAGATCCTCTGAGATACTATTACCTCTATCATGGATCCTTTTAAAGAGGAATTTTGGTCATACTTTGTGGGGATTTTAATGTGGCTTTATGTATCAATGACAAACGTGGCCTCAACAAAATCACTTAGTCACAACATGACTTCTTTTTTCACCAAACTCTCTCACAAATGAAAAACCAAAGAATGGCTTGTTCACCTAGCAAAATAGAAGGTTAGGATTTTATAACATAATAGAAAGACTGATCATTTCCTCCTTTGTTTTAAATGATTAAGCTTGAGTTTGATCACAGAATGTGTGATAGTCCTAGACCTAGGTTCTTATCACTTTCTTATAACTAGAAGTTCACATTGTCTGAGGATTCTCACAATCCCAATAGTCCATTCAGATTTCAGAACATATTGTTTTGAGATAAATATTTTTTAGACTTGGTCAAGGTCTAGTGAAAAACCATTCCAAAAATCAAAGGAACCAAAATGTTCTCCTTAGTCAAGAAACTTGAAGCTTTGAAAGTCAAAAGAAGGAATGGAATAAAAGTAGCCTCAAAAACATTTTTAGGGAGAAAGAAGTAATTGAGGATGAGATTTTCTCTCTCAATGAGGAAATAATCAATGGTGGTATGAACCAAGAACAATATAGGTAGGAGAAATCCCTTTTGGTGGATCTAGTTGACATATCGACCAAAGAATAAATGAAGACAAAAAATGAAGGAGATTTGGTTGAAGGAAGGTGACAAAAACACTAAGTTCTTCCATAATTCCATGAAGGGCATGAGAAACTGGAAGAAAATCACCTCCATCAACTCAACTAATGTGGTAAGGCTTACAGAGCAAGTGATAAAAAAAGATGAAGCGATATATTTTTTCAAACAACTACTTGGTAGTGAAAAAGTTTTGAGGCTAAAGGAGTAGGATGCCTTCATACACTTCATACCCAAACTAGTCACATATGTAGATAATCAGATGTTAACGGCCCCCTTTACTAAATAAGAGATTAAGCTATCTCTTTCTCAAATGCATCTAGATAAGGCACCTAGCCTTGATGGCTTCTCCATGACCTTCTTTCAAAAATATTGCCATGTAGTGGGTGAAGAAGTTTTAGATGCATGCATTGAAGCAATTGAACTTGTATAGGTAACTTTTGAAATCCCTCAATTATAACTATAATACTTTCACAACACTTATTTCCAAAAAGGCCTAACTTGAAACTTTTGTAGATTTTTGGCCTATCTCTCTATGTAACACCCTGTACAAAATCATTTCTAAGATTTTATCCAATAGGATTAAAGTGGTTCTCCCCTCACTAATTCCCCACTCACAAAGTGGCTTTGTACCTAGGAGGGTCATCTTAGAAGGGATCATTACTACCCATGAGATCATTCATTCCATTTCCAACATAAGCAATAAGAGTATGATGATTAAATTGGACATCAATAAATCATATGACAACATAGATTGGAGATTTCTTATGGTGTTAGAGAAATTTAGTTTTTTCTAGCAATGGAGAGAACTAATTTTTTAGTGTATTTCCACTCCACAGTGTTTACTACTAGTCATTGAGGGTCCTAAGATATTTTTATAGAATCCAAGGGGATAAATCTTGAGCTGATCCACTCTCCCCATAATTATTCATTTTGATGGAAAAAATGTTGGGATTATGCATTGTACTTGATTCAATGTAGAAAGAAAATTGGAAAGGATTCAAGGTGACTTAGGATTTTAATTCTTTCACCCATTTGTAATTAGTAGATGACACAATCTTGTTTGGTTATTCTAGTACAAAGAAGCACATTCCATTAGAAGTATTCTCTTTTTCTACTCCCCAACTTCCAAGAAACAAATAAATGATCTAAAAAATCTAAACTGTTCTTTTTCAATGTTTCTCCTAGGATATAATAGAGAATAGTAGGTGTGTTGTGATCTAGAAGAGTTGTGCTTCCTAATATATACATTGGAGTACCACTATTCGTAAGAGCTTGAAATTCATCACTATGGAACCCCTCATCAAATCATTCAAAGCCAAGTTGGGATCGTGGTGGGGAAACTAGCTAGGTTTTGTTGGAAGAATCACTATGATAAAATTAATATTGTCAACTTTACCTATTTACCTTCTCTTGGTTCTCAAAGCTCCAAGTAGCATCATAGAGGTGGTGAACAAAATAATGAGAGATTTCATTTAGCAAGGGGTAGAAGACAAAAATAATCATCCCTTGATTTCTTGGGATAAAATTTTCCTTCCATTGGCAAGTGGTGGTGCAAGAGTGAGAAACCTACATCTTCACAATTTGTCTTTGGGAGGTAAGCTTTCTTAGATTATTTTTTGCCAACAAGGGTTCAAGTAGGAGTAAATTCACAAGAAAGAAATACTTGGACTCAATGGAGAACACTAAAATATTCACTACCTAAAATCCTCCAATAGGCTCTCGTGCATAGAATTTTATAATGAAAAGAAGGCATATTGAACATTTCTGATTGATGTCTTTCATGGGAAACCAACAATGGTGGAAATCCTACTTTCTAGGATGACTTGTGGAATGGTCATCAACCTCTAAAGGATGGGGTAGATCTTGTAGATGAAAAGAAACACTCTCTAGTTAAGGGAGACAAGGGTAGCGAACTATGTGCAAATATGCTTTGTTGATCGAGTCAAGTAATGTAAATTTTATGGAGAGATATCCCACACATAGTCACCCCACATGAGTACATTGAGACTCTTTCATCCATCTTGTGACAGTATAGGGTCAACCTCAATGAGAAGGAAGATGAGCTTATAAGGACTTGTTCTAAAAGTTGGTTATACTTAGTGAAAATTGGGTATGAATCTCTTATGGCACCTTTCAAAAATCCTTACTAGATAATAATCAAATTCTCTACCATAAGGATTTACTACCCAAAGAAAGTGCATTTGCATGGGCTACCATTAAGATAAAGGTGTTGACAAGGGATAGACTCCAAAAAATTAGTTTCTTTAGACCCTTTCGATGTACTCTATGCAATCAATTTGAGGGAACCAATGAGCATATGTTCATCAACTCTCCTTTCACACATAAGTGTTGGAAATGGTTGACTAATTGCTTAAAATGAACACTTAATCTTCCAGAGACACCACTACAATTCTTCTTGAAGAGTGGTCCATTGACAAACCAAAAGTTGTATTTTCCATCCTATGGATGATGAGCCCTTCTATGCTTATTTGGCACATTTGGAAAGAGTGAAATAAGTATTTTGAGAGTGGCAATGAGAAATCCATTCTCCAAATCCTAGAATAACAACTTATTCACTTCATGGGATAAATAAATGACAAGAATATGGGACAAGTTCTCTCTTCCTCTCATTCATGGGATCTCAAGCTCTTAAAGTAATGATAGATTATATTTTTAATAGATAATCTTTGGATAAAGAGAATATTAAAATATACTAATAATGATTTACAATAATTAAGAATATTTGAAATGAATTAGTTCATAAATTTCAATGATTCAAAATAACATTTACAAACTATTTAACACTGGATTATTTCTTAATAATTTACTTCCCTTTCTAATCAATTAAAATTAGATAAAATCATAACTATTATAATATTTTGGAAGTAAATATCATAGATAAAGAAAACTTTATGTTTTTAAGGGTGGATTAAGCTTTCAGTTCATAGGAAAGATTAACTTTTATTGACATATGTGTTAGATGTTTAGAAATAAGACAATAATTATATTTATATTAAAGGGTATTCATTTTTATTATTTAATGTTTAAAAGGAAAATATTAAGAAAGTATTCAAACTATTATTAGTCTATTAAAAAATGACAGTTCTAATTTTATGTGTAAATACCTGGAGAGGTTCTTCATCTCCATCTTATACACAAACTGTAGTATATTGAAATCCAATTTAGCCAGTTCTAAAATCCTTTTGTCCTTCAACCTAAAAATAAAAAATAAAAAAATATTAATGGAGAATTTAAGAAGGTCCACTTACAAAACATCGTAATGTTTCATAGCTTTTACCTTAGATTATCTAGCTCATATATTTCTATGAAGTTTCTTGCCTCCCATCTTGTAAAGGTACGAGACCATTCATATACCAGAGCATACTCCACCTATAATATTAAAATAAAAACCAGTCAATATAAATCAAGTAGATGGTATTTTTAGCAATGTGTCAAATTATGTAATGTTTTATCAAGATTCAACTACATAGTTTTAGAATCAATTTCATTAAACCATACTCATAAAATTTGGGTCCATAAAATTGACTCAAAAACTACACAATTAAATCTTGATAAAACATCAAATAAGCAGTATGTTCTTTAGTCTCTACTTTAATGTTTAACAAATAAAAAAAGAATTAAAAAACAAATTTTTACCTCTTTCAGGAAACTTCTTTTATGTGTATCTCCAGATTTTTCTAATAATTTCTTAAGGTAGGCAGAGCTAAATGCTTTAGCCTGTTCCATAATTGTTTCTCCAAGAAATGCCACACTTGAAGCTCTTAAAAGATTGAGCATACTTCTCATTACATATTCTTCTCTAGTATTATTCTCACTAATATCATTATTTTCTCCAGAGAAAAATAATTGTCCATTTTCACCCTTCAAATTCTCCAACACGTCTTCATATAAACAAATAATTAATTGTGAGTAAATATGGAAAGAGAAATATGCTAAAAGTAGGTATATTGAGTTATTTGATAGCAGCAAGCATGTCATAGACATTAAAAAGCATGTAGTTATTTAGTTGCACATATAAGGATCAGGGTCTAAATTTGACTGACTTTGCCTGTCAAGCAAATTTTTTGTAACGATCATCTAGTTGAAGTTGCCTGTATATAGACTAAAAATATATATAAGAATTATTATATAAAAATTGTGACAATTTACTTGAAACCTTACCTTTCAAGTGATAAAGTCTTCCTAAAATTTTAATTGTATTCTACAGTTAAAATTACTAAATACGACCATAAAGATATTGAGTTATTTGATACCTGCAGATACACCATAACGATGAAGTCGAAGTAGTCTGAATCCTAAAGCTGTAGCATTCAGATTCCAGGTAACACTCTTGCATTCTAATTGTATGCCGACACTTCCATCCCAAGATCTGCATTCATAAGTGGAAACTTTTGTTAATGCTTCTAGTCTGCAGTAAACAGTTCGTTAGTTGTAGTTAATCCAACAGTTGTTCAGATAGAAGACACAGTACCACGAAAACAAAGAGGGCTTTAACTATAACCCACCTATTGTTTAAGCCTTTCTATGCTTCTAAGCTTGTACAGCCCAATAACCCATCATCAACAAATAGTGCATACTAATTGCTATGTAAGACTCCTTAAGATCTCTATGTCCTTAACATGCATAAATTTGATGGTCAACCCTACCTGTCAAGCAATTTTTTTGTGACGGTTATCTATTTGAAGTTGCCTTTCAAATAGTAAAGCCTAGATATCTGAGGAAAAACATATATAGGCTAAAAATATATATAAGAGTAATTATATAGAAATTTTTACAGTTTACCTCAAATCTTGCCATACAGTCTTCCTAAAATTTTAATTGTATTTTAGGGCTAAAATAACTAAATATGACCATAAGGCCATCAAATTTAGGCAGTGAGGATCACTCTACTTAAACATCATGGGCTTCAATGATCAAATAGTCAATAGAAATTTTAGACTTCATCTATATCAAAAAGTGGTAAATATTTGTCCAATTGACATTTGACTCTTGAAGTGGATGATGTTTAAGAATAGCCCAATAAGATCATATTTCTTTCTAAAACTTCTAGAAATAACTCTGTATAGTTTTTTTAAGCTTGACGTTACCATAGACTCCATGATGAGTTATTAAGAGGCTTAAAAACTATACATCAAAAATTTTACTAATAAATTTACATTATCCATTGTGGAAATATCATATCTTCAAAAATAATATGTTAAAATATCTATCACAGTTTCTTATTCAAGAAATTCCAAACCAAATTCTCAGAAACTTCATTAAAAGAAAAAATGACAGACCGGTAAACATAATCAAGAGTCGCTTTTATTTCAGCGACAAAATATCGATCTATTCCCAGGCATTGCAATGCGTCAACCATCTCAAGCCGCTCGGTTAGATCGCCATCTCTAGCTTGCATTTCTCTTAACAAGATTTTGACTTCTTTAACCAGTGTTTCAGCTCGTTCGCGGTATTCAGATTCCTTAAAAAATATATACAATCAGCAATTTTAAAAAAACCTGTACAACATACAGAAGCAGACTTTAATGGGAATAGAAATAAAAAGCTAAAGTTAACTACCCCGTATGGTGTTTCCATAGATTGTACGAAATCATCATCCCACTGATTGAAAGCATTATCTGGTATAGAAGAAACAGAAGAGATTTCCTCTCTATTGAAATTCGCCATTGGGGAAGCAGCTTAAAAATATTGAAACCAACACAAAATTAAGAGCTTAATACTCAAGCTTGGGGTTACAATGCTATTTATACTGTGCCAAACACTGGTCGACCATATTTTTTTCATAGATAATTTGAAATGAGATATACATCATGAATTTAATTTTCGTAGATAATTTGAATTATGGGTCATGACTCTTCTTCACAGGGTAGAAAATTGGAAACAAGACAAAATGATCCAGGCCAAATGTGACGCGAAAGGTAGCAAAGTTCTATCCATCATAGCAATTAATTAATAATTTTTTAAACGATTTATGTCAGCTGTGTTGAGGCAAAAAAACAAGCGTTTGACAAATCACCTTGCAACTGTAATTTAAAATGTATATAAACCGACATTTATATTATAAATTAACGCTCTATAATTGTTGCCCGACGATTTGTTGTAATTATAAATGGAGATCTAGGCTACAGTATCGAAGCGCAAGCACGTGATGTTGACGTGCTATACGGTTGAAAGGAAGTATTTCTCTCGTGCCACTAAAGTAGGAGGAATAATTAATTATCATGTGTAATTTAAAATGTATATAAACCGACATTTATATTATAAATTAACGCTCTATAATTGTTGTCCGATGATTTGTTATAATTATAAATGGAGATCTAGGCTACAGTATCGAAGCACAAGCACGTGATGGTGAAAGGAAGTATTTCTCTCGTGCCACTGTAGTACGAGGAAAAATTACTTATCATGTGCTTTTGTTTACTTATCTCGAGAAAAAAGGAGGAATCTTTGTGCCAATCAATTAGCATGTACTGTTTCCATCAGGGCCTAAATTTGACGGTCGACCCCGCCTGTCAAGCAAATTTTTAATGACGGTTATCTACTCAAACTTGCCCTTTGAATATTAAGAAATATTTTTATTATAAAAAAATTATATATAAATTAAATACATATATTAGAATAACTCTAGAAATTTTGACGTTCTATCTAAAATCTACCCTTTCATGTGATACAATCTTTTTAAAATTTTGATTGTATTTTACCGCAAAAATAGCCAAATACGGCCATACGACCATCAAATTTAAGCCCTGGTTTCCATGTGAAGCTCATTTAATGTTTTTTATATTATTTGGCTTACTACTTTTGTAATATCCATTGCTTGTTAAGGGCCTAAATTTGACGACCTTGTTTGTCAAGCAATTTATTGTATGTCAGTTATCTATTAAATGGTACCTTTAAAATATTATGACATAGATTAGTATAAGTAAATTATATAAAAACTAAATATATATTCATCATAATCCTTTATAAATTTTGACAATTTGTCCAAAATTTATCATTTCATACGATAAGGTCTTTTAAAATTTTGATTCTTAAATACAGTTATACAACTATCAAATTTAAGCCCCGCTTCTCTTTTTTTTATAGATATTTCAAAAATGTATTTGTTTTTATTATAATGTCAATTTTCTTTTTGTTCCTTTCTTATGGAGAATGTTTTAATGTTGGGGCAATTTTTATTTATGTATTGTAATGAAAATAATTATTTAGTTTTATTTAAAATTAGGAAGGTTATAAATGGGACTTCATCTCCTCTTTTAACAAGTGCCACGTAGTGGGAGTACTACCTTTATAGTATTGTAATAATAAAACTTGTTTTGTAACTAGAAGATAATGTTAGAACAATTGTTATTTAAAAAGTTGTTTCTAGAAATAACAAGGAATCAAGTTGGAGCTAGTTATACAAAAGAAAAGTGTAATGGGGGTACTTGAGTAATGGCTGAGCTTATTTTTTAACTCAAGAAATGGAGGTTATAGATGCTATTGAATAATTTTGTGGCTTGGCTAGAAGACTTATTTTGTTTTACTTTGGAACTATTCAAGAATTATTTAATACAATAAGATATATTGTAATGTATTTTTTTGTAATTGAAAAATTAATGAAAATGTATTTGAAATAATATAAATATTAGGTTAAGTTAGAGTTTCCCATAAATAATTTAAGGAAACATGGATAAATGAGCTATGACAAAGTGATTGTGAAAGAGTTAATTAATCACTCAATATTTCAAATGAAGCATTGTAGACAAGTGTCGACCCAATAACCATCGAATCTAGTTTAGTTTGATTGTTGCAACTAGATCTTCATTCACCAAACATGTCTTGATTGGTTGGTGGGCAAAATAATCATAGAAACCAATTTAAACATCGTACATTTTATTTTGGTAGCTATTGCATTCACTTGTGGATATTAAGGCTCATTTAGATGTTGTGCCTTGCAAATTCTCCACAAAATAATTATTGTAGTCGTAAACTCTTTTAGTGGAGGAGCTTTAGTTGATTGTGTTTGAAATGGCTAACAACAAAGGTTTTGGATATGATGGTTTTCATTTTGAATTTTATTAAAACTTTTAGGATGATGTTATTTATGATTTGTTTCAAGTCTATCTTGAAGCATTTCATACTAATTCTCTAGGCTTTGTAGTTAACCAAGGAAATATTAAGTTCATAACTAGGTATGTGCAGGATCATGATGGGCCAAACTATACCTCTAAGTGGCAATGAAAATACAAAAAATAGACTTTATCAAGTTCATGTGAAATTTTGAATGGATTATCTATACAATTTGAAAAAGATGTAAGAATGAAATTTGTAGAGAATTGAATCTAGTTTATAGGCTACTATTTTTTTTAAAAAAAAACTAAATTTACTTAGTGAAAATTGAATATTTCAATGAACAGCTATTAAATTTTTCAGAAAAAAATAAAAAGTGGGTGTCTATCCAGCGAACCTAACTATGAGTAAAAAAATATATATATTTTTTGAAACTTTCAAAATAAGTAGAGGACTCATGTCCGGATGTGATGCATATTTATTTGAAATTTTTTTCTAATTAAATAATTAGTTATGATTTTTTTACTGTGACTTTTTTTAAAAAATAAAAAGTAAATTTCCAACCAACCTAACTCAATAAAAAAAAATCAAAATTCAAATTTTATTTTTTTTAACCTATAGCCAGAAAAGCATAGAGTGTGACGCAGGTTTCGGATCTCAAAAAGGTGAAATAGTTTGAAAGTTATGGATGTTTTTCAATCAGTGTGTCCATCAGGATTTTAGAGACATGGTATATTGAAAATTATTAATAATTATTTAATAAAATGATAACCAAATAAATCTTATATTTTTAGAAAGTTAACAATTTTTTCTATAAACCCTTTTCATTTTATCAATTTTGCATAAAAAAAAAGTCATCAGCACGAAGGGTGAAGTTCGAAGAAGAGATTGAAACATTAAAACACGTTACAATCCATAAAAAGTCAACAATCAAAACGGATATCCGTCTTGCTTTGTACCAAAGCAAGATGGATATCCATTTTGCTTCGGTAAAAGCAACTAGAAACAGATATCCGTTCTGGAAACGGATATCCGTTCTGGAAACGGATATTCGTTTTGTTGATCTATGAAAAATTTTGTGCCATTGGTTTTGGATGAAGAGAAGCAACATATTTTGTACCATTGGTATTGTTTCACCGAAGATACAATCCATGGGTATATTGTTTATGTATGCGTGGACATTTCGTGTATATCCTGCTATCGTTTATCGTGGTTGTAAATGGTGAATGTACATGTCAAAGGATACAAAGGTTGAATGGCCACATTGGGAAAATTGGGAAAAGATACGTTAGTTGACCGGTGATAACAAGTCATGTTATGTATAGGCTAAATCGAAGACATCGGACTGACAATAGTTATCAGAGAGACAAAGTTCCATTGAGCCGACAACATTGATCTCATAGATCAAGTCATATCAGGGTGACAATCATTAAGTGTCACCGATGGGTTATTTATCGGCACATCAGAAGAACGGTTGAGAACTACACTGATGAGAGGGAGTCACACCGACAGAAGGAACATCAGAAAGAGATGGACTCTCGGAGGTGAGAAGAAAAGTGTCACCGACTAGCCGATGGTGTAGTTCGGTGTTTATTGTTTCGGTGTGAGATACGATATCAGAAATCGAAGAGAATGTCTGACCGATGTAGAAGTCTTACCGATGACTAATGGATGGTAAACACGTCAGGGAGAGTTATAACGTCGGAATGCAAGTAAAAAGTCTCACCGAGGGTATTGGTCTTATCGATAGACAAGGGTGGTGAATCTCACATCGGAGTAAGTGTGTATATATCCTGCAATCATCTTATTCCATGAGACCACATTTCTTTGAGGCATTTTTTCAAATAGTTCATGTGTCTTGTCTATGCTTCCACACTTTCTGTACATGTCTACCAGAGCATTTCCAACTAGAATATCTACAAAATTCCCACTTCCATTATGCTTTGATGAATGTCCATACCCTATTCCAAAGCTCCCATTTTGGTAGAGGTAGAGAGGATGCTGACAAAGGTTGCAGAATCTAGCTTTACACTTGCCAATTGCATTTTGCTTGAAAATTTCTAAAGCCTTTTCAACAAACCCGTTTATGCATATCCTACAATAATAGTAGTCGAGGAGACCACATTTCTCCAACTAGACTTGTACCAATTCAGAAAATGTGTGCTTTTGGACCAGTGTTTGGTACAAGAAACATACCAATAGAGTGGTGGCCATAATTCTCCCTCAATTGGAATTAAAAGGTACCATTTTTCCATCCGAAGGAGGTCTCTCCTTGTTATGTACTTTAAATCTCTCTTTTAGTTCTTTCAAGGGAATGATTCCACCTTGGTTTGACCAGTTGAAAGCGTTGAAGATACTTGACTTAAGAAGAAATGGACTAGAGGGTTCTATTCCCAAATCTCTTGCCAATTACTCACAACTTCACTGGAAAAGAATTTCACACAACAACTTGAAGGGGAGTATACTTGCAGAATTTGGTGGTCTGGGGAAGTTAGAACATCTTTGTTTGTCCTACAATCGCCTGAGCGGAAGCATTCCAAATTCTCTAGGAAACTGCATGTCTCTAATTGATTTGTCCCTTTACAATAACCATCTCACAAGTGCTCTATTCTCATGTCTTTACTTTAAAGGGAGCATGCTAATTACTTTGATCCATCCTCTTATACATATCGGAGAACAACGGAGGAGTCACACCAACAGCATAAGCCTGAGCAATGGATTCTACACATCGGCGAGAGGTCCCACATCGAGCTAACAAATTTGAAGGTTACCGATAATGATAAGTCTAGCCGACAATAGAGAAAGGAAGAACATATGAAGCATAGTTCGATGAGACATTAGAAATGTCTTGCCGATAGTAAAGAAAGAGTGTATTTCGGTCTCGTTTGGACCTTGGGAAGGATATTTTAAAAGCTATTTGAGCAATTGGTGGGTTAATGGGTATTTTACACCTTGTTTGTAAGCTTTTGCTATGTTTCTCTGCATCACTTGTCTACAACATACAAAGTTTACCTTTCTCACCCATACCTTCAGTTAATAAAGGACATTAATAGGGAATTTTTAATTTCCACTCAGTCAGTGCAATCTAGGAGATGATAGATTGTCTAAAGTTGTGATCTATTTCCATTTACACTTGCCATAACTACAAATGCTTAGTGTTTATTCTCAACCCCGGTATATGAATAAAATATGACCTATTGTTCTAATAGGCCTATAGGGACAAAGAGGTGATAAAGCCTTTAATTTTAAACATGACATGGTTTTGATAACTTCCCATATTGGTAAGGTCCTGGATGACAATCCTTTGATGCACCTAATTATAATAGGTGTTATGATAGTCCTTGGTATCTTTTCATTTCTTTCTTGAATGGCCTGCAAATAAGACATAAGACATATTAGATCCTTCATAAATAAGAATTCTCATACATTACATTTAAATTTAAACTCCCTAAACATCCATCAATCCATCCATTAATATCAAAATGCCATGAATATCCTATGATAAACCATTCTAATTCCTAGGATAGTCATATATTGCAATTTTGTTTCTCTATACTAAAATAGCCCAAGGAATATCTAACCTTGAATTTGTATTTTAACAATCTAATGTCTTTACAAATAACATTGAGTCTTCTTTTGGGACAACATTTTTGCCTTTAGAAGCTCCTCATTTGATGATAGCCTAAAATCAAATAATGGCTTATATCCAGAGCTTTATTAAGTTGATACCTAGGTGGATTAGTGTGTAAACATTGAAATTAGATGGTAATTCACAAGTTTATTGAATAATACAATGAATCCCTAGTATAGAATCCAAATGTACATAATAAACCGGATATCTATTTTGTAGTAGGCATATGGACGTTGCAAGTGTCCATTGCAAAGAATTGGGTTTTCCAAAACGGATATCCATTTTGGAAAAGCAAAAAAAAGACAAAAGGAATATTTCTGGGCCCGACTTCCACAACCAGAGACCTTCTGCTGTAGAAATATTCGTGATTTCTGGCTATGACAGTGAAAGGAATATTTTTATGCACTTTTGGAGACACAATTTTCTTGTTACAATCATAAGGGTGATATTTTTGTTCCCCTAATGGGGAGCAACAGTCGTCGTAAAGCAAAAAGGAGGAGGAAAGTTACATTGGAGGAAATTGAAGCAATTAAGAAAAAAGATAGGGAAAGGAAGAGGATTAGAAGGGTGGGTTTGGTGGATGCTCATCAAGGTGAATCTTCTTCTTTACCATCTAATGACATGCAAATTGAAGATGTTAGTTTTGATTATAATGAAATGTTAGATAAGAATGAAATTCACCATGATATTGCAAATGAAAATATTGAAAAATGTTATGAAACACCTATTCATAATAGCAATACCATGGACAATGAAGAAGAAGAAAAATGAAGACGTGCACTTGAAGAAAGTGGATATGAACATCATGATATTGAAATTGCACTCCATAATCCATTTGTTGATAAAATTGATGAGGTTGAAAACATGGATGAAACAAGAACAATCAATGTATCTCCAAATTTCATAAGAAGAGAGGACATTTGTCAAGAAGAGAATAGCCGTGATGAAATTGGAAAACACCCAAAAACCCCAAAATGGTTACTTGAAATTGATGAGAACATAATAGAAAAACTTGAAGGCAAGAGGTCATCATGAACGGTTCGGTTGTAGGCTACAAAACTCTTCAATGAATACTTTGAGAAGAAAACATTAATCGAACAATGCCAAATTTTTGTGCAATTATTAAAGATGTACAAAATGAGACCTTTACTAAAGAAATTAAAGATTCGGTTAAACAAAGTGTCTGATCGGGATAAAATTATTGTAAGAAGCCTTTTCAATGCACTCAATTCTATTGGAAAGACTAGCAAGGAGAAAGATAAAAGAGCTGCCCGTAGAGTAATAACAACCTCAATAGTAAGCAAACAATTAAGAAATGCTCAATTAATGAGGCAAACTTGTGTTGACTTAAGATTGAATCGTAAAACATTGTCAAAAGCACTAGCATTAAGATCAAGGCTAGATAGTCCTGTTGCCAATGATACTTGGGCTTTCAGTGGTAGGCTTCAATGAGTTGACAAGAAGCTAATTGATAGCACAAAGGAAGAAATTGAATGATTTTGGCACACTAACTCTAGGGTATCACTGAATGCAAAAGATGTTGTAAAGTTAAGAATTGGTGATAAAGACCGCACACCACATCCTAAACATTACTTGGAATGTAGCCAAACAATATTGTACAAACAATATTGTGAAACTCACCTAGGTATGACAATCTCACAAAGAGCATTTGAATCTCTTAAGCCATTTTATTGTGTTCCTCTTAAAGTTTGTAATACATGTTGTTGCAAATACCATGTAGAATTTTCTATGTACGATGAATTATTATGCAATATTCGTTCTACTTTGCACACTAACGAAATGTTACAGTAGTGTGGTGCAATTCAACTACCAAAGTCATCTAGGGACTTATTAGATTTATTTCTATGTATTAGAGATGATGGTTGCATGTTCTACAAGAATGATTGTTTAAATGAAAAGTGTTTACAATGTGGTGGGTTATCAAAGTTTGTATCATGTTTTCATGAGGGCAACGAGCATGATTTTGGAAAGAGAATGGTTGAGAAAAAGAGATATGAGACAGTGAAATACAATTTGAAAAATGGAGGTGAAGGTTCTAGATGTGAGTTGATTGTAAGAGAGGTAAGTATTGCTGATTTTATTGATGATTTTAAGAAAAATCTTTTCTACAAGTATGTTAGACATAGCCATAGGTCTCGATGGTTAGATCAACAGTTTAGGATGTGTAAAGACTCTTTCCTGATTGGAACTATTGTCTCTGTAGTTGATTTTGCAGAAAACCATACATTGCAACCCCAAAATGAAGTTCAATCCCAGTACTACAATTCTATTTAGATTGCTATTTTTGTTCACATCACATACAGACATGCCCCCGAGAGTACAGAAGAGAACAGGAAGATTGTCAGAGAATACCATTTTTATATGAGTGATGATCGATCTCATTCAGCAGAGTTTGTGCAATATTGTTTTCAACAATTTTATGGGTTCTTGCAAGAAAAAGATATTAGAATAGATCAACATCTCATTTGGTCAGATAATTGCACTGGTCAATTCAAGAATGCTCGTAATTTCTATTGGTTGAGCAAAATGCATGTAGAGAAGGGTATACCTCATATTTGGAATTTTTTTGAAGCCAGGCACGGAAAAGGTGAACATGATGGAGCAGGTGCATGCATGAAGAGAGCTCTTTTTAAAGAACAACTAAAGATTAGAGGTGGTGCTACATTTAGTGATGCAGATTCCATTGTTAAGTGGTGTAACTATGCATTGTCACGAGGAGTGGCTCTTGATTCTGAAGTGCACAAGTTCTTTTGTTTGGTTGATGATGGGACAGCGATAGAGAAATTAGAATGTCAGAGAATTAGTGAATCATCAAAGATGCATTCATTTCAAAGCTCAAATGCAAGTACATGGACTATTTGGACATGAGAATTAGCTTGTTTTTTCAGAGTTGTATTAAATGTAATTGGAACAATTGTGAGTCAAGTGAGTGGGTAGATGCATGGATTCCACAATATTTCGTCCCTTTATATGAAGGTCAATCATCTTCCATCAATGACATGGAGAGCTCATTTGACTATGAACATCTTTCAGACCTTGTACAGCTAGGTCATGTTTATGTAGTTGTTGCACTGCATGGAAATGAAGACAGGCCAGACTATTGGTTGGCACGATGTGTACAGGGAAAACAAAAGCTAACACAACCTATGACAGATGATGATGGGTTCACATATCTTACAGGATCAGTTGTTATTGCTAGGACTTGGTTACGAACATATATGATTAAAAAGAATGGCATCTCGGCCTTTGAAGACTTTGAGAAGCATAAAACCATATTGATGTATTCTCACCTAATTGTAGCAACAAATGTCAAGTTACTAAAGCATCGTGGAAGAACAAAATCAAAAGAACTATGGACAATTAGTAATGCTGATCATGAAGCAATATTGGATACTTTGAAGGTAAGAGATGACCCCTCAGGTATGCTTGACTAGCATTTAAACTTCCAGATGGACAGGTATGACATTTTTTATCTTAACTTGTTCTTGTTTTTTCTATTTTTTAGAATTGTTTTATTAAAAATCTTGTTACTTTAATAACTATAATGCATGCTTTTGACTATACAGGACAGCGAATAAAGTTATTTTAGATGGCATCGTAGATTATTTTGCATGGCATCGTAAATTATTTTGTATGGCATCGTAGGTTATTTTTACTATACTCGAGGTATGATTTTTAGTTCTCATTTGTATTTCTTAATATTGCATATTTGTACCTTTTTCTACATAAGGCATTCCATGAGGTGACATGTATTTGATGTCTTTTGCCAAATAGTTCATGTGCCTTGTCTATGCTTTCACATATTACATACATGTGTCACATGGCAATTGCAACTACAACATTTGACAAAATTCTCATTTCTTTGAGGTATTCCACCAAACAGTTCATGTGCCTTGCCTATGCTTCCTTACTTTGCATTCTTATAAAAGTCCTATAACAGTCATAATTAATCTTCATACTAATCTTGATAGTAATCTTGCCATCATTGTATTCCATGAGATCACAGTCCTATAACAGTCCTATACATGTCTACTAGGATAGTTTTAACTGCAACAGTCCTAAAATAGTACTAGAACAGTCCTATAATAAGCGCAACATTTAATGTACATATTTATGATATTCATGTTTACTTTTAAATCTGCTTGTTCATGCTTCTCACAGGATGTCACCTCCCCTACCCATCCAGCTCTATAGAAGAAGAGAGACAACAAATGATCAAAAGGGATCACCAATTGGTGGTAAGTGATTGATTACTTATGTCATGTTATATATTTTGAATATTAAATTCTATATTAATGTGCATGTTGTTTGATTGTATTAATAGGTGGAGATTCAAAAATCTCTATCAAGGAGGTCTAGTCGATGAGTGATGGAAGATGAGTCATTGACTGATTCATCATCTTCATGGCCTAGCAAGAGCCATAGATTATTGAAAGCATCAAATGATGACTTGGGCGCACATCAAAGGAGTTTATAGTTATTGAAGGCATCAAATGATGACTTGGGCGCACATCTACCTCTCTACACTATATGTGACTAGTGCCAATTATTGAATAAACAACCTAGAATGAGTGCCTTACTATTTGAGGTGCTAGTTCATGTTTCTAGAACACCAAAAGTGTGCCTCGATGTTGAGGCACTAGCTCTTGCTCAAGCAACCTTGAAAGTGCGCTTTCACAAGGAGGTTAAAATGTATTATCAAAGGATTAAGTTGAATCAAGGAATCATCATTGAAGATAAGTAAAACATGACTATGAATGAGGCACACTTTTCATCATCTTAACCTCACAATTACGCCTTCCATTGGAAGCTCATATTGTGCCTAAAGGTATAGTACTGAGATATCATCCATGTCAATGATTGAGAATGTGTCAACTAGAACAAATTTTTTTGTTCTGCTCATCGTGGGGTCGAACGAACTACTCCAACGTGTCAGGACGGGGGGGTAAATGCTAGGGAGGTCTCGTTTCATGTGCCAAGCATCCCAATCATTCCAGACAAGAGGCTACCGGCAAAGTCCCTTAAGATCCCTGAGACCAAAAAATTACCAAACTTTGACCGGGCAGTTCTTAGAATTGGTGAAAGTTGGGAATGTTTTGTTTGGACCTACAGGTGCACGTGACATCCTTCCACAATAACCTCTCTCATTTTTGGTCAACTCCATTCCGTTTGACCGTGCCGAAATCAAACGCATTGTTGCAAAATGCTTCAATTTGATGTAGTGGAAAGGTGCTAGGTGCAACATTTTTCATTCCATAGCTCGTGGGGTCGAACGGACTGCGCCAACGCGTCGAGGTGGGCAGGTAAATGCTAGTGGAGGTCTCATTTCATGCGCCAAGCGTCCCAGTCATTCTGGGCAAGAGGCTATCGGCAAAGTCCCTTAAGATCCCTGAGACCAAAAAACTGCCAAACTTTGACCGGGCAGTTCTCAAAATTTGTGACAGTTGGGAATGCTTTGTTTGGACCTACAGGTGAACGTGACATCCTTCCACAATAACCTCTCTCATTTTTGGTCAACTCAATTCTGTTTGACCGTGCCGAAATCAAATGCATTGGCGCAAAATGCTTCAATTTGATGTAGTGGAAAGGTGCTAGGTGTGACATTTTTCATTCCATAGCTCGTGCGGTCGAACGGACTATGCCAACGTGTCGGGGTGGGGGGGTAAATGCTAGGGGAGGTCTCGTTTCATGCGCCAAGCATCCCAGTCATTCCGGGCAAGAGGCTACTGGCAAAGTCCCTTAAGATCCTTGAGACAAAAAAACTACCAAACTTTGACTGGGTAGTTCTCAGAATTCGTGAAAGTTGGGAATGTTCTGTTTGGACCTACAGGTGCATGTGGCATCCTTCCACAATAACCTCTCTCATTTTTGGTCAACTCCATTCCGTTTGACCATGCCGAAATCAAACGCATTGTTGCAAAATGCTTCAATTTGATGCAGTGGAAAGGTGCTAGGTGCGACATTTTTCATTCCATAGCTTGTGTAGTCGAACGGACTGTGCCAATGCGTCGGGGTGGGGGGGTAAATGCTAGGGGAGGTCTCATTTCGTGTGCCAAGCATCCCAGTCATTCCGAGCAAGAGGCTACCGACAAAGTCCCTTAAGATCCCTGAGACCAAAAAATTGCCAAACTTTGACCAGGGGGTTCTCAGAATTCGTGAAAGTTGGGAATGTTCTGTTTAGACCTACATGTGCACATGGCATCCTTCCACAATAACCTCTCTCATTTTTGGTCAACTCCATTACGTTTGACCGTGTTGAAATCAAACGCATTGGCGCAAAATGCTTCAATTTGATGCAGTGGAAAGGTGCTAGGTGTGACATTTTTCATTCCATAGCTCATGGGGTCGAACGAACTCTGCCAACGCATCGGGGTGGGCAGGTAAATGCTAGTGGAGGTCTCGTTTCATGTGCCAAGCGTCCCAGTCATTTCGGGCAAGAGGCTACCGGCAAAGTCCCTTAAGATCCCTGAGACCAAAAAACTGCCAAACTTTGACCGGGCAGTTCTCAGAATTCATGATAGTTGGGAATGCTCTGTTTGGACCTACAGGTGCACGTGACATCTTTCCACAATAACCTCTCTCATTTTTGGTCAGCTCCATTCCGTTTGACCGTGTTGAAATCAAACGCATTGGCACAAAATGCTTCAATTTGATGTAGTGGAAAGGTGCTAGGTGTGACATTTTTCATTCCATAGCTCGTGGGGTTGAATGGACTCTACTGACGCGTTGGGGTGGGCAGGTAAATGCTAGTGGAGGTCTCGTTTCGTGCGCCAAGCGTCCCAGTCATTCTGGGCAAGAGGCTACCGGCAAAGTCCCTTAAGATCCCTGAGACCAAAAAATTGCCAAACTTTGACGGCGCAGTTCTTAGAATTCATGACTATTGGGAATGCTCTGTTTGGACCTACAGGTGCATGTGGCATCCTTCCATAATAACCTCTCTCATTTTTGGTCAACTCCATTCCGTTTGACCATGTTGAAATCAAATGCATTGGCGCAAAATGCTTCAATTTGATGCAGTGGAAAGGTGCTAGGTGCGACATTTTTCATTCCATAGCTCATGGGGCTGAATGGTTTGCTCCAACACATCTGGGTGGGTGAGTAAATGCTAGGGGAGGTCTTGTTTTGTGTGCAAAGCGTCCCAGTCGTTCCGAGCTATAAGCTACTGACAAAGTCAAAAGTTGCTAGGATTGAAATTTTGCATTCCACAGGTCCTGGGGTCAAACGGTTTGCTCCAACACATTGGGGTGGGTGAGTAAATGCTAGGGGAGGTCTTGTTTTGTGTGCAAAGCATCCTAGTTGTTCTGAGCTGTAAGCTACCGTCAAAGTCAAAAGTTGCTAGGATTGAAATTTTACATTCCACAGGTCCTGGGGCTGAACGGTTTGCGCCAACGCATCAGGGTGGGCAGGTAAATGCTAGTGGAGGTCTTGTTTCATGCGCCAAGCGTCCCAGTCGTTCCGAGCTGTAAGCTACCGGTAAAGTCAAAAGTTGCTAAGATTGAAATTTTGCATTCCACAGGTCCTGGGGCCGAACGGTTTGCGCCAACACGTTGGGGTGGGCGAGTAAATGCTAGGGGAGGTCTTGTTTTGTGTGCAAAGCATCCCAGTCGTTCCGAGCTGTAAGCTACCGACAAAGTCAAAAGTTGCTAGGATTGAAATTTTGCATTCCACAGGTCCTGGGGCCAAACGGTTTATGCCAACACACTGGGCTGGGTGGGTAAATGCTAGTGGAGGTCTTGTTTCCTGCACCAAGTGTCCCAGTCGTTTCGAGCTGTAAGCTACCGGCAAAGTCAAAAGTTGCTAGGATTGAAATTTTGCATTCCACAGGTCCTGGGGCTGAACGGTTTGTGCCAACACGTCGGGGTGGGCGAGTAAATGCTAGGGGAGGTCTCGTTTTGTGTGCAAAGCATCCCAGTCCTTTCAAGTTGTAAGCTACCAGCAAAGTCACACTTTGCCGGTAGCTTACAGCTCGGAAGGACTAGGATGCTTTGCACACAAAACGAGACCTCCCCTAGCATTTACTCGCCCACCCCGACGTGTTGGCACAAACCGTTCGGCCCCAGGACCTGTGGAATGCAAAATTTCAATCCTAGCAGCTTTTAACTTTGCCGGTAGCTTACAGCTCGGAATGACTGGGACGCTTGGCGCACGAAACAAGACCTCCACTAGCATTTACCCGCCCACCCTGACGCATTGGCATAGTCTGTTTGACCCCACGAGCTATGGAATGAAAAATGTCCACTAGCCTTTTCCACAAAGGTTTATGCATATTTATACATGATTTGAGGGAAACCAATAGTCTCCAACTGACTCTTGAGTACTTGACTATTCATCTTCCATACTTTTGCATTTTTTTTACATTTTTCATATGACAACTTTGACATATTTACAAAATTTGACAAGATGAAGACTAAATACGTAATGAAATGGTTTATCATGACTTTATTTGATTAGGGCATATATAAGGAATTTTTTCATATTGATTATATTGATCTAAAACCACTCTCTTGATCTAAAACCATTCTCAATGCTAAACATATCATCAATGGACTAAAGAACTATCATCATAATGTATGGCATCATGGGAAGTATCATGACTTGCACATAAGGAATTTAAATTATATTGTATATCAAGGTGCATATACATTAAAATCTAGTCCATAATGGTAGACATATACAAAAATTTGGCAAATATGCCAACTCAAAATATTTTTTACAAAATGTGGCATATGCCATGTCTCAAAATCTATATACAATCTACATGCCAAATAGCTACATCAAATACTACAAGTCCACTTGACCCTCAATCTGTGATGGATCCTGAAAAAGTGTCCTCTTTGTACCAAAATGTCTAGTAATTGATGGAGGTGAAGTTTCCTGCATTAATAAGTCAAAACACAAGTTAAAGTTAGCAAATAGATTCTTATCTACTACAATTAAGAACTTTCATTTATTAACATACATCTAAATCACTACAATCAACTATAAGACTGCTAGATAAACTATCAATTATTTAGAAAAATTCAATTCAATTACCTCGACTCTATGTTGTTGTTCGGACAATCATTCTGCAAATGATTTTCTCTTAAGACGATCAGGTGTCCTAGTGAAGCATGATGGTAAAGGTGGCACATCACTCACATTCTCAAAAGACTACATAAAAGCAAAGTAACATTGAAATAAATTAATATATAATTATTAAACAAAATAGGAAATGCATACATTTAAAATAGGAAATGCACTACACAAAAACTTATCTACTAGAAAACAAGCACATACCACCATCGAGGCCTCCTACATCAATTAAAAAGGACAAGAATGTAAGACTCTAAATGACTATAATCAAATATTTAAGTTTTCTAATTTATCAATTAAAGTACAATTCAATCAAATTACCTCCACCCTTTGTTGGCATTGAGAAAGCCATTCTGCAAATGATAGTCCCTTGGGTCGATCAGGAGTTCGAGAAAAGACTATTGGCAAAGATGCCACATCATTCACATTTTCGATTGGCTATAAATAAAATTAACATCAAGATATAAATTAATATATAATTACTCACAAAGAAATAAATGCATAAAAAAAGTTAATGTGTACAACAAATTATATCGGCAAGTCCAAGCCAAATTGGATGGCAGACAAAGTTGCATGATGAACTTCTGTCAACTCCTCCTCTGTTATCAACTGTTATCCCACTTAGATACATTAGTACTAATAAAGTTGTTTATATATTCAAATGGAATAGACCATAAAATTTAACTTTAAATTTTACTTGCACAAAGATTGCTCATGCATTTCTCCTTCTCTAATGTTTACTGATTCGGTAGCTTCTACTCTTGTCCCTAACCCCTCAGCTTGAGTTTTGGACCCCATTGCCTCATCTCGTGAATGGAGATCATACTCTGATGTGTTCAACGGTGGCTCACTACTCTCCATAATAGGACCCAAGCATGAATGATTGTAAGAAATGCAATGATGGGGCACACATATATGTCTGGACGACGACGGTCTAGTAGTACCAGGTGATCCAATATCATCACCTTCATCATGTGCCTGTGTAAACTGAGATGTCTGTATAATCAAATGCTTGGTCAAAGAGTGTATGGCACTAAGGCCCTATTGTGTTGCACTTGCAACAATGTCTGGGTGCTGCATTGGGGTTGGAGAAGGGATAGCAAGAGGGGGAATATAGGGACCTTGTACTTGTCTAATTGCCCCAGGTCTATCTTGAGGCATTCCTCTGCCCACTCCTTGAAACTCTCTAAAATCAAAATAATTAACATGTTGACCCATGACGAACTCTGCATAGAGTTTACGGAGGAAATACAAAGGCACATGTAAATTGTTGTTGGGTGGTTTATCAAAAACCATCCATCAACAATCCCAAAAGTTTTGACTAATGCCCTCATGAATACACCATTTGATTGAAAATTTGGGCTTACGGACATCAACATGCAATCCGGTTTTAGGATTGACAAAGTGTTGGGCCAACATAGTTTTTGTAATCTCTAAATCTTTGACTTCCTCATATGACAAACCGTTAGCATATTCGGCCTCCTTGGCTTCTCACCATTGCCAAAATGATTCGTGTTGGGTGGACAAGGTTTGAATATGATTAATGATTCCCTCTAAATTCGATGTCATTATAGACAATCGAGGGTGGTGGCGATACATTTCTATGATCCTGCTTATATGATCAATATTTCTTTGAATATTCTCTTCTATTGTTGGAGGGGGAGGGTTTGGTGGTGGAGGGTTTGGGTTTTTATTTTGTGCATCCATTTTACCTAATTAAATTATAAAACATACCCACTTAGCATAAAAACCAAAAAAATTGCTTGAAAATACAAAACAAACAAAAAAAATGCATGAAATCTTACCTCTTTGGATCGGATATCCATTCCTCGGCTCTGATATCCATTTTTTTGAAGATGAGACTGCATTTTTGCAAGCCGTGGGTTTGCAAAAACGTAGCCTTTTTTGCTTTTTATGATCTCCAAAACGGATATCCATTTTCTTTTTCTTTATTGTATTCATTTTTTTTATTTTGTTATTTTAGCATTGCATACATTTTAAGTATTTAGGCATTTTAGCTATAAAATACAAGCAAATTTATAAAGGATTATGATGATATTTAGGCATTTTAGCTATAAAATACTATCAAAATTTATATAGGATTATGATGATATATATATTTGATTTTTATATGATTTACTTATACTAAGGTATCTCATAGTATTTTAAAGGCACTTTTGAATAGATACAGGAGAGAGGTAGATATAGGAGAGAGGTAGATGCGGGTTAGGGGTTAGGGATTAGGGCCATTATTTAGGGTTTATGGATTTAGAGAGAGAGAGAGAGAGAGAGAGAGAGAGAGAGAGAGACTACTTTTGACATGCAATCGTAAACCCTAAATAATGCCCCTAAACCCTAAACCCAAGTAACCCTAAATAATTCTTCCAAATACTAAACCCTAACCCCTAAACCATAAATCCTAAATAATTCCCCTAAGCCCTAAACCCTAAACCTGAGAAAGGGAGTCCTAGTTTTCTTGTTTTCATTTGCTTCGTCGATAAGGGAGAGGAAAAGATAGAGGGGAGAGATAGGATATATAGGAATGATAGGGGAATGACTGGGATGCATGATTAAACCTAACCCCTAACCCCTATTTCCTAACCCCTAAACCCTAAACTTGAGAAACCATAAACCCCTAAATCCTAAACACTAAACCCAAGAAACCCTAAACCTCTATTGAGCTCTATCTCCCTATCTCACTATCTCCCCATCACTATCATTCCTCTACCTCTCAATCTCTCTCCCTATGCTTTAGCCATGTCCCTCACTCTATATCTCCCTATTGGTCCTCTCTCTCTAAACACTAAACCCTAAACCTCTAAATCTTAACCCCTAAACCCTAAACATGAGCAACCCTAAACTCTATCTCCTATCTCTCCCTTATCTCCCTATCTCTATCGTCCTTTTACCTCTCAATCCTTCTCCCTATTTCTCTAGACATATCACTCACTCTCTATCTCCCTATCTCTCCCCTTTGTCACCTCTATCTCTCCCTATCTGTCTCCTCTCTCTTTCTATCTAGCTATCTCCAAAACTGAGAAACCCTAAACCCAGGTACACCCTAAATCCAATCAACTCTAAACCTATATCTCCCTATCTCTCCCCTATCTCCCTATCTCTATCATCCCTCTACCTCTCTTGATCTCTCTCCCTGTGTCCCTGGCCATGTGCCTCACTCTCTATCTCCTTATCTCTCTCCTCCATCTCCTCTCTCTATCTCCCTATAATTCCTCTCTCTATAAACCCTAAATCCAAAACCCTAAACCTCTAAACCTAACCCCTAACCCCTAAACAATTTAAATCCTAAACCCTAAATAATGCCCCTAAACCCTAACCCCTGATCCCTAAACCTGAGAAACCTAAAACCCCTAAACCTTAAACCCCAAACCCCTAAACCCTAAACCCAAGTAACCCTAAACCACTATCTACCTATCTCTCCCCTATCTCCCTACCACCTATGTCCCTCTACCTCTCAATCTCTCTTCCTATGTCTCTAGCCATGTCCCTCACTCTCTATCTCCTTATCCCTCCCCTCAGACTCCTCTATATCTCCCTATCATTCCTCTCTCTCTATAAACCCTAAATCCAAAACCCTAAACCTCTAAACCTAACCCCTAACCCCTAAACAATAAATCCTAAACCCTAAATTATAATGCCCCTAAACCCTAACCCCTAACCCCTAAACCTGAGAAACCCTAAACCCTAAACCCAAGTAACCATAAACCACTATCTCCCTATCTCTCCCCTATCTCCCTATCACCTTTGTCCCTCTACCTCTCAATCTCTCTCACTCACTCTCTATCTCCTTATCTCTCCCCTTTGTCACCTCTATCTCTCCCTATCTGTCTCTTCTCTCTTTCTATCTAGCTATCTCCAAAACTGAGAAACCCTAAACCTAGGTACACCCTAAATCCAATCAACTCTAAACCTATATCTCCCTATCTCTCCCCTATCTCCCTATCTCTATCATCCCTCTACCTCTCTTGATCTCTCTCCCTATGTCCCTGGCCATGTGCCTCACTCTCTATCTCCTTATCTCTCTCCTCGGTCTCCTCTCTCTATCTCCCTATCATTCCTCTCACTCTATAAACCCTAAATCCAAAACCCTAAACCTCTAAACCCAACCCCTAAACAATTCAAATCCTAAACCCTAAATAATGCCCCTAAACCCTAACCCCTAACCCCTAAACCTGAGAAACCCTAATCCCCTAAACAGTAAACCCCAAACCCCTAAACCCTAAACCCAAGTAACCATAAACCACTATCTCCCTATCTCTCCCCTATCTCCCTATCACCTTTGTCCCTCTACCTCTCAATCTCTCTCTCTATGTCTCTTGCCATGTCCCTCACTCTTTATCTCCCTATCTCTCCCCTCAGACTCCTCTATATCTCCCTATTGGTCTGATGCAGAGCACATAGTGGAAGCTCTCAAAACACGGTGAAATACCCATCAAAACCCATAGTTCAAATAGATTAAAGCTTAATCAGCTTTAAGAAACCTTCTCAAAGTCCCAAATAACATCAAATCATATACATTCTTCCTATTGGCAAGATAAACACTATCGGCCAACTCAAAAATTCTTATACCGATGCTCCGATCACTCCACTTTTGACGAGCCTTTGAACCTTTCGTTGTGACATATATCCATCGGCCCAACTTTAAACTAGTCTTCCAATCTCCCATACCACCCATTTCTCATTCCACAACCTGTATTAACACATGATTAAACCTAACCCCTAACCCCTAACCCCTATTTCCTAACCCCTAAACCCTAAACTTGAGAAACCATAAACCCCTAAATCCTAAACACTAAACCCAAGAAACCCCAAACCTCTATCTCTCTATCTCCCTATCTCACTATCTCCCCATCACTATCATTCCTCTACCTCTCAATCTCTCTCCCTATGCTTTGGCCATGTCCCTCACTCTATATCTCCCTAATTGTCCTCTCTCTCTAAACACTAAACCCTAAACCTCTAAACCTTAACCCCTAAACCATAAACCCTAAACCCTAAATAATGCCCCTAAACCTTAACCCCGAACCCCTAAACCCTAAACCCTAAACGCGAGCAACCCTAAACCCTATCTCCTATCTCTCCCTTATCTCCCTATCTCTATCATCAAGCTCTACCTCTCAATCCTTCTCCCTATTTCTCTAGACATCTCGCTCACTCTCTATCTCCTTATCTCTCCCCTTTGTCACCTCCATCTCTCCCTATCTGTCTCCTCTCTCTTTCTATCTAGCTATCTACAAAACTGAGAAACCCTAAACCCAGGTACACCCTAAATCCAATCAACTCTAAACCTATATCTCCCTATCTCTATCATCCCTCTACCTCTCTTGATCTCTCTCCCTATGTCCCTAGCCATGTGCCTCACTCTCTATCTCCTTATCTCTCTCCTCGATCTCCTCTCTCTATAAACCCTAAATCCAAAGCCCTAAACCTCTAAACGTAACCCCTAACCCCTAAACAATTTAAATCCTAAACCCTAAATAATGCCCCTAAACCCTAACCCCTAACCCCTAAACCTGAGAAACCCTAAACCCCTAAACCCTAAACCTAAGTAACCCTAAACCACTATCTCCCTATCTCTCCCCTATTTCCCTACCACCTTTGTCCCTCTACCTCTCAATCTCTCTCCCTATGTCTCTAACCATGTCCCTCACTCTTTTTCTCCCTATCTCTCCCCTCTGACTCCTCTATATCTCCCTATCATTCCTCTCTCTCTATAAACCCTAAATCCAAAACCCTAAACCTCTAAACCTAACCCCTAACCCCTAAACAATAAATCCTAAACCCTAAATTATAATGCCCCTAAACCCTAACCCCTAACCCCTAAACCTGAGAAACCCTAAACCCAAGTAACCATAAACCACTATCTCCCTATCTCTCCCCTATCTCCCTATCACCTTTGTCCCTCTACCTCTCAATCTCTCTCACTATGTCTCTTGCCATGTCCCTCACTCTTTATCTCCCTATCTCTCTGCTCAGACTCCTCTATATCTCCCTATTAGTCCTTTATCTCTCTCTAAACCCTAAACCCTAGACCTCTAAACCTTAACCCCTAACCCCAAGACCCTAAACCCTAAACCCTAAATAATGCCCCTAAACCCAAGCAACCCTAAACCTCTATCTCCCTATCTCTAACATCCCTCTACCTCTCAATCTCTCTCTCTCTCTATGTCTTTGGACATGTCTCTCACTCTGTATCTCCCTATCTCTCCCCTCTATCTCCTCTATCTCTCCCAAACTCTTTCAGTCCCCTCTCTCTATCTCTCTTTAAACTGTAAACCCTAAACCTGAGCAACCCTAAACCTCTAAACCCTAAATAATTCCCCTAACCAACCTCTAAACCACTTCTCTATATAGGTGCAACTAATACCACTTTTTCATTGTTCAACTTGATGTTCATCTTGTTGGTTCTATGTCATATAATGTTCCACATCGAGCTCTTTATCTCAGTCATCCGGTTGTTCTTTATCTTGCTCTTTATTCTCATCAACTGGACGTTCCTCTGTTTCCTGATCTTTTCCAAGATCCAAATACACTTCCTATTGTTCTTCTTGATGCTGGTCATAAGGATGTGTCACTTCACCTTGTTGCTTTTTAAAATAACTAAGAAGAGGCAACAAGAGGCAACAAATTGTTACTTTTCTTAGGCAAATTTAAGTTTTCTAATTACTACTGAAATCTTTTTAAAATAATGTAAAAACATGCAAAGCTTCAAGGAATCTTTTTATGGCACCTGTGCTAGCTTTTGTCCTCAAGGATCCAAATTTTGGTATCCTCCTTTGTATAAATTAGAACATCCTCTTGATGACAATGGGAAGAATAAGGATACCTTGAGAACTTGGAGATTTTATGGAGAGTGTAATAACCTTCAAATCCTTAAAATTGAAATGGAAAAGGCTCACAAAGTTAGCACTGTAAAAGTATAATAATTATTGTGGGGGTTGTAATGAAAATATGGCTTAACTCTTTTGAAGTGACTCACTATCCATGATGTGTTGGGATCAATGGAAAATGGAATAAGAGATATTAACAAGAATTTGACATAAATGGAAGAAATGGATAGTCTCCCCTAAAAATGATGGCGAGAGATGTATTAATAGTAGAAGAAGCAACATGAATGGTGGGGTTGGTTAGGAGTGGACTAAAGAATTGATTGAGAGATTATAGAAGACTAATTGGGAGTGGACTAAATAATTGATTGAGAGATTATAGAAGACTTATTGGGAGTGGACTAAAGAATTGATTGAGAGTCAAGAGGATAGGAGAATTAGTTAGGGGAAGTAATGGTTCAATCAGGGGTGGAGAGAACTCTCAATCACAAGAATAAATGATGCCAAAATGGTTGGAACTAAAAGAAATCATGCATTCCAAAAGATGACAAGGTTGCCCCTTTCATATGATACAGTCTTTCTAAAATTTAGATTGTATTTTATAGCTAAAATGCCTAAATAGTAAAATGCTAAAAATGCTAAAATAATAAAATAAAAAACAATGAAAACAATAGAGAAAAAGAAAACGGATATCCATTTTGATAACGGATATCCGCTTTGATAACGGATATCCGTTTTCAAAACGGATATCCATTATCAAAACGGATATCCATTTTGGTTTGGTATCCAAACCAAAACAGATATCCGTTTCAAAGTCAAACTTTGCCAAGTCGCGAATTTGGCTAAGTAAAAACGTGATTTTTTTCCTATTGCCACTGTTTGGCCCGCGATGATCCTGCACATACCCAACTATAGGCCTAATATAGTGTATTGTTTCATTTACTATATTAAATAAATTATATTTATATAATAGTATTAAGATCAATACGACATGGGTACTATACGGATTCACAATCTCAGCTCTTGTGCTAGTCTTTTCAGTCCTTCCTCCTACCATCGAGCTTCCTAACAGAACTTGCAAATGCATAGATCAAAGAAAGGGTTGGGTTGTATAGGAGTTTGCCTCAGTCAAACCCATTTTTGGTGTTTCCATCTCAACAACAACCATATTGATTGATTGATAAAAAGTGTGTGCTCTAATTCTAAGTTTGTCTAGAGGAAGAGAGCTCTACAAGTTGTTCGAGGGTTTTCAACCCTTCATGAGCAATCGGTAGGTCTCTCTTTCAGTTTGAAAATTGGTCTCATTATTTCCTTTCTACATGAATTCGTAGTGTTGAAGTTGTGATTTTTCCTGGATTTGATTTTATTTACATATATGTTATATGTGCTTATGCTAGAACTTTTTCTTCTATAGTCTATGGTTTTGAAAGTTTGAATTTAAATTTTGTTTCCTGCCTACCATTTTGGGGGGTCTAGAGGGGTTTAGGAACCTATGCTAATAGGCCCTAGGCAAGTACTCCTCCGGTCGAGGTATTTACTCCTCGGCCAAGAGCCTTGATGGAGGATGGGAAAGGCAATAATGAGGAGGTAGATGGGAGTTAAGGTGCTTTAGATGGTCTTCAAAAATCATTCCAGGAAGTGCTTGATGTGCAGGATGCCACAACACCACCCAAAAATGCTTGTTTCTAGGCAAGTGAGGAAGGAGGCTTACTCAGAACCGGAGATAAATTCACAAACAGAAGGGGAGAGGGTAACTCTAGAGTGCAGGAAGAAGGTAAGCTTCCCTTTGTGGCTCGAAAACTGGTTTTAAAACTGAATGAGGAAATGCAAGTTGCAATTAAAAATGAGGAAATAAGACTGAAAAACACAACATTGCTCTTTATTTGTTTAGATGTCGAAAAACTACCTTCGAGGAAATTTTTTGACAATTGGATTAGTGTTGTTTGGGGAAAAAGAATGGGAGTGCATGTGTCTTTTTGCATAATTTTAAATAAAGGCTTGTTTGTCATATTGCTGAAAAACCATTCAATGTAAAGGAGGGTGTTGGAAAGAGAATTTTGGAATGTCAGGCAATCTCTTTTCAAGGCCTTCCCTCGGAGCCCTGATGCCTTGCAACAAGAAATATGTTTCTGCTTTGTGCCAGGTAGCTTCTAATTAAAAACCTTCATGAACAACTTTGGGCTTTTTTGCCCTGTCTCATTGAACCTCTGGGAAAAGTTATGAAGGTCGAAGGTTCAAGAGTCACTTTACCCCACATGGATGCAAGAATCCTTGTTTCCCTTAATACAATTGTCAATATTCTTGAAACTATTCAGGTTAGCTTCAAGGGGAAAAATGTTGATTGTGTTGTTGTAGGTCTTGGGGGCTGAATTCTTGTTTTCTGTGTAAAGTTGATGGTCATGAAAGAAAAAATTGCCTAATGATTAAATTGAAGAATTCAGAGAGAAGGTTTGAAATGTATGATCCTGCAAAGGGTGAGGTTGTGTCTGTTGGGGTGGGTAGTGTTGCTGCCTCTAGTCCTACGGAGGGTGGTGATCTGCCCAAGGTTGGTTCTATAGTAGTTTCCATGTCACCTTGTCAACCTGATTTGTTATAATTATAAATGGAGATCTAGGCTACAGTATCGAAGCACAAGCATGTGATGTTGACGTGCTATATGGGTGAAAGGAATTATTTCTCTTGTGCCACTAAAGGAGGAGGAATAATTAATTATCATGTGCTTTTGCTTACTTATCTCGAGAAAAAAGGAGGAATCTTTGTGCCAATCAATTAGCATGTCCTGTTTCCATGAGATAAATGTGAAGCTCATTTAATGTTTTTTATATTATTTGGCTTACTACTTTTGTAATATCCATTGCTTGTTCAGGGCCTAAATTTGACGACCTTGTTTGTCAAGCAATTTATTGTATGTCAGTTATCTATTAAATGGTACCTTTAAAATATTATGACATAGATTAGTATAAGTAAATTATATAAAAAGCAAATATATATTCATCATAATCCTTTATAAATTTTGACAATTTGTCCAAAATCTCTCATTTCATACAATAAGGTCTTTTAAATTTTTTATTCTTAAATACAGTTATACAACTATCAAATTTAAGCCTTGCTTCTCTTTTTTTTATAGATATTTCAAAAATCTATATATAAAATATAAAAGTTACAATATTCACAAAAAGGTTTGGGTGAAAAATGTATTTGTTTTTATTATAATGTCAATTTTCTTTTTGTTCCTTTCTTATGCAGAATGTTTTAATGTTGGGGCAATTTTTATTTATGTGTTGTAATGAAAATAATTATTTAGTTTTATTTAAAATTAGGAAGGTTATAAATGGGACTTCATCTCTTCTTTTAACAAGTGCCACGTAGTGGGAGTACTGCCTTTATAGTATTGTAATAATAAAACTTGTTTTGTAACTAGAAAATAATGTTAGAACAATTGTTATTTAAAAAGTTGTTTCTAGAAATAACAAGGAATTAAGTTGGAGTTAGTTATACAAAAGAAAAGTGTAATGGGGGTACTTGAGTAATGGCTGAGCTTATTTTTAACTCAAGAAATGGAGGTTATAGAAGCTATTGAATAATTTTGTGGCTTGGCCAGAAGACTTATTTTGTTTTACTTTGGAACTATTCAAGAAATATTTAATACAATAAGATATATTGTAATGTATTTTTTTTGTAATTGAAAAATTAATTAAAATACATTTGAAATAATATAAATATTAGGTTAAGTTGGAGTTTCCCATAAATAATTTAAGGAAACATGGATAAATGAGCTATGACAAAGTGATTGTGAAAGAGTTAATTACTCATTCAATATTTCAAATGAAGCATTGTAGACAAGTGTCAACCCAATAAGCATCGAATCTAGTTTAGTTTGATTGTTGCAACTAGATCTTCATTCACGTAACATGTCTTGATTGGTTGGTGGGCAAAATAATCATAGCAACCAATTTAAACATCATACATTTTATTTTGGTAGCTATTGCATTCACTTGTGCATATTAAGGCTTGTTTAGATGTTGTGCCTTGCAATTTCTCCACAAAATAATTATTGTATTGGTAAACTCTTTTAGTGGAGGAGCTTTAGTTGATTGTGCTTGGAATGGCTAACAATAAAGGTTTTGGATATGATGGTTTTCATTTTGAATTTTATTAAAACTTTTAGGATGATGTTGTTTATGATTTGTTTCAAGTCTATCTTGAAGCATTTCATACTAATTCTCTAGGCTCTATAGTTAACCAAGGAAATATCAAGTTCATAACTATAGGCCTAATATAGTGTATTGTTTCTATTACTATATTAACTAAATTATATTTATATAATATCATTAAGATCAATACAACATGGGTAAGTACTGTACGGATTCATAATCCTAGCTCTTGTGCTAGTCTTTTCAGTCCTTCCTCCTACCACCGAGCTTCCGGACAAAACTTGCAAATGCATAGATCAAAGAAAGGGTTGGGTTGTATCAGAGTTTGCCTCAATCAAACCCATTTTTGGTGTTTCCATCTCAACAACAACCATATTGATTGATTGATAAAAAGTGTGTGCTCTAATTCTAAGTGTGTCTAGAGGAAGAGAGCTCTACAAGTTGTTCAGGGGTTTTCAACCCTCCATGAGCAATTGGTAGGGCTCTCTTTCAGTTTGAAAATTGGTCTCATTATTTCCTTTCTGCATGAATTCATAGTGTTGAAGTTGAGATTCTTCCCAGATTTGATTTTATTTACATATATGTTGTATGTTCTTATTCTAACTTTTTCTTCTATAGTCTGTGGTTTTGAAAGTTTGAATTTAAAATTTGTTTCTTGCCTGCCATTTTGGGGGGTCTAGAGGGGTTTAGGAACCTATGCTCATAGGCCCTAGGCAAGTACTCCTCTGGCTGAGGTATTTACTTCTCGGCCAAGAGCCTTGATGGAGGATGGGAAAGGCAATAATGAGGAGGTAGATGGGAGTTAAGGTGCTTCAGATGGTCTTCAAAAATCGTTCAAGGAAGTGCTTGATGTGCAGGATGCCACAACACCACCCAAAAATGCTTGTTTCTAGGCAAGTGAGGAAGGAGGCTTACTCAGAACCATAGGTAAATTCACTAACAGAAGGGGAGAGGGTAACTCTAGAGCACAGGAAGAAGGTAAGCTTCCCTTTGTGGCTCAAAAATTGGTTTTAAAACCGAATGAGGAAATGCAAGTTGCAATTAAAAATGAGGAAATAAGACTAAAAAACATAGCATTGTTCTTTGTTTGTTTAGATGTCAAAAATTACCTTTGAGGAAATTTTTTGACAATTGGATTAATGTTGATTGGGGAAAAAGAATGGGAGTGCATGTGTCCTTTTGCAGAATTTTAAATAAAGGCTTGTTTGTCATATTTCTAAAAAACCATTCAATGCAAAGGAGGGTTTTGGAAAGAGAATTCTGGAATGTTGGGTAATCTCTTTTCAAGGCCTTCCCTTGGAGCACTGATGCCTCACAACAAGAAATATGTTTCTGCTTTGTGCCCAGGTGGCTTCTAATTAAAAACCTTCATGAACAACTTTGGGCTTTTTTGCCTCATCTCATTGAACCTATGGGAAAAGTTATGAAGGTTGAAGGTTCAAGAGTCACTTTAGCCCACATGGATGCAAGAATCCTTGTTTCCCTTAATACAAGTGTCAATATTCTTGAAACTATTCAGGTTAGCTTCAAGGGGAAAAATGCTGATTGTGTTGTTGTAGGTCTTGGGGGTTGAATTCTTATTTTCTATGTAAAGTTGATGGTCATCAAAGAAAAAATTGCCCTATGATTAAATTGAAGAATTCAGAGAGAAGGTTTGAAATGTATGATCCTGCTAAGGGTGAGGTTGTGTCTATTGGGGTGGCTAGTGCTACTGCCTCTAGTCCTACGGAGGGTGGTGATCTGCCCAAGTTGGTTCTGTAGTAGTTTCCATGTCACCCTCTCAACCTGTTGAGTCTAGACCAATTTCTAGCTCCTTGAGGGAGCTTAGAAGCAGTCTAAAGAAACTGAAATTAGAAGATATTCCTTCTTGTGATGATCATAGGGTTATTCCAATAGTTTAAGTGGCTGATTTAGTTGGTGGATCCCCTTTTGGTAGCAGTGGACTTATTTTTGAAGGTCCTAGTAGTGAGGATGATGTAAATGATAATCAAGGATCACCTTCTTTTGTAAACCCCGGTTATGAGTTGTAGCCTTTAAAAATTAATATTGAACTATCTGTAGAAGATAAGGCCATTTGGGATAGACTATTGGCTAGCCCACAGGAACATATAGCTAAAAGTTTAAGTATATTGGACATCCCAACTAGCTTTGACCCATCTATTTTAGGTGATGTTGGGGGGAAACCCAAACCAGTGGCTCCTTTAAAAAATAATGCTCAACAGTTGGCTCTGATTAAAATTAGAGAGAATATATTGACAAAAAAATGGAAAAGGTTTTAGAAAACAATGGTTCCCCTATAAAATTCCAAACACTAGACCCAAGGGTGGTTGATACGGAAGCCCAAAGCAAGGTCCTTGAGGAGGAAAATGAGGATGTTGTTCCCAAACTAGAAGAGAGTGTGTTCATTAAAAAGGATGAGGGCAGTAAAAAAAGAAGATATGTACATATAAAGTTGAGTGTAGGAAAAAAAGTAAAAGGGGGAAAGCTCCCTAAATGTTTTGATAATATGGGGATTAGCAACTCTTAAGACAAGTCATATGCTTGGATGCTACAATACTAGACATGAAATGTTACAGTTGGGATGTGAGGGGACTTGAGTCTCCAGATAGGAAATATATTGTAAGAGACTTCTATAACAAAAATAGAAAAATGGATTGTTTAATGCTACAAGAAATAAAGGCCACTGGTTTCCAATTAGACAACACTGTAAGATTTATATGGAAAGAATCAATAAAAGTTTACACCAAACATGATAAAGGCAAAGGGGGTACTGCTCTTCTAATCTGTAATGATTGGGGGCAATATATTGTCCAAACTAGTTATTCCCCCTGCAATAGATGTGCTTGGGTAGTATTGGATTGGCAAGGGAAGCAATTTGGTATTTGTTCAGTATATGCCTCCAATGATCACAAAGAAAGAGGTGAATTATGGGAGTGGATGACTAATTATCTGCATAGGCTCCATTGGATTATTGTTGGTGACTTTAACATGGTGGAGCAAAGAGAGGATAAGTCAGGAGGGAAACATGCAGAGTGGAAAGGAAATGAAAAGTTCTTTTGGTTGAGACTGAAAAAGTCACTTAGACTCCTAGATCCTCTTGAAGGAAACAAAGCCAAAAGTCAATGGATATGGTTCTCCTGGTGTAATGCTCAGAAACTCAACAAAAGAATATATAGTAGACTTGATAGAATATATGTTAATAAGAAATTTTTTCATTTTCAGAGCCAACAGAAGTCCAATGTAGTGAAAGTCATTCCTAGCACCTTATCTGACCATCATCCGATATTTGCAGAAATTCATGTAGAGAATCAAGACACTGAAACAAGGTCTAAAACAAATAATTTACTCAAGCTTAATATTCATTTGTTGGTCAACAAGGACTGCCTAGCAGGGATTACTAGCCTAAGAGCAATACTGAAACAGTTAGGGGGGTAAGAGAAAGCTATTCAGTATTGGGAGGAGGTAGTTGAGTCATGTAAAGAGCTATTCCAAATATGTGGTAAGAAATTGGCACTAGATAGAAGAAGAGAGGAGAAAATGCTACAAGTTGAGTTTTTGGAAACTGAAAGAAAGTTACAAGATACTCCAGCTGATGAGGGACTAATTATGCAATTTGGTGAAACCAAAAGCAATTTAAGGAGCTATGAAACCATTAAGGCCCAAGGGGCCAAGGTAAGGGCGAGGCTCAATTGTCTCAAAGATGGAGACCGTAGCTCAAAATACTTCTTTGATATTCTGAGATCCAAGTTTAGCAAGGAACATATTGGATCAATCAATGAAAATGGAATCACTTATAATAAGTTAGAGGAAGTCAAGGAACTGTTTAGAGAATTTTATGAGAATTTGTTCAAGGCTGATGATAGGAAGACATAATGTCTGGAGGCCCAGGAGCTATGTTACAGCATCTACCCTAAAAAGATAGATGACACAATAGCTAGAAAACTAAAGCAAGATATTTCCAAAGAAGAAATAAGATGTGACATCTTATCGATGGAGGATGGCAAATCTCTTGGGATAGATGGTTGAATTTTATAAATCTAATTTATCTTGGGTAGTAGATGATTTGTGGGAGGTGTATCAAGAAGCATATAAAAGGGGTTCCTTGGGTAAGGAGACCAATAGGGGGGTCATTAAATTACTCCCTAATGATGGTGAAAAAACTAATATGAGAAACTGGAGGCCTATCTCACTATTAAATGTTTCATATAAGATTGTAGCCAAAGTTTTGGCTAGAAGGCTTACAGATATTCTGCCATCCATCATCAATTTCACTCAGATTGGATTTATAAAAGGCAGATATATTTTAGAGAATCTATTGACTAGTTGGGAAGCACTATATTGGGCTAGGGCCTTAGGAAAAAATGTCAGGATATTACTGTTAAATTTTGAAAAGGCATGCGATAGGGTGGAATGGTCCTTTATATTAATTGTTCTAAAATCTTTTGGATTTCCTATAGAGTCTAGAGATATGGTCAAGATGTTCTTTAGGGATGCCTCTGCTCAAATAGAAATAAATGGTTCACTTACTTCCTCTTTCTCTATGGGCAGATCCATAAGGTAGGGTTGTCCCCTTGCTACTGCACTCTTTGTCATTGCCTCTGAGGCTCTATATTATATGTTGAGAACAGATAGACTCCCAATAAGGATGAGAGGAATTAGGCTACTTGATGACAATATGCTACTTAACATGCAATTTGCAGATGACACTGCCCTATATCCTGTTCTTGAAAAAGAGAATTTGAGTAACATGGAGCTGAGACTGAATAAGTTTTGCAATGCTTCTAGAGAAAAGGTCTCCTTAAATAAATCCATCCTGTTAGGTTGGTCTGATTCTCCTAACTGAGTGTTCACAGTGACAGCTTTAGTGTATGCTTCAGCAAGGCTAGCTAGGGGTGGGTTGGCCCTTCTTACAAACATGGAGGTGAGTTTATCCAAGGCTGTATAATAAATTGGTAGGGCTGCATCCTGAGCTATGGTATAAGGAGCTTGTAATCGACTAAAAGCCTTTTGGAATATGTTATTAAAAGAAATTATTATCTCACCTTCACCTCGGCAAATTTCCACAAAGGACTGGTAGAGATCTGCTGAAGTAGTAGGCATTCAGAACTGGTTCAGAAATGCATTTTTTAGATTCTGCCATGAGTTTATTGATGTTGCCAGAAGGTTGGCAAACCAATAATAAGCCTCGTCTTGCAGTGAATAAGGAAACAATCTGCAGACCACATCTTCATGCTGTACTTATAGTATAAACATGTTACTTTTAAAGATTTTAATATGCTCATTTGTAGTTATGTCTGGATCATTTACCCAAAACTTGGAACAAAACTTGCCGGGGTTCTCTGGCATGTCATGATAATCATTAAATTGAAATGGGGACTGGTTATTTCCCATGAAGAAAGCCATGACTGGAGGATTAAAAGAGACTGTATCTATGTTCCTTGGGATCGATTGAGCTCTAGATGCCCTAGGTATCCCTTGGTCTCTTCTTGTTCTCCTGAATTCTATCAAGGACATTAGCTCTTCTCCAGTTGAGTTGGATTTGGTATGTCTCTACCTAGTCCCCAGACTTGCTGATTTATGTGGAAAAGGGAGTTTAGCTTAGTTCAGTCCCTCCTTCTAGTGCCAATTCTATTGATGGGTGTTTTAGTACACAACAACGTAGGTGTGATTGTTGGTTTCACACCTCTCTTGAAAAGTATCCTACCCTAGGTAAGACTACTCCAAGGTTTCTACAGCTAGGTCTTAGCTTTCTTGGGATGACTTAGTTGGGGTGTACTAGCTGTGCCAACAAGGGGTCTTACATGCAGTTGACAGATTTAGACAATTTGAACAATAGTTCATGCAAACCCTTTATGATTTCAATTGATAAGACATTGTAAAATGCTGCTAAATACCTAAGCTAACAATGATTTTCAAAGAAAATGTAAAAGGAAATAAGGTTTTAGAGAAATCCTAAGTAACATTCACAACATATGGATTGCTGTAAGTAGACAAATGCTCTGAGATTTAACTAGTTTTTTGAGTTACCGAACTGAAATGGATGTTACAGTACTTCAGAAAATGATGCTATCTTCAATGGAGATCGAGAGATTTTTAGACTATCTTCATTCATCAAATACCCAACAATGGCGCAATTTAATTTATGAAATGCAATTGAACTAAACACAACTGATTAGCCCAGGCTAACTTTGTACAGTTACTTACTATCAGCAAATAAATAAAAATATGGACTAAGAACATTCATCAGATACCTTCAACAAAACATGAACATTACAAAAGCACAATTAATTAACTATGGGAGATCAAGAAGCGAACCATGAAACCAAATAAGCAACACAATACACAAATTCTTAGAAAAACTACAGAAACTTGCTTTGTATTAACTTCAATTGGCAGAGCATCAACAATTCGGCATCAAGAGTCTTCTCTCAAATAATGGAAATGTTAGCCCTTTATATAGGGGAGGCACCATACCAAGTTTTTGAATGGACTGTGGAGATTAACTCGACACCAACGGTCTAGATTTACATAATTAAATGCATTCATAATAGCTTATAACAATCCTAGATTACATTTTGTCTCTTATGAAAAAGATGAAAAATGACCCCCAAATACATTGAACCTAGACATTTTGACTACCCAATCAAACATATATATAGAAATGACCTTTTTCAAGGCATAATAATGACAAAATAGCATCACATGACCTTCCAAATATAGTAGTTTATATTAGTGACATGATTACATTTCAAAATATCCAAAAAGCATACTAAGACTCATCATCCAAGTCTACTTTGTCTTCTTCTGCTATCTTGTTGCGGTAGCTGACCCAGGCTGATAGTGCCGAATTGATATCTGCAGGATCCAGGTTCTTGAGGTGATTGGCCCGATATCTAAACATCTCTAATTCTTGGCTATACCGATTGTATATTTTCTCTATCTCTACCTTTCCTTTATGAAATGCATTAAAGTCAGCTCTTAGGTCACTGACTCTGTCCAGTCTAGCTTCCACATCCAACTCAGCATCTTCAAAAACTATCTTGTGCAATTTATCTTTACATCCTTTCACATCGTATGGCACCAAGTCATCGTAGGCCATCACTAGACAATCTTTGAGAGTGTCATTTATGTCATATATAAGAGCCAATATATTTTCATCCACTATTTTGTAGGCCTCCATGATGTTGTCAAAAACTTCCTTTATCAACTTTATTTGCTAATACCATTCAGTGGCTTTGCACAATTTATCGCTAGTCAAAATATTTTCAGCCAACAGTGTCTGAGTAGGCAAGTCTCTAATTGCTTGCACTTGAGGAAATATCTGAGAATAATATTCATCAAAAGAATCACATTCTTCATGCAGGTCTTTCAATCATTCCCGAAGTTGAACCAAACTCTTATGAGATTCAGCTGTAGCGTCAATTGTTTCACATCCCTTTTTGCACACTCTGATCATCCATTTTTGAGTGCCTTTTGACATGGTTTAGACTTCACCAAGATTGGACATTTCATCTTTTGACAAAAAGGTGGGCACTGTCCTTATCTCACCATCAGAATCTATTTGTTTTATCAAAAATTGCAAGCATGCTCGGAGCTCCTCATTCTGCTACTTCAGCTCTTTCTTTGAGAGTTCATCCTTATCTAGCTATTCCAAGATTGAAGTGATAGAACCTTTGAATTCATCAACCCTTTGAGCTCTTGTATCTAGTCCCAAATTTACAGTTGTTATGGTATAATCTTCTACTCTAACCTGTTCTCTATTTGTATCTGCTGGGGCGATAACTATTTCAGCTATTCTGGACCCAGTCTCATCCCTATAAATATTGGATTGCACCTTTGCTTTCTTTTGTTTCCTTGGCTTTTGGGCATGCAACAAAATGGCACTTAGATCTAGTTTCATGATTTCCACCTGAGGCTCTGGGTATGCCACTTTGCTTTGTAGCTAGTTAGGTGCTGAGGAAGAAGGCTCTTTAGACCCATCAAGCTTTTCACTATCTGTATTAGGTGGCCCTTCAAGTAGCCCTTGCTCTTGTTCTGATTCCTTATCTAAATCCCTTTCCTCATCTACAAGATTCCTCCAATTTATCACATCTTTCTGAGCTGCCCCAACGATTGGTTCTATTTGGCTCTTTTCCTGAGGACTATCTGATATTTCAATTATTTCTACACTGGTAGTTTCAGTCAAAGGTTTATCAAGTATCTCGTTCTCTGCCTCAACAAATACATCCTTCTCCGGTTCTTGCTCTTGAAGGCCTAGTTTAGCACACACTTTCTCAATACCTGACAACAATAGCACAACCAAGGGAGTTGAATCTTGGTCCATGGGTGCTTGGGAGATATGAGCAATAGATGATAAAGGCATTGCAATTGAGGACAAGTTAACTTGTGTCAAATTAGCAAACATAGCAGACCCCAAAGCTAGTGGGATGGAAGAAGTTGGCAAGATGGAAGAAATCACTATGGGTGAAGTGATGGACAAAGAGGGCAAAGAAGGTGGAAGAATGGTAGAAATGGGAGGTAATGTAAGGGAAGTAGAAAGTGGAATAGAAGATATGGAAGGTAAGGATGTGGAAATGGTGGAGGAATATAACAAGGCAACAATGCAAGAAACGGGACTGTTAGGAGCACTAGTGGCTACTGCCAATGAAGAAGAGACAGTTGAAGCAACTATTGCGAGTGAAGAAACAACAGAGGCACTTTCCTGAATGATAGTCACTGAGGAAGTAGGAGGAACAACAAAAACAACAGGAGAAAATGCAGCAGTACATACACTTGGAGTAGCAGAAGGTGGAGAAGCTAACAGAGTAGTGTCATCAAGGACTGCAGCAACAGCAGTCTCCGTAGCCTGACTAACAGTCTTCACTTTAGTTTTGTTTGCTTTAGATCCTTCTCTGGGGCCATTGGGCATATCTCTTTTCTTTGAAGCTCTTGTCCTAGTAGAAGGAGGCATGTCTTTCTTATATGTCTTTGTAGCAATCTTCTTACTTTTCTATGCTTTGGCCTTTTCTGCCAAGGGTATATGATCTTCACTATCTGATCTCAGTCCTTGGGCTGGTTCTACTTCATCAGTAATCTCTATGGGTTCATCTTCTTCTCCTCTAGATTCCTTCTCTGATTCAAGCTTGGTGTATGTGAGTTGTATCCCTTGTCTCTCCAAGGCAACAATCTGGCCTCTTACCCATGCTTTACTTAATCTAATCAGTTCCTTCATCACAACATCAAGGGAACTCTCTTCAACATTAGCCCAATTAGGCAAGGGAATTGGTTGGTGATATTGTGCCTCCCAGGCACCTTTGTGCATCACATTTTCATCATCTTCCAATTGATCAGGGACTGCAATAATATGGAACTTTCTTATGAAGGCCAATGATAATCTGGAGTGGGCTTTCTTCATGACCTAATAGTCATCCATGCAATTTGCCCAAAAGTCTTCTATATGCATATTATGAAATAACTTCTTACTCACAAACCTCCCCATCACCTTATTTGAATCAAAATGATTTCTTTTTTTGTAGTAATGGAGATTGAGAAGTTGAAGTTCTATGTTAGAGTGCTCAGCTGATCCCAATGAAGGACATACATAGTTTCCTCTGCCTAACAGGATGGGAAATTGGACATTTGTTCTATGCAGATGCTTGAGTTTTTCAGCACAAGTTATCAGTTGCCTAGATAGTTCCAAAAGCACTACTTTATCTATAGGATATCTAGGGAGTCTATAAGCCATTCCCATGAAGCCTTGTATTCTCAAATATGTGAACTTCTCAAATTGAATATACCACCTCCCATAGTTAGTGATTTCATTCATGGCTTTTGTAGATATTCTTAGAGCTGTATTGCCTTGTAATAATCTGGTTATGTACATAGTAAAGGCATCATTTACCCTCTTAAAATGCATAAGAGATTGTGACAATGTGAGTTGTGTGTAGCATTCATAAACCTTAACCTGAGTTTTCTCATCATTTCCCACTTCTTCCACCTTAGACAGTCCAGCATAATGATTCCTCCTTGTTAATGCATAAACTACATAGGATGTCCATATGAAAAATTGCTTCTCTTTGAAGTTATTGAATGCTTCATGGATATTATCACTTAGGATTTGTGCCCAGTGAAACTTGGTATCTTTTAATGTCTCCTCAATTATAACAAACATCCATCCCTCGAAAGTGGAAGTTGCAGGCAATCCATATATTTTGCTCAACAAAGTTATCAGGTCCCCTATTTCATCATGAAAGTCACTCCTGTACAGCACCTAAGGGAATTTGACCAAGGCAGACCTTTTACTCTTTTCCCACTATTCATTCATGTGTTTCCTGCATCCATTTTCATCTTTCTTATAGGTGGCCTCTGGTCATCACTGGATGCCATGGAATGCCAAAGATTTTAGCTAAGGAGGGTGGACTTATGTCAACTAAAACATATCCACTAGCAATTTGTATTGTTCTGGTCATGACATCATAGCTATCTGCACAAGCAACTATCAGTTCTACACATTGAGCAAATGTGGGTAAGGTAGCAACTTCTACAATCCCACCGTCTTTCACTTTCTTGGCTCTTGGGGTTGGATTTGGGCCAAATACTCTAAGCCTGAAATCATCTAGGTCAATATGACCTAGATCTATATCTCCTACATTCTTCCATCTGGTAGAAATCTTTATTTTTGGGGGGATACCTTTGAACTCGTACCTCATGGCTTGAGCTCATGCAGTCATCTAACCTGCAGGATTAGACCTTATAAGTCTTGATGCCTCTGAGATGGTTTTTTCTAACTCCTAAGTTTATAATCTATGATTATCAAATTGAATACTACATTACTAAGCCATGTCACGATATGCATCTACTAAGTTACCATTACATGCCAATGAAAACACCTAAGTCTGAATTTCATTTATCATATGATCAAAGGATGAAACAATCTTATACCAATACATTCAATAACTACTTTAATGCTGCAAAATCTTAAATAAAACATGTAAAACATCATGATTTTCTCAATGCAGTCATTATTTACCTCTGACAAACATTTCCCTTTTGAAATTTCTCTTACTAAATTGTCATTTTACCTAGTTTGCACTAATTTTGGGGTCGTCTGACCTGTAGAAGGAAAAATGCTAATTTCGAGGTCAACCAACCTTGGCGGGGAAATCAGGGCAGTCTAACCAATTGTTTTGTTTATGTTCATGTCATCACAACATCTTGCAGGTTTTTCACGGTCAACCAACTTGCACAAGTTTTGGATGAGACTGACTTAAATCAGTCGTTGGGGTCGGTCGGTTGCGAATTCAGCACAAGTCCATCAAAAGAACTTTACCATCTTTGGGCGGGTTTTGATATCACTTGACCTTGAGGAGTTTTCAGAGGTGACCGACCAAGTCGGTGAAGGCACATTTTGGCACAAGGTCAGAGGGAGTTGATTTTAGCACAACATTGTCTTTCTATACTTTGCGAAGGTTTAGGGCATTAGGGACTTGTGGAACATTTCAATGCATCCAACCTAAGTTAGAGAAGTCATTTTTAGCGCAACGTCAGAGTGTTCATAATTAGGCACAAAGCAAGTTTTAGGGTTTCACAGGATTTTAAAGGTCCTCCGACTAAGTCGGATGGAACGGTGAATAGTGCAAGGTCAGAGAACACATTTTTTAGCGCATGAATGCTTGGAGTCCTAGCAGGGGTTTTCAAGGCTGCTGACTGATCTGGGTGAGTACAAAGTTTTTGAAGGTCAGTTAGGTATGTTTTTAACGCAACTCCATCTTTCACCTGTTTTGTTGATCAATTCAATGTGTCAAGGCAAGATTTTTTTCAGGGTTTGACAAATATCAATTTCTATTTTGCACACGGGGAGGGTTTCGGAAGATGTTCCTAAAATGCTACCTTCCACAAGTTTGAAACTAGGGTTTTACATGATAACAACCAATTCAAAAAGGAAACCCTAGCTGATGTGCCCTAAAATTCTATCTTTCATGTGTTTGCCGTGCATTTGAAAGAAAATGCAATTGATTGATAACAAAAACCCTAACTGACGAAACCTCAAGCAAGGAAAATAGACTCCTACCTGGTTCGCAATGGACGAAGCAAGTTGAAATGTGCAGTTGAGAAGGAGGTCGCAGGATCGAATCCACAAGTGTCTCGCAAAAAATAATCGATCTTACCGCTGTTGAGGAGTTCCTCGAGTGTTTGTGCAGTGTGAAATGAGCTTGAAAACTATGTAAAATCCCTTTTATTCCCTCAGATAGATCGTCATAAATGCAGATAGTACGGGGTGTTAGTCACAACATTTGACAGGATATTAGGGTTTGTATGGAATTAGGATACCTCTGACTTGAAAGGGTGTCAATAGGAGGGTTTTTTAGCGCAAGGGTCGGATGGAAGCAATTTTAGTGCAAAAGACAATCAGACCTAGTTTCACAAGTGTAAGGACTTGGACTTAGTAGATTTTGGAATAACCTATTGACACCAACCTTCTAACATGGATAGAGATGCATTATGAGCATTTTGACCACTTAGGAGATCAAAAACCTACTTGATACTCTAAGCCAAAATTTGCAAGAGTGGGTCCCTATTTTGCAAAATGGGGCATGTGTGCAAGGCACAACACGTAGTTCTAGCAACTGGCAGATGATGACAATTCCAAATATTTATAGTTTCGAGATGTATCACATTATACAACAATTCATATATTGACGCTATTTAGGTAGACCCCTTTGTGTTATTTCTTGTCACATGTATGATTTGATTTATGTGGCACCTTGTTGCTATGCTCATCATCATACCATGACTTCATAAGCCATTGTGTATCATGCTGGTAGCATCACCTCGGTTTGCTTTGTTTGGGGGGCAACCCCTTGTGTGATGTAGTTTTTGGGAACACATATCTTATGGGCATGTGTTTCCAAAAAACTCTCGTACCTATCTTGAATTTTATTCTACCTTAAAGCAATTGCTCCCTGATAGGAGTTAGCAACCACTTTAAGGTGGGGGCATACATCGCGATATGCTCTTTTTGATTACATACTTATAGTTGACTTAGAACTCACCTAGTGATTCGGTGGTCCTCATTAGCCCGTGATATTTCCATTGTGTTGTTGGTCCATGAGCCATCTAGTATAATGAAGTTTGCTAGCCCATGTGCTTCAATTGACTTTTCATAATCACCTAGTAATTCGACAATCCTTACTAGTGTGTGATCCACCATATCACTTCTCTTTACATGACCCCTAATGATAGAGCAAGCTAGTGACAGAGTCGTGTGCCTTATGTGTTTGTTTCCATTTATGTGATGTATTCTCTTAATGATTTCATTGTGCTTTTTGTGTCTTCATCATGCTTTCCATGTGTATTCCATGTATACTTCATGCCTTCTATGTATGCTTCATGTCAAGCATGTATGCATTGTGTATGGCATGTATTACCTTTGTGTATTATGTGTCTCTTCTATGTATTCCTAAATATGTCTATAGTAATCCACATATGTGTGAATTATGTTACAATGTTTTACTTATTTGCAACCTTAGAATCCTAAGCTTGGGAGCTACCATAGTTCTTAACTTGGTAGAATTTTATGGGCTTCTATGTTTTCATGTTTATAATGTGTCTTCACCTTACTTTAGTGTGAGTTTGAATGTAAGTTCGTACCCACGCTAAAGTGGGGGCTAAATGTTATGTCATAAAATGAGTCCCCTTGTTAATTAGGACTTGTTTTACACCCTTTTGAGCATTAAATGATTAAATCTTGATCCCGATGAATAAACCCAGCAAAATAAACATAGGACTTGCCTAAGTCCACCTTAAAAGACACTCTCCAGAGTTTGTGGGGATAAAGGACTAGGGTACCTAGCACCCTGGGCCTAGATGAATCCTTTGGCCCTCCTTTTGTGGTGCCAACTTAGGACAACTCCTTGGCTTATATGCCAGTTCCATTTGGTTTTATTTGTTGTGAGTGAGTGGGAATGCATTTATAAAGGAGTTTTACAATTCATTTTACACCTAGATGAATGTTATATCTAGACAAGAGAACAATTGGAATTGCTTACATGATTGATCTTCTATGCTCTAGTTCTCTTCATTCTTGGAATTGGTGTTTGCTTGTAGATGTCATGAATTTTATTTGCAGGTCTTGAAGGAAGTTTCAAGACTTCTCATTCTATCTCCTTTTTGGTGAATGATCTTGAGTTATCTATGCCAACTAGGGTTTCACATCTTGTGGTAATTTTTATCAATTTCATTCATACTTTCATCTTTTTTTATCTTGCCTTTGCCCTCCTAGGGCACACACTCTTGGATCACTAATCATCACTGTAGTGGAGGTGGAAACACCAACATGGGGTTTGACTAAAGAAAGCCCCTAAACATAGCACAACCTTTCCTCTTGTCTTATGTGCAAGTTGCATTCAGAGGATTCAAGATACATCAAGTTGCAAGACTATAGAAGACAGACATGCGAAGACACTTGGACTCAGACTTTCTAGAAAACCCTAAATTAGATCTAGGGCACTCTGAACCCTAGGTCTTCTGCATTCCCAATCTCATATCCAAGTTCCTCTCTGCTCATTGATCTCTGCTATATATTTATATTTCCTATATCTATTTACTGCAATCTATTATTAGTCAATCTTGGTCAACTAGGCTTTAGTATTTTTCCCTAGCTTGCTTGATTAGGCTTGGTTGGATTTGGTTGATTCTTATCTATACAACAAAGAGGCAAAACCTCTATAGTTTGTCTCTCCTTCATGGGTAAAATCCAAGCTCAGTTTGTGTCTCAATGTTAGTAGAAGAGGGTTTGAGCTAGTTTAATCTTTTAGGCTAAGTCACTCTTTTCTGCTCTACACTCCCATCAATTAAGGAGATGTCATGTACTCTTGTTTCCTAATTTACCCAAGTCAATAGTATTAATTGCCTAAGTAAATATAATATAAGGTTTAATAATAATTGGGTGATCCCACAATAGTGTGTCCCACCTTTTGGCCTAACTGGGACATTGAAATCAACATTTTAAACCAAATTTTCACTTTTTATCACTTATAGTAATGAAACCATTAAGAATTTGAAGGCAATGTGAACTAGTGATTTTTGAGGTTTAGATTCTAAATATATATTTAAAAAAAAAATTAGAATGATTTGTCTCATTTTTTAAGCATTTCTTAGTAACTTGTTTTTTATACTTTATAATATTTTTAATGAGTGACATTTATTCCATATTGTATAACCTTTTCTAGAAATAAGAGAAATTCATAATTTATTAAACATAGATCATTAATACTAATATCTAGTGCATGCATATTTTTTCATACTTTTTTGTTGCATGCTATTTTTATTATTAATATTTTAATTTAGATTAATTATAATTTAGTGTAATTTTATTCCATAATGCATAATTTTTTTTGCATATATCCAAATTTATTTTTATTGTTGAAACTAGGACATCAATACAAAGTGCACACATAAATTTTTTTAAATCTACCTTTTTTATTTTTTCCACATGCATCAAAGAGAGACCTTTATGTTTGGTAAAAACCTATGTTCACTAGAAAATAGAAAATAAATATAATAATTCAATAAAATATATTAGAAATCATACTTTTCAAAGAAAGTTTTCTCTAAGGGTTATGATCCTACAAAATCCCATGTCATGATGGCTATATTTGATGTTCCAACCCTTGCTTCAAAACACAAATTTCTTTTGAAAAATCTATGAGAAACAAGATGTCATTAAAAGGACCTTTGAATGAAGGTTCCGTCAAAGGAATGTTTTTCATTGATTTGAAGGTCTCTTCCATAATGCATTTTGAACATGAAACATTTAAAAATGAAAAACAAATCCCTTCATTTGAAGGTACATTCCTTGATTCAAACCCCCTTCATTCTAAAGTCATGATGACATCACCTTCAAATGAAAGTCCTTCATTTAAAGGTAAATGTTTATTTAAAGATGTTTTGTAATTTTTGGCATCTTGGGCTCATTTTTCCCAATCCCACAACTTGAAAACACTATTGTGGGATCACCCAATTAATTATACACCACATTGTAAGAGGAAAATATACAACATAAGTTCATAGCTACTATTAATAGCAAGTCAACTCAGTTTTATAACATAAAGTGAAGTACAAAGGATTTTGTGTAGCTCAACACACCTCATGGGACCTTCAACAAATTCTACCTAGAGACACATGAAATCCTCTCATTCACCCTATTGTATACAACCCCCTTAGGAAAATGCTCGTTGGCTCCCTAGACCAATAAGAATTGAGCACATTATTGCCACCTATATGATACATGCTCCCATTATCAATTGCACATTCCACATTGTTATAACTATAAACCAAGCCCAGATGGCCCTACCATGTCTACCACATAATGACATGACATATTATAATTGATCTACTTAGTTTGGACTAAATTTCCCAACATTAATCTTTGACCATTGAAAAGGCTCCATCTATGCCACATGCATCTATTTGGAGGAAACCAAAATATGCCACATTTCCCATTATACACATCTCAAACAATAAAGTGCCAACATATTCTTGCGAGCTAGAAAAAATTTCAACACACTAGGTTATTAACCATTGTGTTCCCACCACATCATTAGACTATGGCATTTGATCTTCCACCACATATATTCACTTTCAAACTTGTTAAAGAGATGTACCATTTTGGGTTATAGGGAATGGGAAATGATTGGCTAATCCATCTCCCAACAAAGAAGACATGCATCTACAAAACTAGTTGTCAATTACCACATCATTAGAAACAAAACACTTAAGTTAAAGTGTGATTAGTCATGTAAGTCAATATTCATACATAACAAGAAAGCAATGGGGATAAATAAAATTTTTTGAGTGCCATGAAAACAAGTAAAGGTTGAAAAAAAGCTTAGGATTTATCACATAGGCTTCCATGATTGTGTAAACAAATATCAACTAAAACACAAGGATGATTGAGAAATACTTAAATTAGAATCCTAATAATAAAGATAAAAATGCCACATGAATATAAAGTATGAAACATAAAGAGATCATACATGGATGGAATCCTTAAAACTTTAATTTAGAATAAGGGATAAGGACAAACAAGGACACAAGGCCATGAGAAAAGACAATGATTTAGCCCTTTATATTGCACATTTAAACACGTAATCAATACCCTAGTCATATCTCTTAGACTGGTTATCAACTATAGTGTTGTAAAATTAAAGCTAAAATCCAAGAAAAGAGTAAACTAGAAATAGTGTCAACAAAACCTTAGGAACATATTAGATTTGTACATTTTATTGGAAAATACTATTCCATGAGACAACCTAGTGTTCTATATATAACTATGACTACTAGCTTCATTTACTTACATGAAACATATTAGCATTTTACTCTAAAAAGTAGACACCAATTATCATTATGTATGAAGATTTTGAAATAACTACTCTTGTTATTAGATTTCAATGTGAAACTATTTAATTTGAGTAGCAAATGTGCACATAACATTCATAGTTAAATGAAATTATTTCTTTTCATGGACATTTATCTCTATTTTATGTAGGATGGAAGATAAGTATCTTATTACACTTTGGATGTGAATTGTTATTTTTTTAAAATAGTTATGATATTCAAATGAATAGTCTTTGAAGTATAAGCTATTTAAGAAGGAGCACTAATATCATCATCACTCACATTTAGGATTTTAGAAGATGAATAATGTTGAAGCTACAAGCTATCTAAGTAGAAGTACTAATACAATAATCATCCACATTCAAATTTTTATCTTGAGTTGGAGCATTAACATTGTAATTAGACAATAGGGGCATCAACAAATGCCTCAAGATTTTAAATAGAAACATTAATGAAGATATGCTTTACTTTCAACTATATTAACAAGATTTCATAAAATAAACAAACTACCATAAAAAATTAGAGGTAGGTACTAGGCATGACAATGCACATAACAAGCACGTGTTTCAAGCATGTTGTAACATTGTGGTAGAAATCTTAAAACTACAACACTAATCGAATGGTATAGTAAACTAATCAAATTACAATAACAAATTAGAGACAAAAACTTATTTTATAAATAAAAGTCATATATCATATATACAAAATCCATATAACGTCCAAACTCCATAAATTGTAATTCAATCTAAATAAACATATAGATGAATTGTAGTAGAAAATAAAATATTGTTATATAATAAAAGTACTAGTACCATCACTTATGACTTACTACAAATCTAGATTGAAGTGGACATTTCATCTCAACTCTTTTTTCTATATTTCTATCGGATCAACAAAAACTTTAAATACTTGATGCTTGACCTCCTTGTGAGAAAATGTGAAGCCATCTCCAAATATATAAAAAAAATGTATTCCTCTATTAGAGTTGAAGCATATCTTCTCCCAATCAAACAAAACATTATCTGGATTCAGAAATTCGCATGTCAATTCTTTAAGAAATTCTTCAATGAGGTTGGTGATGTAATTTAGCGCCTCTCCTTCTGAACATTCAGGATGATCCCTTATAGAAGAGGCAATGGCAGAGGCAATTTCTCCATGGCACCTCTCATCCTTCAATAACATTAGAATTGTGTTAATTTTACAAGTATAATAACATTTGTTTCTATATCTAATGTCTCTATTAAAAGAAAAAATAAAACCTTAAAATCTCGCGCATCATCAATTAAACGTGTACACATCCATATGAGCTCATAGAATCTGGATTTAGTTAGGAATATCTTTTTGATAGCACCATCCTCTGAAATAGGGGCTGCTAAGAGGGCAACATGTAGCAATATTGGTCCCATGGCTGCACTTGTTGAACCGGTCTTTAGGTATTCATTATATGTTGGAATATATCCACTTATTTTCCATCTTGCTTGCTCCAAGCAAGCTTCAATATAATCTGTCCACTAAAACACAATATATTTTACCTGTTAAAACTATTTCATAATTTCATCCATGATTTATATGTTTTGTTCTATTTTGAAAAAGGATCAAAATGAATTTTATCAAGTATCAAAACAAATTTTAATATATTTCCCATTAGTATCTACAATATAAGTATTAGGTTGGGCATAGATATATAGAACATCTAAAATTAATTGGTAACATTATATTATCCGTTGAGTAAACTGGCATAGTTTTTAAAAATTTGTTAAAAACATATAGTTCAATGATAAAAACATATATCATATAAGTCTTACATAGTATGTAATCAATATGATATAATAATACAATACATTATTTTTTCTAATTTTCAATCGATCATATCAACATCCATCAATCATTTTAATTAAGGAGAAAGCTCAAATTATTTCAACCTTACCTTTCTAAAAGCTACTTCTAAGAAATATCCACTACCCATTACTTGACCCTTGTTTTCTTTGTTTAGTTTTTTATCCAGTTCCATTTCTACAAAATCTAAGTATTTGTGAGCACAAAATTAGATGGATTTAATGGCTCAACATTCTCACTAATCTCACATGTAATATAATGTTTTATCCAATTTTTCAATATGATCTACATATTAAATTTAAAAATAAGTTAAAAAGGGTTTTGAAGAAGTATACATACTGCTTTTGTAACAAAAGGCATCATGTCACGCTCTTGTCTTTTAGTAGCTTCACTTGTCAACTCATGCACTGTTTTGAAAACAAATTCAAGGCATGTCTTGAATTTTTCTGATGTATTTTTCACAATTGAAACATCCCAACCTTGAACAATGGCCTTTGTAATAAGTTCGATTTGCTCAGGTGTTGCATAGTCATCAAAAATGTCATCCAAGATTGTGATAATAGTTGCAGTTTTAGCCACGGCAATTCTACTACTATAAAACTCCACCTCATCTGTTGCACTAACCCCCCACAAAAGATATTCAATCGATCGCTCTCTGAATGCAATTAAGTTGGAGAGGCCAGAATCTCTCCACCACCTGCCATACAAATTATGATTAATGATAAAATTTAAAAACTAATATAAAATTTTAGCAATATAAATCATATTCTATACTGGTTTATGGAAATTCAAATTTTGTGTATTTTAAAACTAGTTTTCATTAAATCAATATTTAAAATATAAAATTCCATAAAATTAATTCCAAACTATACAATTAAATCTCCATAAATCATTATAAAAGTCAATACCGTAAACCAAAATATTATTTATATAAAATATAAATTATATTTTAAAATTATATCATTATTATAAAATTATAGTGATGTAAACAAAATTTTAAAAAGTGATATAAATATGTTACAAAATTACTTTAAAACCTAGTATAGATATCTTTTAAAACATATCTTTATATTGGACATAGTCGTTTGGGAAATTTGCAATCCATAAAAGCCAAAAAAAAAAAATGTTTTATTAGGATGCACATCTAACAAAGACTTTTCTATAAGATCATTTTACTTAAATATTATCTATTTTAATGGTCAAACAATTAATAACAATTTTACACCTGGTTTGCAAAAAAAAATGTTAAATATTTGTCCTACTTTTATTGGCCAAAACTAATCTTTTGACTGTTGAAGTGGATGATATTTAAGAATAGCCAAATAAAACTACCTGTATTTGGCAAAAAAACCTGTCATCTTATAGAAAATAAAAATACAAAGAAACTTTGTTGTTATTTTATCGATCATCTTTCAGAGTCTAAAATGCAGTGACTAGACTGGCTGTTGGAGAAGCGAAAGAAGCACCGAAGGTTAAACCAGATTTGTAGGTACATGAGCACCTATTAGATAATTCTTGAGTTCTATATCAGTGTTTTATCCAAATTATTGTCTGATGACCCTTCTTGAACATTAGGGTTTTTTGTTCCATATTCTGTACATTTAAACTCAGAAGAATGGAGTAACAGCTAAGAATTAGGTCAAACACATTGGGTTTATTGAGATCATACATACGAAAATCGGCCGAGCTTGATTTATTTGCAGAGTAGCTGTGTTAATTGAATGCATTTCTTGGATATCACCATTTGACTTGGAAGAACAAACCAACATCGACTTACACGTAGCAGAGATTGAAACTGAGTATTTAATTGGAATTGGGATTGGTTTGTTTTGGATTCTAACTTACGAACTGTTTATTTTGCTTTTACAATTTTTGAGATTCAAGTCCAACACAGGCGGAGGATGAAGTGCTAATGTTTCTTATTGTTCAAAAAATGTTGACTAAATCAAAAGTACTCGTGAACGGAAAGGTGAAGTTTGAGTAAGCTAAGAAAAACAAAGGCGCTCTTTATGCAGATTTTCCTGTCAATACATTAAAGTCGAGGCCGTGTGGTAGATCATAATATAATTACCAGAGAAAGCTGTGGAAATTTTTCAAAACTTGTCGGTTTTCATCACGCTGAAAAAAATCGTGTCCAAGAAGTTTCATGTCGTTTTTTTTTTTTTCAAGGAAAAGGAAAGGGAAAACGGAAGGCGATTTTTTGTTTTCTTTTCGCGCTCCCCTTCAGCTCACCTCAAATCTTGCAGTTTGATATGCTCGCCTGAGTGATTTGCTTTCAACCGTTTTTTTTTTTTTTTTTTTTTTTGAAGTTATTGCATCAGTTCTTTAATTTTTTAAATATGTTTGCTGCAATTTCATTAAGCAGAGAAAAACCTAACCCCATTACTGTCTTTTTTAAAAGATATGTCAAAATTTATTTTAATTATAATCATATTGTTATTTAACATAAATTATGATATATTGTTATTTAACATTTCATCCTAGATTTATATTTTCAGTTTATTTAACTTAAATTAAAAATCTTCCTAAAGAATTTAAAGTAAAAATTAAAGAAATTCACTGCAATTATTTAACAATTAGAAGGAAGATATTATTATAGTTAGTATAATAATGCATTTAATATCTTCCAAAGATGGAATTCCCAATGGAACCTTAATTACTAATAGGTTATAATAAAAGTATAACCTATTACTAATAAAAGTAATAATACTATATATACATTGCTTATATTCAATTTTTTTTTTTCAAAAGTAGTTGTAGCAGTTAGTATAAAGGCCCATGAATAATGTAATTAATTAGTTTTATATATTTAGTTTTTACTTCATTACCAAAGACTTTAAGAAAGAATGAATATTATTTTTAACTTTTAATATAACACTAAGCCAATTTATGAAAGAAAATAAAATAGACATTTTGTGAGCTTGCATAAAATATTTTTAAAAAGAAAACTAAATTCATATGAAGAAAGGGATTAAAAGAATATTAAAATATTTCTCCTAAAAGATTTCTTCATCACAGAATGCCTTAATGAAGGTGACAGGAAAAGATTACTTTCTGGTGGTCCTTGGATGCTGGAAGTTGCTGGCCTATTTTAAAAGAGGTGGACACTTAATTTTGACCCAGAGGCTCCAACATGGATCAGACTTTACAACTTACCAAAGGCATATTGGGATCACTCCATTTTGAAGCAAATAGGCACCTATTTAGGGAAATTTTAGACCTATGATGAAGACACTCTAAAAGGGGAATCTAGAGTCTAGCCAGAATCTACATTCTCAGAACCCTTCCAAACCTTTGCTTAAACACATTTTGCCGATTCAAAATCTGACCAGAAAAATCTGGCTCTCGGTGTCAATCTATTGAAGTGGAATTAAATTTAATATTTTGCAAATTTTGTAAATCTAAATCTCATTATTCTACGAGTTGCAAGTTTAAACCAGCAAAAATTGTGGAAAATCCAGTAAACATTCCCAATGACTTACCCATGAAGAACGGAATAGAAGGATATGGGTTTGAGAGCATCTACTACCTCTGTGCCAACTAGCTCCATCAGGGATGCCATTAATTCCTACCTAGCATATGAGGCTGAAGTAGAGCTCCCCAAAGCCACCTCTTAAGAGAACAAGTGCCTTGTTTTTGGACAACCAAGAAGATTAGGATCTTAGAGATGGGAAATTGGAGTCCAAAGAGAGTTGAATGCGAAAGACGATGACATGGATAAACTAATTTCCGTAGATATTTGGACAATCTCTTAGTAGGAGATGGACAAAACCAAAGATAGATGTGGTCCCATGACAAGGAGAGGAAGGAAATCAATGAAAGAAATTACCATAGAGGAGACCAAAGTAGGTTCACAATTCATACTAAACTACACAAAACAAAGAACAAAGTGAAGGGGGAGGGCTCTCATATTTGCAATGAAGGTCTTCTCATGTGTTTGAATGCCCTAACAAAATATGTTTAATTAAGTATCAGTTAGACTTGTAGAAGGTAGATATCATTTTAAATCAGGAAACCAAGTTAAGCATTGAGGATACAAGAAAAATCATATGAAAATGGTACAAGTGGAATGGTGCATTCACTTTAGTAGGAAGGGCTGTAGGTAGTCTTGAATCTTGTGGTGTGATAGATTAGTCAAAATCACCCCTCTCAATTATGGGACGGATTAGCAATTGTGGAATGGTGCACTAACTCTAATCTCAATTTCTAACACTTATGGCCCCATCTTTCACACTCAATAAAAGATCCTCTGAGATACTATTACCTCTATCATGGATCCTTTTAAAGAGGAATTTTGGTCATATTTTGTGGGGATTTTAATGTGGCTTTATGTATCAATGACAAACGTGGCCTCAACAAAATCACTTAGTCACAACATGACTTCTTTTTTCACCAAACTCTCTCACAAATGAAAAACCAAAGAATGGCTTGTTCACCTAGCAAAATAGAAGGTTAGGATTTTATAACATAGTAGAAAGACTAATCATTTCCTCCTTTGTTTTAAATGACTAAGCTTGAGTTTGATCACAGAATGTGTGATAGTCCTAGACCTAGGTTTTGATCACTTTCTTATAACTAGAAGTTCACATTGTCTGAGGATTCTCACAATCCCAATAGTCCATTCAGATTTGAGAACATATTGTTTTGAGATGAATGTTTTTTAGACTTGGTCAAGGTCTAGTGAAAAACCATTCCAAAAATCAAAGGAACCAAAATGTTCTCCTTAGTCAAGAAACTTGAAGCTTTGAAAGTCAAAATTAAGGAATGGAATAAAAGTAGCCTCAAAAACATTTTTAGGGAGAAAGAAGGAATTGAGGATGAGATTTTCTCTCTCAATGAGAAAATAATCAATGGTGGTATGAACCAAGAACAATATAGGTAGGGGAAATCCCTTTTGGTGGATCTAGTTGACATATAGACCAAAGAATAAATGAAGACAAAAAATGAAGGAGATTCGGTTGAAGGAAGGTGACAAAAACACTAAGTTCTTCCATAATTCCATGAAGGGTATGAGAAACTAGAAGAAAATCACCTCCATCAACTCAACTAATGTGGTAAAGCTTACAGATCAAGTGATAAAAAAAGATGAAGCGATATATTTTTTCAAACAACTACTTGGTAGTGAAAAAGTTTTGAGGCTAAAGGAGTAGGATGCCTTCATACACTTCATACCCAAACTAGTCACATATGTAGATAATCAGATGTTAACGGCCCCCTTCATTAAATAAGAGATTAAGCTATCTCTTTCTCAAATGCATCTAGATAAGGCACCTAGCCTTGATGGCTTCTCCATGACCTTCTTTCAAAAATATTGGCATGTAGTGGGTGAAGAAGTTTTAGATGCATGCATTGAGGCAATTGAACTTGTATAGGAAACTTTTGAAATCCCTCAATTATAACTATAATACTTTCATAACACTTATTTCCAAAAAGGCCTAACTTGAAACTTTTGTAGAGTTTTGGCCTATCTCTCTATGTAACACCTTGTACAAAATCCTTTCTAAGATTTTATCCAATAGGATTAAAGTGGTTCTCCCCTCACTAATTCCCCACTCACAAAGTGGCTTTGTACCTAGGAGGGTCATCTTAGAAGGGATCATTACTACCCATGAGATCATTCATTCCATTTCCAACATAAGCAATAAGAGTATGATGATTAAATTGGACATCAATAAATCATATGACAACATAGATTGGAGATTTCTTATGGTGTTAGAGAAATTTAGTTTTTTCTAGCAATGGAGAGAACTAATTTTTTAGTGTATTTCCACTCCACAGTGTTTACTACTAGTCAATGAGGGTCCTAAGATATTTTTATAGAATCCAAGGGGATAAATCTTGAGGTGATCCACTCTCCCCATAATTATTCATTTTGATGGAAAAAAATGTTGGGATTATGTATTGTACTTGATTCAATGTAGAAAGAAAATTGGAAAGGATTCAAGGTGACTTAGGATTTTAATTCTTTCACCCATTTGTAATTTGTAGATGACACAATCTTGTTTGGTTATTCTAGTACAAATAAGCACATTCCATTAGAAGTATTCTCTTTTTCTACTCCCCAACTTCCAAGAAACAAATAAATGATCTAAAAAATCTAAACTGTTCTTTTTCAATGTTTCTCCTAGGATATAATAGAGAATAGTAGGTGTGTTGTGATTTAGAAGAGTTGTGCTTCCTAATATATACATTGGAGTACCACTATTCGTAATAGCTTGAAAGTCGTCACTATGGAACCCCTCATCAAATCATTCAAAGCCAAGTTGGGATCGTGGTGGGGAAACTAGCTAGGTTTTGTTGGAAGAATCACTATGATAAAATTAATATTGTCAACTTTACCTATTTACCTTCTCTTGGTTCTCAAAGCTCCAAGTAGCATCATAGAGGTGGTGAACAAAATAATGAGAGATTTCATTTAGCAAGGGGTAGAAGACAAAAATAATCATCCCTTGATTTCTTGGGATAAAATTTTCCTTCCATTGGCAAGTGGTGGTGCAAGAGTGAGAAACCTACATCTTCACAATTTGTCTTTGGGAGGTAAGCTTTCTTAGATTATTTTTTGCCAACAAGGGTTCAAGTAGGAGTAAATTCACAAGAAAGAAATACTTGGACTCAATGGAGAACACTAAAATATTCACTACCTAAAATCCTCGAATAGGCTCTCGTGCATAGAGTTTTATAATGAAAAGAAGGCATATTGAACATTTCTGATTGATGTCTTTCATGGGAAACCAACAATGGTGGAAATCCTACTTTCTAGGATGACTTGTGGAATGGTCATCTACCTCTAAAGGATGGGGTAGATCTTGTAGATGGAAAGAAACACTCTCTAGTTAAGGGAGACAAGGGTGGCGAACTATGTGCAAATATGCTTTGTTGATCGAGTCAAGTAATGGAAATTTTATGGAGAGATATCCCACACATAGTCACCCCACATGAGTACATTGAGACTCTTTCATCCATCTTGTGACAGTATAGGGTCAACCTCAATGAGAAGGAAGATGAGCTTATAAGGACTTGTTCTAAAAGTTGGTTATACTTAGTGAAAATTGGGTATGAATCTCTTATGGCACCTTTCAAAAATCCTTACTAGATAATAATCAAATTCTCTAGCATAAGGATTTACTACCCAAAGAAAGTGCATTTGCATGGGCTACCATTAAGATAAAGGTGTTAACAAGGGATAGACTCCAAAAAATTAGTTTCTTTAGACCCTTTCGATGTACTCTATGCAATCAATTTGAGGGAACCAATGAGCATATGTTCATCAACTCTCCTTTCACACATAAGTGTTGGAAATGGTTGACTAATTGCTTAAAATGAACTCTTAATCTTCCAGAGACACCACTACAATTCTTCTTGAAGAGTGGTCCATTGACAAACCAAAAGTTGTATTTCCATCCTATGGATGATGACCCCTTCTATGCTTATTTGGCACATTTGGAAAGAGTGAAATAAGTATTTTGAGAGTGGCAATGAGAAATCCATCCTCCAAATCCTAGAATAACAACTTATTCACTTCATGGGATAAATAAATGACAAGAATATGGGACAAGTTCTCTCTTCCTCTCATTCATGGGATCTCAAGCTCTTAAAGTAATGATAGATTATATTTTTAATGGATAATCTTTGGATAAAGAGAATATTAAAATATACTAATAATGATTTACAATAATTAAGAATATTTGAAATGAATTAGTTCATAAATTTCAATGATTCAAAATAACATTTACAAACTATTTAACACTAGATTATTTCTTAACAATTTACTTCCCTTTCTAATCAATTAAAATTAGATAAAATTATAACTATTATAATATTTTGGAAGTAAATATCATAGATAAAGAAAACTTTATGTTTTTAAGGGTGGATTAAGCTTTCAGTTCATAGGAAAGATTAACTTTTATTGACATATGTGTTAGATGTTTAGAAATAAGAAAATAATTATATTTATATTAAAGGGTATTCATTTTTATTATTTAATGTTTAAAAGGAAAATATTAAGAAAGTATTCAAACTATTATTAGTCTATTAAAAAATAACAGTTCTAATTTTATGTGTAAATACCTGGAGAGGTTCTTCATCTCCATCTTATACACAAACTGTAGTATATTGAAATCCAATTTAGCCAGTTCTAAAATCCTTTTGTCCTTCAACCTAAAAATAAAAAATAAAAAAATATTAATGGTGAATTTAAGAAGGTCCACTTACAAAACATCGTAATGTTTCATAGCTTTTACCTTAGATTATCTAGCTCATATATTTCTATGAAGTTTCTTGCCTCCCATCTTGTAAAGGTACGAGACCATTCATATACCACAGCATACTCCACCTATAATATTAAAATAAAAACCAGTCAATATAAATCAAGTAGATGGTATTTTTAGCAATGTGTCAAATTATGTAATGTTTTATCAAGATTCAACTACATAGTTTTAGAATCAATTTCATTAAACCATACTCATAAAATTTGGGTCCATAAAATTGACTCAAAAACTACACAATTAAATCTTGATAAAACATCAAATAAGCAGTATGTTCTTTAGTCTCTACTTTAATGTTTAACAAATAAAAAAAGAATTAAAAAACAAATTTTTACCTCTTTCAGGAAACTTCTTTTATGTGTATCTCCAGATTTTTCTAATAATTTCTTAAGGTAAGCAGAGCTAAATGCTTTAGCCTGTTCCATAATTGTTTCTCCAGGAAATGCCACACTTGAAGCTCTTAAAAGATTGAGCATACTTCTCATTACATATTCTTCTCTAGTATTATTCTCACTAATATCATTATTTTCTCCAGAGAAAAATAATTGTCCATTTTCACCCTTCAAATTCTCCAACACGTCTTCATATAAACAAATAATTAATTGTGAGTAAATATGAAAGGAAAAATATGCTAAAAGTAGGTATATTGAGTTATTTGATAGCAGCAAGCATGTCATAGACATTAAAAAGCATGTAGTTATTTAGTTGCACATATAAGGATCAGGGTCTAAATTTGACTGACTTTGCCTGTCAAGCAAATTTTTTGTAACGATCATCTAGTTGAAGTTGCCTGTATATAGACTAAAAATATATATAAGAATTATTATATAAAAATTGTGACAATTTACTTGAAACCTTACCTTTCAAGTGATAAAGTCTTCCTAAAATTTTAATTGTATTCTACAGTTAAATTTACTAAATACGACCATAAAGATATTGAGTTATTTGATACCTGCAGATACACCATAACGATGAAGTCGAAGTAGTCTGAATCCTAAAGCTGTAGCATTCAAATTCCAGGTAACACTCTTGCATTCTAATTGTATGCCGACACTTCCATCCCAAGATCTGCATTCATAAGTGGAAACTTTTGTTAATGTTTCTAGTCTGCAGTAAACAGTTCGTTAGTTGTAGTTAATCCAACAGTTGTTCAGATAGAAGACACAGCACCACGAAAATAAAGAGGGCTTTAACTATAACCCACCTATTGTTTAAGCCTTTCTATGCTTCTAAGCTTGTACAGCCCAATAACCCATCATCAACAAATAGTGCATACTAATTGCTATGTAAGACTCCTTAAGATCTCTATGTCCTTAACATGCATAAATTTGATGGTCAACCCTACCTGTCAAGCAATTTTTTTGTGACGGTTATCTATTTGAAGTTGCCTTTCAAATAGTAAAGCCTAGATATCTGAGGAAAAACATATATAGGCTAAAAATATATATAAGAGTAATTATATAGAAATTTTTACAGTTTACCTCAAATCTTGCCATACAGTCTTCCTAAAATTTTAATTGTATTTTAGGGCTAAAATAACTAAATATGACCATAAGGCCATCAAATTTAGGCAGTGAGGATCACTCTACTTAAACATCATGGGCTTCAATGATCAAATAGTCAATAGAAATTTTAAACTTCATCTATATCAAAAAGTGGTAAATATTTGTCCAATTGACATTTGACTCTTGAAGTGGATGATGTTTAAGAATAGCCCAATAAGATCATATTTCTTTCTAAAACTTCTAGAAATAACTCTGTATAGTTTTTTTAAGCTTGACGTTACCATAGACTCCATGATGAGTTATTAAGAGGCTTAAAAACTATACATCAAAAATTTTACTAATAAATTTACATTATCCATTGTGGAAATATCATATCTTCAAAAATAATATGTTAAAATATCTATCACAGTTTCTTATTCAAGAAATTCCAAACCAAATTCTCAGAAACTTCATTAAAAGAAAAAATGACAGACCGGTAAACATAATCAAGAGTCGCTTTTATTTCAGCGACAAAATATCGATCTATTCCCAGGCATTGCAATGCGTCAACCATCTCAAGCCGCTCGGTTAGATCGCCATCTCTAGCTTGCATTTCTCTTAACAAGATTTTGACTTCTTTAACCAGTGTTTCAGCTCGTTCGCGGTATTCAGATTCCTTAAAAAATATATACAATCAGCAATTTTAAAAAAACCTGTACAACATACAGAAGCAGACTTTAATGGGAATAGAAATAAAAAGCTAAAGTTAACTACCCCGTATGGTGTTTCCATAGATTGTACGAAATCATCATCCCACTGATTGAAAGCATTATCTGGTATAGAAGAAACAGAAGAGATTTCCTCTCTATTGAAATTCGCCATTGGAGAAGCAGCTTAAAAATATTGAAACCAACACAAAATTAAGAGCTTAATACTTGTGCTGAAGCTTAATACTCAGGCTTGGGGTTACAATGCTATTTATACTGTGCCAAACACTGGTCGACCATATTTTTTTCATAGATAATTTGAAATGAGATATACATCATGAATTTAATTTTCGTAGATAATTTGAATTATGGGTCATGACTCTTCTTCACAGGGTAGAAAATTGGAAACAAGACAAAATGATCCAGGCCAAATGTGACGCGAAAGGTAGCAAAGTTCTATCCATCATAGCAATTAATTAATAATTTTTTAAACGATTTATGTCAGCTGTGTTGAGGCAAAAAAACAAGCGTTTGACAAATCACCTTGCAACTGTAATTTAAAATGTATATAAAACCGACATTTATATTATAAATTAACGCTCTATAATTGTTGCCCGACGATTTGTTATAATTATAAATGGAGATCTAGGCTACAGTATCGAAGCACAAGCACGTGATGTTGACGTGCTATACGGTTGAAAGGAAGTATTTCTCTCGTGCCACTAAAGTAGGAGGAATAATTAATTATCATGTGTAATTTAAAATGTATATAAACCGACATTTATATTATAAATTAACGCTCTATAATTGTTGTCCGATGATTTGTTATAATTATAAATGCAGATCTAGGCTACAGTATCGAAGCACAAGCACGTGATGTTGACGTGCTATTCGGGTGAAAGGAAGTATTTCTCTCGTGCCACTGAAGTACGAGGAATAATTACTTATCATGTGCTTTTGTTTACTTATCTCGAGAAAAAAGGAGGAATCTTTGTGCCAATCAATTAGCATGTACTGTTTCCACCGGGGCCTAAATTTGACGGTCGACCCTGTCTGTCAAGCAAATTTTTAATGATGGTTATCTACTCAAACTTGCCCTTTGAATATTAAGAAATATTTTTATAATAAAAAAGTTATATATAAATTAAATACATATATTAGAATAACTCTATAGAAATTTTGACGTTCTATCTAAAATCTACCCTTTCATGTGATACAATCTTTTTAAAATTTTGATTGTATTTTACCGCAAAAATAGCCAAATACGGCCATACGGCCATCAAATTTAAGCCCTGGTTTCCATGTGAAGCTCATTTAATGTTTTTTATATTATTTGGCTTACTACTTTTGTAATATCCATTGCTTGTTAAGGGCCTAAATTTGACGACCTTGTTTGTCAAGCAATTTATTGTATGTCAGTTATCTATTAAATGGTACCTTTAAAATATTATGACATAGATTAGTATAAGTAAATTATATAAAAACCAAATATATATTCATCATAATCCTTTATAAATTTTGACAATTTGTCCAAAATTTCTCACTTCATCCGATAAGGTCTTTTAAAATTTTGATTCTTAAATACAGTTATACAACTATCAAATTTAAGCCCCGCTTCTCTTTTTTTTATAGATATTTCAAAAATCTATATATAAAATATAAAAGTTACAATATTCACAAAAAGGTTTGGGTGAAAAATGTATTTGTTTTTATTATAATGTCAATTTTCTTTTTGTTCCTTTCTTATGGAGAATGTTTTAATGTTGGGGCAATTTTTATTTATGTATTGTAATGAAAATAATTATTTAGTTTTATTTAAAATTAGGAAGGTTATAAATGGGACTTCATCTCCTCTTTTAACAAGTGCCACGTAGTGGGAGTACTACCTTTATAGTATTGTAATAATAAAACTTGTTTTGTAACTAGAAAATAATGTTAGAACAATTGTTATTTAAAAAGTTGTTTCTAGAAATAACAAGGAATCAAGTTGGAGCTAGTTATACAAAAGAAAAGTGTAATGGGGGTACTTGAGTAATGGTTGAGCTTATTTTTTAACTCAAGAAATGGAGGTTATAGATGCTATTGAATAATTTTGTGGCTTGGCTAGAAGACTTATTTTGTTTTACTTTGGAACTATTCAAGAATTATTTAATACAATAAGATATATTGTAATGTATTTTTTTGTAGTTGAAAAATTAATGAAAATGTATTTGAAATAATATAAATATTAGGTTAAGTTAGAGTTTCCCATAAATAATTTAAGGAAACATGGATAAATGAGCTATGACAAAGTGATTGTGAAAGAGTTAATTAATCACTCAATATTTCAAATGAAGCATTGTAGACAAGTGTCGACCCAATAACCATCGAATCTAGTTTAGTTTGATTGTTGCAACTAGATCTTCATTCACCAAACATGTCTTGATTGGTTGGTGAGCAAAATAATCATAGAAACCAATTTAAACATTGTACATTTTATTTTGGTAGCTATTGCATTCACTTGTGGATATTAAGGCTCATTTAGATGTTGTGCCTTGCAGATTCTCCACAAAATAATTATTGTAGTTGTAAACTCTTTTAGTGGAGGAGCTTTAGTTGATTGTGTTTGAAATGGCTAACAACAAAGGTTTTGGATATGATGGTTTTCATTTTGAATTTTATTAAAACTTCTAGGATGATGTTATTTATGATTTGTTTCAAGTCTATCTTGAAGCATTTCATACTAATTCTCTAGGCTCTGTAGTTAACCAAGGAAATATTAAGTTCATAACTATAGGCCTAATATAGTGTATTATTTCATTTACTATATTAACTAAGTTATATTTATATAATATTATTAAGATCAATACGACATGGGTAAGTACTGTACGGATTCGTAATCCCAGCTCTTGTGCTAGTCTTTTCAGTCCTTCCTCCTACCACCGAGCTTCCCGACAAAACTTGCAAATGCATAGATCGAAGAAAGGGTTGGGTTGTATAGGAGTTTGCCTCAATCAAACCCATTTTTGGTGTTTCCATCTCAACAACAACCATATTGATTGATTGATAAAAAGTGTGTGCTCTAATTCTAAGTGTGTCTAGCGGAAGAGAGCTCTACAAGTTGTTCAGGGGTTGTCAACCCTCCATGAGCAATTGGTAGGGCTCTCTTTCAGTTTGAAAATTGGTCTCATTATTTCCTTTCTGCATGAATTCATAGTGTTGAAGTTGTGATTCTTCCTAGATTTGATTTTATTTACATATATGTTGTATGTTCTTATTCTAACTTTTTCTTCTATAGTCTGTGGTTTCGAAAGTTTGAATTTAAAATTTGTTTCTTGCCTACCATTTTGGGGGGTCTAGAGGGGTTTAGGAACCTATGCTCATAGGCCCTAGGCAAGTACTCCTCCAGCCGAGGTATTTACTCCTTGGCCAAGAGCCTTGATGGAGGATGGGAAAGGCAATAATGAGGAGGTAGATGGGAGTTAAGGTGCTTCAGATGGTCTTCAAAAATCATTCAAGGAAGTTCTTGATGTGCAGGATGCCACAACACCACCCAAAAATGCTTGTTTCTAGGCAAGTGAGGAAGGAGGCTTACTCAGAACCATAGGTAAATTCACTAACAGAAGGGGAGAGGGTAACTCTAGAGCACAGGAAGAAGGTAAGCTTCCCTTTGTGGCTCAAAAATTGGTTTTAAAACTGAATGAGGAAATGCAAGTTGCAATTAAAAATGAGGAAATAAGACTAAAAAACATAGCATTGTTCTTTGTTTGTTTAGATGTCGAAAAACTACCTTCGAGGAAATTTTTTGACAATTGGATTAATGTTGATTGGGGAAAAAGAATGGGAGTGCATGTGTCCTTTTGCAGAATTTTAAATAAAGGCTTGTTTGTCATATTTCTGAAAAACCATTCAATGCAAAGGAGGGTTTTGGAAAGAGAATTCTGGAATGTTGGGTAATCTCTTTTCAAGGCCTTCCCTTGGAGCACTGATGCCTCACAACAAGATATATGTTTCTGCTTTGTGCCCAGGTGGCTTCTAATTAAAAACCCAACTTTGGGCTTTTTTGCCTCATCTCATTGAACCTATGGGAAAAGTTATGAAGGTCGAAGGTTCAAGAGTCACTTTAGCCCACATGGATGCAAGAATCCTTGTTTCCCTTAATACAAGTGTCAATATTCTTGAAACTATTCAGGTTAGCTTCAAGGGGAAAAATGTTGATTGTGTTGTTGTAGGTCTTGAGGGCTGAATTCTTATTTTCTGTGTAAAGTTGATGGTCATTAAAGAAAAAATTGCCCTATGATTAAATTGAAGAATTCAGAGAGAAGGTTTGAAATGTATGATCCTGCTAAGGGTGAGGTTGTGTCTGTTGGGGTGGCTAGTGCTGCTGCCTCTACTCCTAGGGAGGGTGGTGATCTGCCCAAGTTGGTTCTGTAGTAGTTTCCATGTCACCCTCTCAACCTGTTGAGTCTAGACCAATTTCTAGCTCCTTGAGGGAGCTTAGAAGCAGTCTAAAGAAACTGAAATTAGAAGATATTCCTTCTTGTGATGATCATAGGGTTATTCCAATAGTTGAAGTGGCTGATTTAGTTGGTGGATCCCCTTTTGGTAGCAGTGGACTTATTTTTGAAGGTCCTAGCAGTGAGGATGATGTAAATGATAATCAAGGATCACCTTCTTTTGTAAACCCCAGTTATGAGTTGTAGCCTTTAAAAATTAATATTGAACTATCTGTAGAAGATAAGGCCATTTGGGATAGCCTATTGGCTAGCCCACAGGAACATATAGCTAAACGTTTAAGTATATTGGACATCCCAACTAGCTTTGACCCATCTATTTTAGGTGATGTTGGGGGGAAACCCAAATCAGTGGCTCCTTTAAAAAATAATGCTCAACAGTTGGCTCTGATTAAAATTAGAGAGAATATATTGACAAAAAAATGGAAAAGGTTTTAGAAAACAATGGTTCCCCTATAAAATTCCAAACACTAGACCCAAGGGTGGTTGATAAGGAAGCCCAAAGCAAGGTCCCTGAGGAGGAAAATGAGGATGTTGTGCCCAAACTAGAAGAGAGTGTGTTCATTAAAAAGGATGAGGGCAGTAAAAAAAGAAGATATGTACATATAAAGTTGAGTGTAGGAAAAAAAGTAAAAGGGGGAAAGCTCCCTAAATGTTTTGATAATATGGGGATTAGCAACTCTTAAGACAAGTCATATGCTTGGATGTTACAATACTAGACATGAAATGTTACAGTTGGGATGTGAGGGGACTTGAGTCTCCAGATAGGAAATATATTGTAAGAGACTTCTATAACAAAAATAGAAAAATGGATTGTTTAATGCTACAAGAAATAAAGGCCACTGGTTTCCAATTAGACAACACTGTAAGATTTATATGGAAAGAATCAATAAAAGTTTACACCAAACATGATAAAGGCAAAGGGGGTACTGCTCTTCTAATCTGTAATGATTGGGGGCAATATATTGTCCACTAGTTATTCCCCCTGCAATAGATGTGCTTGGGTAGTATTGGATTGGCAAGGGAAGCAATTTGGTATTTGTTCAGTATATGCCTCCAATGATCACAAAGAAAGAGGTGAATTATGGGAGTGGATGACTAATTATCTACATAGGCTCCCTTGGATTATTGTTGGTGACTTTAACATGGTGGAGCAAAGAGAGGATAAGTCAGGAGGGAAACATGTAGAGTGGAAAGGAAATGAAAAGTTCTTTTGGTTGAGACTGAAAAAGTCACTTAGACTCCTAGATCCTCTTGAAGGAAACAAAGCCAAAAGTCAATGGATATGGTTCTCCTGGTGTAATGCTCATAAACTCAACAAAAGAATATATAGTAGACTTGATAGAATATATGTTAATAAGGAATTTTTTCATTTTCAGAGCCAACATAAGTCCAATGTAGTGAAAGTCATTCCTAGCACCTTATCTGACCATCATCTGATATTTGCAAAAATTCATGTAGAAAATCAAGACACTGAAACAAGGTCTAAAACAAATAATTTACTCAAGCTTAATATTCATTTGTTGGGCAACAAGGACTACCTGGCAGGGATTACTAGCCCAAGAGCAATACTGAAACAGTTAGGGGGGTAAGCGAAAGCTATTCAGTATTGGGAGGAGGTAGTTGAGTGATGTAAAGAGCTATTCCAAATATGTGGTAAGAAATTGGCACTAGATAGAAGAAGAGAGGAGAAAATGCTACAAGTTGAGTTTTTGGAACCAAAAGAAAGTTACAAGATACTCTAGCTGATGAGGGACTAATTATGCAATTTGGTGAAACCAAAAGCAATTTAAGGAGCTATGAAACCATTAAGGCCCAAGGGGCCAAGGTAAGGGCGAGGCTCAATTGTCTCAAAGATGGAGACCGTAGCTCAAAATACTTCTTTGATATTATGACATCCAAGTTTAGAAAGGAACATATTGGATCAATCAATGAAAATGGAATCACTTATAATAAGTTAGAGGAAGTCAAGGAACTGTTTAGAGAATTTTATGAGAATTTGTTCAAGGCTGATGATAGGAAGACATAATGTCTGGAGGCCCAGGAGCTATGTTACAGCATCTACCCTAAAAAGATAGATGACACAATGGCTAGAAAACTAAAGCAAGATATTTCCAAAGAAGAAATAAGATGTGACATCTTATCGATGGAGGATGGCAAATCTCTTGGGATAGATGGTCTGCCAGTTGAATTTTATAAATCTAATTTATCTTGGGTAGTAGATGATTTGTGGGAGGTGTATCAAGAAACATATAAAAGGGGTTCCTTGGGTAAGGAGACCAATAGGGGGGTCATTAAATTATTCCCTAATGATGGTGAAAAAACTAATATGAGAAACTGGAGGCCTATCTCACTATTAAATGTTTCATATAAGATTGTAGCCAAAGTTTTGGCTAGAAGGGTTACAGATATTCTGCCATCCATCATCAATTTCACTCAGATTAGATTTATAAAAGGCAGATATATTTTAGAGAATCTATTGACTAGTTGGGAAGCACTACATTGGGCTAGGGCCTTAGGAAAAAATGTCAGGATATTACTGTTAAATTTTGAAAAGGCATGCGACATGGTGGAATGGTCCTTTATATTAATTGTTCTAAAATCTTTTAGATTTCCTATAGAGTCTAGAGATATGGTCAAGATGTTCTTTAGGGATGCCTCTGCTCAAATAGAAATAAATGGTTCACTTACTTCCTCTTTCTCTATGGGCAGATCCATAAGGTAGGGTTGTCCCCTTGCTACTGCACTCTTTGTCATTGCCTCTGAGGCTCTGTATTATATGTTGAGAACAGATAGACTCCTAATAAGGATGAGAGGAATTAGGCTGCTTGATGACAATATGCTACTTAACATGCAATTTGCAGATGACACTGCCCTATATCCTGTTCTTGAAAAAGAGAATTTGAGTAACATGGAGTTGAGACTGAATAAGTTTTGCAATGCTTCTAGAGAAAAGGTCTCCTTAAATAAATCCATCCTGTTAGGTTGGTCTGATTCTCCTAACTAATTGTTCACAATGACAGCTTCAGTGTATGCTTCAGCAAGGCTAGCTAGGGGTGGGTTGGCCCTTCTTAAAAACACGGAGGTGAGTTTATCCAAGGCTGCATAATAAATTGGTAGGGCTGCATCCTGAGCTATGGTATAAGGAGCTTGTAATCGACTAAAAGCCTTTTGGAATCTGTTGTTAAAAGAAATTATTATCTCACCTTCACCTCGGCAAATTTCCACAAAGGACTGGTAGAGATCTGCTGGAGTAGTAGGCATTCAAAACTGGTTCAGAAATGCATTTTTTAGATTCTGCCATGAGTTTATTGATGCTGCCAGAAGGTTGGCAAACCAATAATAAGCCTTGTCTTGTAGTGAATAAGGAAACAATCTGCAGACCACATCTTCATGCTGTACTTACAGCATAAACATGTTACTTTCAAAGATTTTAATATGCTCATTTGCAGTTATGTCTGGATCATTTACCCGAAACTTGGAACAAAACTTGCCAGGGTCCTCTGGCATGTCATGATAATCATTAAATTGAAATGGGGACTGGTTATTTCCCACGAAGAAAGCCATGACTGGAGGATTAAAAGAGACTGTAGCTATGTTCCTTGGGATCGATTGAGCTCTAGATGCCCTAGGTATCCCTTGGTCTCTTCTTGTTCTCTTGAATTCTGTCAAGGACATTAGCTCTTCTCCAATTGAGTTGGATTTGGTATGTCTCTACCTAGTCCCTAGACTTGCTGATTTATTTGGAAAAGGGAGTTTAGCTTAGTTCAGTCCCTCCTTCTAGTGCCAATTCTATTGATGGGTGTTTTAGTACACAACAACGTAGGTGTGATTGTTGGTTTCACACCTCTCTTGAAAAGTATCCTACCCTAGGTAAGACTACTCCAAGGTTTCTACAGCTAGGTCTTAGCTTTCTTGGGATGAGTCAGTTGGGATGTACTAGCTGTGCCAACAAGGGGTCTTACATGCAGTTGACAGATTTAGACAACTTGAACAATAGTTCATGCAAACCCTTTATGATTTCAATTGATAAGACATTGTAAAATGCTGCTAAATACCTAAGCTAACAATGATTTTCAAAGAAAATGTAAAAGGAAATAAGGTTTTAGAGAAATCCTAAGTAACATTCACAACATATGGATTGCTGTAAGTAGACAAATGCTCTGAGATTTAACTAGTTTTTTGAGTTACCAAACTGAAATGGATGTTACAGTACTTCAGAAAATGATGCTATCTTCAATGGAGATCAAGAGATTTTTAGACTATCTTCATTCATCAAATACCCAACAATGGCGCAATTTAATTTATGAAATGCAATTGAACTAAGCACAACTGATCAGCCCAAGCTAACTTTGTACAGTTACTTACTATCAGTAAATAAATAAAAATATGGACTAAGAACATTCATCAGATACCTTCAACAAAGCATGAACATTACAAAAGCACAATTAAGTAACTATGGGAGATCAAGAAGCAAACCATGAAACTAAATAAGAAACACAATACACAAATTCTCAGGAAAACTACAGAAACTTGCTTTGTATTAACTTCAATTGGCAGAGCATCAACAATTCGGCATTAAGAGTCTTCTCTCAAATAATGGAAATGTTAGCCCTTTATATAGGGGAGGCACCATACCAAGTTTTTGAATGGATTGTGGAGATTAACTCGACACCAACGGTCTAGATTTACATAATTAAATGCATTCATAATAGCTCATAACAATCCTAGATTACATTTTGTCTCTTATGAAAAGGATGAAAAATGACCCCCAAATACATTGAACCTAGACATTTTGACTACCCAATCAAACATATATATAGAAATGACCTTTTTCAAGGCATAATAATGACAAAATAGCATCACATGACCTTACAAATATAGCAGTTTATATTAGTGACAGGATTACATTTCAAAATATCCAAAAAGCATACTAAGACTCATCATCCAAGTCTACTTTGTCTTCTTCTGCTATCTTGTTGTGGTAGCTGACCCAGGCTAATAGTGCCGGATTGATATCTGCGGGGTCCAGGTTCTTGAGGTGATTGGCCCGATATCTAAACATCTCTAATTCTTGGCTATACCGATTGTATATTTTCTCTATCTCTACCTTTCCTTTATGAAATGCATTAAAGTCAGCTCTTAGGTCACTGACTTTGTCCAGTCTAGCTTCCACATCCAACTCAGCATCTTCAAAAACTATCTTGTGCAATTTATCTTTACATCCTTTCACATCGTATGGCACCAAGTCATCGTAGGCCATCACCAAACAATCTTTGAGAGTGTCATTTATGTCATATATAAGAGCCAATATATTTTCATCCACTATTTTGTAGGCCTCCATGATGTTGTCAAAAACTTCCTTTATCAACTTTATTTTCTAATACCATTCAGTGGCTTTGCACAATTTATCGCTAGTCAAAATATTTTCAGCCAACAGTGTCTGAGTAGGCAAGTCTCTAATTGCTTGCACTCGAGGAAATATCTGAGAATAATATTCATCAAAAGAATCACATTCTTCATGCAGGTCTTTCCATCATTCCTGAAGTTGAACCAAACTCTTATGGGATTTAGCTGTAGCGTCAATTGTTTCACATCCCTTTTTGCACACTCTGATCATCCATTTTTGAGTGCCTTTTGACATGGTTTAGACTTCACCAAGATTGGACATTTCATCTTTTGACAAAAAGGTGGGCACTGTCCTTATCTCACCATCAGAATCTATTTGTTTTATCAAAAATTGCAAGCATGCTCGGAGCTCCTCATTCTGCTACTTCAGCTCTTTCTTTGAGAGTTCATCCTTATCTAGCTGTTCCAGGATTGAAGTGATAGAACCTTTGAATTCATCAACCCTTTGAGCTCTTGTATCTAGTCCCAAATTTACAGTTGTTATGGTATAATCTTCTACTCTAACCTATTCTCTATTTGTATCCGCTAGGGGGATAAGTATTTTAGCTATTCTGGACCCAGTCTCATCCCTATAAATCCTGGATTGCACGTTTGCTTTCTTTTGTTTCCTTGGCTTTCGGGCATGCAACAAAATGGCACTTAGATCTAGTTTCATGATTTCCACCTGAGGCTCTGGGTATGCCACTCTGCTTTGTAGCTAGTTAGGTGCTGAGGAAGAAGGCTCTTTAGACCCATCAAGCTTTTCACTATCTGTATTAGGTGGCCCTTCAAGTAGCCCTTGCTCTTGTTCTGATTCCTTATCTAAATCCCTTTCCTCATCTGCAAGATTCCTCCAATTTATCACATCTTTGTGAGCTGCCCCATGGATTGGTACTGTTTGGCTCTTTTCTGGAGGACTATCTGATATTTCAATTATTTCTACACTGGCAATTTCAGTCAAAGGTTTATCAAGTATCTCGTTCTCTACCTCAACAAATACATCCTTCTCCGGTTCTTGCTCTTGAAGGCCTAGTTTAGCACACACTTTCTCAATACCTGACAACAATTTCACAACCAAGGGAGTTGAATCTTGGTCCATGGGTGCTTGGGAGATATGAGCAATAGATGATAAAGGCATTGCAATTGAGGACAAGTTAACTTGTGTCAAATTAGCAAACATTGCAGACCCCAAAGCTAGTGGGATGGAAGAAGTTGGCAAGAGGGAAGAAATGACTATGGGTAAAGTGATGGACAAAGAGGGCAAAGAAGGTGGAAGAATGGTAGAAATGGGAGGTAATGTAAGGGAAGTAGAAAGTGGAATAGAAGATATGGAAGGTAAGGATGTGGAAATGGTGGAGGAATATAACAAGGCAACAATGCAAGAAACGGGACTGCTAGGAGCACTAGAGGCTACTACCAATGAAGAAGAGATAGTTGAAGTAGCTATTACGAGTGAAGAAATAGCAGAGGCACTTTCTTGAATGATAGTCACTGAGGAAGTAGGAGGAACAACAAAAACAACAGGAGAAAATGCAGTAGTACATACACTTGGAGTAGCAGGAGGTGGAGAAGCTAACAGAGTAGTGTCATCAAAGACTGCAACAACAGCAGTCTCCGTGGCCTGACTAACAGTCTTCACTTTAGTTTTGTTTGCTTTAGATCCTTCTCCGGGGCCATTGGGCATATCTCTTTTCTTTGAAGCTCTTGTCCTAGTAGATGGAGGCATGTCTTTCTTATATGTCTTTGTAGCAATCTTCTTACTTTTCTATGCTTTGGCCTTTTCTGCCAAGGGTATATGATCTTTACTATCTGATCTCAGTCCTTGGGCTAGTTCTGCTTCATCAGTAATCTCTATGGGTTCATCTTCTTCTCCTCTAGATTCCTTCTCTGATTCAAGTTTGGTGTATGTGAGTTGTATCCCTTGTCTCTCCAGGGCAACAATCTGGCCTCTTACCCATGCTTTACTTAATCTGATCGGTTCCTTCATCACAACATCAAGGGAACTCTCCTCAACATTAGCCCAATTAGGCAAGGGAATTGGTTGGTGATATTGTGCCTCCCAGGCACCTTTGTGCATCACATTTTCATCATCTTCTAATTGATCAGGGACTGCAATAATATGGAACTTTCTTATGAAGGCCAATGATAATCTGGAGTGGGGTTTCTTCATGACCTAATAGTCATCCATGCAATTTGCCCAAAAGTCTTCTATATGCATATTATGAAATAACTTCTTACTCACAAACCTCTCCATCACCTTATTTGAATCAAAATGATTTCTTTTTTTGTAGTAATGGAGATTGAGAAGTTGAAGTTCTATGTCAGAGTGCTCATCTGATCCCAATGAAGGACATGCATAGTATCCTCTGCCTAACAGGATGGGAAATTGGACATTTGTTCTATGCAGATGCTTGAGTTTTTCAGCACAAGTTATCAGTTGCCTAGATAGTTCCAAAAGCACTACTTTATCTATAGGATATCTAGGGAGTCTATAAGCCATTCCCATGAAGCCTTGTATTCTCAAATATGTGAACTTCTCAAATTGAATATACCACCTCCCATAGTTAGTGATTTCATTCATGGCTTTTGTAGATATTCTTAGAGCTGTATTGCCTTGTAATAATCTGGTTATGTACATAGTAAAGGCATCATTTACCCTCTTAAAATGCATAAGAGATTCTGACAATGTGAGTTGTGTGTAGCATTCATAAACCTTAACCTGAGTTTGCTCATCATTTCCCACTTCTCCCACCTTGGACAGTCCAGCATAATGATTCCTCCTTGTTAATGCATAAACTACATAGGATGTCCATATGAAAAACTGCTTCTCTTTGAAGTTATTGAATGCTTCATGGATATTATCACTTAGGATTTGTGCCCAGTGAAACTTGGTATCTTTTAATATCTCCTCAATTATAACAAACATCCATCCCTCGAAAGTGGATGCTGCAGGCAATCCATATATTTTGCTCAACAAAGTTATCAGGTCCCCTATTTCATCATGAAAGTCACTCCTGTACAGCACCTAAGGGAATTTGACCAAGGCAGACCTTTTACTCTTTTCCCACTGTTCATTCATGTGTTTCCTGCATCCATTATCATCTTTGTTATAGGTGGCCTCTGGTCATCACTGGATGCCATGGAATGCCAAAGATTTTAGCTAAGGAGGGTGGACTTATGTCAGCTAAAACATATCCACTAGCAATTTGTATTGTTCTGGTCATGACATCATACCTATCTGCACAAGCAACTATCAGTTCTGCACATTGAGCAAATGTGGGGAAGGAAGCAACTTCTACAATCCCACTGTCTTTCACTTTCTTGGCTCTTGGGGTTGGATTTGGGCCAAATACTCTAAGCCTGAAATCATCTAGGTCAATATGACCTAGATCTATATCTCCTACATTCTTCCATCTAGTAGAAATCTTTATTTTTGGGGGGATACCTTTGAACTCGTACCTCATGGCTTGAGCTCATGCAGTCATCTAACCTGTAGGATTGGACCTTATAAGTCTTGATGCCTCTGAGATGGTTTTCTCTAACTCCTAAGTTTATAATCTATGATTATCAAATTGAATACTACATTACTAAGCCATGTCACGATATGCATCTACTAAGTTACCATTACATGCCAATGAAAACACCTAAGTCTGAATTTCATTTGTCATATGATCAAAGGATGAAACAATCTTATACCAATACATTCAATAACTACTTTAATGCTACAAAATCTTAAATAAAACATGTAAAACATCATGATTTTCTCAATGCAGTCATTATTTACCTCTGACAAACATTTCCCTTTTGAAATTTCTCTTACTAAATTGTCATTTTACCTAGTTTGCGCTAATTTTGGGGTCGTCTGACCTGTAGAAGGAAAAATGCTAATTTTGAGGTCAACCGACCTTGGCGGGGAAATCAGGGTAGTCTGACCAATTGTTTTGTTTATGTTCATGTCATCACAACATCTTGCAGGGTTTTTACGGTCAACCAACTTGCACAAGTTTTGGATGAGACTGACTTAAATCAGTCGTTGGGGTCGGTTGGTTGCGAATTTAGCACAAGTCCATCAGAAGAACTTTACCATCTTTGGGCAGGTTTTGATATCACCTGACCTTGAGGAGTTTTCAGAGGTGACCGACCAAGTCGGTGAAGGCACATTTTGGCACAAGGTCAGAGGGAGTTGATTTTAGCACAACATTGTCTTTCTATAGTTTGCGAAGGTTTAGGGCATTAGGGACTTGTGGAACATTTCAATGCATCCAACCTAAGTTAGAGAAGCCATTTTTAGCTCAATGTCAGAGTGTTCATAATTAGGCGCAAAGCAAGTTTTAGGGTTTCACAAGATTTTAAAGGTCCTCCGACTAAGTCGGATGGAACGGTGAATAGTGCAAAGTCAGAGAACACATTTTTTAGCGCATGAGTGCTTGGAGTCCTAGCAGGGGTTTTCAAGGCCGCTGACTTATCTGGGTGAGTACAAAGTTTTTGAAGGTCAGTTAGGTATGTTTTTAACGCAACTCCATCTTTCACTTGTTTTGTTGATCAATTCAATGTGTCAAGGCAAGATTTTTGTCAGGGTTTGACAAATATCAATTTCTATTTTGCACACGGGGAGGGTTTTGGAAGATGTTCCTAAAATGCTACCTTCCACAAGTTTGAAACTAGGGTTTTACATGATAACAGCCAATTCAAAAAGGAAACCCTAGCTGATGTGCCCTAAAATTCTATCTTTCATGTGTTTGCTGTGCATTTGAAAGAAAATGCAATTGATTGATAACAAAAACCCTAACTGACGAAACCTCAAGCAAGGAAAATAGACTCCTACCTGGTTCATAGGGGAGGAAGCAAGTTGAAATGTGCAGTTGAGAAGGAGGTCGCAGGATCGAATCCACAAGTGTCTCGCAAAAAATAATCGATCTTACCGCTGTTGGGGAGCTCCTCGAGTGTTTGTACAGTGTGAAATGAGCTTGAAAACTATGTAAAATCCCTTTTATTCCCTCGGATAGATCGTCATAAATGCAGAGAGTACGGGGTGTTAGTTGCAGCAATCGATAGGATATTAGGGTTTGTATGGAATTAGGTTACCTCTGACTTGACAGGGTGTCAATAGGAGGGTTTTTTAGCGCAAAAGACAATCAGACCTAGTTTCACAAGTGCAAGGACTTGGACTTAGTAGATTTTGGAATAACCTATTGACACCAACCTTCTAACATGGATAGAAATGCATTTTGAGCATTTTGACCACTTAGGAGATCAAAAACCTACTTGATACTCTAAGCCAAAATTTGCAAGAGGGGGTCCCTATTTTGCAAAATGGGGCATGTGTGCAAGGCACAACACATAGTTCTAGCAACTGGAAGATGATGACAATTCCAAATATTTATAGTTTCGAGATGTATCACATTACACAACAATTCATATATTGATGCTATTTAGGTAGACCCCTTTGTGTTATTTCTTGTCACTTGTATGATTTGATTTATGTGGCACCTTGTTGCTATGCTCATCATCATACCATGACTTCACAAGCCATTGCGTATCATGCTGGTAGCATCACCTTGGTTTGCTTTGTTTGGGGGGCAACCCCTTGTGTGATGTAGTTTTTGGGAACACATATCTTATGGGCATGTGTTTCCAAAAAACTCTCGTACCTATCTTGAATTTTATTCTACCTTAAAGCAATTGCTCCCTGATAGGAGTTAGCAACCACTTTAAGGTGGGGGCATACATCGCGATATGCTCTTTTTGCTTACATACTTATAGTTGACTTAGAACTCACCTAGTGATTCGGTGGTCCTCATTAGCCCGTGATATTTCCATTGTGTTGTTGGTCCATGAGCCACCTAGTATAATGAAGTTTGCTAGCCCATGTGCTTCAATTGACTTTTCATAGTCACCTAGTAATTCAACAATCCTTACTAGTGTGTGATCCATGATATCACTTCTCTTTACATGACCCCTAACGATAGAGCAAGCTAGTGATAGAGTCGTGTGCCTTATGTGTTTGTTTCCATTTATGTGATGTATTCTCTTAATGATTTAATTGTGCTTTTTGTGTCTTCATCATGCTTTCCATGTGTATTCCATGTATACTTCATGCCTTCTATGTATGCTTCATGTCAAGCATGTATGCATTGTGTATGGCATGTATTACCTTTGTGTATTATGTGTCTCTTGTATGTATTCCTAAATATGTCTATAGTAATCCACATATGTGTGAATTATGTTACAATGTTTTACTTATTTGCAACCTTAGAATCCTAAGCTTGGGAGCTACCATAGTCCTTAACTTGGTAGAATTTTATGGGCTTCTATGTTTTCATGTTTATAATGTGTCTTCACCTTACTTTACTGTGAGTTTGAATGTAAGTTCGTACCCACGCTAAAGTGGGGGCTAAATGTTATGTCATAAAATGAGTCCCCTTGTTAATTAGGACTTGTTTTACACCCTTTTGAGCATTAAATGATTAAATCTTGATCCCGATGAATAAACCCAGCAAAATAAACATAGGACTTGCCTAAGTCCACCTTAAAAGACACTCTCCAAAGTTTGTGGGGATAAAGGACTAGGGTACCTAGCACCCTGGGCCTAGATGAATCCTTTGGCCCTCCTTTTGTGGTGCCAGCTTAGGACAACTCCTTGGCTTATATGCCAGCCCCATTTGGTTTTATTTGTTGTGAGTGAGTGGGAATGCATTTATAAAGGAGTTTTATAATTCATTTTACACCTAGATGAATGTTATATCTAGACAAGAGAACAATTGGAATTGCTTACATGATTGATCTTCTATGCTCTAGTGCTCTTCATTCTTGGAATTGGTGTTTGCTTGTAGATGTCATGAATTTTATTTGCAGGTCTTGAAGGAAGTTTCAAGACTTCTCATTCTATCTCCTTTTTGGTGAATGATCTTGAGTTATCTATGCCAACTAGGGTTTCACATCTTGTGGTAATTTTTATCAATTTCATTCATACCTTCATCTTTTTTTATCTTGCCTCTGCCCTCCTAGGGCACACACTCTTGGATCACTAATCATCACTGTAGTGGAGGTGGAAACACCAACATGGGGTTTGACTAAGGAAAGCCCCTAAACATAGCACAACCTTTCCTCTTGTCTGATGTGCAAGTTGCATTCGGAGGATTCAGGATACATCAAGTTGCAAGACTGTAGAAGACAGACATGCGAAGACACTTGGACTCAAACTTTCTAGAAAACCCTAAATTAGATCTAGGGCACTCTGAACCCTAGGTCTTCTGCATTCCCAATCTCATATCCAAGTTCCTCTCTGCTCATTGATCTTTGCTATATATTTATATTTCCTATATCTATTTACTGCAGCCTGTTATCAGTCAATCTTGGTCAACTAGGCTTTAGTATTTTTCCCTAGCTTGCTTGATTAGGCTTGGTTGGATTTGGTTGATTCTTATCTATACAACAAAGAGGCAAAACCTCTATAGTTTGTCTCTCCTTCATGGGTAAAATCCAAGCTCAGTTTGTGTCTCAATGTTAGTAGAAGAGGGTTTGAGCTAGTTTAATCTTTTAGGCTAAGTCACTCTTTTCTGCTCTACACTCCCATCAATTAAGGAGATGTCATGTACTCTTGTTTCCTAATTTACCCAAGTCAATAGTATTAATTTCCTAAGTAAACATAATATAAGCTTTAATAATAATTGGGTGATCCCACAATAGTGTGTCCCACCTTTTGGCCTAACTGGGACATTGAAATCAACATTTTAAACCAAATTTTCACTTTTTATCACTTATAGTAATGAAACCATTAAGAATTTGAAGGCAATGTGAACTAGTGATTTTTGAGGTTTAGATTCTAAATATATATTTTTAAAAAAAAAATTAGAATGATTTGTCTCATTTTTTAAGCATTTCTTAGTAACTTGTTTTTTATACTTTATAATATTTTTAATGAGTGACATTTATTCCATATTGTATAACCTTTTCTAGAAATAAGATAAATTCATAATTTATTAAACATAGATCATTAATACTAATATCTAGTGCATGCATATTTTTTCATACTTTTTTGTTGCATGCTATTTTTATTATTAATATTTTAATTTCGATTAATTATAATTTAGTGTAATTTTATTCCATAATGCATAATTTTTTTTGCATATATCCAAATTTATTTTTATTTTTGAAACTAGGACATCAATACAAAGTGCACACATAATTTTTTTTAAATCTACCTTTTTTATTTATTCCACATGCATCAAAGAGAGACCTTTATGTTTGGTAAAAACCTATGTTGACTAGAAAATAGAAAATAAATATAATAATTCAATAAAATATATTAGAAATCATACTTTTCAAAGAAAGTTTTCTCTAAGGGTTATGATCCTACAAAATCCCATGTCATGATGGCTATATTTGATGTTCCAACCCTTGCTTCAAAACACAAATTTCTTTTGAAAAATCTATGAGAAACAAGATGTCATTAAAAGGACCTTTAAATGAAGGTTCCTTCAAAGGAATGTTTTTCATTGATTTGAAGGTCTCTTCCATAATGCATTTTGAACATGAAACATTTAAAAATGAAAAACAAATCCCTTCATTTGAAGGTACATTCCTTGATTCAAACCCCCTTCATTCTAAAGTCATGATGACATCACCTTCAAATGAAAGTCCTTCATTTAAAGGTAAATGTTTATTTAAAGATGTTTTGTAATTTTTGGCATCTTGGGCTCATTTTTCCCAATCCCACAACTTGAAAGCACTATTGTGGGATCACCCAATTAATTATACACCACATTGTAAGAGGAAAATATACAACATAAGTTCATAGCTACTATTAATAGCAAGTCAACTCAGTTTTATAACATAAAGTGAAGTACAAAGGATTTTGTGTAGCTCAACACACCTCATGGGACCTTCAACAAATTCTACCTAGAGACACATGAAATCCTCTCATTCACCCTATTGTATACAACCCCCTTAGGAAAATGCTCGTTGGCTCCCTAGACCAATAAGAATTGAGCACATTATTTCCACCTATATGATACATGCTCCCATTATCAATTGCACATTCCACATTGTTATAACTATAAACCAAGCCCAGATGGCCCTACCATGTCTACCACATAATGACATGACATATTATAATTGATCTACTTAGTTTGGACTAAATTTCCCAACATTAATCTTTGACCATTGAAAAGGCTCGATCTATGCCACATGCATCTATTTGGAGGAAACCAAAATATGCCACATTTCCCATTATACACATCTCAAACAATAAAGTGCCAACATATTCTTGCGAGCTAGAAAAAATTTCAACACACTAGGTTATTAACCATTGTGTTCCCACCACATCATTAGACTATGGCATTTGATCTTCCACCACATATATTCACTTTCAAACTTGTTAAAGAGATGTACCATTTTGGGTTATAGGGAATGGGAAATGATTGGCTAATCCATCTCCCAACAAAGAAGACATGCATCTACAAAACTAGTTGTCAATTACCACATCATTAGAAACAAAACACTTAAGTTAAAGTGTGATTAGTCATGTAAGTCAATATTCATACATAACAAGAAAGCAATGGGGATAAATAAAATTTTTTGAGTGCCATGAAAACAAGTAAAGGTTGAAAAAAAGCTTAGGATTTATCACATAGGCTTCCATGATTGTGTAAACAAATATCAACTAAAACACAAGGATGATTGAGAAATACTTAAATTAGAATCCTAATAATAAAGATAAAAATGCCACATGAATATAAAGTATGAAACATAAAGAGATCATACATGGATGGAATCCTTAAAACTTTAATTTAGAATAAGGGATAAGGACAAACAAGGACACAAGGCCATGAGAAAAGACAATGATTTAGCCCTTTATATTGCACATTTAAACACGTAATCAATACCCTAGTCATATCTCTTAGACTGGTTATCAACTATAGTGTTGTAAAATTAAAGCTAAAATCCAAGAAAAGAGTAAACTAGAAATAGTGTCAACAAAACCTTAGGAACATATTAGATTTGTACATTTTATTGGAAAATACTATTCCATGAGACAACCTAGTGTTCTATATATAACTATGACTACTAGCTTCATTTACTTACATGAAACATATTAGCATTTTACTCTAAAAAGTAGACACCAATTATCATTATGTATGAAGATTTTGAAATAACTACTCTTGTTATTAGATTTCAATGTGAAACTATTTAATTTGAGTAGCAAATGTGCACATAACATTCATAGTTAAATGAAATTATTTCTTTTCATGGACATTTATCTCTATTTTATGTAGGATGGAAGATAAGTATCTTATTACACTTTGGATGTGAATTGTTATTTTTTTAAAATAGTTATGATATTCAAATGAATAGTCTTTGAAGTATAAGCTATTTAAGAAGGAGCACTAATATCATCATCACTCACATTTAGGATTTTAGAAGATGAATAATGTTGAAGCTACAAGCTATCTAAGTAGAAGTACTAATACAATAATCATCCACATTCAAATTTTTATCTTGAGTTGGAGCATTAACATTGTAATTAGACAATAGGGGCATCAACAAATGCCTCAAGATTTTAAATAGAAACATTAATGAAGATATGCTTTACTTTCAACTATATTAACAAGATTTCATAAAATAAACAAACTACCATAAAAAATTAGAGGTAGGTACTAGGCATGACAATGCACATAACAAGCACGTGTTTCAAGCATGTTGTAACATTGTGGTAGAAATCTTAAAACTACAACACTAATCGAATGGTATAGTAAACTAATCAAATTACAATAACAAATTAGAGACAAAAACTTATTTTATAAATAAAAGTCATATATCATATATACAAAATCCATATAACGTCCAAACTCCATAAATTGTAATTCAATCTAAATAAACATATAGATGAATTGTAGTAGAAAATAAAATATTGTTATATAATAAAAGTACTAGTACCATCACTTATGACTTACTACAAATCTAGATTGAAGTGGACATTTCATCTCAACTCTTTTTTCTATATTTCTATCGGATCAACAAAAACTTTAAATACTTGATGCTTGACCTCCTTGTGAGAAAATGTGAAGCCATCTCCAAATATATAAAAAAAATGTATTCCTCTATTAGAGTTGAAGCATATCTTCTCCCAATCAAACAAAACATTATCTGGATTCAGAAATTCGCATGTCAATTCTTTAAGAAATTCTTCAATGAGGTTGGTGATGTAATTTAGCGCCTCTCCTTCTGAACATTCAGGATGATCCCTTATATAAGAGGCAATGGCAGAGGCAATTTCTCCATGGCACCTCTCATCCTTCAATAACATTAGAATTGTGTTAATTTTACAAGTATAATAACATTTGTTTCTATATCTAATGTCTCTATTAAAAGAAAAAATAAAACCTTAAAATCTCGCGCATCATCAATTAAACGTGTACACATCCATATGAGCTCATAGAATCTGGATTTAGTTAGGAATATCTTTTTGATAGCACCATCCTCTGAAATAGGGGCTGCTAAGAGGGCAACATGTAGCAATATTGGTCCCATGGCTGCACTTGTTGAACCGGTCTTTAGGTATTCATTATATGTTGGAATATATCCACTTATTTTCCATCTTGCTTGCTCCAAGCAAGCTTCAATATAATCTGTCCACTAAAACACAATATATTTTACCTGTTAAAACTATTTCATAATTTCATCCATGATTTATATGTTTTGTTCTATTTTGAAAAAGGATCAAAATGAATTTTATCAAGTATCAAAACAAATTTTAATATATTTCCCATTAGTATCTACAATATAAGTATTAGGTTGGGCATAGATATATAGAACATCTAAAATTAATTGGTAACATTATATTATCCGTTGAGTAAACTGGCATAGTTTTTAAAAATTTGTTAAAAACATATAGTTCAATGATAAAAACATATATCATATAAGTCTTACATAGTATGTAATCAATATGATATAATAATACAATACATTATTTTTTCTAATTTTCAATCGATCATATCAACATCCATCAATCATTTTAATTAAGGAGAAAGCTCAAATTATTTCAACCTTACCTTTCTAAAAGCTACTTCTAAGAAATATCCACTACCCATTACTTGACCCTTGTTTTCTTTGTTTAGTTTTTTATCCAGTTCCATTTCTACAAAATCTAAGTATTTGTGAGCACAAAATTAGATGGATTTAATGGCTCAACATTCTCACTAATCTCACATGTAATATAATGTTTTATCCAATTTTTCAATATGATCTACATATTAAATTTAAAAATAAGTTAAAAAGGGTTTTGAAGAAGTATACATACTGCTTTTGTAACAAAAGGCATCATGTCACGCTCTTGTCTTTTAGTAGCTTCACTTGTCAACTCATGCACTGTTTTGAAAACAAATTCAAGGCATGTCTTGAATTTTTCTGATGTATTTTTCACAATTGAAACATCCCAACCTTGAACAATGGCCTTTGTAATAAGTTCGATTTGCTCAGGTGTTGCATAGTCATCAAAAATGTCATCCAAGATTGTGATAATAGTTGCAGTTTTAGCCACGGCAATTCTACTACTATAAAACTCCACCTCATCTGTTGCACTAACCCCCCACAAAAGATATTCAATCGATCGCTCTCTGAATGCAATTAAGTTGGAGAGGCCAGAATCTCTCCACCACCTGCCATACAAATTATGATTAATGATAAAATTTAAAAACTAATATAAAATTTTAGCAATATAAATCATATTCTATACTGGTTTATGGAAATTCAAATTTTGTGTATTTTAAAACTAGTTTTCATTAAATCAATATTTAAAATATAAAATTCCATAAAATTAATTCCAAACTATACAATTAAATCTCCATAAATCATTATAAAAGTCAATACCGTAAACCAAAATATTATTTATATAAAATATAAATTATATTTTAAAATTATATCATTATTATAAAATTATAGTGATGTAAACAAAATTTTAAAAAGTGATATAAATATGTTACAAAATTACTTTAAAACCTAGTATAGATATCTTTTAAAACATATCTTTATATTGGACATAGTCGTTTGGGAAATTTGCAATCCATAAAAGCCAAAAAAAAAAAATGTTTTATTAGGATGCACATCTAACAAAGACTTTTCTATAAGATCATTTTACTTAAATATTATCTATTTTAATGGTCAAACAATTAATAACAATTTTACACCTGGTTTGCAAAAAAAAATGTTAAATATTTGTCCTACTTTTATTGGCCAAAACTAATCTTTTGACTGTTGAAGTGGATGATATTTAAGAATAGCCAAATAAAACTACCTGTATTTGGCAAAAAAACCTGTCATCTTATAGAAAATAAAAATACAAAGAAACTTTGTTGTTATTTTATCGATCATCTTTCAGAGTCTAAAATGCAGTGACTAGACTGGCTGTTGGAGAAGCGAAAGAAGCACCGAAGGTTAAACCAGATTTGTAGGTACATGAGCACCTATTAGATAATTCTTGAGTTCTATATCAGTGTTTTATCCAAATTATTGTCTGATGACCCTTCTTGAACATTAGGGTTTTTTGTTCCATATTCTGTACATTTAAACTCAGAAGAATGGAGTAACAGCTAAGAATTAGGTCAAACACATTGGGTTTATTGAGATCATACATACGAAAATCGGCCGAGCTTGATTTATTTGCAGAGTAGCTGTGTTAATTGAATGCATTTCTTGGATATCACCATTTGACTTGGAAGAACAAACCAACATCGACTTACACGTAGCAGAGATTGAAACTGAGTATTTAATTGGAATTGGGATTGGTTTGTTTTGGATTCTAACTTACGAACTGTTTATTTTGCTTTTACAATTTTTGAGATTCAAGTCCAACACAGGCGGAGGATGAAGTGCTAATGTTTCTTATTGTTCAAAAAATGTTGACTAAATCAAAAGTACTCGTGAACGGAAAGGTGAAGTTTGAGTAAGCTAAGAAAAACAAAGGCGCTCTTTATGCAGATTTTCCTGTCAATACATTAAAGTCGAGGCCGTGTGGTAGATCATAATATAATTACCAGAGAAAGCTGTGGAAATTTTTCAAAACTTGTCGGTTTTCATCACGCTGAAAAAAATCGTGTCCAAGAAGTTTCATGTCGTTTTTTTTTTTTTCAAGGAAAAGGAAAGGGAAAACGGAAGGCGATTTTTTGTTTTCTTTTCGCGCTCCCCTTCAGCTCACCTCAAATCTTGCAGTTTGATATGCTCGCCTGAGTGATTTGCTTTCAACCGTTTTTTTTTTTTTTTTTTTTTTTTGAAGTTATTGCATCAGTTCTTTAATTTTTTAAATATGTTTGCTGCAATTTCATTAAGCAGAGAAAAACCTAACCCCATTACTGTCTTTTTTAAAAGATATGTCAAAATTTATTTTAATTATAATCATATTGTTATTTAACATAAATTATGATATATTGTTATTTAACATTTCATCCTAGATTTATATTTTCAGTTTATTTAACTTAAATTAAAAATCTTCCTAAAGAATTTAAAGTAAAAATTAAAGAAATTCACTGCAATTATTTAACAATTAGAAGGAAGATATTATTATAGTTAGTATAATAATGCATTTAATATCTTCCAAAGATGGAATTCCCAATGGAACCTTAATTACTAATAGGTTATAATAAAAGTATAACCTATTACTAATAAAAGTAATAATACTATATATACATTGCTTATATTCAATTTTTTTTTTTCAAAAGTAGTTGTAGCAGTTAGTATAAAGGCCCATGAATAATGTAATTAATTAGTTTTATATATTTAGTTTTTACTTCATTACCAAAGACTTTAAGAAAGAATGAATATTATTTTTAACTTTTAATATAACACTAAGCCAATTTATGAAAGAAAATAAAATAGACATTTTGTGAGCTTGCATAAAATATTTTTAAAAAGAAAACTAAATTCATATGAAGAAAGGGATTAAAAGAATATTAAAATATTTCTCCTAAAAGATTTCTTCATCACAGAATGCCTTAATGAAGGTGACAGGAAAAGATTACTTTCTGGTGGTCCTTGGATGCTGGAAGTTGCTGGCCTATTTTAAAAGAGGTGGACACTTAATTTTGACCCAGAGGCTCCAACATGGATCAGACTTTACAACTTACCAAAGGCATATTGGGATCACTCCATTTTGAAGCAAATAGGCACCTATTTAGGGAAATTTTAGACCTATGATGAAGACACTCTAAAAGGGGAATCTAGAGTCTAGCCAGAATCTACATTCTCAGAACCCTTCCAAACCTTTGCTTAAACACATTTTGCCGATTCAAAATCTGACCAGAAAAATCTGGCTCTCGGTGTCAATCTATTGAAGTGGAATTAAATTTAATATTTTGCAAATTTTGTAAATCTAAATCTCATTATTCTACGAGTTGCAAGTTTAAACCAGCAAAAATTGTGGAAAATCCAGTAAACATTCCCAATGACTTACCCATGAAGAACGGAATAGAAGGATATGGGTTTGAGAGCATCTACTACCTCTGTGCCAACTAGCTCCATCAGGGATGCCATTAATTCCTACCTAGCATATGAGGCTGAAGTAGAGCTCCCCAAAGCCACCTCTTAAGAGAACAAGTGCCTTGTTTTTGGACAACCAAGAAGATTAGGATCTTAGAGATGGGAAATTGGAGTCCAAAGAGAGTTGAATGCGAAAGACGATGACATGGATAAACTAATTTCCGTAGATATTTGGACAATCTCTTAGTAGGAGATGGACAAAACCAAAGATAGATGTGGTCCCATGACAAGGAGAGGAAGGAAATCAATGAAAGAAATTACCATAGAGGAGACCAAAGTAGGTTCACAATTCATACTAAACTACACAAAACAAAGAACAAAGTGAAGGGGGAGGGCTCTCATATTTGCAATGAAGGTCTTCTCATGTGTTTGAATGCCCTAACAAAATATGTTTAATTAAGTATCAGTTAGACTTGTAGAAGGTAGATATCATTTTAAATCAGGAAACCAAGTTAAGCATTGAGGATACAAGAAAAATCATATGAAAATGGTACAAGTGGAATGGTGCATTCACTTTAGTAGGAAGGGCTGTAGGTAGTCTTGAATCTTGTGGTGTGATAGATTAGTCAAAATCACCCCTCTCAATTATGGGACGGATTAGCAATTGTGGAATGGTGCACTAACTCTAATCTCAATTTCTAACACTTATGGCCCCATCTTTCACACTCAATAAAAGATCCTCTGAGATACTATTACCTCTATCATGGATCCTTTTAAAGAGGAATTTTGGTCATATTTTGTGGGGATTTTAATGTGGCTTTATGTATCAATGACAAACGTGGCCTCAACAAAATCACTTAGTCACAACATGACTTCTTTTTTCACCAAACTCTCTCACAAATGAAAAACCAAAGAATGGCTTGTTCACCTAGCAAAATAGAAGGTTAGGATTTTATAACATAGTAGAAAGACTAATCATTTCCTCCTTTGTTTTAAATGACTAAGCTTGAGTTTGATCACAGAATGTGTGATAGTCCTAGACCTAGGTTTTGATCACTTTCTTATAACTAGAAGTTCACATTGTCTGAGGATTCTCACAATCCCAATAGTCCATTCAGATTTGAGAACATATTGTTTTGAGATGAATGTTTTTTAGACTTGGTCAAGGTCTAGTGAAAAACCATTCCAAAAATCAAAGGAACCAAAATGTTCTCCTTAGTCAAGAAACTTGAAGCTTTGAAAGTCAAAATTAAGGAATGGAATAAAAGTAGCCTCAAAAACATTTTTAGGGAGAAAGAAGGAATTGAGGATGAGATTTTCTCTCTCAATGAGAAAATAATCAATGGTGGTATGAACCAAGAACAATATAGGTAGGGGAAATCCCTTTTGGTGGATCTAGTTGACATATAGACCAAAGAATAAATGAAGACAAAAAATGAAGGAGATTCGGTTGAAGGAAGGTGACAAAAACACTAAGTTCTTCCATAATTCCATGAAGGGTATGAGAAACTAGAAGAAAATCACCTCCATCAACTCAACTAATGTGGTAAAGCTTACAGATCAAGTGATAAAAAAAGATGAAGCGATATATTTTTTCAAACAACTACTTGGTAGTGAAAAAGTTTTGAGGCTAAAGGAGTAGGATGCCTTCATACACTTCATACCCAAACTAGTCACATATGTAGATAATCAGATGTTAACGGCCCCCTTCATTAAATAAGAGATTAAGCTATCTCTTTCTCAAATGCATCTAGATAAGGCACCTAGCCTTGATGGCTTCTCCATGACCTTCTTTCAAAAATATTGGCATGTAGTGGGTGAAGAAGTTTTAGATGCATGCATTGAGGCAATTGAACTTGTATAGGAAACTTTTGAAATCCCTCAATTATAACTATAATACTTTCATAACACTTATTTCCAAAAAGGCCTAACTTGAAACTTTTGTAGAGTTTTGGCCTATCTCTCTATGTAACACCTTGTACAAAATCCTTTCTAAGATTTTATCCAATAGGATTAAAGTGGTTCTCCCCTCACTAATTCCCCACTCACAAAGTGGCTTTGTACCTAGGAGGGTCATCTTAGAAGGGATCATTACTACCCATGAGATCATTCATTCCATTTCCAACATAAGCAATAAGAGTATGATGATTAAATTGGACATCAATAAATCATATGACAACATAGATTGGAGATTTCTTATGGTGTTAGAGAAATTTAGTTTTTTCTAGCAATGGAGAGAACTAATTTTTTAGTGTATTTCCACTCCACAGTGTTTACTACTAGTCAATGAGGGTCCTAAGATATTTTTATAGAATCCAAGGGGATAAATCTTGAGGTGATCCACTCTCCCCATAATTATTCATTTTGATGGAAAAAAATGTTGGGATTATGTATTGTACTTGATTCAATGTAGAAAGAAAATTGGAAAGGATTCAAGGTGACTTAGGATTTTAATTCTTTCACCCATTTGTAATTTGTAGATGACACAATCTTGTTTGGTTATTCTAGTACAAATAAGCACATTCCATTAGAAGTATTCTCTTTTTCTACTCCCCAACTTCCAAGAAACAAATAAATGATCTAAAAAATCTAAACTGTTCTTTTTCAATGTTTCTCCTAGGATATAATAGAGAATAGTAGGTGTGTTGTGATTTAGAAGAGTTGTGCTTCCTAATATATACATTGGAGTACCACTATTCGTAATAGCTTGAAAGTCGTCACTATGGAACCCCTCATCAAATCATTCAAAGCCAAGTTGGGATCGTGGTGGGGAAACTAGCTAGGTTTTGTTGGAAGAATCACTATGATAAAATTAATATTGTCAACTTTACCTATTTACCTTCTCTTGGTTCTCAAAGCTCCAAGTAGCATCATAGAGGTGGTGAACAAAATAATGAGAGATTTCATTTAGCAAGGGGTAGAAGACAAAAATAATCATCCCTTGATTTCTTGGGATAAAATTTTCCTTCCATTGGCAAGTGGTGGTGCAAGAGTGAGAAACCTACATCTTCACAATTTGTCTTTGGGAGGTAAGCTTTCTTAGATTATTTTTTGCCAACAAGGGTTCAAGTAGGAGTAAATTCACAAGAAAGAAATACTTGGACTCAATGGAGAACACTAAAATATTCACTACCTAAAATCCTCGAATAGGCTCTCGTGCATAGAGTTTTATAATGAAAAGAAGGCATATTGAACATTTCTGATTGATGTCTTTCATGGGAAACCAACAATGGTGGAAATCCTACTTTCTAGGATGACTTGTGGAATGGTCATCTACCTCTAAAGGATGGGGTAGATCTTGTAGATGGAAAGAAACACTCTCTAGTTAAGGGAGACAAGGGTAGCGAACTATGTGCAAATATGCTTTGTTGATCGAGTCAAGTAATGGAAATTTTATGGAGAGATATCCCACACATAGTCACCCCACATGAGTACATTGAGACTCTTTCATCCATCTTGTGACAGTATAGGGTCAACCTCAATGAGAAGGAAGATGAGCTTATAAGGACTTGTTCTAAAAGTTGGTTATACTTAGTGAAAATTGGGTATGAATCTCTTATGGCACCTTTCAAAAATCCTTACTAGATAATAATCAAATTCTCTAGCATAAGGATTTACTACCCAAAGAAAGTGCATTTGCATGGGCTACCATTAAGATAAAGGTGTTAACAAGGGATAGACTCCAAAAAATTAGTTTCTTTAGACCCTTTCGATGTACTCTATGCAATCAATTTGAGGGAACCAATGAGCATATGTTCATCAACTCTCCTTTCACACATAAGTGTTGGAAATGGTTGACTAATTGCTTAAAATGAACTCTTAATCTTCCAGAGACACCACTACAATTCTTCTTGAAGAGTGGTCCATTGACAAACCAAAAGTTGTATTTCCATCCTATGGATGATGACCCCTTCTATGCTTATTTGGCACATTTGGAAAGAGTGAAATAAGTATTTTGAGAGTGGCAATGAGAAATCCATCCTCCAAATCCTAGAATAACAACTTATTCACTTCATGGGATAAATAAATGACAAGAATATGGGACAAGTTCTCTCTTCCTCTCATTCATGGGATCTCAAGCTCTTAAAGTAATGATAGATTATATTTTTAATGGATAATCTTTGGATAAAGAGAATATTAAAATATACTAATAATGATTTACAATAATTAAGAATATTTGAAATGAATTAGTTCATAAATTTCAATGATTCAAAATAACATTTACAAACTATTTAACACTAGATTATTTCTTAACAATTTACTTCCCTTTCTAATCAATTAAAATTAGATAAAATTATAACTATTATAATATTTTGGAAGTAAATATCATAGATAAAGAAAACTTTATGTTTTTAAGGGTGGATTAAGCTTTCAGTTCATAGGAAAGATTAACTTTTATTGACATATGTGTTAGATGTTTAGAAATAAGAAAATAATTATATTTATATTAAAGGGTATTCATTTTTATTATTTAATGTTTAAAAGGAAAATATTAAGAAAGTATTCAAACTATTATTAGTCTATTAAAAAATAACAGTTCTAATTTTATGTGTAAATACCTGGAGAGGTTCTTCATCTCCATCTTATACACAAACTGTAGTATATTGAAATCCAATTTAGCCAGTTCTAAAATCCTTTTGTCCTTCAACCTAAAAATAAAAAATAAAAAAATATTAATGGTGAATTTAAGAAGGTCCACTTACAAAACATCGTAATGTTTCATAGCTTTTACCTTAGATTATCTAGCTCATATATTTCTATGAAGTTTCTTGCCTCCCATCTTGTAAAGGTACGAGACCATTCATATACCACAGCATACTCCACCTATAATATTAAAATAAAAACCAGTCAATATAAATCAAGTAGATGGTATTTTTAGCAATGTGTCAAATTATGTAATGTTTTATCAAGATTCAACTACATAGTTTTAGAATCAATTTCATTAAACCATACTCATAAAATTTGGGTCCATAAAATTGACTCAAAAACTACACAATTAAATCTTGATAAAACATCAAATAAGCAGTATGTTCTTTAGTCTCTACTTTAATGTTTAACAAATAAAAAAAGAATTAAAAAACAAATTTTTACCTCTTTCAGGAAACTTCTTTTATGTGTATCTCCAGATTTTTCTAATAATTTCTTAAGGTAAGCAGAGCTAAATGCTTTAGCCTGTTCCATAATTGTTTCTCCAGGAAATGCCACACTTGAAGCTCTTAAAAGATTGAGCATACTTCTCATTACATATTCTTCTCTAGTATTATTCTCACTAATATCATTATTTTCTCCAGAGAAAAATAATTGTCCATTTTCACCCTTCAAATTCTCCAACACGTCTTCATATAAACAAATAATTAATTGTGAGTAAATATGAAAGGAAAAATATGCTAAAAGTAGGTATATTGAGTTATTTGATAGCAGCAAGCATGTCATAGACATTAAAAAGCATGTAGTTATTTAGTTGCACATATAAGGATCAGGGTCTAAATTTGACTGACTTTGCCTGTCAAGCAAATTTTTTGTAACGATCATCTAGTTGAAGTTGCCTGTATATAGACTAAAAATATATATAAGAATTATTATATAAAAATTGTGACAATTTACTTGAAACCTTACCTTTCAAGTGATAAAGTCTTCCTAAAATTTTAATTGTATTCTACAGTTAAATTTACTAAATACGACCATAAAGATATTGAGTTATTTGATACCTGCAGATACACCATAACGATGAAGTCGAAGTAGTCTGAATCCTAAAGCTGTAGCATTCAAATTCCAGGTAACACTCTTGCATTCTAATTGTATGCCGACACTTCCATCCCAAGATCTGCATTCATAAGTGGAAACTTTTGTTAATGTTTCTAGTCTGCAGTAAACAGTTCGTTAGTTGTAGTTAATCCAACAGTTGTTCAGATAGAAGACACAGCACCACGAAAATAAAGAGGGCTTTAACTATAACCCACCTATTGTTTAAGCCTTTCTATGCTTCTAAGCTTGTACAGCCCAATAACCCATCATCAACAAATAGTGCATACTAATTGCTATGTAAGACTCCTTAAGATCTCTATGTCCTTAACATGCATAAATTTGATGGTCAACCCTACCTGTCAAGCAATTTTTTTGTGACGGTTATCTATTTGAAGTTGCCTTTCAAATAGTAAAGCCTAGATATCTGAGGAAAAACATATATAGGCTAAAAATATATATAAGAGTAATTATATAGAAATTTTTACAGTTTACCTCAAATCTTGCCATACAGTCTTCCTAAAATTTTAATTGTATTTTAGGGCTAAAATAACTAAATATGACCATAAGGCCATCAAATTTAGGCAGTGAGGATCACTCTACTTAAACATCATGGGCTTCAATGATCAAATAGTCAATAGAAATTTTAAACTTCATCTATATCAAAAAGTGGTAAATATTTGTCCAATTGACATTTGACTCTTGAAGTGGATGATGTTTAAGAATAGCCCAATAAGATCATATTTCTTTCTAAAACTTCTAGAAATAACTCTGTATAGTTTTTTTAAGCTTGACGTTACCATAGACTCCATGATGAGTTATTAAGAGGCTTAAAAACTATACATCAAAAATTTTACTAATAAATTTACATTATCCATTGTGGAAATATCATATCTTCAAAAATAATATGTTAAAATATCTATCACAGTTTCTTATTCAAGAAATTCCAAACCAAATTCTCAGAAACTTCATTAAAAGAAAAAATGACAGACCGGTAAACATAATCAAGAGTCGCTTTTATTTCAGCGACAAAATATCGATCTATTCCCAGGCATTGCAATGCGTCAACCATCTCAAGCCGCTCGGTTAGATCGCCATCTCTAGCTTGCATTTCTCTTAACAAGATTTTGACTTCTTTAACCAGTGTTTCAGCTCGTTCGCGGTATTCAGATTCCTTAAAAAATATATACAATCAGCAATTTTAAAAAAACCTGTACAACATACAGAAGCAGACTTTAATGGGAATAGAAATAAAAAGCTAAAGTTAACTACCCCGTATGGTGTTTCCATAGATTGTACGAAATCATCATCCCACTGATTGAAAGCATTATCTGGTATAGAAGAAACAGAAGAGATTTCCTCTCTATTGAAATTCGCCATTGGAGAAGCAGCTTAAAAATATTGAAACCAACACAAAATTAAGAGCTTAATACTTGTGCTGAAGCTTAATACTCAGGCTTGGGGTTACAATGCTATTTATACTGTGCCAAACACTGGTCGACCATATTTTTTTCATAGATAATTTGAAATGAGATATACATCATGAATTTAATTTTCGTAGATAATTTGAATTATGGGTCATGACTCTTCTTCACAGGGTAGAAAATTGGAAACAAGACAAAATGATCCAGGCCAAATGTGACGCGAAAGGTAGCAAAGTTCTATCCATCATAGCAATTAATTAATAATTTTTTAAACGATTTATGTCAGCTGTGTTGAGGCAAAAAAACAAGCGTTTGACAAATCACCTTGCAACTGTAATTTAAAATGTATATAAAACCGACATTTATATTATAAATTAACGCTCTATAATTGTTGCCCGACGATTTGTTATAATTATAAATGGAGATCTAGGCTACAGTATCGAAGCACAAGCACGTGATGTTGACGTGCTATACGGTTGAAAGGAAGTATTTCTCTCGTGCCACTAAAGTAGGAGGAATAATTAATTATCATGTGTAATTTAAAATGTATATAAACCGACATTTATATTATAAATTAACGCTCTATAATTGTTGTCCGATGATTTGTTATAATTATAAATGCAGATCTAGGCTACAGTATCGAAGCACAAGCACGTGATGTTGACGTGCTATTCGGGTGAAAGGAAGTATTTCTCTCGTGCCACTGAAGTACGAGGAATAATTACTTATCATGTGCTTTTGTTTACTTATCTCGAGAAAAAAGGAGGAATCTTTGTGCCAATCAATTAGCATGTACTGTTTCCACCGGGGCCTAAATTTGACGGTCGACCCTGTCTGTCAAGCAAATTTTTAATGATGGTTATCTACTCAAACTTGCCCTTTGAATATTAAGAAATATTTTTATAATAAAAAAGTTATATATAAATTAAATACATATATTAGAATAACTCTATAGAAATTTTGACGTTCTATCTAAAATCTACCCTTTCATGTGATACAATCTTTTTAAAATTTTGATTGTATTTTACCGCAAAAATAGCCAAATACGGCCATACGGCCATCAAATTTAAGCCCTGGTTTCCATGTGAAGCTCATTTAATGTTTTTTATATTATTTGGCTTACTACTTTTGTAATATCCATTGCTTGTTAAGGGCCTAAATTTGACGACCTTGTTTGTCAAGCAATTTATTGTATGTCAGTTATCTATTAAATGGTACCTTTAAAATATTATGACATAGATTAGTATAAGTAAATTATATAAAAACCAAATATATATTCATCATAATCCTTTATAAATTTTGACAATTTGTCCAAAATTTCTCACTTCATCCGATAAGGTCTTTTAAAATTTTGATTCTTAAATACAGTTATACAACTATCAAATTTAAGCCCCGCTTCTCTTTTTTTTATAGATATTTCAAAAATCTATATATAAAATATAAAAGTTACAATATTCACAAAAAGGTTTGGGTGAAAAATGTATTTGTTTTTATTATAATGTCAATTTTCTTTTTGTTCCTTTCTTATGGAGAATGTTTTAATGTTGGGGCAATTTTTATTTATGTATTGTAATGAAAATAATTATTTAGTTTTATTTAAAATTAGGAAGGTTATAAATGGGACTTCATCTCCTCTTTTAACAAGTGCCACGTAGTGGGAGTACTACCTTTATAGTATTGTAATAATAAAACTTGTTTTGTAACTAGAAAATAATGTTAGAACAATTGTTATTTAAAAAGTTGTTTCTAGAAATAACAAGGAATCAAGTTGGAGCTAGTTATACAAAAGAAAAGTGTAATGGGGGTACTTGAGTAATGGTTGAGCTTATTTTTTAACTCAAGAAATGGAGGTTATAGATGCTATTGAATAATTTTGTGGCTTGGCTAGAAGACTTATTTTGTTTTACTTTGGAACTATTCAAGAATTATTTAATACAATAAGATATATTGTAATGTATTTTTTTGTAGTTGAAAAATTAATGAAAATGTATTTGAAATAATATAAATATTAGGTTAAGTTAGAGTTTCCCATAAATAATTTAAGGAAACATGGATAAATGAGCTATGACAAAGTGATTGTGAAAGAGTTAATTAATCACTCAATATTTCAAATGAAGCATTGTAGACAAGTGTCGACCCAATAACCATCGAATCTAGTTTAGTTTGATTGTTGCAACTAGATCTTCATTCACCAAACATGTCTTGATTGGTTGGTGAGCAAAATAATCATAGAAACCAATTTAAACATCGTACATTTTATTTTGGTAGCTATTGCATTCACTTGTGGATATTAAGGCTCATTTAGATGTTGTGCCTTGCAGATTCTCCACAAAATAATTATTGTAGTTGTAAACTCTTTTAGTGGAGGAGCTTTAGTTGATTGTGTTTGAAATGGCTAACAACAAAGGTTTTGGATATGATGGTTTTCATTTTGAATTTTATTAAAACTTCTAGGATGATGTTATTTATGATTTGTTTCAAGTCTATCTTGAAGCATTTCATACTAATTCTCTAGGCTCTGTAGTTAACCAAGGAAATATTAAGTTCATAACTATAGGCCTAATATAGTGTATTATTTCATTTACTATATTAACTAAGTTATATTTATATAATATTATTAAGGTTCAAGAGTCACTTTAGCCCACATGGATGCAAGAATCCTTGTTTCCCTTTATACAAGTGTCAATATTCTTGAAACTATTCAGGTTAGCTTCAAGGGGAAAAATGTTGATTATGTTGTTGTAGGTCTTGGGGGTTGAATTCTTGTTTTCTGTGTAAATTTGATGGTCATCAAAGAAAAAATTGCCCTATGATTAAATTGAAGAATTCAGAGAGAAGGTTTGAAATGTATGATCCTGCTAAGGGTGAGGTTGTGTCTATTGGGGTGGCTAGTGCTACTGCCTCTACTCCTAGAGAGGGTGGTGATCTGCCCAAGTTGGTTCTGTAGTAGTTTCCATGTCACCCTCTCAACCTGTTGAGTCTAGACCAATTTCTAGCTCCTTGAGGGAGCTTAGAAGCAGTCTGAAGAAACTGAAATTAGAAGATATTCCTTCTTGTGATGATCATAGGGTTATTCCAATAGTTGAAGTGGCTGATTTAGTTGGTGGATCCCCTTTTGGTAGCAGTGGACTTATTTTTGAAGGTCCTAGCAGTGAGGATGATGTAAATGATAATCAAGGATCACCTTCTTTTGTAAACCCCATTTATGAGTTGTAGCCTTTAAAAATTAATATTGAACTATCTGTAGAAGATAAGGCCATTTGGGATAGCCTATTGGCTAGCCCACAGGAACATATAGCTAAAAGTTTAAGTATATTGGACATCCCAACTAGCTTTGACCCATCTATTTTAGGTGATGTTGGGGGGAAACCCAAACCAGTGGCTCCTTTAAAAAATAATGCTCAACAGTTGGCTCTGATTAAAATTAGAGAGAATATATTGACAAAAAAATGGAAAAGGTTTTAGAAAACAATGGTTCCCCTATAAAATTCCAAACACTAGACCCAAGGGTGGTTGATAAGGAAGCCCAAAGCAAGGTCCCTGAGGAGGAAAATGAGGATGTTGTGCCCAAACTAGAAGAGAGTGTGTTCATTAAAAAGGATGAGGGCAGTAAAAAAAGAAGATATGTACATATAAAGTTGAGTGTAGGAAAAAAAGTAAAAGGGGGAAAGCTCCCTAAATGTTTTGATAATATGGGGATTAGCAACTCTTAAGACAAGTCATATGCTTGGATGTTACAATACTAGACATGAAATGTTACAGTTGGGATGTGAGGGGACTTGAGTCTCCAGATAGGGAATATATTGTAAAAGACTTCTGTAACAAAATAGAAAAATGGATTGTTTAATGCTACAAGAAATAAAGGCCACTGGTTTCCAATTAGACAACACTGTAAGATTTATATGGAAAGAATCAATAAAAGTTTACACCAAACATGATAAAGGCAAAGGGGATACTGCTCTTCTAATCTGTAATGATTGGGGGCAATATATTGTCCAAACTAGTTATTGCCCCTGCAATAGATGTGCTTGGGTAGTATTGGATTGGCAAGGGAAGCAATTTGGTATTTGTTCAGTATATGCCTCCAATGATCACAAAGAAAGAGGTGAATTATGGGAGTGGATGACTAATTATCTGCATAGGCTCCCTTGGATTATTGTTGGTGACTTTAACATGGTGGAGAAAAGAGAGGATAAGTCAGGAGGGAAACATGCAGAGTGGAAATGAAATGAAAAGTTCTTTTGGTTGAGACTGAAAAAGTCACTTAGACTCCTAGATCCTCTTGAAGGAAACAAAGCCAAAAGTCAATGGATATGGTTCTCCTAGTGTAATGCTCAGAAACTCAACAAAAGAATATATAGTAGACTTGATAGAATATATGTTAATAAGGAATTTTTTCATTTTCAGAGCCAACAGAAGTCCAATGTAGTGAAAGTCATTCCTAGCACCTTATCTGACCATCATCCGATATTTGCAGAAATTCATGTAGAGAATCAAGACACTGAAACAAGGTCTAAAACAAATAATTTACTCAAGCTTAATATTCATTTGTTGGGCAACAAGGACTGCCTGGCAGGGATTACTAGCCTAAGAGCAATACTGAAACAGTTAGGGGGTAAGCGAATGCTATTCAGTATTGGGAGGAGGTAGTTGAGTCATGTAAAGAGCTATTCCAAATATGTGGTAAGAAATTGGCACTAGATAGAAGAAGAGAGGAGAAAATGCTACAAGTTGAGTTTTTGGAAACCGAAAGAAAGTTACAAAATACTCCAACTGATGAGGGACTAATTATGCAATTTGGTGAAACCAAAAGTAATTTAAGGAGCTATTAAACCATTAAGGCCCAAGGGGACAAGGTAAGGGTGAGGCTCAATTGTCTCAAAGATGGAGACCGTAGCTCAAAATACTTCTTTGATATTCTGAGATCCAAGTTTAGAAAGGAACATATTGGATCAATCAATGAAAATGGAATCACTTATAATAAGTTAGAGGAAGTCAAGGAACTATTTAGAGAATTTTATGAGAATTTGTTCAAGGTTGATGATAGGAAGACATAATGTCTGGAGGCCTAGGAGCTATGTTACAGCATCTACCCTAAAAAAATAGATGACACAATGGCTAGAAAACTAAAGCAAGATATTTCCAAAGAAGAAATAAGATGTGACATCTTATCGATGGAGGATGGCAAATCTCTTGGGATAGATGGTCTGCCAGTTGAATTTTATAAATCTAATTTATCTTGGGTAGTAGATGATTTGTGGGAGGTGTATCAAGAAGCATATAAAAGGGGTTCCTTGGGTAAGGAGACCAATAGGGGGGTCATTAAATTACTCCCTAATGATGGTGAAAAAATTAATATGAGAAACTGGAGGCCTATCTCGCTATTAAATGTTTCATATAAGATTGTAGCCAAAGTTTTGGCTAGAAGGGTTACAGATATTCTGCCATCCATCATCAATTTCACTCAGATTGGATTTATAAAAGGCAGATATATTTTAGAGAATCTATTGACTAGTTGGGAAGCACTACATTGGGCTAGGGCCTTAGGAAAAAATGTCAGGATATTACTGTTAAATTTTGAAAAGGCATGCGACAGGGTGGAATGGTCCTTTATATTAATTGTTCTAAAATCTTTTGGATTTCCTATAGAGTCTAGAGATATGGTCAAGATGTTCTTTAGGGATACCTCTGCTCAAATAGAAATAAATGGTTCACTTACTTCCTCTTTCTCTATGGGGAGATCCATAAGGTAGGGTTGTCCCCTTGCTACTACACTCTTTGTCATTGCCTCTGAGGCTCTGTATTATATGTTGAGAACAGATAGACTCCCAATAAGGATGAGAGGAATTAGGCTGCTTGATGACAATATGCTACTTAACATGCAATTTGCAGATGACACTGCCCTATATCCTGTTCTTGAAAAAGAGAATTTGAGTAACATGGAGTTGAGACTGAATAAGTTTTGCAATGCTTCTAGAGAAAAGGTCTCCTTAAATAAATCCATCCTGTTAGGTTGGTTTGATTCTCCTCCTGATTGGCTTGTGGAGGGTGGGTGGCAGTGGGGCAACCCTCATAGGCTGGTTAGGTTCTTGGGGATCCCATTTGTTGTTGACCCCTCACTTAAGCAAATGTGGAATTGGTTGTTCTCCAAAATTGAGTTGAAGATGAATAGTTGGAATAGACAAGTTTTGTCCTTGGCTAGGAGACTACAGGTGTCTCAAAAGATCCTTTCTGTATATTCTATTTTCTATGCATCCATGTGGTTGTTTTCAAGTATATAAATAGAATGTATTCAAAAAATTATTAGGAATTTTGTATGGTTAGATGGGAAAGGAAAAAGGAAAAGGCACTATATGAAGTGGAGTTGGTGTTGTTTGAGAAAGGATAATGGTGGTTTAGGTCTTAAGGATCTAAGGATTTAGGGTGTGGCACTTGTCACAAAGTGGATTATTGGATACTTGGATGGAAGTGAACCATGGAAAGTTCTAATAAGAAATAATCTTAGGTTTTTTCATCCTAGAAAAGCTCAACTATGGCACAATCTTTATCCTCATGACTACTTTCTTGGGAACTTCAAGATCAAATGCTTTGGGTCTATAGTGGTTGGGTCGATATGGAGGGCTTGGGATATAGTAAAAAGTTTGATATCTAATCCTGGTGCCATTAATTCAGTGGAGATGTGTGTTTGGGGGCATAGGTCCCTATGGTGGAACTTGATGCATAAGGACATGCCTCTTTCGTTGATCCAGGGTTGTTCAAGCCTTAAATGGCATAGGCTTGGTCTATCTACTTTTGAAGACTTGTTAATAGATGATGGCATAAAAACATGGGAAGAAATAAAAGCAGAATATGGTCTGGAGGATACATAGAGGAGGACATACTCAGTTATATCTGTTGCTTTGTTAGACAGTCTTGTTCAACTCAAGATGTTGAGTGAGGAGGGCTGGTTGGGAAAGTTGGCATGGAAATATGGAAATTTTTTGTTAAAATGTGAATCTAGAAAATATATAAACTACTTATTGATTCTCTAGTGGTCTATGAGCATAGTGTTAAGGCTTGGGGTCTAAATGTTAGTCTTAAATGTTTAGCCTCTTCCTTTAATTTGTTTTGATCTAAGTTTTTGGAACCCAAAAAGGGATGCTTTAGATGGTTGTTGATGTTGAAAAAGTTACCAATTGGCATAAACTATTATGTATGTCCTATTTTTAATGTCTTTGAATCTTGTGAGCACATTTTCTTTGAATGTCCTTTTGTTGTTAATGTTTGGAATATGTTTATGGGTAATTTAAAGGGTTGGTCTTCCATGAACAAAATTTTTTGGCTAGAAATATTATGTGGTTCTATTTTTGCGTTGGTATCCAAATCTAAATCTTTTGGCTTTGTTTAACAATTGAGATTTCATGGGTTCTATGCAAAAGAAGAAATGGAGACCATTTTCAAGATAGAAAGAGAAGCCTTACTAGGTCTGAATTGAGACTCATGCTTACTGATGTTTTCATACAGGTTATTTTTACAATGGAGCTCCCAATAGAGAGGTTTATGAAGATCATTGATGAAGGCTCTGAAGTCATACACATGGCAAACATTAAATATGCAAAATTTTGGCCTCATGACCTAAGGAGGGTCCACCAAAAGTTTAATGAAGAATATATTGGCTTCCAAAATAGGTACAACAACCAACACAAGTTAGAAAGGATGAGGAGTGAGGCACAAAAAGACATCAAGATTACTTTTTAGAATTTCAATGTGGATAGTGATCAACTTAGAGCCTCCCCACCTATTGGCACTTTTAGTGGTATTGATTCCTATAGTGTTAGTGATAATAGAGCCCACTTGGATGGCTTTAATAGTGCTCCTGGGTAGATGTACAGGGATGACAGGTCAGCTGATGATGCATTTGCATAGAGCAGGGATATATAGTGATTTGGGCCTTCCATATGGGGTGACCAACTTCAGGCATATTCAGGCAGTCCTCATAATATAGAGAATGCTCAAAAGGAAGATTAGAAGGAGTACAAACAATAGGGTAGCAGGATATAAGTAGAAATGATATAACAAACCTTTTAATCCTTTATGTTAACTAGTTGGCAACAATCTATATAATGTATGTATCAATAAAATACTGCTTACTCTAGGTTATTTTGAGATGTATGTAATCTGTGTATGGTGGCTCTCTTGGCCACATACTTTGTACTGAAACCTCTCTTTTTTGGCTAAATAGAATGAACTATCTTTAATGCAGTGGCAAAATAACAATGTGATATTGATAAAAATGAGATAAACTGCGAGAACTGTAAATTCTTACCTAGGGTTTTTTACTGTAAATTCTTACTTGGATTTTTTACCCTAATTCTTACCTAGGGTTTTTACTGGGTGTTTTGTCCTACTTGAGCATGGAGGGTGCTACCATTGGCAGTACCTCGGAACCCCCACCCGTACTGGGTGCTGTTCAACAGCCCCACTGGAAGAATGCCCTAACGGGCATTGTTGCTTCTCATTCCACCATCGCTCAGACAACGGATTGTCAGCTTAAGGAATCAACAGAGGGTTCATCCCTAGTCATCCCTAATAACCTCGTGGACAGGATTGTCTCCTTAATGGATCTTACCCTAGTGGGTAAGTTCTTTTCCCTTCGCTCGAGCATAGACATGGTGCGAAAATGGATTTCCAACCGATGGCATCTCAAAGGCAGCGTTTCGACAATGGCAATGGCATGCGAGATGTTCTTGTTCAGATTCATGAGCAAGGAGGACATGTTGTCAGTTCTATCTAGAGGGCCTTGGCTTTACGGTTCTCATTCCCTCTCTGTTGGCTGCTGGAAACCTGGTTTGGACCCAGCTACAGATCTCAACTGTTGCGCCCCTGTTTGGGTAAGATTACCTAGTTTCCCCCTTGAGTTTTGGGATGAGTCTATTTTCAAAACTATTGGTAATTCCTTTGGGCATTTTGTCACCTTAGACATTCCTACCAGTCAAGTCTTGCTTTGTTTACGCAAGATTCTGTGTGAATGTGGAAATTCATAAAACTCTATCCTCCTCCATTGAGATTACTTCCAAGTTTGGAATATGGACCCAGCCCATTTCTTATGAGAACTCTACTCTTTTCTGTCAGTCCTGCAAGTGGAAGGGGCACCTTATTTCCCATTGTTCCAAGAGAACTGAGGAAGTTAGGGATAGAGGTAAAAACAAGTTGACAGAGGAACGCTCAATCAAGCCTACAGATAATGGGACAGTGGTGGATAAGGATCTTGTTCCTCAAATTGAGGTGCCAAAACCCACTCCCACCTTTAGGACAGTGGATTCTGAGTCAACCCCTTTATTAGAAGAAGGAGAGATTTTGGAAATGGTAAAAGAGACCCAACACCCAGATATTCCAGATGCTAAGTTGGATGAAGAATTGATATAGAAGAAGGTTAGTCCGGTGAAGGACAAGATCACCTTGACGCAAGAAGAGGATAATGTATTCCAGATCCAAAAGGATCCTGTAGCTGCTCAGGAAGCCTATTACATCCCTCTTTTTGGAATTGATAACGCTATTTACTTTTCTTACAAATTTCAGTTATATAATATGTTGTGGACAACATGGGAACTAGTGATGTAAATAGACAAGTTAGTTCTATGAAATTTTGGAATCTATTTGATTATGATCAATGCGATATTATAAACTAAAATGCCTTTTTGTTAAGAGAAAATGATGTTTGGATATATTATGCTTTGATTTGGAATATAGGTGCTTTGACCACAAAAATTGTATGTGAGACTGCCGTTGCAGGAACAGGTGGACCATGTTCGACAGGAAGAGAAAGTATCTTTGAGAGAGAGTATAGACTCTAGAAATTAACCATGGGTGTTTGTTACTAAAAATGCCAAGCAGGTAGAAAAACCTTGAAGCCTTCAATTTAGTCATGATTACGACTGAGATAGTTTGAGACTAGATGTCGACATCTGAAGATAAGGTTTAACACCCTTTTCGTAAGTCGTCATATAGAATTTTGGAATCGACGTTGTTGTCGCAAGTCCTCCAAAGTGAGTCGTCTTATATAGATGATTATTATTTCATTTGTAGGTAAATAAATAAACCTATTTGTGGCAGATTTGTGAATCACGTCTCGTAGTCGAAAGATGTGAGAAGTTGTTTTGTGCATCAAACGATTTAGGAAACTTATTTTGCATTACGCCCAATCTGTCGTGATTGCCGTAAAACGCGTTGATCATGTGTGTGAATTTATTCCTTTTTGAAAATCGACGGAAGTCGAATGTGAAGTCGAGATAAGCTATAACTATTTTGGTCGTTATTTGGAAGGATATTCCAAAATCGCCTTAGTCATAACTTGGTTACCGGGAGGTATTTTCATTAGTTTGCTTGATGTTGGTTTTCTCGTCAAGTCAAGTTGGTTTACGCCCAAGTTCTATCATTTTGGATGTCTTCCTTTTGAATGTACTTTTTCTCTTCGAGCTTACGACTTGAGTTATCATAAATCAAACCTATACTTTTTTTATGTAGTCGGTCTTGATTCTTTCTCTCTTTTTGACCTTGGAGACACTTTGTGCATTTATTATTTATCACCTTGTAAGAGTTTTATCCCTCTAGCGGTGTTAGTTGCATTTTCAGAGGTTAGAAGCCTTCTTGTGGAGGAAGTGGACGAGGTTGTTGTGCCACGTTGCCATTAAGAAGCCTCCATCTTGTAGTGGTTGCTGCAAGTAAGGAGTCAGGTAGCATATAGTTATATCAACCTCCTTGTGTTTAGGCATGTAGCGGCAGTAGTTTAATGCCTTATCTTCCATCGCCGTGGGCAGTCGAGTGGGTAGTTTTTCTGTTGCTAAGAAAGTGTAATCGTGAGATAAAGGCCCTAGAATCTTGTACGTTGTGCGCGGCTTGAGGAGGAGTTTTCAGTTTAGAAGAAATGGGAAAACTGACAGAGTTAAAGGCAATTATGCCACATCGTCGTAGGCACTTTTGGAGGCATGAGCTTTCTGTTGTTTAGAAATTGGAAACCGGCAGTGAGAAGCCATTTTTCTTCTTCATTTTTGCACGGCCTGAGCATTGGTTTTCGGTGGTTAAGATACTAAAACCAGAGGAGGACACGGGAGGAGAGTTCGGTGGTTTAGAGTCAAAGGAAATATTTGGAGAACATCGCTGAGAGCTCGGTGAGGATGATCTAGTGACAGCAGACCTCTTAGTTCATCGACAGGTTCCTATTCTCTCACTTTGTGCAGTCTATGAATAATATGTGTGTCTTATTCTGCAATGAAAGTGTAGGAATCATACAACATAGAGGATAATGATAGTGTAAGCCTCAGTTTCTTTCATGATTCGACGTAGTTATGAATGTTAGATAGCCTGTGTGTTATATTACTGGGCAGTGGTGTAGAGGATTAAACTAGTATAAGATCATACAACGAAAAGGATGTGCAAATAACTTCATCTTACTGTAAGCTCAGAATGTGGATTGTTTACAAGGAATGCGTGTTATTGTTACCTTCTCAGAAAATGAAACCATGCTGTCTTCTTAGGAAATGATATCATTAAATATCATGAAACAGACCATAATAATCATAGAACACAGTTTTCAAATGTATTTATACACCAATGCTGATAAATGCATGATGCAAGTTGTGAACGAGATTTTACTAGGTGTCGGTAAGGATGTATGCATTGAGTTGTTTCTATATGACTGTATTACCAGCTCAAACTAGAGAAGGATAAGATTTTAAAACATCTCTCTATCCAAATAGATAAAGATTCTGAAAACAAGACTTTGAATGTCGACAAAAGAAATGAGCTAGTATCTTATTTTGGGTGTAGACCTTTAGTTAGAGGTCGACAAATGTGTTGGATCATCTCTAGAGTCTAAAGTTAGTTTCTAAGCCTTCTTAATATCTTATTTTATTACTTTTACCTCATTGAACCATATGAAACTATTTGATTTGGAAGGAGGTGTAGAGTTGAAGTATAAGTATTCATTCTTGGTCGAAAACCGTCCTACTTTTGAAATGAAAAGATAAGGGTGGGAAACCTGCATTTTGTGTCTTAATTAAGTTGCATGCGATGATTCTTGTGTCACTATTACCTTGTAGACCATTATGAGTCTAAAACTTTAAATTTTGGGCTTACAGGAAACGGTGTCATATACTTGAGCATGTTGTATAAACTTATGGAAACCGTATAGCCAAGTTAGAGACCACTTAGGAGTGGGTATTATTAAACGATGTTTTATATGATTATGGGATTATGTATTGCATTACAAATGCTATCCATATAAACAATGAAATAGAAAACCCATTGTACAACGTGTAAACAGAGATGAATCCATAAACTCGGGAATAGAGTAAACATTTGCGCCATGTGCTATTGCATGAGGAAATTCAAATACCTTGAGGTCATCGAGGTCAACATTTATACAAACCTTATAAATAGGAAAATTGTAGGGTTGCGATCAATTCAAGTCGAGTAGGGTGGGTGAACTATGTTCATGCATTCATACAACGCTATTTAAATATAAATCCTTTGGCCAAGGTGATGCACGATCCTCAAGTGCATTGAATGTTCACTATGACTAGATGGCATTTCTTGTGGAAGTCATGCATGACTAGAGGGTATCTAGGGATCTGTATGATAACAAGATACATAAGTTACAACACCAGAGCTCAGATGGCAAACACCGATGGTTATCCTAAGTCTATCCTCTTGAGTAGGATAGGGCCACTTCCGGTTAGGAAGGAGTACGGGAGATCGACGGTCTATGGTTGGAGGTTAAGCTCCTTGAAGATACTTTCTCTTCCAAATAATGAGGATTGCCGAGTCTTGAATGTGATGGGTCGACAATCGAGATGCGGTGATAATGGTATGTTTCTAATATTGTATTTGTTTTAAGAATATTTCAAACTGTGAGAAAACAAAATGTTTATGGTTTATCATTTCTTTTAGTTTTGTGAAAAATGAAATCATGTTTATTGTTAAAGTGAAAAATGTTATACTTGATAGTAGAGAAATTCTTTTATATTTTATTACAAAGAAAGAAAAAATATATATCTATGTTAAAACTTAGTTTTCAAGTAAAATCAAATATGGATGTTACATATGGTATCAGAGCTAACCAGGTTCAGCACTAGGATTGATGAGTCCACTAACCTGATTAGGAAATCAACATTATGCGGGTAGTTAATGATTTGATTTACTGTGTCAGGATGGTACGCATCAAGAAAACTACAAGAAAATCCTTCATGGGTAAGGAACGTTATCTGCAAGCTAAGCAGAAATGGATTGCGATGATCAAGACCATTGAGAAAACTAATGACAAAAATGACATTTGGCTTGATGATGTGGAAACCTTTGCCAATGCCTTGTCACGACTTAAACGAATGAGAAGAGAACTCCTAGAGGTAGCAACGACAGTGGCTCGAATCATGATCAACTGCTGCCCTATTATTGTACCTAATAGTGTACCTGTTAGTGTACCTATTAGTATACCTGTGAATGTACCTATTAGTATACCAATGATCACTAGGGATCCTCGTATAGAGCCTAGAGCTAAGATCATTGAGCTATCTTCTGATAGTGAGTCTGAGGGGTATACACCTCGTGATTATGTGTCGGACAATGAATCCGAAGGTTACACCCCACTTGATAATACTAAATAAAAACATGAGATATGTCTATCTCTAATGATGTTGGAACAATTTTGCAAATTGAATAAAGACAAATTTTTGGTTTGAGAACAATTATGATTATGATTAATTGTTGTTTTCTTTTGATGATATATAATATGATAAGCATAAAACTGATTAGTATATGTTTAATCAGGTGAGAAACTAAACTATGATGGACCAATTAGAGTTTAACGAGGGGGAAGATTGGGAAGGTCATAACTCTTGGGAAAACTCCACTGACAAGTTGGGTAGGATTCTAAATATGCTTACTGAAACCAAGGAAAGGTTGAACAAACTAGAAAAGAAAATGGATGAAACTGGGAACACAGAGGGTGAGAATGAGAACTCACATAATACAAGCAAAAGTAAACAACGAAAAAATGGCACGTCAAGTGAAAATTCTGACGACAGTGAAGTTCAAAGAAAAACCAAAGATAAACTTGCATTAGAGTTATCTAAGGATATGAAGAAGGTTAACCCTCCTAAGTTTGATGGAACAAAAACCAGGGATGTAGCAGAAGCATGGTTAACGAAGATGGAGAAATACTTTGAGATCAGAAATTACTCTGAGGTTACTAAAGTAGTGTGGGGAGCATATCAGCTATCTGGGGAAGCATCCACTTGGTGGATGAATAAGAAAATGGAGCTCGAATTAAGTCCCTTGAAGGTGACATGGAATGAGTTCGTGGAACTATTTCGAAAACGGTGGTTACCTCAGTTATATTTTGATCAGAAGTTAACAGATTTACAAAACCTCAGGCAAGGTGAACTATCTGTGGTTGAGTATGTAGAAAAATTCACTAGACTACTGAAGTATGTTCCTTAATACCAAAAGGATGAAAGATTCTGAATCAGAAAATTCATCATGGGACTCAATCCTCAGATTGGCGGTGAGGTGGAGGTGCATGGTCCAAGCACAATGGATCAAGTTTATGAGAAGGAAATTAAGTAGGAGCAGAAGATCAAATCTATCTCTGCTTACCGTGATAAGAAACGCAAGAAGTTTGATAAGAACTACAATGATCAGTCATATAAAAGGAAGAATGAGAAGGGATATGGAAACAGGAGGTTTGATAAAGGAAATCGAAAGAATCAAGGGGGATTTGGTAATGAGCGAAGAGGTGAAGATTATAAGAGAAATGTTAATTTTAAGAAGAATGATGATTCTACAAGTAGACCATCTGAGAAGCGAGGACCTATAGGAGGATGCTTTTCTTGTGGAGGAGATCATTATGCCAAACCGTTGCCCTAACAAGAAGCAGAATGGGAAGCCTAGGAACACGGAACTTCCTTCGCAACAGGAAGCATTTCAGCAAAGGATTCATGCCGCTCTTGACAATCGACAAGCGGAGTATCAAATCACCCCTATTGAGATGACAGGTACCTTATTTGGAGTTCCTGTTTCTATTCTATTTGATACTGGTGCAATAGAAAATTTTGTGTCACATAGAGTCTTAAGTAAATTTTCTAGAAAAGCTGGTTTTATGTCAAACCTATGGACAGTTGAGTATGCAAATAACTCAAAGGTTCAGGTAGAGCAATGTTTGTTCGAAGCTAAGATTGATATTTCTAACTTCACTACTAAGGCAAATTTATACGTAGCACCTTTAGGGTCCTACGATGTCATCTTAGGAATGAATTGGTTGTGGAAACATCGAGCCAAGGTAGATTATTTTCATAAAACAATTGAGTGTCTGGATGAGAAGGGCAATTCAATAAATCTTCAAGGAATTCAAAGGGAAATAAGGATTAGCTCCATTTCTTCAAAACAACTAAAACGGGCTAGGCGAAAGGGATGTCAACTTTTTGCAGTCAAAATGGACCTAGTAGAGGAAACCTTGGAGAAACAAACATTTGAGGAAAAATATCCATATCTTTGCAATTTTAGGGATGTATTTCCCGAGGAGCTACTAGGCTTGCCTCCAAAAAGAACATTTGACTTTGGCATAGATATTAAAACGAGGATCGGAGCAAATCTCTAAAGCTCCATATTGTATGACCACCACTGAACTTATGGAATTAAAAGCTCTATTGCAGGAGCTATTGTCTAAGAATCTAATCAGGCCAAGTGTATCACCATGGGGAGCCCCGGTTATATTTGTCAAGAAGAAAGATGGAACTCTAAGGCTGCGTATAGATTATAGGATGCTTAATAAGGTGACAATAAAGAACAAGTATCCCTTACCACGTATTGATGATCTATTTGACCAAATGCGTGGTGCATCAGTCTTTTCTAAGATAGATTTGAGATCTGGATACCATCAGTTAAGGTTGAAAGATGAAGATATTCCCAAGACAACATTTAGAACGAGACATGGTCATTATGAGTTCACGGTGTTGCCGTTTGGATTGACCAATGCACCTGCTGCTTTCATGAATCTCATGAATAGTGTTTTCAGAGATTGTCTTGATAAGTTTGTGCTAGTTTTCATTGATGATATTCTGATTTATTCCAAAAATGAAGAGGAGCATAGACAACATCTTCAAATAGTCTTGCAACGATTAAGAGAACACAAATTGTATGCGAAACTCTCAAAGTGCACCTTCTTTCATAAAGAAGTGCAGTATCTGGGGCATATAATATCAGCTAAAGGGATATCAGTTGATCCGGCCAAAATAAAAGCTATTATGGAATGGCCTAAACCTTCCAATGTTTCAGAGGTACGAAGTTTTATGGGGTTGGTAGGTTATTACAGGAAATTTGTGTTGAATTTCTCAAGCATTGCTAGCCCAATTACCTCCTTGCAAAGAAAAGGAAAAAGGTTTGTTTGGATGGAAGAATGTCAAAAGGCTTTTGACTTGTTAAAAGAAAAATTAATGATCGCTCCAATTTTGAAAGTTCCTGATCCTGAGGGATATTTTGAGGTTATTACTGATGCCTCGAGAGAAGGATTAGGAGGTGTGCTTATGTAAGATGGCAGGGTAGTAGCCTATGAATCAAGGAAGCTGAAAAACTATGAGTAGAACTATGCTCCTCATGACTTAGAAATGGCAGCAGTTCACACCCTTCAAATGTGGCGGCATTACTTGTTGGGAAAGACTTTTATATTAAAATCTGATCATCAAAGTCTTCGCTACATATTTACACAACCTAATCTCAATGCAAGGCAGAGGAGATGGCTAGAATTAATATCAGATTATGAATTTGAGATTTCTTATATCAAAGGCAAGGAAAACCAAGTAGCTGATGCCTTAAGCAAAGAAGACACATAGCTTCTATAATCTCCATACATGCTAACTTTAAAGATTTAGTAATGCAAAACTTATCTAGAGATGAGTATTATGAGCAAGTGAAATAGGCTTTGCACTTAAACCCTAAGGACCCAAGATATGACGGATTCAGTTTTGAATCGAATGGATTGATGAGATTCAAGGGAAGAATCTACGTTCCTGATTTAGTAGAACTTAGAAACCTTGTGTGGAAGGAAGTTCATTGTGCTCCTTACTCTGGACACCTTGATGTAACAAAACTGTTAGTGGATGTCAAGCCGCTATATTTTTGGAAGGGAATGAAAAGCGATGCTGCAAGGTTTGTAGCTAGTTGTTTGGAATGTCAGAGAGTCAAGGCGGAACACCAACATCCTGCTGGATTGTTATACCTGCATGATATTCCAGAATGGAAATGGCAGGTTGTTAGTATGGATTTTGTCCAGGGGTTACCAATGTCTAAGAATAGGCATGATGCAATATTGATTGTTGTGGATAAACTAACCAAGGTTGCACATTTCATACCAGGAAATTTGACGGATGGAGCTCATCTTTTGGCTCAGAAATTTGTGCAGGAAATTTTTAGATTGCATGGTGTACCTGAAAAGATTATATCTGATAGAGATGCTCGAATAACTTCACGGTTTTGGCAAACCTTATTTTCTGCATTAGGGACTAAACTTAATGTGAGTACTGCTTATCATCCTGAAACTGATGGACAAACAGAAAGAGTGAATCAGGTATTAGAAGACCTTTTGAGAATGTATTGCATGGATCAACAATATAGATGGGAGGAATATCTACCTCTTGTCGAATTTGCCTATAACAACTCCTATCATTCTGCCATTAAGATGGTGCCATTTGAAGCATTATATAGAAGGAAATGCAGAACTCCTATAAGCTGGGATAAGCTGGAAGATAAGATAAGCATTGGACCTGAAATGCTTGCTGATATGGAAGAAAAAGTGAAAATGATTAGGAAGAGGTTGGCAGAAGCCAATGACAGGCAAAAGAGTTATGCAGATCGCAAACGAGTGCCTAGACATTTCTCTGTTGGTGAGAAAGTGCTTTTGCGAGTGAAACCCCAAAAGAGTTCAATAAAATTTGGTAAATCATCGAAATTGGCTCCTCGTTATGTCAGACCTTTCAAAGTTCTTGAGATTATCAATCCAGTTGCCTACAAAGTTGCTCTACTTCCAACCTTGTCCAAGATGCATAATGTTTTTCATGTTTCATATTTAAAGAAATATTTTGTAGGTAATAATCACATCCTTAACTGGAATTCCTTACAGATGCGAGAACCCAAGGTGGTTGTGATCGAGCCACTCAAGGTGCTCGAAATGCATAAACTTCGTTTACGTAATCGAGAAGTTTTGCAATGCAAAATTTAGTGGGACCAATATGGCGAGGATAGCGCCACTTGGGAAGACTATAAAGACATTTACCAAAGATTTCCTAAACTTTTCAAGGACATTAATGTTGAACTCTAAAAAGTTTGTTTTAAGTTTAATTTTGCTTGATAAACTCAATCATCGGGGACGATGATTTTTAAAGGGGAAGGATATGTTACATCCCTCTTTTTAGAATTGATAACACTATTTACTTTTCTTGCAAATTTCAGTTATATAATATGTTGTGGACGACATGGGAACTAGTGATGTAAATAGACAAGTTAGTTCTATGAAATTTTGGAATCTATTTGATTATGATCAATGCGATATTATAAACTAAAATGCCTTTTTGTTAAGAGAAAATGATGTTTGGATATATTATGCTTTGATTTGGAATATAGGTGCTTTGACCACAAAAATTGTATGTGAGACTGTCATTGCAGGAACAGGTGGACCATGTTCGACAGGAAGAGAAAGTATCTTTGAGAGAGAGTATAGACTCTAGAAATTAACCATGGGTGTTTGTTACTGAAAACGCCAAGCAGGTAGAAAAACCTTGAAGCCTTCAATTTAGTCATGATTACGACTGAGATAGTTTGAGACTAGATGTCGACGTCTAAAGATAAGGTTTAACACCCTTTTCGTAAGTCATCATATAGAATTTTGGAATCGACGTTGTTGTCGCAAGTCCTCCAAAGCAAGTCGTCTTATATAGATGATTATTATTTCATTTGTAGGTAAATAAATAAACCTATTTGTGGTGGATTTGTGAATCACGTCTCGTAGTTGAAAGATGCGAGAAGTCGTTTTGTGCATCAAACGATTTAGGAAACTTGTTTTGCGTTATGCCTAATCCGTCATGATTGCCGTAAAACGCATTGATCATGTGTGTGAATTTATTCCTTTTTGAAAATTGACAGAAGTTGAATGTGAAGTCGAGATAAGCTATAACTGTTTTGGTCATTACTTGGAAGGATATTCCAAAATCGCCTTAGTCATAACTTGGTTAACGGGAGGTATTTTCGTTAGTTTGCTTGATGTCGATTTTCTCGTCAAGTCAAGTTGGTTTACGCCCAAGTTCTATCGTTTTGGACGTCTTCCTTTTGAATGCGCTTTTTCTCTTCGAGCTTACGACTTGAGTTATCATAAATCAAACCTATACTTTCTTTATGTAGTCGGTCTTGATTCTTTCTCTCTTTTCGACCTTGGAGACACTTTGTGCATTTATTATTTATCACCTTGTAAGAGTTTTATCCCTCTAGCGGTGTTAGTTGCATTTTCAGAGGTTAGAAGCCTTCTTGTGGAGGAAGTGGACGAGGTTGTTGTGCCACGTCGCCATTAAGAAGCCTCCATCTTGTAGTGGTCGCTGGAAGTAAGGAGTCGGGTAGCATATAGTTATATCGACCTCCTTGTGTTTAGGCATGTAGCGGCAGTAGTTTAATGCCTTATCTTCCATCGCCGTGGGCAGTCGAGTGGGTGGTTTTTCTGTTGTTAAGAAAGTGTAACCGTGAGATAAAGGCCCTAGAATCTTGTACATTGTGCGCAGCTTGAGGAGGAGTTTTTGGTTTAGAAGAAATGGAAAAACTGACAGAGTTATAGGCGATTATGCCACATCGTCGTAGGCACTTTTGGAGGCATGAGCTTTCTGTTGTTAAGAAATTGGAAACTGGCAGTGAGAAGCCATTTTTCTTCTTCATTTTTGTGTGGCCTGAGCATTGGTTTTCGGTGGTTAAGATACTAAAACCAGAGGAGGACACGGGAGGAGAGTTCGGTGGTTTAGAGTCGAAGGAAATACTTGGAGAAAGTTGTTGAGAGCTCAGTGAGGACGATCTAGCGATAGTAGACCTCTTAGTTCATCGATAGGTTCCTATTCTCTCACTTTGCGCAGTCTATGAATAATATGTGTGTCTTATTCTACAATGAAAGTGTAGGAATCATACAATGTAGAGGATAATGATAGTGTAAGCCTTAGTTTCTTTCATGATTCGACGTAGTTATGAATGTTAGACAGCCTGTGTGTTATATTACTGGATAGTGGTGTAGAGGATTAAACTAATATAAGATCATACAATGAAAAGGATATGCAAATAACTTCATCTTACTGTAAGCTCAGAATGTGGATTGTTTACAAGGAATGCGTGTTATTGTTACCTTCTCAGAAAATGAAACCATGCTATCTTCTTAGGAAATGATATCATTAAATATCATGAAATAGACCATAATAATCATAGAACACAGTTTTCAAATATATTTATACACCAATGCTGATAAATGCATGATGCAAGTTGTGAACGAGATTTTACTAGGTGTCGGTAAGGATGTATGCATTGAGTTGTTTCTATATGACTGTATTACCAGCTCAAACTAGAGAAGGATAAGATTTTAAAACATCTCTCTGTCCAAATAGATAAAGATTCTGAAAACAAGACTTTGAATGTCGACAAAAGAAATGAGCTAGTATCTTATTTCGGGTTTAGACCTTTAGTTAGAGGTCGATAAATGTGTTGGATCATCTCTAGAGTCTAAAGTTAGTTTCTAAGCCTTTTTAATATCTTATTTTATTACTTTTACCTCATTGAACCATATGAAACTATTTGATTTGGAAGGAGGTGTAGAGTTTAAGTATAAGTATTCATTCTTGGTCGAAAACTATCCTGCTTTTGAAATGAAAAGATAAGGGTGGGAAACCCGCATTTTGTGTCTTAATTAAGTTGCATGCGATGATTCTTGTGTCGCTATTACCTTGTAGACCATTATGAGTCTAAAACTTTAAATTTCAGGCTTACGGGAAATGGTGTCATATACTTGAGCATGTTGTATAAACTTATGGAAACCGTATAGCCAAGTTAGAGACCACTTAGGAGTGGGCATTATTAAACGATGTTTTATATGATTATGGGATTATGAATTGCATTACAAATTCTATCCATATAAACAATGAAATAGAAAACCCATTGTACAACGTGTAAACAGAGATGAATCCATAAACTTGGGAATAGAGTAAACATTTGCGCCATGCGCTATTGCATGAGGAAATTCAAATACCTTGAGGTCATCGAGGTCAACATTTATACAAACCTTATAAATAGGAAAACTATAGGGTTGCGATCAATTCAAGTCGAGTAGGGTGGGTGAACTATGTTCATGCGTTCATACAACGCTATTTAAATATAAATCCTTTGGCCAAGGTGATGCACGATCCTCAAGTGCATTGAATGTTCATTGTGACTAGATGGTGTTTATTGTGGAAGTCATGCATGACTAGAGGGTATCTAGGGATCTGTATGATAACAAGATACGTAAGTTACAACACCAGAGATCAGATGGCAAACACTGATGGTTATCCTAAGTCTATCCTCTTGAGTAGGGTAGGGCCACTTCCGGTTAGGAAGGAGTGCGGGAGACCGACGGTCTGTGGTTGGAGGTTAAGCTCCTTGAAGATACTTTCTCTTCCAAATAATGAGGATTGCCGAGTCTTGAATGTGATGGGTCGACAATCGAGATGCAGTGATAATGGTATGTTTCTAATATTGTATTTGTTTTAAGAATATTTCAAACTGTGAGAAAACAAAATGTTTATGGTTTATCATTTCTTTTAGTTTTGTGAAAAATGAAATCATGTTTATTGTTAAAGTGAAAAATGTTATACTTGATAGTAGAGAAATTCTTTTATATTTTATTACAAAGAAAGAAAAAAAAATATCTACGTTAAAACCTAGTTTTCAAGTAAAATCAGATATGGATGTTACAAAGCCCCTTGTCTGATCGATAGGAAAATTTTTGTCAAAGAAAACATGCCCCCCTCTTCTCAGAGCCTAGATCATATTTCCCCTGTTAAGCTGGGCCAAAATTCTTTAAAAGGGATCTCATCCCATGGGCAGAAAGCTTTATCCATAGTGAGTTCACCTGGAGCAAGCACGAGTGCTTCGTTAAGCGACCAGGAGGAATGGACATCTCAGAAGAAAAGAGGTAGGAAACCTAAAAAGACTGTTGATGTTGGTATAGATCCAGCAAAGGGCATGCCCTCCATGAGGGAAACCAGACAAAGAGAGGCAGTGCGGGAGATTGCCAATGGAAGGCAGAAAACTCTAGAGACTCACTCTAGGAAGATTTTTACATGAAGATTCTCTCTTGGAATATGAGGGGTCTCAACAACCCCTCAAAATAGTTCAAGGTTAGAAATTGTATTTTGGATTACAAAGTAGACATTTTGCTGCTCCAAGAAGTCAAAATGACAGAGGATAATTTCAAGACTATTTCTAACAATATCTGGCCCAATGCTTCCTACTTCGTTAGCCCGGTGATTGGACCTCTGGTGGCATTGTCACTATGTGGAATGCTTCAAAGATTAAAGGTTTGCTTGTTCACTTTAATAAGAATTGTTTAGCTATTGAGTTCTCTTTGCCTTCTTTTAGTTGGTGCCTCATCAATATGTATGCCCCTAATACCCGTGTTTTGAGAAAGAACCTCTGGGAGGATCTTTCCAGGAAACTTGTTTCACACATAGCCTCACACTAGATGTTGGCTGGGGATTTTAATACCCCTTTATACCCTTCTAAGAAATCTGGAGGTATTGTGGATTACTCGAACAGCATGATGGATTTGGCAGACTTCATCAACACCTGTGGTCTTACAGATATTGATTTGACTAATCAGCAATTCACTTGGTCCAATAGAAGGAATGGGGAACACTTAATTCAAGTCAAACTGGACAAGGTTTTAACCTCCAATAATTGGCCCCTCAACTTCGCTCTCTCTCTTAGAGTGCTCCCCAAAACAGTTTCAAATCATAACCCCATTGTTTTGGAGTGGGCTGATGATAGAAGAAAAGGACCTTTTCCTTTTAGATTTGAAGCTATGTGGATCAAGCACCCTGACTTTAGAAATCTCCTTTCTAGCTGGTGGCAAATTAAGGTGACCTGTACTCCTATGTTCCATCTTCACAAGAAACTCCTCCACATCCGACATCAGGTTTATGGCTGGAACAGGTACAGCTTTGGTAATATTTTTTCTAAGAAGAAATTCATCTCTGATAATCTTGAGGACATACAACTTAGGATTGCCCAGGGGGATAGGTCTGATTCCTTGGCTACTTTTGAAGACAACCTCATTAAGGATTGGAAGGATATCATGTACAAGGAAGAAATTTTTTGGAAACAAAAGTCTCGCATCCAATGGCTTAAAGAAGGGGATCGGAACACGGGCTTCTTTCATAAATCCACTCTTAAACATAGAAAATCCAATACTATATCTTCTATTAAATTGGAGGATGGTAGTTTTATTACTAAAGATGAGGAGATTGGAGATAATGTTGTTATTTTCTTTCACAACCTGCTGTCGGAGTCTGGGCCAATTGCTGACAATTCACTATCTGTTTCTCAACTGTTAGAAGAGATACCTTATATTTTGACTGTGGATGATAATGCTGACATTTCAAAAACTGTTACTAAGGAAGAAGTCAGGGTTGTTGTCTTTTCTATGGGCCCTTATAAAGCTCCTGATCCCAATGGTTTTCCTCCGGTGTTTTTCCAAGAATTTTGGGATATCATTGAGTTTGATGTCACTACTGTTGTTAAAGACTTTTTCAAGACTGGTAAGCTCCTTAGACAATTTAATAACACCTATATTGCTTTGATTCCTAAAAATCCTAACCCTAATATGTTCAAGGATTTCCGGCCTATAAGCCTCTGTAACACCTTTTATAAAATATGCACTAAGTTGTTGGTTTTCAGATTACAACCTTATCTAGATAAGATCATTTCTCCCATGCAAAAAGGTTTTGTTCCTAGCAGGCAGATTTTGGATGTTGTTCTTGTTACTCATGAGACTATCCATTCCATGGAAAAAAGTCAGATACCTAGCATGGCTCTCAAACTCGACATCTCTAAAGCTTATGATCGGGTTTCCTGGTAGTTTCTGTTCAAAATTCTTTACAAATTTGGTTTTAATGATAAACTCCTCATTCTTGTCAAGGAAGTTGTTACTACTGCTAAATATCCGGTTCTTGTGAATGGTATCCCAAGAGGGTTTTTCTCTCCTTCTAGGGGCATTCGACAGGGAGACCCTCTCTCTCCCTACCTTTTTATTATGATTGCTGAGGCGCTGGGTAGATCTTTTATGAACAAAGTCTCTTCTAAAGTTATCACTGGGATTAAACCTGCCACCTCCCTTACTCCTTTGACGATCCGACAGTTTGTGGATGATACTATTCTATTTGCATTTCTTCCGTGGTGGAGGCTTCTACTTGGAAAAGGGTACTGAATGAGTATGCTAAGGCTTCTGGGCAACATATAAATTTTCAGAAGAGTAATGTTTTTTTCTTCAATACTCCTGATGATCTTCAAAGAAAAATTGTTAAGATTCTTGGTTGTGTTGCTGCTAATCTCCCTTCTGTTTATTTGGGCCTACCCCTCACTGTTAAAGATGTCACTCCTGCCTTTTGGCATAGCATAATTGAAAGAACTTAGAGGAAGCTCATGGGCTAGAAAGGCAAACTTCTCAGCAATGCTAGGAAACTTCAACTTTTACGAGCTTCCCTCCAAGGCATTCCCACATACTTCCTCTCTTTTTAAGATGCCTAAATACCTAGTTGAAAAACTGGAACAGATACAAAGGACTTTTTTATGGACTGGTATGGAGGAAAAGAAGAGGATTTCTTTGGTCAAGTGGGAGCAGGTCTGCTGTCCTAAATCTCATGGGGGTCTTAACATCAGGACTGTACAAAGCATGAATAAAGCTCTGCTGTCCAAGGTTATGTGGAACTTCATCAACAAAAATAAAGATTGGGGAGACATAATGAAGGCCAAATATCTCAAAGATTCTGATAGCTACTCGGTACTTCTTCATGAAGGTATTCCGCTAGGTTCTGCCATCTAGAATAAAATGCTAAAAACTAGGAGCATCATTAGAAAAGGAATGAGATGGAAATTAGGGGAAGGTTCTCGCATCAACTTCTGGGAAGACACCTGGTTAACTAATCAGGCTCTCTCAGCCCAAGTTGATAATAAAGATATTGTTGACTTGGCCAAGCAATTTTTTGGCTCTAAAGTTAGTAAATACCTTACCCAAGACCATGGGCTTAAAAGGTGGAAGAATCTATTACAATGCACCATGAATAACCCTGAGTTTCATCAGAAACTGAATATGGTTCAACAATTACTGATGGATATCAGACTCCCTTTATTCCCTCGGAAGGATGAACTCCTGTGGCATGCTGACAAAAAAGGGAAGCTCTCGGTAAAATCTGCTTACCTTCTGCTGGTGGAGGATGTCAACAAAGATGAGATATGGGAGAAAGTCTGGAATTGTAAAAGTCTTCCTAAAATTAACTTCTTTTGGTGGACTGCCACCCATAATAAAATTTTGACTCAGGATAACCTCCAACGTAGAGGGTTGCAGCTTGTTAACAGATGTGTTCTTTGCGGCAATCAAGAAGAAACTATGGCACATCTCCTCATTCATTGTGATTTTGCTTGTGATGTCTGGAGCAGAATTATGGAAAAATTTGGTATACAATGGGTTTTTAACAGAGAGATTCATGATTGTATCGCCAGTTGGAATGTTCCCCTTAATCACCCTTGGTTGCGGGAACTGTGGAAGCAGACCCTTCCTTCTCTCAGGTGGGCCCTATGGAAAGAAAGAAATAATAGGATCTTTAGGGACACTCATAGGTCTCCGATGCAAGTTTGGATCTCTTTATTTAAGGCTATTGTTGAAAATGTTTCTAATGCTAACATTAAACCTGCAGATCAACCTTTGACCAAACAGGATTCTTGGGTGGCTTCTAACTGGGGTTTGCTGAACCAAATCCCAAATTTTGATGATACGAAACTTCGGAAAAGACTTAATACTATTTGGGCCTCGCCTGAGCCAGGGTGGCTGAACTTAATTTTGATGGTGCTGCTAAAGCTGATGGATGCACCAGCGGGGGAGGTATATTAAGGGATGAACATGGTGATCTTGTTGTGGCTTATGCTGTAGGACTTGGAAAGCATTCTAACAACTTTGCTGAGGCAATGGCCCTCCTCTGGGGTCTCAAAGTGGCGATCTCTATGGGGATTAGCCATCTCCACATACAAGGTGACTCTAAAATTATTCTGGATGTGGTTACCGATCTCTCTACTTGTGGGTGGAAGCTGAGTGACATTATATCTGATATTCAAACTATTCTCCATGGCATCCTGAATGTCTCTTTCTCCCATACTTATAGGGAAGGCAACTCGGTTGCTGATGGTCTTGCCAACTTGGGTCAAGAATTTCAAATCTGGTGGGTCTGGTGCCAAATTAGCAGCATTCCTGGTCACATTGGAATGCTTATTCATAAGGAGAAGAATGCTATTATTAATGATGTCTAATCAAGTGTCAAGTGATGAGGTGGTGTGTTTTCCCACCCTGTCTAGGCTTATGCACGAGTCTCGTGTGAATTGGCAGCGGCGTCTGTACTCCCTCCATGCGAACTTAATCCCCATTATTTCGCTTGCATTTTGGAACTTAATGTATCATGATTAGCGTCGGCTGGGTTTTGTTCATATGAATACCGCTTGCTGGATTTCTTTGAAGGGTATTCTGCAACTTAATTATGTTCTCCTGCTAGGTATTGCGGCATGGGCTTTCATTATGGGTGGTGAAAGAACTCACACTGAACCTAACAACTACAATGATTTCAAAGATAATGCCATTGTCTGGCATTACTGCAAGGAGGGGGGCATAATTCTATTCCTAGAATGCCTTAACGGGCATGATGAGTCATTATCCATCCAGTGTGCTTCTTCGTGGGTTGACAGACGGGTCACCATTGGCAGTGTTAGCTTTGAGATCTCGAAGAAAAGTATTGCTGAGGCGATGGGCTTATCCCTTAAAGGCATTAAGTTTCCGAGAAAGAAGAGGGTTTCTGAAGCGCAGAACTAAAAGCTTTTCTTGGGTGACGGCGAAGATCTAGTTCCCTACCAGGGAGGGTTTGAAAGGGCGAAGCTTCCTCAGCCATGGGTGGACATGTGCTTTTTAATTATGAAGTACTGCACACTGGAAGGCTGCTATGCCAGGTTTTATTACTACCATCTTCCCCTGCTCAATCATTTTCGCAAAAATTTGGCTATTTATTTCCCTTACTACTTGCTTTCTTCTTTAGAGCACTCGGTTAAAACAGTTCATAAGAACTTAACCTATAGGCCGTTGGAGAAGCCTGTGCCCCTTCACCAAGGCCTCATTCACAGGCTTTACCAGTTTCACTTGGCCCTGACGCCCCCTGCCACTCTCCATCACCCAGCTATGGAACCCTCCCCCAATACTCCGTCGGCTTCTATCAAATGTGATTCTCTCTACACCCCTGTGAATAATAGTCATGATGGCCTGACTTCGGCCTCTGTGGAAACTAATACCCCCACTTCTGGGTCTACCTCTACCCCTAAGATGAAGGGCTCTGTTAAGTCTAGGAAGCAGCTTCATCGCCTCTCTGAGCTGGCTGAGGAAGCGGCTATTCTTAGCTCCCTCAAAGATAGTTAGGAGACCCCCAAAGGTGTTAACATGTCTGCTCAGAATCCTGCTAAAAAGGCTAGGAAGGGCAAAGGGAAAAGCATTTCCACTGGTGTCAGACGCTCTACTAGAATTGCTGGGAAGCCAGCCCCCCAGGTTAAACTCATAGACTACTCAGAAAGTAATTCTGAGGCTTCTTCTCACGGTAAGGAGGCCGACAGTGATGATTTGCAGGAAATTTACATGGAGAACCCTATTTCTAGGGAGCAGTTTGATGGCCATGACTCTCTGCAGAATGTTTACAGGGACAGCCCCGAGAATGTGATTGGTACTGGTAGTGATAAAGAGGAGTTTGACCATCAGAGCCCGATGGAGGCCCAGTATGATACTGGTGAAGAAGAGGGGAACATGAATGAGTAGAACCCTGCTAGTGCTGAAGAGGTTGAAGCGAACAGTCAGTCTGTCCCTGAAGAGAATGATGATGTCAGGGCTACTTCTGAATGGTAATGGGAATGAGGGCAGGGACAGTAACTCTCTTTTTGCTGAAGTGACTCAGTTAAAGGACAAGATGGTGGCTCTACAGCTCAAGATGTCTACTCTTTATAAGTTCATTACTCGCATGTTGTGCAGGTCTTCCATGATCAACTTAACCCTTTTGAAGGATATTCAACTTTTCTCCCAGGGAACTGACAATGATAGAACTCAGAAGCTGGATAAAATTTTTGAACTTCTTGCTAATGACTGGGAGGACTCTCTGTCCTAGTGTGCCTTCAGCTGCCTGGATGCTGATTTTTTGCTGTTGCTTACTTTCTACCGTTTGTTAGTTGGTGTTTCCTGGGTTTTGGTTCCAAGCTCTTTTTGTTTCCTGAGCCTGTGTTTTTTCTTATGTAATCTATGTTAAGGGTTCGGCCCCTTGTTTTTGCCACCTGATGTAATAAAAAATAATGTGATATTGATAAAACAAAATCCTACTTAGTGTCTTAGAGTGGATTCACGAGAAAATTCCTATATGACAAAGATAAGTAGGGGTCAGTGCAAGAAGTTGGGTCCACTTTTTGGCCAAAAAGTGGAAGTGTTTTCCCTGATTTTCAGAATTTGTCACATTTGACCTTAAAATTTGAAGCACTTAGAGATGGAATCTTCAAAAACGTCACTAAATATAAAATGTAGTACTCGGAGTCTAGTTTCCAAATATGTAATTTTTTTCAATACCCAGATGATATAAATTGATTTTCAATAGGCATTTCTAAAAACCACTATTTAAAAGTCACTTTTTTTTAACCATACCATGCACGTGTACGGCCAACATAATTTGACTTATATAAAATTATTTTTCAAAATACTTTTGGGAAAAGATGTGTAGTACAGTGAAGTTTGATGAGGATATTTTTTTATAATTTTTTTCCAAATAATATTTTTTTTATTAATTTTTTATTAGGCCTAATTGCTCCTTTTGAAAACCCCTCGTGTACGACCAACATAATTTGAGCAAAAAAAATCATAAAATTAATTTTTTTTTTCATTGTGTAAAGAATGATGTGCAGATTGATGACATAATGTTTTTTTTTTTAAATTAAAAATTAAAAGTTATTAAAAAAATATAAACACATGTCATTTCAAGTTTTTGGACCAGTTTGTTCATAAATTAAATAATAAATAAAAAAACAAGTCCAATCCAAAAAAAAATACATATTTGAAAAATAGACACTATGATCTGTAATGGGTTTTAATTTCGTAAAAAAATTCAGAAAAAAATGTCATCAGCCATATAGGCGAAGTCAGTCTTTCCTCTAGTTCTGTACTTAGAGAAATACTTGCAGGTCCAACGCTCAAGGTCGGCTACCCATGCCTTTCCCGAGCCTAAAACGAAACCAAAAGCGTGGGTGTTGTTGTTCTCAAAATCAGCTACGCTCATTTTGTAGACAACCCCACAAAACTTGTCCGTTTCGTGAATCTACACTCTAAGCTCGCAAATCGAGAAAAGATTTTCTTGTTCTCGTGCGAGGTCAGTTGACATTTTAAAACTCGTTTGCGACATTTCCTTGAATTAATTTCTCGATATTTGCGAGGAAAATCCAAGTCGTAAATTGGTTAGGATGTTAATTTTAGTCATTTTTTAAGTTTGTAAATTTTTTACTCTTGATATGCAAGAGCGGCAAAATTTTCCGCTCTTACATATTACTTAGGTTTTGTTTTTGATGCGATGGTGGCAAAATTGGCCGCTATTACATCGCTTTGAGTGAAATGTAATGTCGGCAAAATTTGCCGCCATCGCATATGTCTCATCGTTGGTTCATGTAACGACGGCAATTTTCGCCGACTTTGCATATTGGTTGATTCCATTATCGTAGCGGCCGAAATTGCCGCCCGAACGAGATCTCCGGGATTCTGCCGTCGAGTGCCATTAATGGCCACTCGTGCCAGGCGCTTCAACTCCAATTTTAGCCTTTTAAAAGCTTTTTCCCCTTGCCACTCGTCATTCCTTATCCACAAGTCTTCTGCGCGACTCACTCGACGCTTGCTCGTTCACTCCGTTCCGATTCACCGACGGATCTATCCTTAGGGTTTCCACTTCAAGCACGGGTAAGTCTCACCTTTCACTCGTCGTTCAACTTTTCCTTTAAAGTTTATCATAGGTTTTTGTGTTTGATGTTTGTTTTTAGTTTTTATTTACGTTTCATTTTTTTTTGTTGTTTGTTTAGAGTTTGTTGTTTTCGTTTTGTGTTGTCGACCTGGTGAAAACCTTAGATTCTACCCCAAAAACCCTTGGGATCGCGTGCCCTAGATTTCCCAAACCCTTGTTGCAGTTATCAAATACAACATTGGCGGATTTTGCCGAGCTTACAGTCTTTGGTTACCTCTGCCGAGCGGCGAACATCCCGACCTCCGCGCATAAACTCAGACTTGCAGATGTTATCAAATGTAATGTCGGCGAAATTCGCCGCTCGTACATATATGGAACCCCCCATGTGGTGTCGGCAAAAATCGCCGACGGAACATCGAAAAGGAATGAAAACTGGTTATCAAATGCATCGACGGCGAAAATTGCCGCTCCAACCATCTCACTCTTCTCTCAAACTGCATAGGCGGCAAAATTCGTCGCCGATGCAAATAGACCAAAACCCTCATATGCAAGGGCGGCGAATTTTGCCACCCGTGCAAAAAATATCTCAAATTTTCCTAACACTGGAAAATTTCTAATTTCATTTTCCCGAGCCCGCTTCTCCTCTGATTCTTGGCCAGCTCGCACTATAGCCCTTTTTCAAGCGCACTCCCATAGTCGTGATCGTCAACATGCAATTTTCCCAGATTGCCCATATTTTCCCTGATTGCATGATCATGACTTTTCTTGCAGTTTCTCTTGCGGAGCTCCATTCAACGTCAAATTTCTTCTCAGTGAAAGATCGTCCAAATGACTGATTTGTCTCCAAAGAAGGCAAAGCTATGAAGTACAAATATCAAGGTGTTTTCCCAATCACCTCAGTCCACTCTAATGTTGAAGATATTAGAGATACAGAGATTGGCCATGTTGATATGGCTGAGTTTGTAGAGAGAACCAAGTCGAGCAACCCCAGTGCTATGATGAGGAAAATAGTGGAAAGTAATATTCATCTGGTATCCTCCTTCCCAGTGGCGGCTCACAATACAGAATTTGTTCTTCAGTGCGCCCATTTCTACAACAAAGATATCAGAGCTGTTGTGGAAGCCAGTGGTAATGTAATAATCAGGTTGGACCCTGAGTTCATTGACAAAGTGTTCATGTGTCCTCCTGCAACAGAGGTGTTGAAGCTTGATTTCATCGAAGCTCAAAAGGAATACGACAAGAATCCAGAGAAGGTGAAGAAAGTAATCAACAACAAATGGTTGAAGATTGCGAGGTCAAGTTTGTCTAGATGGCCACGCAGCTTCCCTCGAAGTGATTTCGTGGAAGAAGTTGGTGACTTGATTACCCTCCTCAGCAGGATAAGAGGTTTGTCTTCCTCTTCACAATTTCAGGAATGGATGTATCCCTTCATTAAGGTCATACTCCAAGGCAAGCAGGTTATTTTCTGGGGAGAGCAAATCAGTAACGCTTTGCATGATCAGTTGATGAAGGTATCCACTACCTCCAAGTTCTTCATGACTTCCTACCTGGTATACATTGCAGCCTCCATGAGGATTTTTCCAGGATTGTCGTCAGAAGGGGATAGGAGAGTGGTCCCAGTATACCAGTACTATTCTCAGCTAACATTGAAAGGCTCAATTCACCATTTCAGGAGAGTGAATGATGCATTCTTTGCTGTATTCTTGTGTCTTTTCAATCCCCAACTGGAGCAGAGAAGGATCTCAGATGAGGCATGGACAGTGGTTAATGGTTTTGGTTGTATGTTTTTGCAATTTCCATCTTTCTCCTACTTGAGGGTTGGCTTTTTCCAAGGCTACCCTTATATGCTTCCAAGGTTTCCTTCAGATAGATTGGTCTTGATGGAGTTGTGCAGGCAAATGATTGTCGTGCATAACAAACAGATGGAACTCAAGAAGCCCGGATTCAGATTTCCTGTAGAAATCGGCAGATACTCAGTATTGACTGCCGCAAAGGCAAGAGCTATGGAGATAGAGATGCAGTTGGTCACCATGAAGCAATTCAAGAGGAGACCAAAGTTTGATTACCGGGGTGTAAAGGATAAAATCAAGAGGAAAACACAGTTCCATGAACCCATGGTGGAAGATGTCTGGATAGATTTGAGAACAGAGGAAGACATCAGGAAACTAGACTATAGCAGGCTGTCTCTAGAGCAAATTGAATACCTAGGACTTGCTGATATCCCAGAGGACCTTGTGGATGATGGCGAATTGGTTGATGCCAAGTATGAAGCAGAACAGATAGCTGGTACTCCTCTACCGCCAATCCAATGGTCCCAAAAGGAGCTGACTTCCCTAAGGAAGAGATTTGAACCCATATTGGCCAACACCAATAAGTGGCTGGAAGATAAAGGAATTACGCTGAAGGAATTCCTCACTGGTTCAGAAACTGAAATTCAAGAGCAAACTGGTAAGAAGGTTGAAAATAGAACAAAGAATAAGAGTGATGCTCCATCATCCTCTAAAACACATAAACCTAAAATCAGATTTGTGACAAAGAAAGCAAAGGTTGTTGAGAAGGAACCTGAAACGAAAGATATGGAAGTTGAGGAGCCAGCAGCCGAAGATCCAACAACTGAAGAGCCAGCTACAGAAGAGATGGATGTCGAAGACAAGGGGTCAGAGCAACAAGATAAAGAGGCTTTGTCTCCACAAGACAATACACCTGTTGCACCTCCTGTGCCTGCTTCCCCCATTATCATTCCTTCCTCTGAATCCCCCTCTCCTCCTAAAATAATTTTTGATAATCCCCGGGGCACTTTTGAAAATATTCTCCATTCTTCTGATTCAATTCCTAGTTTGTCTTCTTCGTCATTTGATATAGGAGATACTTCTATGTTTGATCATTTTGTGATGAGTACTGAGCAGGTTTCAAGTGCTAATGTAACAGGTGCGGTTTTTACCAACACCCCGCCTATTGTTTCTACCACCAGCACAAGTACAGTTCCAGTAACACCAGTGGTAGGAATGGACTCCAATGTGAATACTTCTCTGCTGCCACCTTGGTTGTCAGCTTACACGCCAAAGAGGAAAAAGCAAGTCATCTCTCCAGATGATTTTGATTTCACTAAGCTGACACCTGCAAAACCAAAGGCTCCGAAGAAACCAAAGATCCTTTCAAGGGTACTTGAAGAAAAGGGGCAGAAAGTTTTGGAGATAGCAAAACCCCCACAGGATGCAACTGTCGAAAATTTTGACATGAATGACTACTCAATTTCTAGGGTTGAATTGGGCAAAATCACCCATGAAAGCGCTAAAAATGATATGCAGTCAGCCATGGACATCCTGATCCAGAAATTCGACAGGGAAAAAGAAATGAAAGACTACTACAAAGCAAAAGCAGAACAGCTGACTGCAGTGGTAAGAAAGATCACGTTGAATTCAGAAGCAGTTACTCCAGAGGCCGTGTCTGTAGAAGACCCCGTCATCCTGAAAGCGGAAAAGACTCACCTCCGAGGGAAAGTACTTGAAGAATACTTGGACAGGATGCGAGCCCAGGGAATCTCTTTGCTCAAGGAGGTATTTGAGAAAACGGATAAGATGAGGAAAGTAAGAGCAGAACTCAACGATCTCATTGATGCCATCTCTCATGATATTGAACACACAGAGGATACTCATGATAAGTGGGTTGAAATGAGGAAGCTGAAAATGAGCACTTTAATATCCATTGGCGCCATTTCCAACAGGGATTCATATATAGAGACAAAGGAAGCTCTAATGTATAGGAGCAATGTGCTAAGAAATTTGATCAAGGATCTCGAAGCTGCAAAGGAAACCAGTGAAGAAAATGATGTTAACATTTTGCATAAGCTGGAGGAGTTGCCTTGTAAATTGGTATCACAGGATAACCAGTTTCTTTCTGCAGAAGAAATGGTTAAAGAATTTGAGGACATGTTTCAGCAGGAATTTGAAGACAAGGTATTTTCAATAACTTCTGTGGACAGCATATTAGACAACCAGTTAACCTTGGACAATTTGAAAACCAGGTTAACCAATCATGCCAAGTCAATCACTACAGTAAGGGATGCCATAGTGAGGGCCAAGATGATCTTCAAAAACACATTCAAACCAGATAGCATTGAAATGCAGGCGACCTTCACTATGTATGATGACCATGTGAGAAAAGGTGGTGACACAAGTTGAAGCAGCTGGTTTTTCCCTTAGTTTATTTTCTGATTTCCATATGTACTTTCAAAACAGTTTTAGACATTTTTACATGTACATTTTTGATATGCAATTACATGTAAAAAATAGGAAGTCCCAAGTCAATAAGGACTCCTATTTTTGAATAAGTCAAAGTAGTTGTAGATTTCCTAGATTTTCTCAAGGTCTTTCCCTATAAATAAAGGGGACCTCTTTTGTAAATATTATCTTTTATCTATTGCAAGAAAACTCTGGCGAATTGAAAAGCAAATCAAGACTTTGTGCTTATTGTGAAAATCAATATTCAAATATTCATCAATACAAGAAAGCAAGTTCAATTCCAATCTTTGTCTTGGGATTATTCGTGTTGTGATAGTTTTGTTCTTATGTCTTGCTATCATAATCTTAATTGATAATAATTGAACGGTGGAGTTTGTTTCAAGTGATTGAAGAGCGCTCTAAATTTGATTCTGATAAACTTTGTGTTATCAAATCGGTTGTGGGTTATATGTTCATGTTTGTGAAAATACAGCAGTTTGGGGACTTTGTGCTGCAAGTTGTTATATTTGAATTATTTTTATCATATTGAAGAAGAGTGAAGACTTTGGGCTGCATTTTGCTTCAAAAAAGTTCTAGTTACAAGTAGTGAGTGAGGTAACAGAAAACTTTGTGTTTCTGTGATATTGTGATAATTTATAAGTTTTATATCGAGAGTTTGAAATATAAACATCTATTCTGAAAAAAGAGAATGAGATGAGATGGAACCACCCCAAACATAGTTTTTAGTGTACATAAATTTGATAAGTGTTTGATTTACAAAAGTTAAGTAATTAGAGGGAACCTCCCCTTGCTGAGAGGAGAGACTTTGTCTCATCATAGCTGTGGCTGATATACCCATTTTGCCGTTAGTGAGTTAACGACAAAATATTCACCCAACAGTTTTTTGGCGACTCTGCTGGGGAAGGAACACGCAACTTGAAGCCTCACGCTTTGAGTTGAAGCCTTTTTTAGTTCTTTTCCATTTTTCTTGCAAATATTGTGCTTAGTATAATACAGTCTGGCAGATTCCCGGTACACCAGAAGTAAGAGGGTTTAGGGTATTATTGATCCTGCATTTGAATTAATGCGGCAGAATAATTTTGGATTCTTAACTCCACGACCTCGTCTTCAGCGCACCAGGAGTTTTCCCCCTACAAACACCAGGTCTCCAATACCAGGTGAAGTTTCTATTGCCAGTACTAATAGAGTTTTGGCTGTTCATACACCACCAAGGTTTACTATACCACCTTTCAACCGGCGTATCATGGCAGCCCAAGGCCCTTGGGGTAATACCTTTGGTCCTCTAAACTTGACCCCACCATTACATGAACTACCTCGTAGTTCAAGAAAGAATTTCCCCAAATTCTATGGTGACAGAAAAGTTCATCCTGATGAGCACATTGCGGCTTTCTGTATAGCCTGCGGTGTAATAGGTGTCGAACACGAAGACGTGGCTGTGCGACTCTTTGTAGAAACACTACAAGGCGCTGCTGCAGACTGGTTCTATCACCTCCAAGCCCAAACCATAACAAACTGGGCTACTCTCAAAACTAAGTTCGAGGCCAGGTTCAAACCTGCGGAAGATGCTCATGCGTTGTTAGCACAGCTGACACAGATGAAAAAGGAACCTCAGGAACCAATGCGAGATTTCATCGCTAAGTTCAACAAATTGAGGAATAGGATTCCCGCTACCGCTGAGCCCACAGCGGAGAATCTCAAATGTTTCTTTATTAATACACAGCTTCCGGAGGTGAGTTTCCTATTGAGGCGAGCTGCTCCTACTGATCTTGCTGCGGCTCAGATTCTGGCAACAGAAGTAGAAGATGATCTTAGCCTAGCGGGTAAGATAAGAAGGGATGCTAATAGAAATAAAAGCTCCTCCTCTACTGAAAATCATTCCATAAGCACCACGGATCCCATGGTGCAAAAGCTAGCAAATGAATTGCTGGCTCTCAAGAGACAAATGTCCCAAGGTGTATCTGCGTCTCCTTCTTACCGAGATATACCCAGGAGGACATTCCCAAACAATTCATATCAAGGCGCTGCTGCTAGGAATCAAGGACAGCAAAACCGTCTTCCTCCTACTCAGGGGAAGCTTGCTATTGAGGCAGCGCCGGTCAACTCTGCTATTGGCTACTATGAAGCCGAGAATGAACTCTCTTTCCAACCTGAGTTGGAATATGAAAACGGTGCTAATCTCTTCACAGAAGGAGAAGAAGAGTTAGCTGGCGACTCTACCATCAGCTTTCTGAACTACCAGGACGAAGCTGAAAAGGGAGAAGTGAGTGAAGGAGCATATGCTGTTTTCACTAGGTCTCAAAATCAGTCAGCTCCTTAAGCTGATAAAGGGAAGGCGAGAGAAGAATCTCAACCGGCGATTTCGATCGCTAAACGGGGGACTCCACTACCTTTCCAGTCAAAAGACCCAGTGGTTAATAAACAGGTAAGTGTTTCTAATGAATTTGCACCCTCCACTTCTAATCCTCAGACTAGTGCTGTTTCAACCAAAAATCAAAATGATGGTTTTTCTTCCTCCGTATCTAATTCTTTTCAGCAGTTCGATATAATAGACCATGCTAGGAGAACTAAAATACAAATGTCTGAAGTTGAATATTTACAGGCTAATCCTGAACAATTTGATAGATTAGCCAAATATGTCAAAAATAAGACCGTCCCTGCAGGACAAGAGTTTCCCAAAGCTACTCATGACTCCTCTAAAAATAAACCTACCCAAAACAATCTTGTTACTACTCCCCCTGAAGTACCTGAAAAAATTGAACCCTTCTATGTTTCCCTATTAGTAAATGGCCATAAATTGAGAAATTGCGTAATAGATTCTGGAGCCTCAGACAATGTGATGCCTGCTAAGGTAGCAGATGCCCTTGGCCTCACCTTAACCAAAACTTTTGGGAGGTGTTTCTCTATGGAGAATAAGCAAGTTCCACTTTTGGGTCAAATCAAAGATGCCCAATTTGCATTTGCAACTTTTCCGGATAAGAGAATCAAGATGACAGTCTTGGTAGCTGATGTTCCAGCTTCATATGGCATTCTTCTTGGACATAATTTCTGCAAAGATGTGGGTGGTGAATTGAACATGGATTTGTCTGAAGCTAGGATACTCGTTAAAGGTGTCATGCAGAAATTGCTTCCTGAGAAGGAAGCGAAATATATTGTTACTCAAACATCAAACCCCAAAGCTCAAATTTTGTTTGAATCCTCGGGAATGGGTAACTATTTTCTATCTACTGAAGATTGTTCCGATTCATCAGATGAGGCTACATCGGGTGATAGCTCCGATATGTCAGATGGAGACTCAGAGGAGTTTTCAGACGAAAGTTCAGGTAAAGATATAGCAATTCCAGATTCTTCCCTCACCGATGAAGAGGAGTCTTCTGATCAGAGGAAGTCCAAGAAATCAAATTCTGATGGAGTCTGGATTTTAGAATTTGATGGCAGCTGTTCTTCTACCGGTTCTGGAGCCGGAGTGGTTTTGATATCGCCACAAGGTGATATTTTGCCTTTTTCATACAAGCTACAATTTGACAATACCAATAACACCGCCGAATACGAGTCCTTATTGCTCGGATTGGAAGCGGCGCGTGCCAGAGGTGTTAAGATCCTTCATGCTCAAGGGGACGCCGAATTGGTGGTTTGTCAAGTAAGAAATTTGTACCAAACAAAAAATGAAAGGTTGAGACACTATCGCAATCGCATATGGGATTGCATTGAAGATTTCGATGCTTTCAATATTTCAGCTGTGCCAAGAGAGTTCAATGACCGTGCAGATTCATTGGCTGTTTCCGCCACCCTCATGGTACCTCACAAAGATTTCAAAGGAAATAAGTACACTATTGAACTGGTCTTCCGACCAAGTGTACCTGATAACGCTGACCATTGGCAGGTGTTCAATGGTGACAATCAGATCATTGCTTTCCTGGAAAAGATGGACAGTTTTGATGAGCTTTACTTTGAAGGAAGTGAATCACCACCTCGTGAATATGTTTCTGAGGTAGATTCACAGACTGGTGAAGAATTTCTACAGTTGAAAGGAAATAAAATCCCAAAAGGATTGGTTTCCCTTGAGAGGCTCTTTGATAAACACGACAGGTATATCAAGCAGCGGCAACAACAACAGGATTCGAATTCCTCCATGGAATTTGAACAGGTCAATTTGGGTACAGAAACAGATCCTAAGATGGTCAACATCAGAAAATGCTGTACTGCTGATGAAAGATTCAAATTCATTACCCTTCTCCGCCATTACATTGATGTTTTGGCTTATTCCTATGATGATCTGAAGTCTTTCAGGCCTAAGGAGGTTCGACACGAAATTCCCCTCAAAGCTGGATCGTTGCCTTACAAACAGAAGCAGAGGCAATACAATCCAAAGATATCAGGTACGATTCTTTCTGAAATTCAGAAGATGCTGAATGCGAGGATTATCTTTCCAATTCATCATTCCACATGGATTTCAAATATAGTACCTGTAAGGAAGAAGAACGGAGAAATCCGTATCTGTGTTGATTTCAGAAATCTCAACCAGTCTTCTTTGAAAGATAACTACCCTTTGCCCATCATGGACCAAGTATTGCAAACAGTAACAGGTTCAGAAATGCTATCTATGTTAGATGGTTTTTCAGGGTACAATCAAGTGGAGGTAAATGAAGCTGATCAGTTCAAGACCGCCTTCACCACACCGCGGGGCACATTTGCATATCGCAGAATGCCTTTTGGTCTGATCAACGCTGGCGCGACATTTCAGAGAGCGATGGATCTTGCTTTCAGAGATGAAATGGGTAAGTTCATCGTGGTGTATCTCGATGACTTGACTGTGTTCTCCAAAAACCGTCATGATCATGCACATCATTTGCGACAAGTGCTAGAGCGCTGTCGGCAAAATGGTATTTCACTCAATCCCAAGAAGTCAGTTTTTGGGGTAACGGAAGGCAAGCTTCTCGGACACATTGTATCCCGAGAAGGTACTAAGATCGACCCGGAGAGGGTCAAATCTATTCAAAGTCTCACTCTGCCAGCAAGTAAGACTGCTGTTCATTCTTTCTTTGGAAAGGTGAATTTTCTGCGAAGGTTCATTCCTGATTTTGCAGAAAAAACCCGTCACATTGTTAATATGATGAAGGGTAAAGCCACTTTCCACTGGACTGCGGAAGGTAAGGAAGCATTCGAGGATATCAAGAGAGCTATTGCTCATGCTCCGGTTCTTGTTTGTCCTGACTACACTAAGGATTTCCTAGTCTATAGTTACGCTTCAGAACACACACTTTCAGCTATTCTGGTTCAGCAGAATGAGGAAGGCGTTGAATCCCCCATATCATTTATGAGTTGTCCTCTCAAAGCTCATGAACTGAAGTATTCGAATATAGAGAAGCATGCCTACGCCGTAGTCAAAGCGGTTAAGCATTTCAGGTTCTATATTCTAAATTCACACACTGTTGTCATGGTGCCTGATACAACAGTCAAATCCATCCTAACTCAACAAGAGTTCAGAACGAAGAGAGGTAACTGGATCGCTAAAATTCAAGAATTCGATCTGGATATCAAGCCTACCAAGCTTGTGCGGGGTAAAGGTTTGTGTCAATTGATCGCAGACAACGTTCCAAAAGAGACAGGGGACGAAGAAGAAGAAGTTGTGGACACGCCAACTGTTCTTTTTGTTACTACAACTGACGAGTGGTATTCTAATATCGCTCATTTCCTTACCTATGGTGAGTGCCCTTCTCACTTGTCTTATAAGGAAAGGAGAACTGTCAAGTTAAAAGCTGCTAACTACGTCCTTTGGGACAATGGTTTGTACAAGAGAAGTCTTGACGGTGTATTTTTACGTTGCGTGGATAAAGCGCAACAAGGTAAACTTTTTGAGTCTTTCCACAATTTGGCTTGTGGTGGACATTTTTCAGCACCTGTAACGGCTCACAAGATTTTGCGAGCTCGATACTATTGGCCCACACTATTCCAAGATGCATACAATTGGGTACGCAGGTGTGAGTTATGCCAGCAGTTTGTTGGGAAACCAAAATTGGCAGCCTTACCTCTCAAACCAGTGGTGATTGAGGAGCCTTTTCAGCAATGGGGTATTGACTTCATTGGCGCAGTGAACCCATCATCAAGTGCCAGACACAACTATGTCCTCACAGCAACAGACTATTTTACCAAATGGGTGGAAGCTATTCCAGTCAAACACGCCACTTCAGAGGTGGTATGCAGTTTTCTTAAAGAAAACATTATTTCCAGGTTTGGGATCCCAAACAAGATTGTAGCAGACAATGCTACTTGTTTTTCCTCTTATGAGATCACTGAGTTTTGCTACGAGCATGGGATCACTCTTTCCCATTCTTCAGACTATTATCCGCAAGGGAATGGTCAGGCAGAATCAAGCAATAAGAATCTGGTCACTATCATCAGGAAGCTGGTTGATGAGAATCAGAGAACTTGGCATAAGGCATTGTTCGATGCTTTATGGGCAAATAGAATTACACCCAAAAGAGCAATAGGCATGTTGCCATTTCAGCTTCTATATGGTCTGAATGCGGAGATACTGATCACCTTGGAATTGCCAGCATTGAAGTTGGTAAAGGCATTGGAAGATAGAACTTTTGATAGTTCTATTGATAAAAGGATCATGTATTTGACCGAACTTGAGGAGCAGCGCACTGTTGTGGTGGACTGTATTGCTGAGCACTAAAATCAAGTAAAGAGACTCTTCGACAAGAAGGCAAAGGCTCGTGAGTTTCGGGTTGGAGATCAAGTCTTGTTGTGGGACAAGAGGAGAGAACCAAAAGGAATGCACGGAAAGTTTGATTCCTTGTGGAGAGGTCCATTCACCATTCATCAGTTCTATGGTGAAAACAGTTTCTTGCTGGAGTATCAAGATGGAACACCATTCTTGTTGCCTCACAGTGGACAACATCTGAAGCATTTCAATCCTTGAAGTTTCAGATAAGTTAAATTGTACATTCGTATAGTTTTGTGTTTTATTTTTGTGTTTTCGTTTAGTCTTTGTGTCTTTTTCTTTTTAGCTTGACTCTATAGCCCAATGGCATGGATGAAGGCACTTAGAGACTGGATTCTACTCCCCTCAATCGTTTCAAAGTTCGATTGAAGGAAGTTCCCCAGTTAGAGCCAGCTGTTGTTCTCAAAATCAGCTACGCTCATTTTGTAGACAACCCCACGAAACTTGTCCGTTTCGTGAATCTACACTCTAAGCTCGCAAATCGAGAAAAGATTTTCTTATTCTCGTACGAGGTCAGTTGACATTTTAAAACTCGTTTGCGACGTTTCCTTGAATTAATTTCTCAATATTTGCGAGGAAAATCCAAGTCGTAAATTGGTTAGGATGTTAATTTTAGTCATTTTTTAAGTTTGTAAATTTTTTACTCTTGATATGCAAGAACGGCAAAATTTTCCACTCTTACATATTACTTAGGTTTTGTTTTTGATGCGATGGCGGCAAAATTGGCCGCTATTACATCGCTTTGAGTGAAATGTAATGTCGGCGAAATTCGCCGCCATCGCATATGTCTCATCGTTGGTTCATGTAACGACGGCAATTTTCGCCGACTTTGCATATTGGTTGATTCCATTATCGTAGCGGCCGAAATTGCCGCCCGAACAAGATCTCTGGGATTCTGCCGTCGAGTGCCATTAATGGCCACTCGTGCTAGGCGCTTCAACTCCAGTTTTAGCCTTTTAAAAGCTTTTTCCCCTTGCCACTCGTCATTCCTTATCCACAAGTCTTCTGCGTGACTCACTTGACGCTTGCTCGTTCACTCCGTTCCGATTCACCGATGGATCTATCCTTAGGGTTTCCACTTCAAGCACGGGTAAGTCTCACCTTTCACTCGTCGTTCAACTTTTCCTTTAAAGTTTATCATAGGTTTTTGTGTTTGATGTTTGTTTTTAGTTTTTATTTACGTTTCATTTTTTTTTGTTGTTTGTTTAGAGTTTGTTGTTTTCGTTTTGTGTTGTCGACCCGGTGAAAACCTTAGATTCTACCCCAAAAACCCTTGGGATCACGTGCCCTAGATTTCCCAAACCCTTGTTGCAGTTATCAAATACAACATCGGCGGATTTTGCCGAGCTTACAGTCTTTGGTTACCTCTGCCGAGCGGCGAACATCCCGACCTCCGCGCATAAACTCAGACTTGCAGATGTTATCAAATGTAATGTCGGCGAAATTCGCTGCTCGTACATATATGGAACCCCCCATGTGGTGTCGGCAAAAATCGCCAACGGAACATCGAAAAGGAATGAAAACTGGTTATCAAATGCATCGACGGCGAAAATTGCCGCTCCAACCATCTCACTCTTCTCTCAAACTGCATAGGCGGCAAAATTTGCCGCCGATGCAAATAGACCAAAACCCTCATATGCAAGGGCGGCGAATTTTGCCGCCCGTGCAAAAAATATCTCAAATTTTCCTAACACTGGAAAATTTCTAATTTCATTTTCCCGAGCCCGCTTCTCCTCTGATTCTTGGCCAGCTCGCACTATAGCCCTTTTTCAAGCGCACTCCCATAGTCGTGATCGTCAACATGCAATTTTCCCAGATTGCCCATATTTTCCCTGATTGCATGATCATGACTTTTCTTGCAGTTTCTCTTGCGGAGCTCCATTCAACGTCAAATTTCTTCTCAGTGAAAGATCGTCCAAATGACTGATTTGTCTCCAAAGAAGGCAAAAGCTATGAAGTACAAATATCAAGGTGTTTTCCCAATCACCTCAGTCCACTCTAATGTTGAAGATATTAGAGATACAGAGATTGGCCATGTTGATATGGCTGAGTTTGTAGAGAGAACCAAGTCGAGCAACCCCAGTGCTATGATGAGGAAAATAGTGGAAAGTAATATTCATCTGGTATCCTCCTTCCCAGTGGCGGCTCACAATACAGAATTTGTTCTTCAGTGCGCCCATTTCTACAACAAAGATATCAGAGCTGTTGTGGACGCCAGTGGTAATGTAATAATCAGGTTGGACCCTGAGTTCATTGACAAAGTGTTCATGTGTCCTCCTGCAACAGAGGTGTTGAAGCTTGATTTCATCGAAGCTCAAAAGGAATACGACAAGAATCCAGAGAAGGCGAAGAAAGTAATCAACAACAAATGGTTGAAGATTGTGAGGTCAAGTTTGTCTAGATGGCCACGCAGCTTCCCTCGAAGTGATTTCGTGGAAGAAGTTGGTGACTTGATTACCCTCCTCAGCAGGATAAGAGGTTTGTCTTCCTCTTCACAATTTCAGGAATGGATGTATCCCTTCATTAAGGTCATACTCCAAGGCAAGCAGGTTATTTTCTGGGGAGAGCAAATCAGTAACGCTTTGCATGATCAATTGATGAAGGTATCCACTACCTCCAAGTTCTTCATGACTTCCTACCTGGTATACATTGCAGCCTCCATGAGGATTTTTCCAGGATTGTCGTCAGAAGGGGATAGGAGAGTGGTCCCAGTATACCAGTACTATTCTCAGCTAACATTGAAAGGCTCAATTCACCATTTCAGGAGAGTGAATGATGCATTCTTTGCTGTATTCTTGTGTCTTTTCAATCCCCAACTGGAGCAGAGAAGGATCTCAGATGAGGCATGGACAGTGGTTAATGGTTTTGGTTGTATGTTTTTGCAATTTCCATCTTTCTCCTACTTGAGGGTTGGATTTTTCCAAGGCTACCCTTATATGCTTCCAAGGTTTCCTTCAGATAGATTGGTCTTGATGGAGTTGTGCAGGCAAATGATTGTCGTGCATAACAAACAGATGGAACTCAAGAAGCCCGGATTCAGATTTCTTGTAGAAATCGGCAGATACTCAGTATTGACTGCCGCAAAGGCAAGAGCTATGGAGACAGAGATGCAGTTGGTCACCATGAAGCAATTCAAGAGGAGACCAAAGTTTGATTACCAGGGTGTAAAGGATAAAATCAAGAGGAAAACACAGTTCCATGAACCCATGGTGGAAGATGTCTGGATAGATTTGAGAACAGAGGAAGACATCAGGAAACTAGACTATAGCAGGCTGTCTCTAGAGCAAATTGAATACCTAGGACTTGCTGATATCCCAGAGGACCTTGTGGATGATGGCGAATTGGTTGATGCCAAGTATGAAGCAGAACAGATAGCTGGTACTCCTCTACCGCCAATCCAATGGTCCCAAAAGGAGCTGACTTCCCTAAGGAAGAGATTTGAACCCATATTGGCCAACACCAATAAGTGGCTGGAAGATAAAGGAATTACGCTGAAGGAATTCCTCACTGGTTCAGAAACTGAAGTTCAAGAGCAAACTGGTAAGAAGGTTGAAAATAGAACGAAGAATAAGAGTGATGCTCCATCATCCTCTAAAACACATAAACCTAAAATCAGATTTGTGACAAAGAAAGCAAAGGTTGTTGAGAAGGAACCTGAAACGAAAGATATGGAAGTTGAGGAGCCAGCAGCCGAAGATCCAACAACTGAAGAGCCAGCTACAGAAGAGATGGATGTCGAAGACAAGGGGTCAGAGCAACAAGATAAAGAGGCTTTGTCTCCACAAGACAATACACCTGTTGCACCTCCTGTGCCTGCTTCCCCCATTATCATTCCTTCCTCTGAATCCCCCTCTCCTCCTAAAATAATTTTTGATAATCCCCGGGGCACTTTTGAAAATATTCTCCATTCTTCTGATTCAATTCCTAGTTTGTCTTCTTCGTCATTTGATATAGGAGATACTTCTATGTTTGATCATTTTGTGATGAGTACTGAGCAGGTTTCAAGTGCCAATGTAACAGGTGCGGTTTTTACCAACACCCCGCCTATTGTTTCTACCACCAGCACAAGTACAGTTCCAGTAACACCAGTGGTAGGAATGGACTCCAATGTGAATACTTCTCTGCTGCCACCTTGGTTGTCAGCTTACACGCCAAAGAGGAAAAAGCAAGTCATCTCTCCAGATGATTTTGATTTCACTAAGCTGACACCTGCAAAACCAAAGGCTCCGAAGAAACCAAAGATCCTTTCAAGGGTACTTGAAGAAAAGGGGCAGAAAGTTTTGGAGATAGCAAAACCCCCACAGGATGCAACTGTCGAAAATTTTGACATGAATGACTACTCAATTTCTAGGGTTGAATTGGGCAAAATCACCCATGAAAGTGCTAAAAATGATATGCAGTCAGCCATGGACATCCTGATCCAGAAATTCGACAGGGAAAAAGAAATGAAAGACTACTACAAAGCAAAAGCAGAACAGCTGACTGCAGTGGTAAGAAAGATCACGTTGAATTCAGAAGCAGTTACTCCAGAGGCCGTGTCTGTAGAAGACCCCGTCATCCTGAAAGCCGAAAAGACTCACCTCCGAGGGAAAGTACTTGAAGAATACTTGGACAGGATGCGAGCCCAGGGAATCTCTTTGCTCAAGGAGGTATTTGAGAAAACGGATAAGATGAGGAAAGTAAGAGCAGAACTCAACGATCTCATTGATGCCATCTCTCATGATATTGAACACACAGAGGATACTCATGATAAGTGGGTTGAAATGAGGAAGCTGAAAATGAGCACTTTAATTTCCATTGGCGCCATTTCCAACAAGGATTCATATATAGAGACAAAGGAAGCTCTAATGTACAGGAGCAATGTGCTAAGAAATTTGATCAAGGATCTCGAAGCTGCAAAGGAAACCAGTGAAGAAAATGATGTTAACATTTTGCATAAGCTGGAGGAGTTGCCTTGTAAATTGGTATCACAGGATAACCAGTTTCTTTCTGCAGAAGAAATGGTTAAAGAATTTGAGGACATGTTTCAGCAGGAATTTGAAGACAAGGTATTTTCAATAACTTCTGTGGACAGCATATTAGACAACCAGTTAACCTTGGACAATTTGAAAACCAGGTTAACCAATCATGCCAAGTCAATCACTACAGTAAGGGATGCCATAGTGAGGGCCAGGATGATCTTCAAAAACACATTCAAACCAGATAGCATTGAAATGCAGGCGACCTTCACTATGTATGATGACCACGTGAGAAAAGGTGGTGACACAAGTTGAAGCAGCTGGTTTTTCCCTTAGTTTATTTTCTGATTTCCATATGTACTTTCAAAATAGTTTTGGACATTTTTACATGTACATTTTTGATATGCAATTATATGTAAAAAATAGGAAGTCCCAAGTCAATAAGGACTCCTATTTTTGAATAAGTCAAAGTAGTTGTAGATTTCCTAGATTTTCTCAAGGTCTTTCCCTATAAATAAAGGGGACCTCTTTTGTAAATATTATCTTTTATCTATTGCAAGAAAACTCTAGCGAATTGAAAAGCAAATCAAGACTTTGTGCTTATTGTGAAAATCAATATTCAAATATTCATCAATACAAGAAAGCAAGTTCAATTCCAATCTTTGTCTTGGGATTATTCGTGTTGTGATAGTTTTGTTCTTATGTCTTGCTATCATAATCTTAATTGATAATAATTGAACGGTGGAGTTTGTTTCAAGTGATTGAAGAGCGCTCTAAATTTGATTCTGATAAACTTTGTGTTATCAAATCGGTTGTGGGTTATATGTTCATGTTTGTGAAAATACAACAGTTTGGGGACTTTGTGCTGCAAGTTGTTATATTTGAATTATTTTTATCATATTGAAGAAGAGTGAAGACTTTGGGCTGCATTTTGCTTCAAAAAAGTTCTAGTTACAAGTAGTGAGTGAGGTAACAGAAAACTTTGTGTTTCTGTGATATTGTGATAATTTATAAGTTTTATATCAAGAGTTTGAAATATAAACATCTATTCTGAAAAAAGAGAATGAGATGAGATGGAACCACCCCAAACATAGTTTTTAGTGTACATAAATTTGATAAGTGTTTGATTTACAAAAGTTAAGTAATTAGAGGGAACCTCCCCTTGCTGAGAGGAGAGACTTTGTCTCATCATAGCTGTGGCTGATATACCCATTTTGCCGTTAGCGAGTTAACGACAAAATATTCACCCAACAGGTGTGAAATTCAAAATTCTAGAAACGGGTACCCGTTCTAGAAAACAAAACGGGTACCCGTTCTAAAAAATAATAAAAAACAAAATGGGTACCCATTTTAAAATGGGTACCCATTCTATAACCGGTACGCATTTCTAAAAATAGTAAAAAACAAAATGGGTACCCATTCTATAAAACAAAACAGGTTCTCGTTTTAAAACGGGTTCCCGTTTTAAAATGGGTACCCGTTCTAGGCTCGGGGGCCCGTTCCTAAACGAGTACCCGTTCCTATCAGAATTTTTTTTTTGCATGACACTTCCCCTATATGTGGACCCAACTTCTTGCTTTTACCAGTAGGAAATGTATTCAACCCAAAAAGATAAGAAAGAGCATGGTATAATCTTAAGAAAATAAATTGCAGCAATGGTGGCTCTTGATTTTGGCAAATCTTCTCTATGAAAAGAAATTGATCCCAATGTTAGTATCTAACTTCACTATGAAAAAGAATCGATCCTTTGCAATGGAAAATCTACTTGCTTAAATGGAGAGGGCAAAGGCAAAAAATTAGGGAAATGAATTGTTTGGGTGCGGATAAGAATTAATAAATCTCAGGAATCATGCAAGTAAAAAGACAACTTCTAAAATGATCGCAAGACTAATAGATACTTTTAGGACATCTACACATGGCGCAAACATCCATGCTAAGTGGTAGAGTCTTAGAAATTTTAGTTCTTAAAAGTTCTAATCAACTTGGGACAAAGCCAGGATTTAGGCACTTTTATGGTTTTTGATCATGATAAGAAGAAAGGGTCAAAGTAGTGCAAAGCACATCTCGTCAGTCGAGGGTAACACAAAGGTTGGAAATGATCCCAAAACATGCTAAAGGCATGGACACTAAAGCAAATACTAACCATAACGTGAAATTGTGAGCGAGTATAATTTATGAGATTATAGTTTCAAGCATTGTATGTTTAGTTTAGAGTCTATGTATTTCATTGTGCATAAATATATAGGTGTATTCAAGTAGAGACCTAGATCCATGATCTAGATGTCTCCATGTGTAACGAAGATTTGTTATGCATTATTATATAGGTCTATAAGGCCACATTTGTTGGCTTGTTGTTATTGTTATTTGTTAATGTCATAAAATGCAAAATCTTCTTCTTAAGGTTATCTCAAGGTTATTGGGAAGAGCCTTTCATAAAGGCATATGACATTTCTCTAAGTATTCATGGATATTAAACTAGATCTATTTATGTGTAGGTTTTTGGTTTCTTTGATTTGCAAACATATGCATGTTTAGTTCTATATTTCAAATTTGCAAGAATGTTAGCCCATGCCTTTAAAACATGACCTATTTTTGAATAAACTAAGACACTAGTTAGGTCATTGGTTAACTGATTACTATTTCATTAAATTAAATTTTTCTTTGTCTCTCCTTGTAGTTTAGGATTAGCTTTAGGTCTAGCCAACTTGTATGATTTGCTATTTTAATTTCATATCAAATCTTGTGTGAGTCAATGTCTAATACATGTTTAGAGAATAATGCTTGCTAGATTCCAAGTTGCATATACTATTAGAAAAGTTTAATGGGATTCATATCAAGGGAAATAACTTGTGATATATCTTCAGTCACATGTAATCTATAATTTATCTACTTAATAGAGGTATGTAGGTCTTGTATACTTGAAGGCTTAGTGACAAATAATTGGGGTATTAATATACACAAGGTATGGTTTCTAGAGACCTATTAGGGTCGAATATTTATTTCTAATCATCATGTTTAGACCTCTTGGATCACCTTGCATGGTTTTGTAGAGCCAAAACTATAGGGGAGTTTCCCACTCCTGTCAGTTGACCTCTTAGTTTCCACTATTTGATCATGAGTCTTACCTATTTATGTAGGTTGGAATACATCCCTAGGCATGGACATTGAGTGTCTCCTCTAAGATTGTGGGCATAACAATTTTGAGTGTTAGCAGGTTGCTCCCATTACATATTCAACCTAGTTGCATTTAAGGACGATTCAAATTTGTTGAAGTAGATGAACAATACTAGGAAATGTTGAGGAATGAATATTTTGAGCAACAATATTCTATGGGAGTTGCTTAGAAGATTGTTTGAGAGGAAGTAATCAATTTTAGGAGGTCTTAGATAGGATTGGAAAAGAGAAAAGTAAAGTTGAAAGTTAATTGATAGCCTCTCTTCTAGAGTTATGGATGGTGATTTTGAATGTTACAAGTTTAATTTAAAATACTACTTATAATTATTCCTTAGATGGTGTGTATAAGATGATTTATGAACATATTAGGAGAATGTTTCCTTAAATGGATTAAGTCTTAGAAATATTAGATGATAGATAGGGATAGAACTACAAAGAAACTTGTGGTTATTATTGAGAACCTTGAAGTGGTGGAGATGAAGGGACATGTTGGTGATGGAAAGGGATTTATAGCTAGTGAAGAGAAATCAATTGGAAGTATTTCTATATCATTCTATGACTTGAATTCATTTAGTGTTATTTTTATAATGATAAGCTATTTTGAGTTTTATATAACTATACACTAATAGTCTTTATAATTTCTATTTAAATATGAAAATCATAACAATTTTGAAGTAGGTCTAATGATAGACAAACCTAACAAAGATACAACAATAGTAATATGTGGAACATAAAACTCACAAAAATCCTAAGGATATCATGTAAAGAATCTCAAATCTCCAAAACAAATAATGATAAAAATTCTCTAGAAATTGAGCTCACAAAACACTATATGACATTAGTCCCTAGATAATTAATCTCAAAGTCAATTATCTATATATAATCTTGAATATAAAAAATATTACATTAGACAAAGATCATCTCAAAAAAAAAGTGGCCCGTTACAAGAAGACAAATGTGCTATCTAGAAGGAGATAAAAGTGCCAACTAAAAAGGAAACAAAAGTTGTATCTCACATGTACAAGTATTCTGATAAATCCCCATATATAGAAAAGATGGCCATCCACAAAAGTAAAATATGCTCACTACACAGAGCCAAAGCTAGACTACCACATAATAAAGAAATATGTCAAATTCCTATAGAGATGCTCAACCAAAGGGCCAAAGATGCTCCCTATAAAGAAGCCAAAGATAAGTAAATCTCTCCCATAACTACTCTCATGAAAATCAATGTTAGATGTACAAACACTTATTAAAACATTTTGAATTATCACAACAATCCAAAAGATGAAATTTAGATCCATGCCTTTGAATTTGAAATCCTAAAAGCAAGACGCCAAATTCTCAATTGAATTCAAGATCCTTCAAAAAAATCATTCCCAACTAAATGATAAGCCCGTTGAAATGGATAAGGGGAATCATAAGACAATGTAAACCCATGGAATTTGACCATGTAAAAACTATGTTCTATTAAATATCAAAATGAATTTTTAAAAACAAGCTATAACAATATACGAGCAAATGTCAACCCATGAGTTGGCGTGTATTTTAGTAAGGTAATTAATTAAATTTAAAACTGATGTTAGATTATTATTTTTTTTGTTGAAAATGCCATATTAGCTATTAATTATAAGAGAAGGAAAACATCTTCACAAAAAATAGTTTGGGTGGTAAAAAGGCACACCCCAAAATGATGATCATATGGGCATAGCCCAAAAATTCCCAGAAAGTCTATGGGTACACACCTGAAATGATATAACATAAATTATAAAAACAAAATACTAAGCAGATTTATGCTGCCAAAGCAACACCAACAGATGGGGGATCCTTGTCATCTGGGTTACCCCAAATTGCTGCGAGGTTCGGGATGGCATCTGGTGGTGTCCACCCATCATTGTTCTCTTGATTTTCATTCTCTTCATTAGTCTCTTGGTGCTTTGGTGAAATCACCAAATTTAAGCGTGGAAAAACTTTATTGCTATCCCAATCAGTGTTAGTTGGATTGGAAGTACCAGGAGCAAGCCATCCTGTAGTGTCACTAGTAGGCCAGCCTGCATTGTCACCAGAGGGCCAACTTGCATTATCACCTATTGTAGCCACAGGATGACCTGATGTCTAGCCACGAGTATGTGGAGAGGGTGAGCATCTGCAACAATGAGGTGCAGGGTGAGGAGGAGGCTGAGAATGTGGCCAGGAGTCTCTTGCAGATCCACTTCATCGCTAGCGTCCATGAGGTGGTGAATGTGCTCTGATAGAGGAAGGAGAGGGAGGTACCCTTGCCACTGTGCAAGGTGCATTATCCCAATGATCCAAAAGTTCCTGTAAGTGAGCAACTTCAAGAGCCACTTTGTTTGCTTGAACTTTTATATATAGAAGAACATTAGAACATATAATTGCTTTAATATAAAGAGAAATAATTGTTCCAATGTGATTGTCTGAAAATAGATAAGAATTGCGATCCTTCCAAATTGTGAAAAGAATCTCCACCCTAAAAATATGCCAAATATGAGTGAACCTTGCAGGGAACCTGGGAGAAACACCCAGAAGTATAATCTACCATGAAAGAGGCTCTAGTTTGAAAGGCTAAAAAAAATCATAAATCCAGAGCCAAAATTGTTGAGCTTTGGTACAAGACCAGAAGAGATGCTGAAAAGTCTCAGCTTGTCCACAAAAAGGACAACGAGGATCCTGGACCCCAAGATAAAAAATCTGTGCTCCAACTGGTAAACCTTGTAATAAAAGGCACCATGCAAAATGTGCTAACTTTGGCTCAAGAATGGCTGACCAAACAATTGAAAATCTGTTATGCCAAGTAGCTACTGTAAATTGGAGGAGCCATCGCTTATTGAGAGTATCTATCATTGGCAAATGAGGCAGGAGCCATTTGTAACCAAGCCTAGGCTTACAATGATGCATTGGTCTTTGAGGATACCATTTCTAGTCTTTCCACCAAGGTGTGATGGAATGAATTCCCACTTTATGAAGCATTTATGGTGGAATGGCACTAACAATTGCATTATAGGTGGCCTGATCATTCCTTTGAAGGCCAAATTTAGCTCGAAAAGGTTCCCATTCCATAAGGTTCATGGTGGGTCTATGAAAAATATCTTGAAGAGTCTAGATACCTTTTTTAAGAAATTTAAGAGCTTTTGTCCATGGCAATTTGGCTAGTGGTTGGCCTACAGTGCTCAGAAGAGGTGACCACCAAATGTTGTGTTGATTGAATGAGAGACCATCTCGAAACCCATCGCCTGTTCAATGGAGCCTAGGTTTAATTTTCTCCCAGGCTTTCCAAATGGTCTTAACCACAAAGGTTCCCAAGATTTGCACTGGTTCTCTCATGACAAGGATGGTTGAAAAACTAATCCCTTTCCAGGCAGGTTTGTGGATAGGATGTCCCATTTCTATATTGTGCCTAAGTAAAAGTTTCCAGGCCTCATTGCCAGAGAGAGCGTGAATGATCCATTTAACACACAAAGAAGTGCCTTAGCACTGGGTAGAAAGAAGACCAAGGCCACTTGAATCTCTGGGTAAACAGCAAAACTCCCATACAACACGGTGAAAACCATGGCAAGTTTCAGAAGAGGTCCAAAGGAAATCCCTCAAAAGTTTCTCCAGTTTGGCATAGGATGCTTTAGAAGGAGCCCAACAAGAAGAATAGTAAACATGAGTTGCTGCTAAAACTTTAGAACATACCTGGAATTTGCCATCCAGAGAGAGTGGCTTAGTAATCTAGTAGGCAAGTTTCTGTTCCACTCGGGAAAGAATTGCTTGCCAGAGATTTGCAGAGGTGCCTTGGAAGGCAAATGGGATGCCAAGAAATTAGAAGATTTCACCATGAGCCACCCAACACCAGCCATACTATTGGATCCAATGAGGGATGGGAAGAATTGATTGTCTGTAGCAAAGAGTTTTGTGCCACTGGATGGAGGAACCTGAGGCTAAATAGAAGGTCTCAAGACATCCAAGAGAATTTTTCACTGTAGTTTCCTCTTCCAACAATGTTAAAAATGAATCATCTACAAAATGGCCATTGACCAACTAGCTGGAGGAATTAGTTAGAGAAATTCCATGAACAAGCCCTTGAGATATAGAATGAGCAAGTAGGTAGCTAAAGCCTTCTGCGGCTAGAACATACAGAGCTGGTGCAAGTGGACAACCTTGACGTATAGAATGAAAGAGGCCAAAGGTATGAGATTGCTGACCATTTATAGTGATATAGGTAGAAGCATCTAAGAAGGGCATTTTGATAGATTGGATAAAGGATGGACCAAACCCTAATGCTGCAAGCATTGCAAGAATAAAATGCCATTCAATGTGATCATAAGCCTTAGCAAAATCAATTTTGAGGAAAATGGCTTTTTGATCAGACTTTCATGCCCATTCCATTCCTTCCCAGACTATAATGATATTATCTAAAATATACTTGGATTTAATAAATCTAGTTTACTCAGGGCAGACAATCAAAGGTAGCAGAATACGGAGCTTAAGTAAAAGATCTTTGGCAATGATTTTATAGGAAACATTGATGAGCGTAATAGGTCGCCAGTTACAAATGTCTTTAGGATCTCCAGATTTAGGTATGAACTTTATATTTCCTTGATTAATAAGTTTGCCTAGAGAGTTTGAATGAAAAGATTCAAGGTAAACATTATGCAAATATTTTCCTAAGCAGTCCCAAAGGGCTTTGTAAAATTCACAGGGAAAGCCATCAATTCCTGGAGCCTTGTCATTAGCCATAGAATAGACTGCTTCCTTTAGGTCTTCAATGGTCAGTAACTGATCACAAAAGCATTTCTGGGCTGGAGTAAGCTTTTTTGGTATCACTACAAGACATTCTTGTAATGCAATTTGTTGCTTAGAAGTATATTCCTGAGCTGTGAAAACTTTTTCATAATGTCTTACAAATGTATGGAGAATGTCAGGTAATTCTGAAAGAACAATATTATCCTCCTTGATTTGCTTAATACCGTGCGAGGAATGTCGAGCTCAAAGAGCTAGAAAGAATTCCTTTGAAACACGATCACCTATTTTGAGCCAATGCATCCTGGCTTTGAGCTGTGCTCCTCTGGCAGCATGATTATCGGCTATTTGCTTTTGATGCCTTAAGTTGGCGACACTTGTAGAGAAGAAGAAAAAGGGTCAGTTATCAATGTTGTAGTGGCCATTTTCAAAGTAGTAGTTGTAGCCTCATAGGCTTATCTTCTTAAATTTGCTAGCTGACGGCCATATATGTGAAGAAATCTCGCAGTGCAAGTGATGCCATCATTCCACCATTGAATCCAGCCAGTAGCATGCATTGGACAACACTCCAAATTCCATATAGTAACAATGTGTGCTAGGGTGGGTTGGTGGGACAACAAAGAGGTGTTAAGGAAAACTAAGATTTACTAGCGTGTGGTTGGGTGGCATGCCATTCAATGGAAAACTAAATTGGAAAGTGGTCTGATAACATCACATCCACTAACGGTTGAACTGGGAGGGAGTCTGACGTGGCAAAATAAAAGAAAGATTGAGCAGAGATCACGGAATGATCTAGGTGTTTAAAAATCCTATCAAACCTAGCTCAAAAATTGCACCAAGTATGCCATAAAGGATGGGATTGATGACGGCCTGTATTGGGATCAAAGAAACCCGATTTATTGTGCATGTGAAACCACTCCTCTCTCTCACCTATTGGCCACTGAAAAGGTAGAATGCCATCTTTATCATGTGCCATTTCAACCATATTGAAGTCCCCACAAATAAGGCAGGTGGCTACTAGCAAAGAGTCCACAATCCACCGCTAGAGAACAGATCTTTCCATCGCATCATTCGATGCATAAATATTAATAATCCCAAAGGAATGATTATCAATATTGAGTAGTGTCCAGACTAAATGGTTGGTAGGGTCCACCCCGTGGGCCACCATTGAATCTTGCCACCGAGGGGACAAAAGGGTAGCAACACCACCTTTGCCAGCCTCATGAGTGGTGCAAAATAATTTACCGGCTAGACAAATAGTGCGGCAAGCCGAAGACAACAAAAACCCTGTAACTTTAATCTCTTGCATACATAGAACATTAATTGTACCATAGTGTTGCATAGTAGCTCTAACAAAGTACTTCCTAGCGAGGTCAGTTAGACCTCAGACATTCCAAGAGAGAAATTTCATTGTAAATCCTCCACCATTTCCTTAGAATCAAGATTTTCAAAGGAAGAAAAGTGATTCTGGAGGAATTCAATGGGGTTTGACCCAAATTGAATAGGAGGAGATTGAATTTTCTTACCCTCCTGAACAATTTCTCCCTCCTCAGGAGGCTCTCAGCTATGAGAGAACTTGCAGTGCGACAAAGATGAAGTGGTTCTTGGTTGTGATTTGGCCAACGGACTTTGCTGTAATGGCTGAACACCAGAAACCTTGATGCAATCATTCACTCTCGGAGAGGGCTTTGAAACCTCCTTGGCCAGTTCAGTAACTTTAGGAGCCTCCGCGGGAGCCTTAGCCTTGTGTTTGCAGGAAACAACCATAGCCCAAGTGTCCACTGGTTTGGGAACCACTTCCTTGGTCACAACCGCTACTGGATGGGGTTGAACCTCACTGGGTGGAGGTCGGGGGCGAGACACTGCAAGAGGACAATCCCTAATTTTATGCTCAGCTGACTGATAGTGGTAGCAAGTGTTTGGCAAATTAAAGTAGGTAACTTTTTGAGTATGCTGAAGGGGACCAATTTGAATGTCAATGAATTCCTTAAGATCCTTCGAAAGATCCACCTCTATGCAGACGCATTTTTGAGGGCGAGCCTAGAAGTACCTATCAGGTTTAACGCAAATAACTCTTCTGAGTGAGGAAGCAATATCATGCAGGAAATGCAAACAAGGCAAAGGTAAACTAGGGAATTCAATCCATACTAGGACCTGCAATTTGGTATCATCTGAAACCACAAAATCACGAGTCCACTATTGAAAAACAAGCAAGGAAGACTGAACATACCAGGGGCCATGATTCAAGATTGCTTGAACATGGCTAACTTCAGCAAAATGGAAAAGGAAGAATCCTTTGGTCAGATTTTGAACCATATCAAGGTGAACCCCATGAGGGGCCCATGCCTTTTGGACCCATTCTTTGAGCATATATTCAAGGGGAGTTCTCCCAACAAAGTATCCAATAAGAGTATGTTGTTCTAACCATAGACAAGCATAATCAAATTCCTACATGGGAAAAATCACATCAGCAGGAGAAACAAAGGGTGTACCTTGTGGAAAACCTTCAGAACAAACTTCCAGGGATGCTTGGTCAGTGGAGGAGCCATTGTGTAGAGCCGTCAAACCACCAACACCAGCAACAAGTGCTGGGTCGAAGCTGGTAAGAGGCATTAAAAGGCCAAAAAACTGTAATAAATGCCAGTGTATAAATGAAAAGGCTATAGTTCCTACGCCTAGAGCACGGTATAATGCTAGCAAAAAATAATGGAGAGTAGCTACAGATGAAACCCTAGTAGAGCTACAAAAGCCATCTTCTGTAATTCTGATGTTAGATTTTAAAAACAAGTTATAACAATACACAAGTAAATGTCAATCCACGAGTCAGACTAGAGTATTTTAGTAAGGTAATTAATTAAAATTAAAATTGATGTTAGATTTAAAATTAATTAAGGTTGATTAAGTAAAATTTAATATAAAGTAAAAATAAATATAATTATGTTTTATTTGTAATTTTTCAAGATATATATAAATATATTAAAATAATGTTTAATTATATTGTTTTTAAATTATTTTATTATTATATTGATATTGTTTTATATTTATTAAAGATATAAAAAATATAGAAAAAATAAATATTTATTAAATATTCTTATTTAGTTGGGAGATGGGAAAAGGGCAAATGGAGTAGAGCATAGGAGAACCATTGAAAATTGCAAACTCAAATTTGAAAGCACAACAAGAAAATAAAGGAGTGTCAAAAACTTGCCATTGTCAATAGAAGAATCATGAAGGACTTCAAACAATTGATGTCACAGTGGAATCTTTAGAGGATGCTAGAATTTGTGAGGATCTCAGTGCAATAATCGGTAGATTCATTGGGCCAAGGATAGAGGAAAAATTAGGGCTTCCATGTGGAGAACTGGAAATCAAAAAAATTGATCAAATCCCTGCCCAAAGGCTTCTTCTGCATCATTTTCATATCCTCAAAGGAAAGAGAACATGTGCTACAAGGTGGACTCTAGATGATGGGCGACTGGCCACTGTATATGTAGAAATGGCAACCCAATTTCAATCCAGTTAACCTATGTCCATATGATAAGCCACTTTGGATTTGAATTTACAATTTACCTATCGAATACTGGTTGGAAGCCTGCCTTGAGAAGATTGGAAGATCATTGGGCACATTAGTTGACATCGATGGAGAATTCATAGAGGGAGATTAATATCTCTATGCCCAAATAAAAGTTTACACTGTCAAATAGATTCCTAAGGAGGTCTGATTGTGTGTGGATGAAATTCATTGGATCTAGCAACTGGAAATAGAGGAGGATAAATTGTTTTGCCTGAGATGTCAAAAGCATAATCACAAGGAAAAAGATTGCAAAGCCAAAATTAGGATAGTCAAAAAATGGATCCCCAAGAAGCATAATAGAGTGAGGGTGGTGACACCGCAAGATAGAAAGTCACAAGAGGTGGTGGAGCCAAAGCAAGATGATGCTCAAGTACCTACGGGAGAAAATAAAGAAAATCAAGAAGGGACACAAACTAGCCCTAAGAAGATAGATGGCAATATGATTGAAGACCCTTGCATGGGATCAAAAGAAGAAGTGGAGAGGAATTCAGGAGGTTCCAGCTATGTAGGCGACTTCGATGGAAGTGGGAGACCAGATGAGTTGGAGGAAGATTTATCAGATGAAGATGTCGAATCAGAGGGCTAGGAAGATTCAAATCATGATGATCTAGGAATTGTAGACCAAAGGTGTATTAGCCAGTCTGCCTTGAAAGCTCTGGGTTTGATAAAAACAAAGAAATGCAAGGGAAGGAAATTAGAGAAAAAAAAGAGAGAAGAGGAAGCAGTAGAGAAGGGCTTCACCAGTACTAAAAAATTCATAATCCCCAAGAGAGGAGAGGCCTCCCTTGGAGAGCAATGAAGTGCATAACATGGAATGTCAGGGGCTTAAATGCTCCTGACAAATGACTCTTAGTCAAGCTTCACCTTCAAAAGCTTATTATGGACATCATTATTCTACAAGAAACTAAAATTGGGAGTGTAGATGTAGTAAAGTTTGTCAAGTATTGTGAGAACTGGTTGGGGCTATTTCAGGAAGCATTTGGATCGGCGGGTGGGATTGGAATATTGTGGAAGGATAATAGTGTTTCTATCAATTTGATTGAATCGTGGCCAAACTGGATGATGTGTCTGACAAAAAAATGTTTCACTAATTTTCAATTCTTTTTATTTAACATCTATGGGCTGACCAAAATGAAGGACACATTGGCTATTTGGGTGGAGATCAAAGACAAAACCAAAAACTTGCATTCGACCCCCTACATCATGGGTGGTGACTTCAACGCTATTCTTAATCTGAGCAAAAAGAGCGGCAGACTCAATAAAGTAAATAAAAGTATTCAAGATTTCAGAATATTTATGGAAGAGGTGGGAGTGATAGACTGTGAGACCTTGAATGATACATACACATGGACTAATAGGCCCATTGGATTTTCCAACATCTCAGAAAGAATCAATAGATTCCTTATATCCCCCAATTGGCTAAATGAGTCAATGTGTGTAGAAGCAAAGATTCTTCCTTTGTCTATGTCAAATCATTATCCAGTTTCCTTAGAAATAAAAATGGAAGAGAAACCCAGGTGCAATGCTTTCAAATTTGAAAATATGTGGTGGTGGGATGAGACTATCTTAATAAACCTAGAACATTGGTGGAAAGAATGTGAGGTGTCAAGGACAGTCAGCTACTGCTTCATAAAAAAACTACAATACCTAAAAGCTAAGTTGAAAAATGGAACAAGGAGGTGTTCAAAAACATATTTGAAGAAAAGATTCACATAGAGAAATAGTTGGAGACTTTAAACAATCAAGTAATTGCCCTTGGCATGTTCAGAGAAGACTTTGAGTTAGAACAAAAGTTAAAAATAAGAGCACAAGGAGGTGTTGGTCTACGAGGAGATCTATTGGCAAGACAAGGCTAGGAAAGTCTAGCTAAATGCAGGCGACTCCAATACAAAAATTTTCCATGCATCAACCAAAGCAAGAAGGTCAAGAAATAAAATTGATGAAATCATGAAATCAGATGGCTCAACAGTAACAAGTTGGGTGGATATAGAAGCGGAGGCTATCAAACACTTCTATGGATTATTGGGTAGCAAGCCACGAGCCTTAAACAGTACCTGCCCATAATCTATCAATTGCATCTCGAAGGTCATATCAAATTCAGATAACGACATGCTAAATGCACTAGTCACAATGGAAGAGGTTAGGGCTGCCATTTTCCAGATGAACACTGATAAAGCACCTGGTCTAGATGGTTTTCCCATGAGTTTCTACAAAAAGTGTTGGCCCTTCATTGGGAAGGAAGTATGGAAGATAGTTGAGGAGTTTAGAATGAAGAAAAAGTTTATTAAATATCTTAATAACACCAGCCTCGCTCTCATCCCCAAAAAAGTGGAAGCAAGACTTTCAATGAGTATAGGCTGATTTTCTTATGCAATGTTATCTACAAAATAATCTCCAAGGTGTTGGCCAACCATCTTAAGGTAGTTCTAGACTCGATAATTTTATAAGAATAGAATGGATTTGTCTCAAGAAGGGAAATTAGCAATAGCATCATAATAACTAATGAGACAATCCACACGATGTCTAAGGAAAGGATAAAGGGCATGATGCTCAAATTGGATATTAAGAAGGCCTACGACAGAGTTGATTGGGACTTCTTGAGGGCTGTAATGAATAAGTTTGGATTCGATGAACATTGGATGGATGTGTTTCAATACTGTATCTCTACAACTAGGTACTTGGTCTTGGTCAATGGCTCTCTTGTGGCTCCTTTGAGGCTACAAATGGTTTGAGTCAAGGAGACCCCATCTCCCCATTCTTTTTATGATTATGGCAGAAGCATTGAGAAGGGCCATCAAGAAACATAGGCTGGAGGGACATTGGAAAGAGATAAAAGTGGCCAAAAATGTCGACCCTATCACACATGCCTAGTTCGTGGATGGCACAGTCTTATCGAAGAAGCCAATATGAAGGAAGCAGAAGCAATAAAGGAAACTTTTGAAGAATATACCAAACTGTTAGGACAATTGATGAACAATGAAAAATTAGAAATCTTCTTCTTCAATACTAAAAAACAAGTCTAAAGGAAAATTGCAAATCTACTTGGGTTCTCAGTTGCCTCCCTTCCAACCAAATACCTTGGTGCTCTGATTTTTGCAAGAATATGCTTGAGTCGAATCATTGGGAGGAGGTAATGGAAAACTACAGAAATAAATCAACAGCCTAGAAAAGCAAATGGTTAACATTGGCTGGAAGGCTAACGATGATCCACTCTGTCCTATCCACTGGCCCCATCTACGTTATGACTTGATATCAAATAACTCACAAAATCGAGTCCAACCTAGAAAGCTTTCTTAAGTGTTTCCTTTGGGAGGGATCAAAAGAGGAAAAGAAAATTCTCCTAATTCACTTGGACAAGGCATGTGTAAAAAAAGAGATAGGGGGGTGTAGAAAAATGAGAACACAAAATTTGGCTTTAGGCACCATTTTACCTGGAAAATGTATAGAGACCCAAACAAACTATGGTGTAGAATTTTTTGAAACAAATATTTGCTTATGTTTGCCTAAGCTTCGGGGCTAGCGGCTCTATAGTCTTCAAACTTAGGGTGTGTTTGATGTGTCTAATGTGCTTTGACCGTACTTTAATGCATGTATGGATCGCAAGGTCATCCATACATTAAAGTAGGACCTAAATGTTATGGAGTAAAAGGTGGCCACATGCCTTTTTACCTCCTAGTTTAGATCCTAGGTCCTATTTGCTTCCTTATACTTAATTATACATTATAATTGATCATCCTAAAAGAAAATTCCTGACACCCTGAACATTTTGGACCCTTGGGGCCTCCTTTAGCTTAACCCTGACCCAATTTAGGCTCCTGGACTTGGGTGCAAACTACCCAAGTCTCTCCTAATTGGTCAGGGCTAACTTCTAGTATGTCAGCTTGGGCCCTTCCAAAACGTTTCTCCTTGTCAGCTCTTGTGATTTAAATTCATAAATGTTAGTGGGAAAGAATATATAAGTGAGTTTATGACTTCATTTTAAACCTAGATGGATAACATGAACTTATGATATTGGAGCAAAGAGCATTCAAGGCATTCATTATGTATTGGTTGCAGATTTGTGTTTGTATTTGTGTGTTTGTTGTAGATATGGCATCATCATCCATCTCCTTGTGAGTTGAAGAGCTTTCATCCTCCCAAGGGCTTCACCTCCGAGGTGACATCATTACTATTTGAATCATTTCATCATTTGGATTATGTTTAGCCTTTGCCCTACAAGGGCACACTCTCTCATTAACAACAGTGTCAGGAAATATTGAATGCTAACTCAGGATTTGACTGAGGCAAATCCCTAAACACCACAACCCCCAAACCCCTCTCTTGTTGTTTTATGTGTAGGTTATAGGTACAAGTTTTGGGAAAAGTGGAGCTACAAGGAAGAAGTGCAGGAAATAGAGTTTCAGGATCTAAAAATAGTTCCAAAAAATCTCCCCAAGTAGACTTGGGTAGTTTCCACCCTAGTCTACAGAGCCTCAAGCTTCTAGATCTAAGTTTAGAGCATCATTAGTAGCATTTCATCAGTTGTGACCTCTGACAGAATCCAACATCTAGACTTGGGTGGTTGTTGAATTTGTCCTCTGACATCTTTGCTTTCAGGAGATAGGTTCTGACATCTTACTAATCCTCTCTGTACTTTTGGTTTCCCTATTTCTATTGTCAATCATCTATTTCAAGCTAATTATCTTCTAACTAGGGTTTCCTTCATACTTAGCCTAGGGTTTGATAAAATCTTGGTTGGTTCTGATCTTTCCTTGACAACCAAGAGCACAAAGATCAGTATTTGATCCCTCTTCCATCTTGTAGTGGCTTGGCTTGATCTTTGTTCTTGAATGTTAGAGTGAAAGGAGGGTTTGATCTAGTGTACTCACACATTCCATCTTCTCTCTTTTTACATCTTAACATTTTGGTGAACCTGTGTTTTTACTAAACTTGCATCTTGCTAAGTGTTGTGATCAATCCTTGCATTCATTTATATCATATTTGTCATCTTACATTGAAAAATCTTGCATACATTTGAAAAAAACTTGAAAAAACAAGCATTTTAGGCTTGCATAAAGGCATAGTTTGGCATTATTTTCCTTGCATATCATTGGAAACATTTAATTTTTTAATTTTTACATCAAATATAAGATAAATTACAACAATTAATCATTTCATGATCTTACACCTTGCATTTGCATATATCATTTGTTAGGGTTTTGTTTAAAATTTTGCATTTTTCATATAACCTAGTTTTTGCAAAAAGCTAGGGTTTGTAGTCAAAATCTTGTTTCAGATTTTTCTGCTCCTTTAAACACTCATTAAAATCTAATTTTGAGTTAGTGTGGCTTCATCGTGTATCCTTGCATTCAAATTTCAAATTTTGCAATTACACATTGTGTATTTCAACAAACATAACTACCTCAATCTTCTTGATTGTACTCTTAGTTTGTGCATTGAGTGTTATTGGACTTTGCATGAGTTGTATAACCCACTGTCCTACTAGGAACATCTTTGTAAGAAGAAGTTGTAGACTAATGGGTTCTAATTCTATTGATGGCAACGATGTGCAAACATCAGAAAATCTATTATACGACCCCTTTACAAAGGGTGAATCAACACCTCTACATGACATATTCAATGATAACATAGAAGAACCAATAATTCCTCCTCTTGAAGAAATGGGTAACAAAGATATTTGCATTCCTAAGGAACATCCTTAGAGATTGGACAAACAACTAGCTGAATTTCAACAAGTTGTAAAACAAGCACATCTAGCTCAAGAGGTGGTACCTATTGTTGAAGGTATACGAGGATTGTTACAAGAAGGACAAGAAGGTGTTGACATGCTCTGTGGATTATCCCACATAGTGGATCATAACATTATGCATATGGCTATCCATGCAAATAACATTGAAAGTGTGTCACCACCAAGGTATATAAGCTCACTGGTCTCGGTACCCATATGGACTACAGGAATATCTACTTTTACATCATCAATTCTCACCACCAATCCACATGCTTGTAGTAATGCTACAACTATCATGGGAACATCTATAGGAAATTACAACGCCGTTGGATTTAATTATCAAAATCTTGTGCCTTGTGTATCCATACCAATGTAAACCTATTCTCAACCACCTATCACCTCTAACTATTCTCTACCACTTATCACCTCCACTCATTATCAACCACCCTATAATTTCACAACAACATCCAATCCATTTTCCCACAAGTCAATTCTTCATCCAATGATACTATCCTAAATCAACTTTTGCAGAGTATGTTTTCTTTACAACAAAAAGTGACAAACTTGACTAATTCTTCTTCTCAACCTACTTTACCAACATATCATGTGTGTAGCCCTTTATTTTATGCAATTCTAAGAACTCCAATGTCTAACAAATTTGAGACCCTCCACTTTGAAAAATATGGCATGGTAAAGGTGATCCTAATACTCATGTGGCAGCATTCACAATGATGTGTAATGATTACTTCTTTAATGAGAAATTGCTAGCAAAACTCTTTCCTCAGTCTCTCAAAGATACTACTTTGGAATGGTTTTGCTCTCTACCTCCTAATTCAATCAATTCTTTCTCACAACTAGTTGATCAATTTTTGCAACATTTCCAAGAAAACATTGGACCCATTGTTTCCTTGATTGATTTGGTTCATTGTAAACAAGGATCGAAAGATAAATTGACATAGTTTATTAGTCAATATCAAGGTCTCATCTCACAAATACAATATCTGATTAAGGATGCGGATCTTGAGAAGGTATTCATTATGAATCTATGACCGAACATATGTGATAACATATTATTGATAAAGTACAGTTCTTTTCAACATTTATGCATAGCTCTCCGGGATTACCAAATTTTTGCTAGTCACTTTGAGAATCACACCTCATCAGCTCCTGTTGGTCAATCTGTAGCTGGACAATCTCAAAATTCATTTAAGAAGAACAATAGGAATTTCATCAAGATCAATGGGCAACATTTGAATAACTTTCACTCACAAGTGTGCTATTTCAAAGCCTCCCTGAGCAACATTTCAATTCAAACAAGAACAACGGCAATTTACTCCATTATTGGATTCTCTCCATTTGGTAATGACTCAAGCAGTGAATAAGAATATTTTGAAGCTTCCTCCTACTTGTCCTTTTGATGGTTCAAGTCCACAAGGACCTTCATTCAATGCTAATGCTTATTGTCACTATCACCACTCTCCGGGCCATGATACCAAAAGATGTATGCATCTTAAACATTAAATTCAAGACCTCATCGATTATAATATGATACAAGTTACTGGTGTGAATGATAATGGAAATAAGTCGGTAGCACCTCCAAATCAAAATCTACAAATCTTCACTAATCCTTTTCCTAAGCATACCAATAATAATATGGTGCAACAAAATATAATAGAGCTTGAAGATGATTATCTTGACTATGATGGCATAGTGGGTATGTTAGAGGTGGATAAGATGAAAACTAAAGATTTACCTCGCCCACATGGAAAAGGTATCTATACTGAGGTTCATCCTCCGTTATCCCAAGTTATGGATTAGATGATAACCAACATGCATAAGATATGCAATTGGAATAGCCTATATGTTATCACTTGAAGCCAGAGAAAGTGGTGTCGATTAGAAGCATTCCATTTCATTATGAAAGGCCCATTAATCAAAGTAAGAAGGCAAAAGAAAGAAAAAGAGCAAGGTGACTATCATCGGTGGGAAATAGCAATGATTCCCCTCCTCATAAGCAACAAAAGATATCAAACATACAGGTTATTGAGAAGCAAGCATCGTATGGCTATTTTGAAAACAAGCATCAATCAAGTATGATTTCTTCACACAATATGTCACACTTGATAGAACACCTCTCTAATATGCTCACAAGTTTGGCCTCTTCTTAGATACATATATTTACATGTGTCATGTTGTGTTCCCCCATGTTGTAAACCTAAGTCACTATTGTCTCCTCTCTCATTTTTATTGTTTACATTTTTCAGTGGCTTTACTAGTCGGTGGATGATGAAAAACAATCAAATACTGATAAGGACCATGTGTCCCTTTAGCAAGAAAGAAAAAATGGACCTAGTCCATATACGAAGATGGGGTTGATATTATATATTTGATGCTTGACTAGTACAGAATCACTCTGTGTTGTGATTCGTGTTGTGAAATCTCTCATAACAAACATTTTACAATACTCTCAATCTGCTTCAATGCAATTTGGATGGCTTTGTATCTCACCTTGTTGCTACACTCAGTTTTGAGATATCTGAAGTGTAGCCCAACGACTACACTCCATTTCGAACTCATGAGTGTAGCCTTGGCCTTTGATAAATGATTTCATGCATAGCTTCTACAAATTGATTTGGTTGTTATCTTAGAGAAAGATAAATTTCTAACCAAATCTTATCTATTGCAAATCATATCGATGTGTTTGTGGGAACATACGATGATCATGGCACATGTCAGATTTAGGGGCATGGGCTTTGTGAAATCTCTTGTTCCCTTGCGTGTTTTTACTCTATCTTAATGTTCTTGATACTAGTAAGTGAGATCAACCACCTTAAGGTGGGAGCAAATATAATGGTATCTATCTGATTCTCTTTTGAGACCGACAAAGCATGTTTGAAATCTCTCACAACAAGGCAGGATGATGTATCTCTTGAGCTAGTGCACATCCTTTTAAAAAGCAAGCAAAAAGCCCTCATTGTGAGGCAAGATGTGTTGAAAGGTACACGACAACTGAGAGGAGGGTGAATCAGTTGTATCAAAAATTTAACTTCTCTATACACAATATCACTTTCAAATTCACTTAATTTAACTCATTATTTTATTATGAGCACTTAACATAAATAGAAAAATCCAAACATAAACTCATCAACACCATACACACATGAACACTAGATTTTTTATGTGGAAAACCCTAAACAGGGAAAAACCACGGTGAGTGTTAGCTCACAATATAATGTGGTAGCAATACCGAATATCAAAAGAGGCTCATTGTCCAAATGAAAGGCTCACTGCCGGGGTTGGCTCACTGCTGAGGGTGGCTCATTGTTGAGGGTTACCTCATTGTCGAGGGTGGCTCACTGGTAGGATGAATTGATATAGTAGCATCTACACCATGCCTGAGTTTAGTTCCATTGAAGCACAATATCTCCTCTACTTTGATCTACTTTTACAACTCACACTTTATCTTCTCATCTTCACACAATCACACCTCAATCATGAATTCATTACATAAATTTATATCTATAATCAACCTTGGAATGTACATCAAGGTCGGCATTACATTCTACAACCATTAGAACTATCTCCAAGGTCGGCATACATACATACATCAAATTAGGACTAGACCTAAACAAACTTGTGGAGAAAATGAATGAAGGATGAACACATCATAGCTTAGCTCAGACCCAAATACATCCTCACATGCTTGGATATGCTTCTACAATCCATGAATCACCTCAACAAGTGTGACTAACCAGGTCGGCTAGAACAAGTGCACAACATCAAGAACGCTTAGATACATGCTTCCAAGATCTTATTGTATCTTGTGGATCAAGCACACACCTTCAATACATTCTAGAGACATCCATGAACAATATAGAATCACTTGGGATCCAACAAATCCAACCGCAACAGATCTCACTTGAAGGCAACAAATATCACTTGAAGATACATCTCAGACTACTTCTCAACAGACACTGTCAAACTCTACTAGTCAATTACTTGCTTTTTGGAGCACCAAATGACAAATACTTTAGAATAAAGATAGCTAAGGACCTTATAAGCTTAAGTCCAGAACCACAAGACCAAATTCCAACCTGTGTAGAAATGCAAAGAAAAATACTATCTCTCTATCACTTTGCAACCATTGCCAGGCACAGTCTTCAAACTGGTGAATATAAATTTTTCTGCACAATGATCCGAACCACCAAATTATAGATTTAGCATCTTCAAACACTTTATAAATCATATCCAAAGCTCATACTTTAGTCTTCAATACAGAGAAAATGCAGAGCAAAATACTATGACAATGTTCTTCAAGCAATCAACAAACAACAATATAAGAAGATACAGTTGGCACCAATGACAACACAAACATGTTGACATCAATGACAACACCAGTTAGCACATACGTGCAACAAGATGACATATCTCTTGAGCTAGTGCATATCCTTTTATATACAAATCCATCATCACGAGGCAGGATGGTGTATCTCTTGAGCTAGTGCACATCCTTTTATACAGTCACCATGAGGCGGGGCTGGATCTTGACTCATTCACCCTTAAGCATGTCTTTGGTGGTTGTGGTAGTGTATCTCAACCGTCAAGTGTTTTTGGCGTGTTTTAGATAGTGGTATAGTGATGAGCTCCTCCCCATTGCTCATGTTTGTCATGTATAAGATGTATAGTGTGTCTATGGCATAGTATGTGGCGGTCGTGTATTCTGTGTGTCTTTCACATATTTTATGTGTCTTCTCTACGTGTCTTGCATGTTTTTTTGGCATAGTCTAAAGTTGTTTGGTGATGAGTGCCTCCCTACGCTATATGTGTTTTGTGTATCTTCACATGTGTGTTTTGTTTACTTTAGTTAGTATTTCATATATTTAGATATGTAATTGCTTAAGACATGTCTTCTCTTTATGTCTTCTTTGTAAATTGCATGACTATATTCATGTCTCCAATTGGTTCCCAAATCTGCAGATTACAAAACCCTAAATGCATATCAGGTTTTATGATCAGGTTCAACAACTAATTTGGCCAACGAATAGAATTAACCAAGAATGGTTAGAATTCCCTGCTCTTTAGGCTCTGCTATGCCTAGGTGGGTGTACCTCAATCACCAATGCTTATTATTTTTTAGAATTAAATGGTGATATTTTAAGTAGATCAAAACCTCATACAATTTCCTTTTAACAATCTATTCCACACTAGCATGAGGGTTTGAAATAGATTACTTCAACTGTAGACACCCAAAATTGACCCTTCACATCATTTGTCAATTTGTTGCATTATTCACCATTGCATATGTTAATTTTGTCTAGCATGCTTGAATCAATCATCGATTTTCTTCTAAAATCATCTATTTCTATCATTAATTAAATAAATTATATTTATTTAATCAATTTCATGTATTTCTTCTATTTTCTATCTATAATTAAATAATCTTTAATTATTTAATTATCTCACCATTCTTCTAAAATAAGTAAAATTAATATTTTATTTATTTATCTTCTCATCATACACATAAATTAAATAAATTTATTTATTTAATTTATATCTTTTCTTCTAATTTTATAAAAATAGCTCTTTCCTCTATCATTTAAAAATAAATTGCCAATAATACATTATCCCTCTTTTGTCAAAAAATTTATATTTACTCGTCTGCATTTTCACCCAATTTGGAACACATATCTTTAAGGTAAAACCATTTACCCACTCCAAAACTTTTATTTTCACTTAACTCCCTTGTGGAAATATTTCACTTTTTAATGAAAAGATTTTACAATTATATTACATTCCCAAAATAATGTCACATTGTGATTAATATTAATAAGTTTTCCCTTTCAAGTGTAGAAATAGTCATCACCTTTTTATTGCAATAAAATTTTATGCTTCATTGTATTGTTTACGCTTCCACATTTTGTATGCTTCTGCAATACTGTAAATTACATTTGACGTTATGGCACACTTGCCGCGGGGCTCCAGGATACTTCATGCTTAATTAATTTTCTACCGCCATCCCGCACATACCTTGATTGATTTATGCGGTATTGCGATGAATATTTAGATTGCATCTCCAACTCTTGCAAGCCCACATACATTTTAGGGTTTTTTATTTGGCTTTTGCGGGGACACAGGAAAAGCATTTGAGTTACCGCAATACCACACCATGTTTGGGGTTTTAGACAAGGTCCTTGTGGGGATGCGAGAGAGCCTTCTATTCTGCTCTTGTTCCATCAAATGAGACTTCTATGCACCGCTATAGTCTTTGCAATCTTTTTTCCTATAATGGTGTTAAATCAATAGAAACTCTATCATCACTTTCTCTTCTTTGGGCACAAACACAAGAAAGGCTTCATCTAATCCACATTGCTAACCTAGTTACTGTTGGGAATTAAGGTATCTCAACCTTGCAATTCCTAGCATTGGTTATTTGATTATTTATTTATTTATTTGCCTATGATGTAATTTATGTTGCACATCCTATTTTGTCATTTAGTGTGAAGTGGCATGGTGTGTTGTCACTCCACTTGTAATGTGACTAGGATAGTCAACTCATCCCATTTGGATATAGGTGTCCCAAATTGTGGTAGAGGTTTTCTACCATGTGTTGGCATCTTGAGAAATGTGTAAGGAATTATGACACGTAAGTGTTATGATAGATTCCTATGACAAATTCTATGACGTGCAAGAGTTGAAAATAGAAGGTTCTATGACAGGTGAAGACAAGTGTTGAAGAGCATCATTGAGGAAGGCATCTTTGGGTGCCCAAGGTGGGTTATGACATGTTGTAAGAGGAATATGCTATTTTTGGTTAGTTTATGATAGATTCTCTTACAACTATAAGTGTTGTCACTTATGACAGATTCTATGATAGTTGTAAGGTGCGTAAGAGCATCTGTCAGCCTATCTTGGGACTAGGTGCCCATATTGGGAAGATACCTTATGAAAAGTGTAAGAACTTTGCTATAATGCAGGACAAGTGTCCCTAGGCGTGGGTAATGGGCCATGAGGCCAAGTTGGACACCTATCTCTAAAAGCTTATCAATTTGCCTTTTAAAATGCTATTTAAACATTTGCTTGGAGTTGGGGATGCATAGTGTTTTGATAGGTGCTGTAATACTACCAGAATATCTCGAGATATGATATTTGAAGACTCCTAAAAGAACTTGCATTGCAAGTGTGTTTTAATCCTTTACAGATTTGATAATACATTGTGCAGGTTTTGGAGTATGGGTTTTCTCTTGTAAGGGTTTTCCCCACGTTGTATCTTGTGTCTTCTCTTTTTCTATATGTGTATGCTATGTAATCTTTGTGTTGTTGGTATAACATCATTGTAACTGTAAGGTTTAAAAAGAATTTGCATACTTCTCCCCTCATTAGATTAGTGTAGGAATCATTTTCCACACACCTAGCTTCCTTTCAGTTGGTATCAGAGCCTGGCCAGTTTTGGTCCTAGCTACTGGGTAGGGGTGTTTTGTACTAATCCTAGATTGAGTGGGAGTTTGTACAGAGTATTCTGTAATCTTGTTGTAGGAAGGAGATGGCATACACATCTGGAAGAATAGAGGTAGAGAGGTTTAATGGCAACAATTTTGAGTTGTGGAAACTTAAAATGAAAGACATGCTTGTTGACAGAGACCTATGGGATATAATTTCCAATACAAAACCAATGACAATGCCACGAGCTGAATGGGACCTCAAGGATCGAAAGGCTAAGGTTCTTGTGAGACTTTGTCTAGCTGACTCTATCTTGTTGAATGTACACGAGGAGAAGACCGTGAAAGAACTATGGAAGAAGCTGGGAGATGTTTATCAGGCCAAGTCCCTGGTGAACAAGCTATTCTTGAGAAAGAAGTTATTTTCTCTAAGGATGGAAAATGGAGGATTTGTTGCAAATCACATGAATGATTTTAACATGCTAGTTGCACAATTGACATCCATTTGTGTGATGATGGAGGAGGAGGATCATTGTATGACCTTGCTTTGTTCCTTCCTTGACTTGTGGGATCATCTTGTAATGGCCATCAGAAGCACTGCAACCACTTTCAAGATGGATGAGATAGTGTCTTCACTGTTATCTAAAGAGATACGGAGAAAGTCATCCGAGTCGACCAAAGAGGCTCTTGTGGTTCATGGAAGACCCAAGGAGAAAGGGAAGAAGAAGAACAAGAAAGATGAGAAGGGTAAATCCAAATCCCGTGGGAGATCCAAATCTCCTGGAAAGTCCAAGGCACTGTGTTGGAACTGTGGAAAAATTGGGCATTTCTGAAAGGAGTGTGGTGGTGCTTGCATAAACTTTCAGGTTTTGAGAATTTTACATTCGCACGCCCCTTCCCAAAAATCAAAAAAATTCTAACACTTTCAGCCTCTGCAGTTGTAAAAAATGCAAAAATCAGTTAAGGTGCAGATGTCTTTGTATATACAGAGCTGTTTGTATATGCATGCAGGTCAAATGTGCATCGGCGGGTCAGAAAACTCTATCGCCCTTTGAAAAAATTAGTTAGATGCATTTCTGAATGCATATCGAGTTTGCATATACAAAGGCAGAATCTTTCGTAGATTCCCAAGAATATTCTGCAGTTGTATGCATTTCCAAATGCATATCGGGTTCAAAAGGTGAATGTACAAGGGCGGAATATACATTGAAGATTGCAGGAATATTCGCTGCTTGCATATTGGGTGGCATGTATATTTGGTTTGTATATTCGACATACAAAGGAAATGTACATTGAAGAATATACAAGAGGGTGCACATACATGTGCTACAGTGCAAACATACAAGGAAAAAAGATATGCATGTGGTGGGGCCCGGGGATATACAAGTGAGAATGTATGCGCAAATATACATTCAAGCATACAAAGGTGGTCACAGGGTCGAATGTATATTGAGTTTGTATATCCAAATATACAATGAAAAGATACAAGAGAAAATGTACATTCGACAATATACAATGGGAAAGTGCAAATGGTCTTGTATGTTCGGTTATATACAAAGTAGCAGGAGATGCATTTGGTGGGGTCCACCTCACATACAAATGGCTTTGTATCCCGTATACAAAGAGGAATGTATATGTGATATACATTCGAAAATGTGCAAAGAAAGAAAGACATTTCAGACCCGAAGGAGAAGTCATTTGCAATGCATAAAATTTGAGGTCTGTTGTTTGTATATCTAGTTTGTATGTGCGACATGCAAGCAAATATACAAAGGGGCAATGTACAAGCCAGATCTGATGCGAAGATCAAATCTGGCAAATTCAGTGTTGGCATCTACGGCTTGTATGTTTGAGTGCTTGTATATGTGCCGATATACAAATGAAATATACATTAGATCAGATGTAAGCCAGATTCCAAGGAATGTTCCAATCTAGCAGGTAAAGTGTGGAGTTCACTGCTTATATATAATAGGCAAATGTACATGCACATATACAAGGAAATATGCAGGAAAGAGGATACAAGCTGGGCCCGAATTGAATTTCAATTTGTTCTAAATAGGTTTGGGGTCTGCCTTGTATATCAAATGATTGTATATGCATTTTGCATATACAAGGGATTTTTTTGAAGGGTGAACAGTGGCTTTTGTATATGCATATGTTTTTACATATACTGAGGTGGTAAAGGCAAAATAAAAGGATAAGGGGCCAGCGATAGAATCATGGGGTGCCTACATGGCACGATTTCACTGGCTGACGACTTTTCAGCATTTTTTGGGTGCCGTTGATTGCAGCGATGGGAGTAGATCAATGACCTTGTTTTGAACCTGCAGCGATGGATTCTCCTTGTGTCTGTGATAGTTTTGAGCGGGAAAACTTCTGCTGTGTTCATTGCTACATCCCGCGAGTAGCTGAATCATTAATGGCGAAATGTAGAAGTATCGATGGATGATATGACAGATGAACTACCCGGTTTGTGAAAGAAGATATTTAGGCAGTGGTGCAGATCCTGAACTTACTTGCCCTCACCTTTGTTTTCCTTTGCTGCATTGATTATTTTGAGTGCCATTTCATACGATGCATTGAATTTGGCAAAATTTTGAGTTGCCATGAAATTAATTTGCCGAGTACACTTTCTTGCTATATTAAGCAGACTGTGTCACTCATTTTGTGGTTGTTGAAGACCTGGGCATTTTTGTGTAAATAGTGAAAAATAAGGCATTTCCTTGCTGTTGTATCTCATTTTGGAGTTTATGAGTTGCATCATGAATGTATATTGCAGATATACTCAATTTCATTGTTGATTTATATGAAAAATGCTCTTATGCATGTGTTTACCTGTCTGTCTCCTATGTTGCATGCTTTTCCCTCATTTGAATCTGGCTACTAAGGGTTTCTCAAGTTCTAGGGTATGGATATCTGTATCACATGTTTCATCTCTCGCTTCCATTCAAGGAGTGGATTAAATTGTTTTAGGTGAAGTATGGAGGAGGTTGTATGTCAGTAGGGATATATGTAAGTAGAGGCAGCTAAATACCTACTCTTGGGTGATGTTTGTAAGGCAAGCATCAATCTAACCCCTTGAAACTTGAATTCAATATGCAATCCATTCTTTTGTATACGTCTAGTTGACTTCTTGCCCTGAGATAGGCACCGGTCTGCTCCTAGGTTAGTAGTTATGACCCAAAACCCCTTGTCTTGCATCCAAACCATAAAAACCATTCCATAATTTCAACCTGTTAGTTGTAGGAGTAGGATTAGGAACCCCCCCTGCATACTCTCATCCATAACTAGACACACATGTCCAAGAGTGTTGCTAAACTTGTGATTTGTCATTCAAATCTTGGTCCATACATGAGAGTATTCTGCCTATATTTGTAAAGTTAAATCATTCTTCCACTTGGGCGAGTCAAGTTACATGATTAGCTATAGGGATACCCCCCTTGGTGCAACAGAACCAGAAGTGAAGGGGAGGCAACTCACGCAACCTCCCATATCTATTGGCCGAATCTGCTTGTGCATCAGAGCTAGCAAACCCACTGCCGATTTGGGAAAAATTACCAATAGAGTGCAAGGAGGAGAAGAAGAAAAAGAAGAACACCTCCTATTCTGAGTCTGACAAGTCACAAGATGATGGTGATGATTTCATCACTACCTTGGCCACCCATGCATCCGATGATGTGTGGCTAATTGATTTTGGTGCCTCTTTTCACATGACCTCGCATCGAGACTGGTTTACAAAGTATGAAGAGTTTGATGGTGGAAGAGTGTACCTGGGTGACGATTCTCATTTGAAGATAGTTGGCCATGGAAGAGTCACAATCTGATTCCCTGATGGACAAGTGAAGGGGATCTCTAGGGTTATGTACATCCTAGGCTTGGCATGGAACCTGCTTTATGTAAGTAAATTAAATGATGCAGGTGTGCAGGTTGTCTTCTCAAAAGAAGGATGCAAGATGACTAGAGGAGCTATGGTGCTTGCGAAGGGTACTCAAAGAGGTACTATGTTTCAGCTAGAGGCATGCACTTCACAATGCAATAGTTCTTCTGACTCAAAGAAAAGAGTTGCAGTCACTTCATCTCCACCATTGGAACCAATAACGAAAAGATCTGTTGTATCAACTTTTGATGGTAGTGCATTTTGGGTACCTAAGGGTACTCATGCTTTGGAAGTGAGACTTCCTACTGAGAAGACAATGTTATGGCATAAGAGACTTGGCCACATTGGTGAGAAGGGTCTTAGAGCCCTGAAAAATAAAAACCTTGTTGAGGGGTTAGATGATTGTAATCTCAATTTTGACTTTTGTGAACATTGTATATATGGAAAGCAAAACCGTGTTTAGTTTTACTCGAGTTCTCATAAGTCTTCTGGTGTGTTGAATCTTATTCATTCTGATGTGTTTGGTCTAGTTAATGTTCCTTCCATCTCTAAATCTATATATTTTGTATCATTCATAGATGATTATAGTAGAAGGACATGGATTTATTTTCTCAGAAGCAAATATGAAGTCTTTAGTCAGCTCAAAGAGTTTAAAGCTTTTGTTGAGAATCGGACTAGTAAAAAGATAAGTGTTTGAGAACTAACAATGGTGGTGAGTTTTGTTTGGTAGAGTTTGATAATTTTTGTAAAGAACTAATGCAAGAGCATTCCTGGTTCAAGAGAAATCTTGCATCAACCAAAAACATTTGCATCTCAGTTTGTTTGCATTGCAGTTCTTTCATTTTCCAGTTCAGTTTAGGAAGTTCAGTTAGTAGCAGTTCTCAGCTTGTGGTCTGGTTTTGGCATTTCACATCTTGTGGATCTAGACTTAACATCTACATCATATCAAGAATTTAGAGCATTTGGATCAGTTACCAGAAATATATCGCTATCTGAAGGTCAACTATTTTCTCAGAGCAGAGCATTCTAACAGTTCCTAGCAACCAACTGAAGGAGAAGGCTTGCGGATCATTCCTTGACTTGCGGATCTCATTGACACATCATTCCATGTTCTTTGGTTCATGGCTAACCTGTCCCAAGGGTCTGCATGTTGTTCCTTTCATTTGAGGAAGTGTTCTATGCATTTAGGTCTGACCTATCTTTAAACACATTACATCTCTTCATTGGAGTTTGTGACCTTCCTTGGCTGACGTGAAGGAATCTATTGGTCTGGAAATGATATATATTGATGTAATAGATCCTTAGGAGGGGATTTAGTAATTTATTAATAATCCATAGTTTAGATTTTGTTCGAAGGAGCTTCAAAGCCTTATCTTGTGCATGTATGTAGTCAGGCCTGTGAGCCCTAATTGTAAGCCCGCATGTTGCTGGTGGATCTTTATTTTGAATTCTATGATATATTGAATGAATGAATCTGCATTTGTTCCATTTCTTTGAGTTGTTTCTATTGTGTTTACTCTTGCTACACAGTCCAAATAGTTCATTCTATGAACCCTCCTACCGTGACTACACAAAGTGGTATCAGAGTGAAAGTTTGATTCTTTGGAGTGAATTGGTGAAGGGGATTCCATAAGATCTTGTTGTAATAAGATCGTTGATCTGAGGTAGGTTACTTGTGCGAATCGATCACCGATTGAGAGGTAGTTGTCGCTTGTAGCCCGATCGCTGAACCTGAGGCAGTTTGCACTTGATCCTAGGAAGATGCCGCCGCGGAAAGTTCCTCCTGTTGGTACAATGGCTAATAGAATGGATGAGATGATGGAATTGATGAGAATAATGTGAATTCATTTGGATGCTATTGAAGAAGATAGGTGAAAAGCATTGACATCGAGACCTAATGTTGAAAGTGATGATGAGGAAGAATTTCAATCTGTTGAACACATTGGCGAAACCCTAGGAGGTGATGAAGAAGAAGAATTAGATTAGATAAAGATGTTGCAAGCTATTTCAAAGATTAGAAAGAGACCTAGAGTTGATGTTCTGAACTACACTAGTAACTTGAATCCTGAAGAGTTGATTGACTAGATAAATGACATGGAAGAATACTTTGAATATGAGGAGATTGAAGATCCAGAGAAGGTAAAATTTGTGAAGACAAAGTTGAAAGGACATGCTACTATATGGTGGAAAGAAGTTTAGTTGGAAAGAAATAGAAGAGGAAAAGAAAAGATTACAAAGCGGGACCGGATGGTGACAAAGTTGAAGAATCAATTCATACCTACTAACTATGAGTTGGAATTGTTGAAAAGATTGCAAAACCTAAGACAAAAGAAGAAATTTGTGAAGGAGTACACTGAAGAATTTCATAAGATGATCATAAGAATAGGACATAGTGAAGCAAGCAAGGAGAAAGTGGCTAGATATATTAATTGACTGAGATTGAACATTCAAGAAGAACTAAGCTTGGTAAGGATGACATCTTTGGAAGAAGCATATCAATTTGCCCTGAAAGTTGAAGAAAAGCTAAATAAGAAGCATGATCAAAGACAGAGAGGTAGAGGAGGTAAATTTCAGAAGGGAAGATCATTTTCTAGATATGATAGATCATTTGTGGAGCAAAACAGGTTTGACATCCCAGTTAGAAAGGATGACAGAGATAACAATGCTTACTGGAGAGATGATAGATTTTTTTACTGGAGAGAAAACCCTAGTGCATACCAGAATGAAGGATACATAAGAGAAGGAAGAGGATTTGATAAGAAGACATTCAGAGGTACTTGTTTCAAGTGTGGAGGTGAAGGATATAGAGCATTCAAATGTAATCAAGGTAGTACAAACAAGAAGATAGAGAATAGTGGGAGAGCAACCTATGTTGAAGAAGAACTTGTTGAATCACCCAGTTTTGTTGGCAATCCAGAGAAAGGAGAATCATTGGTGATGAGGAGAACACTATTTCAAGTAGAAACAAATGAGGAACTATCATAGAGGAAAAGTTTGTTTAGAACTAGATGCAAATCAAAAGGTAAGTGTTGTAAAGTTGTAATTGATAGTGGTAGTTTAGATAACCTAGTTTTAGAAGAGATGGTGACTAAGCTGAAGATGGAAAGATTGAAACACCCTAATCCCTATCAGATAGCATGGATTCAGGATGATCATAAGGTACTGGTGAGTGAACAATGTTTGGTGAAATTTCATATTGGATCTTATCATGATGAAGTCTTGTGCAATATTATGCCTATGGATGTTTGTCATATCTTGTTGGGTAGACCTTGGCAGTATGATAGAAAAGCTATGCATGATGGAAGAAAGAATACATATACTATAACAAAAAATGGGAAAAGAATTACTTTGATTCCTTTAGAAGATGATCTTAAAGATGTGGTATGTGGGAATGCTAGAATCTGTTTGGTAGATGGAAGGAAATTTTCGGATGGTTTGAAACAGGAAAGTATGTGTTATGCCTTGATTCCTAATAAGCCTAAAGTAGTGAAGAAAGAAACTGAACTGGAGGAGATAAAGCAATTGCTGACAAAGTATGAAGACATCATATCAGATAATGTACCTGAAGGATTACCACCTATAAGGAGTATCAGTCATCACATGGATCTTATACTGGGAGCAAGTTTGCCTAACAAAGTAGCACACCGGATGACACCGGAAGAGAATGAAGAAATAAATAGACAAATACAAGAGTTGTTGAGTAAAAGTTTGATTAGAGAAAGCTTGAGTCCTTGTGCAGTACCTGTAGTGCTAGCACCGAAGAAGGATGGAGAATGGAGAATGTGTACTGATTCTAGAGAAATTAACAAGATCACAGTTAGGTATCGATTCCCTTTACCTAGAATGGATGATATCATGAATTGTTTGAGTGGAGCAAGATATTTCTCAAAAATAGACTTGAAGAGTGGATACCATCAAATCAGAATCAGAGAAGGAGATGAATAGAAGACTGCTTTTAAGACAAATGAAGGATTGTATGAGTGCTTAGTGATGCCTTTTGGATTGACAAATGCACTGAGTACTTTCATGAGATTGATGAATGAAGTCTTGAAGAAATTCTTGGGAAAATTTGTAATTGTGTACTTGGATGATATTCTAATTTTTAGTAGGACAAAAGAGAAACATTTGTTGCATATTAGACAAGTTTTGCAGAGATTGAGAGAAGAGAAATTGCTGATAAACATCAAGAAGTGTAGTTTCATGAAGGAAGAGTTGGTATATTTGGGATTTGTGATTTCTGCAAAGGATTGAAGATGGACCCTGAGAAAGTGAGAGCAATTATTGAATGGCCTACACCGGAGAGCATTGGAGAAGTTAGATCATTTCATGGTTTGGCTAGTTTCTACCGGAAGTTCATCAGAAATTTTAGTTTAGTTTGTAACCCTATGACAGAGACAATGAAAGGTGATAGAAAAGATTTCAAATGGACATCAGGAGAAGATAAAAGTTTTGAGTTGTTGAAGCAGAAAGTAACAGAGCAACCTGTTTTGGCATTACCAGATTTCAATAAGGTATTTCAAGTTGATTGTGATGTGAGTGGAAATGCAATTGGAGCAGTGTTAAGTTAGGAAGGTAGACCTGTAGCTTATTTTAGTGAGAAGTTGAATGATGCAAGGAAAATATATTCAGTTTATGATCAAGAGTTCTATGCCATAATTCAAGCCTTGAAGAAGTGGAGACATTACTTGTTACCTAAGGAGTTTGTGTTGTATATAGATCATCAAGATTTGTAGTATCTGAATAGTTAGGGAAAGTTGAATCAGAGACATGAGATGGGTAGTGTTCATGTAGAGTTATACTTTTGTGTTAAAGCATAGGAGTGGAAAATCAAATAAAGTTGCTGATGCCTTGAGTAGAAGAAGAAACTTGTTGACAAAGATGAGAGTTGAAGTGTTGGGTTTTGATGAATTGAAGAACATGTATGAGGGAGACACTAATTTTGTAGAACCTTGGGAAGCATGCAAGGAACCTGTTGTGGCAGATAGGAGTAAGTGGTTAGACTATTTCATTCAGGAAGATATGTTGTTCAAAGGAAGTCAGTTGTGAATACCTAGAAGTTCAATGAGAGATAATTTGATCAAGGAGAAGCATAGTGGTGGATTGGTAGGACACTTTGGCATTGATAAGACAGTTGCTTTGGTAAGTGAAAATTACTTTTAGCCTCATATACATAAGGATGTTTGGAGATTTGTGCAGAGTTGTAGAGTTTGTCAAGTTACAAAAGGAAGTAGTCAGAACATTGGATTGTATAAACCTTTAACAGTTCTGGAGAGACCTTGGGAAGACATAAGCATGGATTTTGTAATGGGATTACCTAAGACATAGTGAGGATATGATTCAATATTTGTAGTGGTTGACAGATTTTCAAAAATAGCTCATTTTATACCTTGTAAGAAGACAACTGATGCAATGCATGTAGCTAACCTATTTTAAAAGGAGATTGTGAGATTGCATGGATTACCTAGGAGTATAGTTTCAGACAGAGATACAAAGTTTGTTGGATACTTTTGGAAGAAACTTTGGAAGAAGATGAAGACAGGCTTGAAGTTCAGTTCTACTTTTCATCCACAGACAAATGGACAAACAGAGGTAGTGAATAGGAGTTTGGGAAACTTGTTGAGATGTTTGGTTGGAGACAAAGCTAGAAGTTGGGACTTGATTCTTTCACAAGCAGAGTTTGCATACAATAATTCGGTGAATAGGAGTACCAGAAGAACACCTTTTGAGATTGTTACCAGAGTGAATCCTAGAGGAGTTGCAGAATTAAGAGATATCAATACAAAAGACAATAGGAGTGCAGAAGCAGAAGAATTTGTAGATCATATAAGATAGTGCATAACTAGGTGAAGAAGCATTTGGAGGACATGAACAGTAAGTACAAAGAGAAAGCAAATGAGAAGAGAAGACATAAGGAATTTGAAGTTGGAAATGAAGTGATGGTATACTTGAGAAAAGAAAGATTTCTAGTTGGGACGTATAACAAGTTGAAGATGAAGAAGTTTGGACCTTGTAAGATACTCAAGAAATTTGATTCAGGAAATGCATATGAAGTGGAATTACTGGAGACATTAGGTATTTCACCTATTTTCAACATTGCAGATCTTTACTAGTATCATGAATCAGAGTTCAGTGACAGCATGGAAGAAGACCTGAAGAAGCAGTTACCACAATAAGCACTGGAATAGATAGAAGACATTTTGGACAGCATAGTTGGACGCAACACTAGAGGAAGACAATACAAAGAATATCTTATGAAGTGGAAAGGCAGACCGGAAGAAGATTCATCCTGGATTTCTCAGGCTGACGTAGACCATCTTGGTTCTCCCCTAGCCCCAACAAAATGAGGGACTCACTTTTTCAATAACCCCGGATGTCTGATGCAGGAGAATCCTTGGTTCAAGATAAATCTTGCATCAACCAAAAATGTTTGCATCTTAGTTTGTTTTCATTGCAGTTCTTTCATTTTCCAGTTCGGTTCAGGCAGTTCAGTCAGTAGCAGTTCTCATCTTGTAGTCTAGTTTTGGCATTTCACATCTTGCGGATCTGGACTTAGCATCTACATTCATTCATCTACATCATATCAAGAATTCAGAGCATTTGGATCAGTTACCGGAAAGATATCACTATTTGAAGGTCAACTATTTTCTCAGAGCAGACCACTCTAACAGTTCCTGGCAACCAGCTGAAGGAGAAGGATAGCGGATCATTTCTTGACTTGAGGATCTCATTGACATATCATTCCAAGTTTTTTGGTTCATGGCCGACCTGTCCCAAGGGTGCGCACATTGTTCCTTTCATTTGAGGAAGTGTTCTATGCATTTAGGTCTGACCTATCTTTGAACACATTACAACTCTTCATTGGAGTGTGTGACCTTCCTTGGCCGACATGGAGGAATCTATTGGTCTAGAAATGATATATATTGATGTAATAGATCCTTAGGAGGGGAGTTAGCAATTGATTAATAGTCCATAGTTTAGATTTTGTGCGAAGGAGCTTCAAAGCCTTATCTTGTGCATGTATGTAGTCAAGCCTATGAGCCCTAATTGTAAGCCTGCATGTTGCTAGCGGATCTCTATTTTGAATTCTATGATATACTGAATGACTGAATCTACATTTGTTCCATTTCTTTGAGTTGTTTCCATTGTGTTTACTCTTGTTACATGGTCTGAACAATTCATTCTATGAACCCTCCTACCATGACTACACCAAGAACGTGGGATTGAAAGACATAAGACAACTCCATACACCCCACAACAAAATGGAGCTACAGAGAGGATGAAGAGGACGGTGATGGAGAAGGCTAGGAGTATGCTTAGTGGAGCTAGCCTTGAATAGAAATTTTGGGCTGAAGTTGTTGCCACTACTTGCTACCTGGTAAACTAGTCTCCTACCTCAACTCTTGTTGGTAAGACACCCATGGAGGTGTGGTATGGTAAGAAGCCTTCAATAAGACATCTTCATGTTTTTGGTTGTGAGGCATATGCTCATGTGCCTACGGAGAAGAGGTCAAAATTGGAGAACAAGGCTATTAAGTGTATCTTCATTGGCTATGGTGTCGGTGTGAAAGGGTACAAGCTTTGGGATCCTATGGTTGAAAAAGTGTTGTATAGCAGAAGTGTTATTTTTAGAGAGCTAACACCTTCTTCTTTTGTTCTATAGCTAGAAGAGAAAGAAAAGAAAGAGGATGTGGTTTAGTTTCCCACTACCCCTGAGAAGATTGAACTGATAAACCCTATGAAACCTGATGACGAGGAGAGCTCTAGCAAGTCTGAAAGCTTAGAAGAAGAAGCAGAACCTCAACCACAGCCTTTGAGGAGGTCTACACAAACAAAGAAGTAACTTGATAGGTTTGGATATTCATTGCTAGATTCTAGTTGTGCTTTTACCTTGATTACTAACACTGATGAGCCTAGAACTATGACAGAGGCTATGGGCACGAAAGATGCAAGTTCCTAGAAGGAGGCCATGGAAGATGAGATGGCTTCTTTGGAGAAAAATAAAACTTGGGACTTGGTGCCTTTTCCTGAAGGATAGAAACCTGTTGGTTGTGTTGGTACTCATTTTGACCTGGAGGTTGATTTTTTCATGTTTAGAGGGTTTCTTCATTTAAACCCTATATTTTCTTGCCCATCGGCATGACCTCGCAGGCTTCTTGGCGATCAGGTTGGTGGTAGTGATGTGCCGTCGGCGTAACGTTCATCATCGGCATGTCTTTTTTCTGGTTCCCCGACGGGATTGTTCTTACCGATGGTGCCATTGGTGTGATTTATGCTATCGGCGAAGCATTTTCTTGTTCGGCCGACAGTGGATGTTTGGCCGATGAGGTGACATCGGCATGTGTCTCGCCGAGGGATATGTGTATCGGGGTGATCGTTGTTATCGACATGCTTTATTTTTTTTGGCCAATATGGATGGTCTGGCCGACGGGAGCATTGTGACTTTGTGCATCGGCTAGACTGTATGTTTGGTCTTGCCGATGAAGTGTTCATCGCCAAGACTTTGGCTATCGGATGAATGGGCAAGTGTTGGGCCGACAGTTGGGGGTCTGGTTGATGGTGGTATTTGAGTTTGGTTTCGGTGTGACATGGGCTATCAGGCTAGCCGTTAGAGGGTCCGCAGATGGAGTGTGTTTGGCCGATGAGGAGTCATCGGCATGGGTCACACCAATAGGGGAACATGGAGTGGTCATCGGTGGGAGTTTGGTCTATCGGCAGAGGGATCTTTTGCTTGGCCGATGGTAATGGTCTGGCCGACGAGTGATTGCGGTGGCTTCATCAGTATGGCTTTTGAGCTCAGCGAGGGTTTTTGGTCGCTCTGATGGTCTTTGTCTCGGCGACAAGGGGTGTGGAGCTGGCATCGAGGTGATGGGGAGTATTGTCTTGGCGATAGGCTCTGGGCGAAGGATCGTGGGTCGAGCGCGGCAAAAGCACTCGACATTTGGTATACACGCGGCTTTGTTTATAAAATGATAAAGTTGTCTCCGCACCATGCATGTGGGACTATTCTTTTTGCATAATTTGAACATGCGATGTGTTTTGGCAGGAAACTTCTGTTCAAATGGAGCGACGGTTTCCAGGTAGGCCGCGGGTGGTTGAACCATCAATGGCGACAGTACTGAGGCATGAACAATGGTACAAGCGATCAGGTTGCCCCTTTTTTTTTGGCATGAAGGCTCCCAGATGGTGGCACAGGGCTCGAGGTCACCCTTGTCTACTTTCTGTCTCTGCAGCAATAACTTCTGGGCACCATTCCTTTAGGGGTTTGTATCTGACATTTTTTTATGTCCATCATGTAATTAATGCTGAGTACGCTTCTTTGGCTGTTATAAGCAGGAAGTGTTACTCATTTTTAGGTTGTTGAAAGTTGAACATTTGGCTCTGTAATACAATATAGTTGGTTTTGGTAGCTCTATACAGCAAAACCTGTGAGTTTATGTATATCCTGTTGTGTGTTTTTGCATGAATCCACTGATTTCATGGTTGATCTTATATGAATAATGCTATGTTTGCATGTGTTGTGCTAATTTTGTCTCCAGTATTGCATGTATCTTTCTTCTGAGTCTGGATATTTAAGGAATATCTGAGATTCTAGAACATAGAATTCCTGTGTTGAATGTCTGGTCTCTTAACTTCTGCTCAAGGGGTAGATTAAATTGTTCTCAGATTGAACATTGGGATGGGTACACTGCAGTAGGGATGCCATAAGTATAGATAGCTTAACACTTGGTATTGGGAGATATCTGTAAGGCAGGTATCATATGTATCCCCCTGAAATCTAGTTTTAGTTGTTCATGCATATCATTCATAGGTGTATGTCTACTGACTCCAGGCCCTGGATAGGCACCAATATTGCTTTGTGTTAGTGTTATATACCATGTCCAGCTTTGCATCCAAATATAAAATCAAACTCAAAACTCCAAAACAACCATTAGGACAATAGAATTAGTTTTAGGATCCAAGTCCTCTGTCTACAACTGCAAATAGGCCCAAAGCCAGCCCCTTTGCTCTTATCTTACAGTTTTGGTCTACTTACAGGAGGACTTATCTGCTTTCTGTCAGCATCCCAGCCTTTGTATGCAAATCTCATGGATGTTGAGTAGGGAATACCCCCCTAGGTTTTGCAGAGCCTGAAGAAGAAGAGGAGATAAAATATAGAGTCTATCTCCTACACTGTTGGCCCCTGGCCCAGAGATCCTGTTGATCATTGATGGCTACCTTGTAGGGAAATCTGGGAGTAAGCATCTAGTCTGGGAAAATACCAACAGGTTGTAAATGGGTGTTCAAGAAGAAATTCGGTGCAAATGGCAGTGTTGAGAAGTACAAGGCTAGATTGGTTGCGAAGGGGTACTCATAAGTGGAGGGAATTGATTATGGTGAAATTTTCTCTCCCATTGCAAAGATGGCATCTATTCGATTCCTATTATCTCTTTCAGCAACTTATGACTTAGAAGTGGAGCAGATGGATGTGAAGACAACTTTCCTTCATGGTGATTTGGAGGAAGTAATTTACATGTCACAGCCAGAGCATTACATAGAAAAAGGTAAAGAAAATTTGGTTTGCAAGCTGAAGATGTCTTTGTATGGTTTGAAGCAATCTCCTAGGATGTGGTACGTGAAATTTGATGCCTTTGTGTTGTCCATTAGATTTCTGAGGTTAAAATCAGATCATTATGTGTATTGCAAATTTGACAATGATCACATTCTCATTATTGCATTGTATGTTGATGATATGCTATTAATTAGGAATGGTAAGAATATGATTTATGATTTGAAGTCTCAGTTGTCAACACAATTTGAAATGAAGAATTTAGGGGCAGCAAGGTACATTCTGTGAATGGAAATTAGAAGAGATAGAGAAAACAAAAAACTTTGGTTAAGCCAGAGTAAGTATGTGAAAACCATGTTGGAGAGATACAGCATGGAAGATTGTAGACCATTGAGTGTTCATGTTTCTTTGGGGACAAAGTTATCTATTAATGATTGTCCAAAGTCTCCTTCTGAGATAGAGGATATGAATAGAGTACCTTATACTAGTGCTGTTGGTAGCTTGATGTATGCTATGGTCTGTACTAGACCAGACATTGCCCAAGCAGTGGGAGTCCTTAGTCAGTTTAGGGATAATCCTGGATAGGTACATTGGGATGCAGTGAAGAGAGTGTTCAGATATTTGTGGGGTACTTTTGAGTATTCCCTATGTTATCATGGTCATCCTAAAGGACCTCTACATTATGTAAGTATTCATGGATTTGTGGATTCTGATTGGGCAGGTGACATTGACAGTAGGAGATCCACCAGTGCTTATGTGTTTACTATGTTCGGTGGTGCAATCAATTGGATGAGTAAGCGACAACCTGTGGTCACTTTGTCCACGACAGAAGTTGAGTATATGGAAGCTACTCATGCTTGCAAGGAAGCCATTTGGCTTAAGAGGTTGTGTTCAGATATTGGTGTTGATGTAGGACAAATTACTATCTGTTGTGATAGTCAGAGTGCGATTTGCTTAGCAAAGAATCCAACTTTCCATGCCAGAACAAAGCATATTGATGTACATTTTCATTTTGTGCGAGACATGGTGGAAGATGGGAAGGTGATATTGGAGAAGATAGACACTTTGAAGAATGTTGTGGATGCATTGACGAAACTAGTGGGCACAGATAAGTTCAGATGGTGTTCAGAGTCTATGGGCCTCTTGGCCTATAGCAGTTAAATCTTGTTATTTCTATGACAGATTCTCTTACAGCTGTAAGTGTTGTCAATTATGACAGATTCTATGATAGCTATAAGGTGTGTAAGAGCATTTGTCATAGCCTATCTTGGAACTAGGCACCGACATCAGGAAGATACCTTATGACAAGTGTAAGAACCTTGCTGCAATGCAGGACAAGTGTCCCTAGGTGTGGGTAATGGACCATGAGGCCAAGTTGGATGCCCATCTCTAGAAGCTTCTCAATTTGCCTTGTAAAATGCTATTTAAAGAGGTGCTTAGAGTTGGGGATGCATAGTGTTTTGACAGGTACTATAATGCTACCAGAATATCTCTAGATATGACATTTGAAGACTCCTGAAAGAACTTGCATTGCAAGTGTGTTGTAATCCTTTACATATTTGATAATACATTATGCAGGTTTTGGAGTGTGGGGTTTTTGTCCCGTAAGGGTTTTCCCCATGTTATATCTCATGTCTTCTCTTTTTCTATATGTGTATGTTGTGTAATCTCTATTTTGTTGGTATAACATTATTTTAACTATAAGGTTTAAAAAGAATTTGCATACTTCTCCCCTCATTAGATTAGTGTAAGAAGCATTTTCTACACACCTAGCTTCCTTTCAGTTACAATATCAATAGAATTGTTGTGACTGCTTCCTATGTCACGTGAAAGATGATGTGTGACTGCCACAAAAGACACACTCTCATCCATGGGCTCTGTTACCAAATTATGCTTGGCAGCCCAATTAGGTTGGGTTGTAATAGTTGTTTTCTAAAGCTTTTAGGAAGCATGTGACTTCAAAAGAAAAGGTAAAAGAAATCTTAAGTTCATGAGCCATCCATTCAATATCTACTATCTTGATGAAGAACTGTTAATGATCATGCTACCAAGATCATGTAACAACTCAAATAGAGCTGTTACACAATCTAGATAAAATGAAGAGTGCCTCAACAAGGTAGGAGGTATCCAAAGGATGATAGGTGAACTTGAAGCTAAACTAGTTTTTTGCAAATCATGTTTCAGATGTGTTCATTGCGGTCCATTCATTGTAGTTTGGTACAGTTTCAGAAAGGCACTTGTAAACACCTAAAAATGTCTTCACAACTTAAACAACCTCTGACACCACTAACATCACCAATCACCCTTCCAATTAATTAATTAAATTTTATTTAATGAATTATTCATCTCGACACCTGATTACTCATCATTTTCCCCTTTTCATTGAATTAATTAAATTAATTCAATAGTTCCCCCTTCACTAACATTAGCCCAATAAATTAAATAAATGTGCAAATATTTATTTGATTAATTCACCTTTTCCATAAACCTGATTAATTAAATAAATCATGTTTATTTAATTAATTCAACCTACTAATCAACCTATCCCTACCCTAGTTGATTAAATACTTATTATTTAATTAGCTAGTCTAACCTACATGACCCTAGACCTAGGATTAATTAAATTAAACATTATTTAATTAATCCTAACCCTCAATTAGCCCATTCACTAATTTACTACAACCATTTTAATTAGGTTAATCACCTCAATTAAAATGGTCAAACCCTAATTAACACTCCTTCCCACATCCCACAAATAAAAAATTGATATCTATGCCACAGAAATCATTTTTTTATACACACATGTCATGATCCTCATTAATAATCTCTTACACCCCTTACACATGTCATAACTCATTTATTTCCACTCTTCTCAAAATAAATTTTCAATTCATTTCTAATCTTCCTCTCTTCCCCATGTGAATTTTTAATTCACATCTAATCCATCTCACCCAACCTCATTTAATTCACCCCTTTTCCAAGATGAATTTAAAATTCATCTTTATTCACAACCCTCTATTTTTGAAGATGAAATCTAAGCCCTTCACCTCACTTGCATCCTCAACCATTGATCTCCAAATCAAATCTCCACCCTTGGATCAAATCCTCTCCCAACAGGCCTATAAATACACCCTCATCTAAGTCATTTGAGCATCCAATTTTAGAGCAAAGTTATCATGTCCAAATATCTCCTCAAATTCATCCATTTGTGAGCTAGGTCTTAGTGTGTTTGCATTTGTGAGAGAATTTCACATTTTGAAAGATCATGGGTAAAGCAAGAGCCTAAGGGTACAAGGCTCTCCGCCTTATCTAGGGGTTTCAGATTTCATTGTGAAGGTATAACTTGTGTTTTATTGCATTTGTCTTGTATTTTACTTTCATTTTGTTTTCCTGATCCTCATTTGGCATGCCCGATGGGACCCACAAGGCCCAAACTAACATTTTGTGTGAGTTTTTGGTGTTTGAAGGTGTGTTTTATAGGTATCGGTGCTAAAACTCCTTTGTTTGGCACCATTTCTCCATGCAGTGGCACCATTTCTACGTATAGTGGCACCTTTTCTGACTATTTTGGTGTTATTTTTGCATGACCATCATACTAACACTTCATATTGGATGTTTTTTTTATGCTTTTTGGTTATTTTTAGGCTGATTAATTCTTAGTTTTCATAGAAATCACACAGAAGGAGGGGGTTACTATGGTAAATTTTGTCTAGGATATATCAAATATTTTGTCATCTAACCCTAGCTTAGTTTGTTTGCTTGTAGCCTCTTTTCTGACCATTTTCCTAATCTTTTAGGTGTTATTTGACAAGAAGATAACTGCTAACCTTGCTTGAGCTAATATTTTGAGACTAAAGTGTGTTTTTGCAGCCTCTTTTGAAACACTGCACTGTTTTGGCACTATCTATGCCCAGTTCAATGCCATCTAGTCCAGCAGATGAGAAACAACATTCAAAACACATTTGGCACCATTTTTCAATTCCGTAGCACCTTCCAGTCCTGTGGTGCCATTTTGTCCTTCTATAGCGCCATTTTCTCTGTGGCACCATTTTGTCCTTATTTAGCACCATTTCTAAATTGTGTAGCACCTTTTTCATTGTAATGCCATTTGGGCATTGTAAAACGCCATATTCTGTAATAGTTAAGAAATATAGGTTCTATCTGTAGCACCATTTAGGGATCTTGTGGTGCCATTTTATTGTTCTGTGGTGCCTTTTATTTCTATTTTGGCGCTATTTTATGTGCTGACATTGAAAGTTGTGCAGGGTGTGGACTATGTTCTACAGGTTGAAAATCGTTTGTCCAAGACCTTAATCTGAAACTACTAATTTTTTGCAAGGATTTATTAGCATAGAAAACATTTCATCTTGGTGCACTAAAAATGAACCTTTGCTTGCTTAGCCTAGAAAACACTTGGATTTGGTGCATAAAATGAATCTTGTTTGCAAACAATCATAGGCACACTTCATTTTGAGCTCTAAAAAGAACATTAGCAATTGTTTGACGTGTCTTGTGCGCTTGCACAATTGTGTTACCCAAGGGATAGAATCAAAGTATCCTCTCCCCTTGCCTTCAAAAGGATCTTGGGTGAAGAGAAATGGTTCTACTCTCTTTTTCTTTTTAGGAGTGGGCCTGCCCTTGAGATACATCCACAAGGAGAACTCATTAGCAACCCTAAGCGGTACTTTCATTCGGTCTGCTATATAAAATATGATAAGGTGAAATCAAAGTCTAAATTGGTATTAGCGCTTACCATTCAGTGCTGGCTCGAAAGGACGTAGTACCTTGTGTATATGATACTCCTAGTAGAGCTAGTCAAAACCTTAAGTGGTTTATCAGATGCTCATAACGTGCTGATCCCCTGAATGTTCCCCCACTAAACACCATTTGTTTTAGAGGCCAAAAACCTTCTACTTGTTGGTGTAGGGGATCAGAAGATAGACCTCTGAAGCCATCCCACATTCTCACAGTTCAAAGTAGAGATAACAAATTTCTTGAGATCTTCAGGTCTTTTGGAATTCGAAGCTTGGGGTGTCTGAGAAGTGAGTGCTGTGTAAGGGGGAGCTAGTGTCACCAAGATTCTAAGTTATCCACTTTGAGTAAGTGTGGCTAGAGCAATCCAAGTGGGAATCCAACAAGTATTGTCCTTTGCTCACCTTAGGTTGTACATGCTTCATAAATTTTCACATTTTCACAAACAAAACCTTTGGCCATTGTGTTCTCTTGGTTGAAGTGTTTGCATACTTGCCAAAGAAAAAACAACATTGACATTATCCAAAAAATACTAAGTCATTGAGCCATTATTAAAATAATCAACATTTTCCAAAGAATCACGACTATTTGACCTCCAAAAATCTAAAATGTGACATCAAAATCTCATGTTTGCCAAGGATTTGCCACTCACTGCCTTGCTTTGGTGCCAAATACCCTCTATTTGGTGCCTAAATTTTACCTGTGACAATTGTAGCACCATTACCCACTGTGGTGGTGCCTTATCCTTGAGCTTTGGCACTATTTTCAAAATAGCCTACACACATGCCTAGAAAATTATTTTGAGACCTTTAAAATCTGCACATCCATAATCCATATCCACCTTGCCAAAATCCATAAAAAACATAACCATTTTGCCCCAAAACCCTTCATCCATATTCCCATTTGGACAATCATTTTCACTATTGGACCCTTCTTAACACCTCAAACTATTTTGCCCAACCATAATCCATCCACTTCCATAATCTTATCCATTTGATTTTTGCTTTTGGACCTTAATTCATCATCCAACAAATTCCATCCCAATTTCATTCATGTATCCTAAATTCAAAAACATCCAAAAAATCTCACAAATCTAAACTCAATCAACCATATCCAAAATCAACCTTTGAGCTAAAAATTGAATCTAGATTTTATCCTTCACATTTTATTTTGCTTGTTGGTCATTAGTCTACCTTCAAGTAGAATAATCATCCCTTTTTGTTTAAGGTCATAAGTCTACCTTGAGTAAGAAGAAACATCCATTTTGCAATGTCCAAAAATCTAGACCCATTTGAACTCACTTGTTGATTTGAGCATCCTTCTAAACATCATCAAAATCTATCTTCCAAAACATCTAAATCACCTAAGGTTTTCCTTAGTTGAGACATCATCCAAACAAAACCACCCCAAACTCTTTCTCACTAAATTATCTTTCCAATCCATTCCATATTTCACCCTTTTGGTTCAAAACTTTTTGGAAATCAATACCCTTGACATTTATCACCCATAGGTTGCCACCTTTTGAGATTTATTCCCTAAAGGTCTAAACCTATAATCAAAATCATACCATCCTTCATTAGATTTAGATTTTAGGGATTATATCCTCTTAAACCTAAATCTTTGTCCCCTTTCATCACCACACATCCTTGGGTCCAATAAATCAAATCAATTCTCTAAGGTCTCGACCTTCATCCACCACCAATCAAATCCACCTCATTGTATACCCATAACAAGATCCCAATCCAAGAAGAATCAAGAAATGGCCAACTTCAGAAACAAGTTTGGCATAGGAATGCCACCAACCGGCCATAATAATCAACCCGTAGTCCAACAAGTCCCCTCATATGATGCCAACACAATGTTAAATCCCTTCCCCTTTTCACAACCAACTCAAATCACCACCAACCAAGTAGACCAAGATGTTTTAGATTTCACAAAAGATCCTGATTCCATGGATATACTCGACAGAGTCCTAAGATCGGATCCCAATAGATATCTTGAGTTTCTCCTTAAAAATGGTGCTAATGTACCTCATAACCTATCCAACTCAAACAACCCCATGACATCTTCACAACCATCCATGTTGCACACCAACCCTAACACATCTCAAGGCTCGAACACCACTACGTCAACAATTCCCACAAATCCCACCAACATCTCAGCCACAACTACTTCTACCATCAATAACCTTGTTGTTATCTCTACCATAACATTGAACATGACAACATCTACACCACAAATCACTCTCACTATTCCCAATAACCCCATGCACACAAGTGCTTCCACAAGTGTGCCTCCACTTAATCCCAACACCATCGCCTTCATGAACCAACTATTATCTCAACAACCTCCTAACACCTCTAAATCCCCGTCAACAATCCATCATCCAACTTCACATATGTGAATCCATCAATCTCCCAAGCATCCATTGTGTCATCCATCCAAACCTCTCAACATAACCCTAACCAAAATCCACAACTTCCATCACATGTCCTCCATCAACTCATTGCATACCAACAACACCTCACCCTCCAAAACCAAATTGCCCAAAATCAACACCAAACTTTACCCCAAAACCAACAAATTCCACCACATGTTCTCCAACAACTCCTCCAAAATCAACATACATGCAACAAGGAAACAAATGAAAGCAATATTCTTTCGAGGATATTTGCCCTTACCCATCCTATGGGACATTATACATGCCCCCATTTCCCAAAAATTTTGAAACGCCTAAATTTGACAAATACAAAGGAAAGGGAGACCCTAGGGAACACCTTAGGGAGTTCTATATCGCTTTCCTAGAAGTCTCATATGATGATACTTATTTGATGAGACTCTTTCCTCAAAGCCTTGGTGGACAAGCCACCGAATGGTTTGCACACCTTCCTCCCAGCATTAGGACCTTCCCTGAGCTCGCGAAGAAGTTTGTAAATCATTTCTCCTATAATTTCGAACATGAAATATCAATGAAGGATCTTTGCAATACCAAACAAAAGAACAAAGAATCTTTTGCTGCCTTCTTGCAAAGATGGAGAGGCTTGGCAAGCAAACTCCCTTGGCCTATCCCCAAAAAACAACTAGTCACCATGTTTGTGGCTAACCTTAGTCAAGAAATAGGATTCCACTTACAAATTCAATGCACATCTAGCTTTGAAGAGGTCATTGACAAAGGCACAACCATTGAGAGAGCCCTTATTGCCAAGGGCTTGATCAAGCTCTATGACAACAATAACAACAAAGTCAACATCAACACCCCAAACACAAATAACAACATGCAATTAAAAGAGAAACCTCGCTTTTGGGGCAAAAACAAGAACACCCTTAATGATGGCGTCACCGATGTGAAAGCCATTCAAAATATACAAAAACAAGCACCACCTAGCACATCCACTGCAAACAATGTCAATGTCCCCAAGGGACCACCTAAACAAAATAACACCCCTAGGAGGAATTTCACACCCTTAGGAGAACCGATAGAAGATGTTTTGGACAAGATTGTGAAGGGGAATTTGATAACCCTCCCCCCTATTAGGCCTTATGACGAGAATCAATTCAAACCCGCATGGTTTGATGAGAATTCCTACTACAAATGCCATCATGTCAAGGGGCATAAAAACATTTGATTACATGAGATTAAAACATTGCATACATGATCTCATAGATAAGGGTAGTATCGGCTTCAATGAGCCACCAAAATAATCACCAAATGCAAATCTCAGAGCCTACAAGGATCCTCTACCTGACCACAACAAAGGAAAAGCATCCTCGTCCAACCAAGCTTACAATGTTGTAACACCTCCCGCTTCTTTTGACTCCGTCATGGGTTGAATAGAAGAATCTTCTAACCACATCAACACCATCACCATTCGAGCAAAAGCACTTGATTGTGCTCTCACTACCCGCCATGGCCGTGTCTCCATCCGTGGGGCACCCACCAACAATCAACCATCCACATCCACATCTACCAACCCACCATCTACTCACAAATACAACTTCCTAGATCATCTAGACAAAACCCTTACACAAATCTCCATCCTTGAATTGCTCTGCACATCACCCCTTCGCAAAGAAGTCCTCGACAAAGATTTAATGGAAACTCAGGTCCCCACCAACCTGAATGTTGATCAATTACAAGCCATGGTGGGCCACATCACTTCGCCCCACCATCTCACCTTCTCTAAGAAGGTGTCATGCCCATATTTCCCATGTGGTCACAACACACAACACATGTGTCATGTCCACATTTTCCATGTGTTCATGACACAAAATATCAAAAACTTTTACCACCCGACTCTAAAAACCCCCTCGCGCGCAACATGCGCGCTCAGAGACATACACACGAAGGCAAAGACCTCAGCCAATGTTAGGGTAATGCGAAGTTCTTTCGCATTACCCTAACATTAATGATAGTCTACTAAGGGGGTTATGTGACACGAGGAGTGTCACCAATAGGGTTAGTGTCCAAAATCGGATCTAACCCTAAGGTTCCTAAATGAAGTGATGTGATTTCGACAAGTGTCGAAATCTAACCTTAGGAAACTAGAACATAATATAATATTAATTAATCCCATATAAATCTTAATTAAAGTTACTCAATAACTATTAATGTGATAAATTAAACACACAAAATAAATCACTTAGTTTGTCTTTTCCCTAATCTAGGGAAAATCCAGCACCCTAACGCCACCTCATTAATAATGGGAAAAATAATTAAAAAATAATAATCCCCTCCAAAAGCCTTTTAAAATAAATAAATAAATAAATAAATATAAATTAAAACTAATTTCATCCATCACAATTAATTCACCCCAATACCTCAATCTCTACTAAAGTTAATAAATACTTGCTTTAATAATAAATCAATTGATTAAAAGCTACTTTAAGTCATGCACTATAAAATAGACTTGAGGGATTAAATAAATTAATTTCAATAAAGCACTAATATTTCCCACATCCAAAACCCCACTAAAAATAGCCCACAAAAAAAAAAAAAAAAATGTTAAAAATTAAAAAGGCATTAAAGGATGAAAAAGCCCAAATGATAAAATGCTTTAAATTAATTTCAATAAAGCACTAATATTTCCCACATCCAAAACCCCACTAAAACAACCCACTAAAAAAATAGATTAAAATCCTAAAATTAAAAAGAATAAGGATGAAAAAACCCAAATGAGAAAATGCTTTAAATTAAAAGAGAGGGAAAATAAATCACGTACACATGGAGAGAATAAAATTATTTTCTTTTCTATTTGTTTTCCCACAACCCTAATCATTATTTTTTTTACTTCTCTTACTCATTTAATTTTCCTCTCCTCAAAACCCTAATTTCATTTCCTTTGTTTCTATTGTTTCTATTCTCTTCTACCCTAACCCTATTTTCCTTTGTTTTCAATCTCCCTTTTTTTTTGTTTTGCGGGTTGCTCAAGCTCTGCCATGGAGGCTCTCAGGCTATTTTCCTTTTTTTTGCAAATGATATACACATGGTTTCTTTTTTTTTCTTCTCTCTTGCTCTCCATTCTCTTGCAGGTTCCAAAATGGTGGCTCACAGGTTATTTTGTATGAGGATTATGCTAAGTAGGGTTTCAACTCTATTCTCTTATATTTTTGTAACACAGACAAGAATGCCAGTAATATATATATCTTTTTTTTCTTTTGCAGGGTCGAAGACAAGCAAGAGGGTATTATTCCCAACGCATAGAGGGTGGATTAAAGTATGCAGGGGGTCGCCGAGTTTGCAACGCCATTGCCATGGAATAAAGGCCATGTGGTGGGAGGGGCAGCCTCTCGACCCCCCCTCCATAGAGCTTAGAAGCGGACGGGGGGTTTGTCCCCCCTCCCCACTTTTTTTTATTTTCTCTACAAACAAAAAAAATAGTCCAAAGAAATAAATCCTAGCTGCTATCAGTGCATAAAATAATATATTTCGATTCCTTTTTTTGGTTTATAAAATGCATTCAAATGTGCATATATACATATATATATATTTCCTCAAAAAAACACAGTTTATTTTATTCCGGGAGCATAATGAACTCTATTTATTATTTTCTTTCTTTGTATTTGAACAAAATATAAATATATATACCTTTTATATATATATTTGTAGAAATTTACTCTGCAATTTTTCTTTGTGTAAAACAAAATAAAACACTACAACTTTATATTTACCACAACAAGCCAATCTATATGTATTTTTTTTAATAGAAATATGTGCATACAAAAATGAACTACTGATAGTAAATAACAAAATAATCCTCTACCAAAATGATCTTAATTGTATTTATCTCTTTTTTGCAATATATTTTCCTTTCTTTCAACAACAATATATTCACTTAAATGCTACAAGTTTAGAGGTAGGGAGGGAGAGTTTTCTTTACCCATTCATAAACAATACTTTCACAAAACCATGTAAGGGAATAACACAACCCAGTTCTATTTGCAATAATATAAATGCATATACATAGATGCCTCTTTTCTTTCTTTTACAAAAAGACACACAAGGAGAATACTCTCAACACTACACAAATCTTACAAGCCACGAGGGCAAGGCAGCCAAAATGCCTTAAATTACAAAAATACACAAAAAACCCAAATCTCTTCCAAGTTCACCAAAACTCAAAGATCACCAAACCCGCAAAAATAAAAAGACGGTTTCCACATGCCCATGGGAGATCGCCTCCCAACCGTAGACTTGATAACAAGTCACCCTAAGCTTGGAGGTCACCCATGTAACCAGGTTTAAACCACAACAAGAACATAACACCAAAATACACTCACACAAGTAAGAACAAACCCTCCCAAGGATTGCACATTACAAATCTATTTTCATGGATATTTGGGGGTAGGAGAGTGGACTGCTCTCACTCAAGGGGGAAACCCAAAACACCAAATCACCATAATACCCCAAAATCACAATATATCAAATTCTCAAGGCACTCTTGCCTTCTCCAAAAACACAATGTCACAAAAATTCCAAGGCACTCATGCCTTCACCCAAAATCTCCAATGCATTAAAATACACTCTCATGGCCAACCATACCTCCAAATATAATGAGGTAACCCCCGAGGAGGTTCACTCCTCTCCCACCCCAAAACAAGATGAGCTCTCCTCAATGGAGAGATTCATCAAACACCCAAAAGAATCCCACACAACAAATACACTAAACTCAAAATACACAAAGCATTCATCACACACATTGAAATGTAAAAACAAAGGGGATGCATCAAGCCTTGGTGCTTACTTTTTTAAGCCCAAAAATGGTGAGAGTTTGATGGAGAGCTCGCAAGCCTCCTTGAAATCTCCTTCTCTCCAAAAATCCTCCAACTCTAACTATCTCTCAAGTCCATAACTACCAAAGAAAACCCCAAAAAATCAAAAACCCTCTCCATCTCTCAAAGATGGAGTTTAATAGGCTCAAACAAAGAGCCTTGAGTAATGAGAAGGTGACACATGTCACCTTCTCCTTCCTCCTCACAATCCACTTGCAAACTATAATGATGCAGAGGCATCCACACTAAAACCTTGACATATAGCATGTATGTCTACAACCCATCATCATCATCATATTTTCTGTTAACATTGTCAGCATCATCATATTTTCTCTTGCCGACCGATATCCTCCTGCAGACAAACCTTCACCCTCTCGCCTATCAGCAGCATCATCATATTTGGCTATCGGCAGCATCATCATATTCGGCAAGCGCAAACATCCTCCTGACGTTCACTGTTCACCTTACCGCCAACCTCTTTCTTCATCATCATGATGTTCAACATCATGCTCATCAGCAGGATATAAAATATCTGGTTCCCTCCATATATCCTGATGATGACTCTCTTCACGCACCTTTCCTTCGATGCTTACGTCACCCCAACATCCTGATGACGATTATCCTGATGACGATGACGTCACATGCAGCTCCTTCAATATCCTGCTGCCCCGATATCCTGATGACGATTATCCTGATGACGATGACGTCACATGCAGTTCCTTCGATATCCTGCTGTCGGCCAAACTTAACATTATCGGCCCGCGATGGTTTTATCAACCCGATCTTCTACCTTATGCCGATACGCTCCTCTTCGGCAACACCTGATGATGATCACCCCAATGCACATTCACCTTATGCAAACTACTGCATCATGCTCACCTCCATCTACTCGGATGACGCCCGAAGTAACTGCAGGATATACACAGAAATATCCTGATGATGCCGTTGTGACAAATTTTCCAAACTTAGCAAATTTTGATCCGCTGAACCTCCTGGGGTGACCCGATCCGCTTCCAGGATAACTTTCCAGACTCAAACTACCAGCACGACCTAGCACATACCCATGCTAGGGTTCTCAACACCTCTTGATTGCGATCCTACAAACATGCACATGAATAAACACAAAATGCAAACTAAATCCTAAACTACTGTACACAGCCATTCCACTGATTCGACGAATCAACCGGTGGAATGGATCAGCGAATCCATGTAACCACCAAAACAGCAAATCAATTTCACAATGGAGATCAAACAGAAAATGAACACAAACAGGATCTTTATTGATTTCAAAAGATGCAATACAGTACTCTGTCACTCCTCTTCAATGCAATGTCTGATCTCTGATCGATGATATGCAATACTAACTGATCCTCATGCATAAATAGGATCTGCTTGCGAGTACTACCACTCGATTCCTAGTGGCTGGGAGGATCCAACCGAACATATAGCATAACAGCTGTCCTAACAACCTAGCTAAAAATAGCAAAGTCTGGTCAACATGACCTTATTACATGCATTGGTCTTATAAGACCTTCTTGGAAACATTAAACAAACCTATAACAAACTAACTGCCTCATGGAGGCCAACTGTTAGGTAGGTGCTCCTGCACCATACTCCCCAATAGAAAAGAACTCATGTCCCATGAGTTAAGTTGTGGAAGTCCTCCACCTTTACACTTTGCCTTTGCAATATTCTAACCTGTTCCAGCTTTGTCCTCTGCTGGCTCTCGGCTACTCCAAGACTTCTGAACTATAACTTGCTTTCTGGCAAGTAAATCCTCATGCCTGTCAATATAGGCCTTTCTCTCACATACCTTGTGTTTGTCAGGTTGTCTGACCAGAACCTCTGTCTGAACTGCCTCTTGAACTTCTGTAATGTTCAACTCTATCTTTCTTTCAACCTTTATAGGACAAACAATAGTCCCAACTATGACAACATCCTTGTCATTCCTCTCAACTGGTTGCTGTTTGCAAACCTGTTTCTGAACCTGCTGCTGACCTCTGTTAGTCAAAACTGAAACTTTCTTCAAACTGTTGTCCTTAACAACTCCTTTCCCTGCAATGTCCTCAACTGCCTTTATGCCTGCTCCTATAGGCTTCTGCACAAATTCTTTCTTTCCCACTAAAATGATTTTTGCTGCCCCCTATGCTGCAGCATCTTCCTGCAATGGCATCAACATAATAGTCTTCCCATCTTTCTTGATGGTGTAGGTATTAGCATACCCATCATACAGTACCCTCCTATCAAATTGCCATGGTCTACCCAACAGTAGGTGACAACATTCCATGGGCAAAATGTCACACAAAACTCTATCATGATATGCTCCAATCTGAAAATCAACATATGCCTGTTCATAGACAAAAAGTGATTGACTATCACTCACCCAAGATGCCTTGTAAGGGTGTTGGTGTGGAATCCTTTCCAAATTTAGTTTATCCACCATTTCCTGAGATACCATGTTATCTGTTGAACCAGTATCAATGACAACCTTACATACCTTACCTTTGCTCTTGCATGTGGTCTTGAAAAGAGCTCTTCTTTGCATCATATCCTTTGATGTCTGCAAACTAATTCTCCTTAGCATCAATGCTTCTCCCTCCTCAGGATATCCATAACCATCGGGAACTCTATCTTGATAAGTGTTTAAACTTTGCACACTTTGCTCTACTTTCTCTTCTTGCACAAGTTGTACTTTCTTGTCATTGGTTCTATCATCTCTGGATGATGAACCTTTGCTTTCTGGACATTTGAAAAATGGATGACCAAACTCACCACAGGTGTAACACTTTCCTGAAAATGTAGTAGAACCTCTACCACTTCCAAATCTGCCTCTATTACCTTTCCATCCACCTCTGAAATCAGACTGTCCCTGTCCTTTACCAGTGTCTTCTTGACCCTCATTGGTTTGCCTTGTTGTAGGGGCTGACCCTCTTCCCCTCATATTGCTGCCTCTTCCTCTCATGGACTTATCTTGTCTCCTATTCATCTTTTCTTCAATCCTGATTGCCATTTGGTAACAATCCTCCACACTCTTAGGGTTAGCTAAAACTAACTCATCCTGTATGTTCAATCTCAAACCAGCCAAGTACCTAGCCACCTTTTCTACCTCATTCTCATGATGACCAGATCTCATACTCAACTTATAAAACTCCTCAGTATATGCCTTCACATCCATTTCCTTCTGCCTTAAAAATTGCAGCTTCTTAAACATCTGAATCTCATAATCCTTGGGCAAGAATTTACCTTTTATCCTTGCTACCATTTTATCCCATGAAGTGATCTTTGACTTCCCTTGTTTCCTTCTCTCGGATTGTACATAATCCCACCATACCAAAGCATGACCTCCTAACTTGGTCTTTGCAATCTTTACCTTCTGATTCTCAGCAACATCTTCACATTCAAAGTGATTATCAAGTGCAGCAATCCAATCCAGTAACTCATCTTCATTCAAACTTCCATTATACTTGGAAACATCAACCTTTACCTTAGGTTTATCACTCTGCACTGCCTTTAACAGTTTTGCAAATCTCTGGTCTTCAGCATCCAGATCTTCAGCTACCTCTTCATACTCTTCAACAGCATCTTCATCTTCTTCTGACTCACTGTCTTCCACTTCCCTCTTTTTGTTCTTTTCCAGGGCTACAAGCCTGGCTTGAAGTGCTTCAGCAAGCTCCTTCATCTTCCTCATCTCTCTGGCATGTTTTTCCTTCATCTCCTGCAATTCCCTTGCAGTACCATTACCTTTCGGAGTCATTTTGTCAACCTCTCACTCCTCTACCTCTGTCCTTTCAATGACAAAATCAACTCTACCTCTGCCCTTTCGGTGACAGAATCAACACACAATAGCCCAGACCTTTTGCTAAGCTCTGATACCACTATGATGCAGAGGCATCCACACTAAAACCTTGACATACAGCATGTATGTCTACAACCCATCATCATCATCATATTTTCTGTTAACATTGTCAGCATCATCATATTTTCTCTTGCCGACCGATATCCTCCTGCAGACAAACCTTCGCCCTCTCGCCTGTCAGCAGCATCATCATATTCGGCTATCGGCAGCATCATCATATTCGGCAAGCGCAAACATCCTCCTGACGTTCACTGTTCACCTTACCGCCAACCTCTTTCTTCATCATCATGGTGTTCAACATCATGCTCATCAGCAGGATATAAAATATCTGGTTCCCTCCATATATCCTGATGACGACTCTCTTCACGCACCTTTCCTTCGATGCTTACGTCACCCCAATATCCTGATGACGATTATCCTAATGACGATGACGTCACATGCAGCTCCTTTAATATCCTGCTACCCCGATATCCTGATGACGATTATCCTGATGACGATGACGTCACATGCAGTTCCTTCGATATCCTGCTGTCGGCCAAACTTAACATTATCGGCCCGCGATGGTTTTATCAACCCGATCTTCTACCTTATGCCGATACGCTCCTCTTCGGCAACACCTGATGATGATCACCCCAATGCACATTCACCTTATGCAAACTACTGCATCATGCTCACCTCCATCTACTCGGATGACGCCTGAAGTAACTGCAGGATATACACAGAAATATCCTGATGATGCCGTTGTGACGAATTTTCCAAACTTAGCGAATTTCGATCCGCCGAACCTCCTGGGGTGACCCGATCCGCTTCCTGGATAACTTTCCAGACTCAAACTACCAGCACGACCTAGCACATACCCATGCTAGGGTTCTCAACACCTCTTGATTGCGATCCTGCAAACATGCACATGAATAAACACAAAATGCAAACTAAATCCTAAACTACTATACACAGCCATTCCACCGATTCGACGAATCAACCGGTGGAATGGATCAGTGAATCCATGTAACCACCAAAATAGCAAATTGATTTCACAATGGAGATCAAACAGAAAATGAACACAAACAGGATCTTTATTGATTTCAAAAGATGCAATACAGTACTCTGTCTCACTCTCTGTCACTCCTCTTCAATGCAATGTCTGATCTCTGATTGATGATATGCAATACTAACCGATCCTCATGCATAAATAGGATTTGCTTGCGAGTACTACCACTCGATTCCCAGCGGCTGGGAGCTTCCAAGCGGCTGGGAGGATCCAACCGAACATACAGCATAACAGCTGTCCTAACAACCTAGCTAAAAATAGCAAAGTCTGGTCAACATGACCTTATTACATGCATTGGTCTTATAAGACCTTCTTGGAAACATTAAACAAACCTATAACAAACTAACTGCCTCATGGAGGCCAGCTGTCAGGTAGGTGCTCCTGCACCATATAAGAGATGTGGAGATGACACATGTCACACTCCCATCCCACCAAGCCTCACTCTCTCCCACATGTGCTCACACATGTGTGAGAGTAAGGTGGAGGGGAATCACACATGGGGAACTCCATGAGGATAAGGATATGATACATGTCATTCTCCTATCCATCAATGTAAGCCCATTCCCTCCAAGATGCTCTCACACATGTGAGAGCATTGGAGATGGGATCTCTCACAAGTCTTCAAGATAAGGAAGACCAAAACCTTGGGAAGTGGAGTTGGTCATGGTGGAATCCCTGACCCATCCACCACTCCTCCCAATGAAGGTTAACCTAAGGTTTAACATGCTTAAATTGGTCCTAGACCATAGGGGTATAACCTAGGGTCATTATTTGACCAAAATAAGCACCATGGGTTACATAAATCCACATAAAAAAGCTCAAAAATTAAAAAGCAATTAAATAGTTCAAATTCAAACATTACATTTCACAACACCTTAATAAATCAATTACAAAAGGGTAAAGCCTAGTCAAAAGGAACACCAAATACAAACATTAAAATTCAACATACTCCATCACAATTGACCTTGGCCCCTCTTGGGACTAGGTCAGCTAAACACAGATTTCACATGGGGTTACTAGAATGACCTCCAAATTTTCCATGGGCATAGAAAATTTACCTACAAAATTTCGTAAACAGATCAGTAGCACATGTTCATGATAGCCGAAGAGAAAGCAAAGCATACACACACAACATCACATAATCACAGATATCCTTGATAATACACATGCTAACACATATATGCTTCATAATTCACTTACATTTTCTAAACATCAAGTAAGGGTCAAACTGTATAATATCTCATTCATGTATTCATCCACTAACATTTTAATTGCATAAAATTAACCTCGTATTAAGCATCCTAGAATCAATTGAAATCTAACATGTAAAGTTATAACATCATCACAACATAGTCCATAATCAAATCAAGGTATAAGTTAAGTTCATAAATGTCTAAATCCACGGGGGTCAACAACCCCTAAAATGTCCACATGACAAGAATAATTTGAACAATAAGTCTCATCCTCAAAACAAGAAGTACAACACATGTAGCCTCGCGCTACAACACTACAGGTTCCAGTTGAAGCACAAACAGGTGATATTGCACATCTACACTACATTGTCTTGAAGATAGAGTCACATTCTCAAAAATTGAACCCTTGGCTAGGGAGAAGAAAAACAACATGGTCTAAAGTGGAACTAATCTAGTCACACAAGGGTGGGCCTCATAGAGGACCTTCCTACCTCTGATGATCCACACAATGATGCCTTGGATATTGAAGTCCACATCCACAAGCATATCATAAAAAGAGTCTTAATAGAGGTGGCTCTAGCCTAAACCTGTGCACTCTTGAATTGTTAAAACATTTGGGATACTCTGATGCAATTGTGGACACTAGTGAATGTATAATTATTAAGGGGTATGATGATACTGAGAGACTGTCTGAAGGCACCATCAAACTCCCTATCCAAGTGGGGTAGAAAATCTTGGAGACCAAGTGTCAGGTACTTGATCTTGACCTCCCTTACAACATTCTCCTCGGCCAACCATGGATCCATGACATGCAAGCCATTCCATCCACATTTCACCAATGCTTTAAATTCCCCTACAGTGGCATAGAAGTTACTATCTATGTCGATCCCTGCCCCTTCCAATACTGCAATTTCTTGGAAGGACATGATCACACCTTCTATCCTTACAACAATGCCATTAAGAAACCTGCCTCCCAAACCAATCCTACATCATCTGCCTCATATGTTGACCCTTCCACCATCACCACTACATCACAAACATCCCCACTACCCAAGGTCAAGATCAAGCTAAGTGATATGGGGTGTGGTGAATTTGACCTGCATGGTACCTTTTATGTAGAATCATTGCCCACTCCTAATACATTTGGTGCTCCTAAGGAAGAAGAGGTCTCTACGATAGTTATCAAATGAAAACCATCCCCCACCTTCGAGAAGAAGCACCTCCTTGATCAGGATGTTCTTGACGACATATCTTCATGGTTATACAAAAATGAAGAAGAAGAACCAAAATCCCCTATCATCTCAACTGAAATATATGGCAAAGGTCTAGAGATTGTTAAGTATATGGGCTATAAAGGACAAGGCGGTATAGGCCTTCATGAGTAGGGGATTGTGGAGCTGATTCAAGCAACGAGGAACCCCCATTCTCAAGGGCTAGGGAATGGAAAATGAGAGTCTATCCTTGCTAATGCGAATGTATCTTAGGTGAGGTTACTAAGGTTTCCCCTATGGTCGATAGCATCAATGAAGCAGACCATCAAGACTCCTTTAGTGATTTTACTGAGTTTTTGAATCCTCCGTATGTACCATCTATACCATAACCACCCTAGCGTCCACCTCTAATGACCTACCTCTTGTATACCCTGAGTTTATAGATTGGGATCAACAAGGACCTCTTGTCCTTGATGTGGTACAAAATGATGAAGCAATAGCAGAAATGATGGGGGTCAGAGATCACTTCCCCATTGGAGACCAAAGAGCTAGATATATCATGGAACTCAACACATCTGCCTACTTCGGTGAAACCACCCATGCTCTTAGTCGCAAAAACATAAAGCTAAAAAAAACACCCCCTAGTAAAAACCACTTTGTGGCACTTTCAAGTGAAGAAAAAATTAAAATAAAGGATGTATCTCCTAGTGAAAACCTCCATGAGGAGCTAAGGGATGAGAGCACGGGCCTTCCTAAAATAGATGAAGTCTATCTGGATAGATCACCCATCCTAGTGGATTCATCGCAGGAAATGAACCTTGGAATAGAGGAAGCGCCGAAGATCACATTCAGAGTAGAATCCCTTACAATGGTGGAAAAAGAGAACTTCCTAGCCTTCTTTAAACAAAGGAGCCATAATTTTGTATGGACCTATGCTGACATGCCACGACTGGATCCTGCTTTGGTTATTCATCACCTTGCAGTCTGCAAAACCAGTGAAACAAAAGCTAAGGAAGATGAATCCTCAAATTGCACTCCTGGTCAAAGAAGAACTTAAGAAACTCCTAGATGTGGGGTTTATCTGTCTGATAGATTACCCCGAGTGGGTATCTAACATTGTACATGTAGCCAAAGTCACTGGGGGTATACGGTGCTGCACAAATTTCAGAGATCTCAACAAAGCTTGCCCTAAAGATGGATTTCCACTACCAAACATTGACATCATAGTAGATCTCATGGAAGGCCATGAGATGTTTTCCTTGATGGATGGTTTCTCGTGGTGCAATCAAATCAAGATCGTAGAAGAAGACTAACATAAAACATCTTTCATATGTTCATGGGGGATATACTGCTGGGTAGTAATGCCTTTTGGCCTGAAGAATGCAGGTGCAACATATCAATGGGCAATGATGGTCATCTTCCATGACCTCTTCCACCACATAATGGAAGACTATGTGGATGATCTGCTAGGAAAATCTAAAACCAAATAGGAGCACTTGAATGTGTTAGCCAAGATCTTTGACAGGTTGGAACAGTACAATGTGCGGTTGAATCTAAAGAAATGTGTCTTTGGGGTCACTTTTGAGAAGCTCTTAGGATACATAGTGTCAAGAAGAGGAATTGAAGTAGATCCTACCAAAGTCAAAGCTATACTAAAGATGTCTCCCTTGAAGATACTTAAGCAACTGCAAAGTCTACAAGGAAAACTTCAATCTATCTGACGGTTCATAGCACAACTTGCAGATAAATGCCAGCCATTTCAGCATCTCCTCTGCAAGAACACAGCCTTTATGCAAGACAATTAGTGTCAAAATGCTTTTGAATAGTTGAAGAAGTACCTCGCTAACCCACTTGTCCTTATGCCACCAAAACAAGAAGAACCCCTCTTGTATATTTCAACAACTAAAACAGCTATAGGGGCCTTGTTGGGGAAACATGATGAACAAAGGAAAGAGAGAGCCATATATTATATCATTCAAACCTTGGTGTCCTATGAGATAAATTATACTCCAATTGAACGAGCACACCTAGCTGTCATCTTCACTTCCCAGAAATTAAGACACTACATGCTTAATCACAAGACTAAGCTCATTGCTAAGATTGATCCGCTAAAGTATTTGCTGACTAGAGCCGCCCTTATAGGAAGAATGGCTAAATGGGTAATGACCCTAAGTGAGTTTGATATTGAATACATAGAGAGAAAAACCATTAAAGGACAAGTCATCATTGATCAATTAGCTGAGGCACCAATCCCAATAGAGCAACCCACACTGGAAAAATTTCTGGATGAGTCTATATTAACGGTAACACCAACAACAGAATCATGGAAGATGTATTTTTATGGATCTTATATGCATCGAGGCTCAGGGGTAGGCATTTTGTTTGTTACCCCTCAAGGAGATACCATCCCCAAATCATACAAAATTACATTTCCTTGTACAAACAATATAGTATAATATGAGGCTCTTATCATAGGACTCTACATGGTGATTCAGTGGAAGATTGAGAAGCTGGTAGTCTATGAAAATTCTGAATTGGTCATTTGACAGGTCAATAATGAATACAAGACTAAAGATGACAAACTCTTGCCTTATAAAAGGATGGTAGATGACTTCAAGGATTACTTTGATGATATCCATTTTGAACAGATTCCAAGGTTAAATAACAAAGAAGTGGATGCCATGGCCATGATACGATCCTTGGTGGACATGAAGAAATATAGCAAGAAGTGTAAATTCCTGATCAAAGAACTCCTTATACCAGCGTATGATGTTCCACAATTAGAACTGATGTGTGACATTATTGGTCCCCTATCCCCCTGGTATCAAGAGACATATATGTACCTCCATGACAATATCATCCCACCAAACCTTTCATCCTCACAACACAAAAGATTCGTTCGCCAAGCCTCCTGCTTCACCCTTATAGGCAACACCCTTTATAAAAGAAGTCTTGATGGTATGCTTTTATGATGTCTTGACTCTAGGGAAGCCAAAGTGGCCTTACAAGAGGTACATGAAGGCATTTGTGGGGCACACTCGAGTGGACCTACCCTAGCTAAGAAGTTCTTAAGAATAGGATACTATTGGCCAACCATGGAGCGAGATGCTTAAGGGTTCGTGAAGAAATACTTGTCGTGTCAGCAACATAGGGACCTCATGCATGCACCATCACAAGAGTTGCAACCAATAACAATTTTGTGGCCTTTTTCACAATGGGGACTTGACCTTGTAGGTAAGGTTCACCCTCTATCATCCAATGGTCATAAGTTCATTATCACCACCACCGAATACTTTACCAAGTGGGTGGAAGCAATTCCGCTCACTTTCACCACAGGCATCCAAATAGCCAAATTTATTCTTCACTACATCATATGTCGTTATGGCATCCCCCATTCCATCATTAATGATAATGGGAAACCGTTTAAGAACTAGGAAGTCCGCACTTTGTGTCAAAAATTCCAAATCCAACACCATTTATCCACTCCATACTACCCTCAAGGTAACGATCATGATGAAGCTTCTAACAAAACCATCCTGCGTATTCTAAAGAAAATAGTTAATGAAGCTGGTTGTGACTGGCACCTCCAACTCAATCCTACCTTATGGGCCTACTGTACGAGCATCTAAACACCTACAGGAGCCACCCCATATTCCCTAGTATTTGGTTCTAAAGCCATATTACATATTTAGGTCGAGCTCCCATCACTTAGGGTTTCATTATAGAACATAATCATTGATGAATAATACTGATTTGCAAGGCTACATGAGTTAGAGCTATTAGATGAGAAATGCCTAGATGCACTCAACCATCTACAGGCATACCAAAACTGCCTATGAAGAAGCTATAATAAAAAGATCAAGAATCGCAAGTTTGAAGTAGGCAACCTTGTCCTCATGGAAAATTAGAAGAATTTGCAGGAACACAATAACAAAGGAAAATTTGAGCCCAATTGGTTGGGACCTTATGTTATCATAGCCAGCTATGGATTAGGGGCATATCAGCTTGCAACACCTGAGGGGCTGAACCCATGAACATTCTGCATTTGAAGAGGTTCTACGCATAACCCATCAAGTATCCCAAAGCAAAAATACAAAAAAATTAAAAAATAGAAAAAAATTCAAAAAAAATTGAAAAATCAAGAAAAAACCTGAGTGTAATAAAGTCGTCCAATGGTGAAAATCACTTTAGTGATGCCTTGGATAAGTACCATGGTGAAAACTTGTTTCAGCCGCCATGTGTAGTGGCTGGTTCTACCATCTGATAAGTCCTCTTTCTATCATGACACTCCACATCAAACACAACCCATGGCTTGGAATTTTGAAACATCAACCATCCACCCTGTATCATCCCACCCAAAGCTAATCCATGGAATGAGGATCCTTGTAAGCTTCTTCTGTACAACCAAAATCCAAAAAATCCAAAAACATTACTATTACAAAATTTTGTTCACACTAATTTAGTTGGACCTAATTTGCAGTTGTTTCACAAAGAGTAAAAGAAAACTTTCAAGTTATTGAATTCAGTGAATTTTTGATGTCTTGACAAGAGGAAAATAGTGATCAGTTGTCATGATAACCCAACAGTCCAATCAGGACTGTCAAATCATCATGACAAGTGAGTTAGATTGTCAAGAAATTAAGCATTCAAGTAAGACAGTTGATCTAAACTAGTTTTATCTTTCAAGAGTTATAAGGCGATTTGATTATTTAGATGATCATAATTGAAAGCAAGAAAGAAAGATATTCATTTGAACTGTCATTTCATGTCATATTTGGAACATACATTCAGTTTCAGTTACTCTATCCTATGCATTGATTAAAAAGAAAACATACATAAAAGCAAGTGCATAAGATAAATTAACTGATCATGTTTTAAAGAAGTGTTCAAATGTGTCCCACACAAGCCATGGGAGTGACTAAACTGAGCAAAGAAGACATATGCAAGCTATAGATATGTTGATAAAAGAAATGAGGAAGAACGCATGATAATATTAAATATCCATCATTGCTTGAAAGCAAGGTTGATGTCCTTTGTTGATGGCTGATCTCATATCTTCATCTTTAGCTCCAGTTATATCAAGTGAACCTGCAAAAAATTGGGGAAAGTCCTGTAAGAGCTTCGGATATTTAAGATTTTCATATGCTTTTATCAAATAGACATATGAACTTGTCATATCATGCATTTCATATGAAAGATTCAAATCAGACATGTGCCATAAATCAAAACATCATATAGAGGATCAATCAACTCCATAAGGTATGTTTTTATGCTAACTTGTTTGTTCACTGTGCAGGTATAGGAAAAGTAATGTTGCTGATTTGAAGACATTAAAACATGTGGAGAAAATGTGGCTCCCATAAGGGTTGAGCCCAGCATGTTTTCTATTCATGTGAAAAGGATATCAGAATAATACAGGATGAATCATTCAAAGATATATCATGCATCATAAAATCAACTTGCAGAAAAAGTATGTCATCATGATCATGAAAAGGAGCAGTTGCTCCTAAAAACTATGATTCACCTTGATTACAGTTGATATGTTCAGATATGATATGTTCAAAGTGCCTAAGTCAACTTGACAGATTGCAGAAAATAGAAATACAGCTATAAAAGGTACTTTTCTTATTTATATCATCATTAAAATGCCCTAATGCTGTCATATTTCATGTCGCAATTATCACTTATCTATATAAGTCAAACTTCATAAAATCAGACTTAAGATATGATAGAAGCATGCAAATAAGATGAAGGACAGACTTGTGATCAAACAGTATAGGTGGGTAATCATCCATGACAGTTGATAAAAGCATCTGACAAGTGGCAAATACAGGAGACAACAATGTTAAGCTACAGGTTAACAATTATGCCTTGAAGATGATTAAGTCTTTTATCATATGATACTTTGAAGCTACAAGAAAGAGAAGAAATACATGCTACAAGAATCTTCTAATACAAAGAAAAAGATTCATAGTGTTAAGTATATGCCACGTGAGTACACAAAAAGTAAAAAGGAGAAGATATAGCTTCAGACTTAAATATAAGATCATATGTTTGTTACAGCCATGCTTCTATCTAGTACAGGTAAAGACATTCATGTCTTTCTTTTCTGTAGTTACAGTCAACTGAAAATGAATGATCAAAGACCAATATTATGAAGAGCTACAGCTACAGCAAGTCACTATAGATGGAACTATGGAGTCAACAAGATCAAGTGTTCATATTAGCTTTTGAATTCAATATAACTGATAAAAAAGAAAGAGTGCTTATACAAGTGACAGTATGCAAAGGGGAACACAGAAGGAAAATGATACAAGTGTTCATCTAAATCATAGTCTTGTTGTCTTTTAAAAGGTTATAGGCATATTATTATGCATACAAAATTGTCATGGACAGAGTGTTATTTTGTTGCATATGTAGAGAAGAGAATAGGAGAAGGTATAATAGTTTTACAGAGTGATGGCAGTGACAGTTAGAGGGTTTTTTGCATGCACAAAAAAGAGTAAACCGTTGCCAAAATTTCAAAACCCTACTGCCATTTTTTGTTTACAGGAAAAAGAAAATGACACAATACATATATTGTCATATCCATAATGTGTAACATGCCACTTGTTCTACCAACTAAGATTTACCAAGTTTAACTTTGAAAGTAAATAGATCAAGATACTGATAGCAAAAGCAATACAAATTTTCCTTAAATTCATTTGATTAAATGCACATTTGAAACATATTCCAAACTCCCATTGCATAAATCAAATTTTATTTCCTCAATAAAAGAATTGAATAATCATCTTTACAACTTTTTCATAATATACATACAAGCTTCAAGAGCTTAAATGAAAAATATAGATACATGATTGTATACTTCTCTGTCTTTAATATTCCCGGCCACCAACTGAATGAGGGGAAGCATCATTCAAGCGATTTACCTCCAACCAGGGACTAACTGTGGTCCCCCGCACATTTACCAAACTGGTAAATGGCCCTACCCTTCGACGAATGGATTGGTTTGGTAACCCCAAATAAAATATGCCTAATTTGAGCAAGGTGTTGTGTCTTACATTAACTAGTACTATCATACTATGGCTACAACCATCAAAATATGAAATCCCTACTAGAAATAAAAACTTGGATCACAGTGAACCTAGACAGTGTAAACGTTGGCAATTTACACCACTTTGGCCAAAGTTTTATTGTCTCATATTCACCCACCCTTCTATCTCGATTGGGAAAGACAACAATCTCTATACAAAAGTTATTCCCTTACCCATGGATCAACAAATCCTAGGAATAACCCCACTTAACAAATGCATCATTCTCTACACATAAGATATTCCCTTTCCCATGGATCAACAAATCCCAGGAATATTCCGTCTTAACAATTACATCAAACTCTAGTCTAGGTTATTCCCCTCTTTCATGGATCACATAGCCCAAGGTTAACCTATCCCAAATTTCATCATGACACCTATGTTGAAATAACTCTACTTGCAAAATTACAGTTTACTGTCTTTCCCCTTATACAATCAACTAATCATACTCAAACTGATAAATATACATAAAGTCCCATATAGAGACAAATCTCTATTATTAAGATTAATTTTACTTTCACAACACAATTTTCACTTACTTAGATATATATAAATATAAATGCTATTATATAATCAAGTTGACAATCACATTGATAAACAACAATGCATTCGACACAAAATGCCTTCAAAACAAAAAAGCATAATAAAAGAGAAATCCACATGCCTGAGAATATAGCTCCAAATGGATCAAAGACTCTTGCTTACATCCTTCCAATACTCTAGACTGCTCCTCCAAATTAAACAATTTACAAAAGTAAAATGACAAACTTTCGACACTAACGTAAAACTCAAGTTTGAAAAGAGTAGGCTCTTGATTAGAAAAAGGTGCGAATAAAAATGAGGGAGAGTACCTCCTTTTATACTACAACCAATTCAAAAATGTTGCTATGATGACGACATGCTTAACCAACTCAAAAAATGTTGACACTATGAGGACATGCTTACAAAATATAAAATTAGTTCATTTTCCATGGCTAAGATAAAAATAAAAGTATTTGTTAAAAATTTCACCAAGAGGTGCATATATTCCCTAAACCCATGTGCTTACATGAGCACTCAATAAGGCATGACGTAAGGCTTTTTAATACTTACTTATCCTAACTTTTTAACTTCATACCTACATGCTAAGGTGAGTGCTTATGTTTACTCTTCCTTTGATTTAGGCTGTGTGCCCTATATGGAGCACTTTGCATGCCTTAATAATTTTTTTTTAAAAAATTATTACCTTTAATAAAGGCCTTTCCCTTTTAAGGAATACGTGCCTTTTTAGATATTATAACTAAATTTATAACCTAAATAAACCTCTTTCCCTTTTTAAAAGCACTTAAAACCTTAATTTTTATTATAATTTTATCACCTTTTTAGTATGACTTAAACACATTTAATTCTTATTTTATTAAACTATTCTTTTATTATTTTATTAAATCGTATTTTATATATATTCTTATTCTTTTAATTACCATAAAACAATATTTACGAAATTAAATTCTGCAAAAAAATAAAATTATATTTCCGCTATTAAGAGAAAATAATAATAATATATATATATATAGTATATATATATATTCACATATGCATAATCTATCATCATAAAATCAAATATAACTCATAACCAAAAATGTATTTAACGTCGAAGAACACAAAAGAGATGATAACTCTTGCATAGTCCAAATCGACATCTCCATATCTATTAGCAATACGCTCATGAATATACGTAGGTATGTCTACCCACGTGTTCATGCTCATATTGACTCATGAATAAGAATGTATCGTGGACTTGCACGAATTTTAGTCTCCAAAAGTAAACTTGCTTAGACAACCAAATGCTTAACAACATGAAGGTTCGAACATCCAATCAGGACTCAAGACTCACAACTTAGATCACTTACCACTTCCCACATTGACTCGACTCAACCTAGGTCAGAATAGGATGTGTGTGTGTGCTGCTCAGTTTAGGCTTCTCTTTTATGTTTACCAAACCAAATCCTTCTCATGAGTGATACCTCCCCTCTTTTCTAGAGGGACAACCTATTCCTGCATCCACTTAGAACATTGCCACAGTAGTTAGCTGATCAAAATATCATCATTAATTAACAATAACTACATTTAATACAAGACATTGCATTATTCTTTTTCTCATCATATTGCATTCAAGGTAGATAACACATAGATGCAAAGATTCATAAATACTTCAATTTTCACAAATTATCCAATCTATAGTAAATGGATAAAAACACATATATAGATGCAGAAATCCATAATCACTCACTTTCCAAATAAATTAACCAATCTAGGTAAATAGTAAGTAGATAGAAACACATGGGGTGTAACATACTTCCCCCCTTGTGAATCATTGCCCCTAATGATTTTTAAGTATCAAGTATTATCACCACATACGTAAGTCATAAAAATTATCATACTACAAAACATATTGATATCAAGCGCTTTCATAATTCATATTAACTTATGGAAACCTTTGCTTCATCTCAGCATAATCTTTGCAAGTGGCAAAACCTTTTGCAAACTGATCCAATTGGACCTTGCACTGCATAACCTTTCTATTTATACAAGCAGAGCTTACGAACTTCCAACATTTCAAATGCTTGATAAAAATCATACCTGGTTTATGTACTTGTATACATTCTATGAGTATAATAATCATTAGTTAAATATATAAATATATCAAATTTGAATCATAAAGAGCATTGTGCCTCCTGGCAATAACTATTATTAGAATGATTCTGCAATCAATTGATTTGTTAACTTTGAGAACTTCGAAGAGCTCTTTACATCTAGGAGTTTGTTTGGAATACATACCAAACATAATAATTTTTTTTTCTAGGATTGGACCCTCAAAGAACTTTTATTCTATAATCAAGAATTGTCTCCATATATACTTAGCATCAGCATAACTTCTCTATTCCTTATTGGTTCTCTGCCAATATTTTCTAATCAGCATGATCCGTTCATCCATTTCTAACAACATTTCTGGACTAATGCTAATCCTATCTTCTAGCTTACCCAGCTTATAGGAGTTCGACATCTTCTTCTGTCTAATGTTTCAAGAAGAAAGATAGGAGTTTTTATAATCCAAACCCACCAATAGTAGATATTCTTCCCCACTTATAATGTTGATCCATACAATATATTCAAACAATTCTTCCAAAACCTAGTTAACTCTCACAATTTAACCATTGTCACATGTGCATCTCTATCTGAGATATTCTCCTCAAGAACTCTATGTAATCTAAACACTTCCTACACAATTTTGCGAGCTAACACTGTGCTCCACCAGATTAATTCTCTGGTATAAAAGGTGTTACCTTTATTCTTTAGCATTCTAAACAACTTTCCACAAATCTTACAGCATCTTTTCATTTTCTTTCAGAAATATAACAGCTTAACATCTGCTAACATCTTAGTGACACCAGGATGTCCTAAGATATGGTGTATTATGAACTTCCTTCCATACCCAATTCCTTAATTCACCATTATTAGGTACATAAATTCTTCCTTTATTCCTCAATAACCCATTTGGCAAAAACCTTCATACCTCTTATCTTTGCAAATATTCTGTGAGTACTTGCTTAACTTGTTCATAGAATTCATAACTCCTGGATCCTTTCAATGCTTAGCTTCTAAATTTAGTTTGGATAGTTACTAGTGAAGATATATTCCTTCCTCAACTTAAAGCATTAGCAACTCTATTCTTGTTTCCCTTGACATAGTTTAATGTTGAAATTTTAATCTGATATCAATTCTAACCACCTCCTTTGCCTTGCATCTAGATTAGGTCGAATAAATAAATACTTTAAACCATGATGGTCTGATTTCAATTAAAAGATTTTTCCAACAAATAGGGTTTCCATATCTATAATACATGAACAACTATTGCTAACTACAAATCCTAAGAAGCATATTTTTGTTCATAAGGTTTTTGCTTCTTGATTTATAGGCTATGACTTGCCCTTTTCTATTTTAATACTCCACCTTCACCTGGGACATCTGGTACTACCTTCAAACTTTAGAGTAGTAATTTTTTCTCATGTCCTGGAATAACTCTTTTGCCATTCTCCTCTTCTTAATCCTTTCAAAACCTGATTGAGATTGAGATCCTTCATTCCCCATGTTTACTAGCTTGAGAATTTTCTCCTTCATTCATTACTGGAAACTTTTCCTTGTTAGGTACTTCTTTTTTTGCTTTAACCTTTCCTTTCTCTAATACTCCATCTCTCTCTTGTTTCTATTATCATTGCAAGGATTTGATCTTAGTATCCATACTCTCAACTCCTTGTCTTACTTCTTCGCTTTCCCCAAAGTTAATCCTTGTTCTAACCATCTTAACAAGATAGTTCACCCCATGGGTTTCCATAAAGATTTAAATTCTGCGAATGTTACCCAATGTTCTAAAAACTTTTAACATTTCCAAATAGAATCTCTCATTCTTATTCAAAACTTTTGCCCAAGAAAGATTTCATATACATAGGCTTTTGATACAACACTTTTTAAATACCCTCTCAGCTACATAAATGAGTAGAGTATATCCCTCAGAGTCTAGTCCATGATTATCCTTGAATGGTCAACAACCCTCGACTTTATCCTCAGATACAAATTTTTGGGGAACATACTCCTCTGTTTTATCACTTAAAGAAATTACACTTTATTCTGCCAAAGGAGGAACATAAAGATTCGTAAACAACATGGTGGTGTTCACATTATACTATGAGGACATATCCTTAGAAAGTGGTAAGGCTTCTGATTTGGTTGGAGAGACCAAAAGTAGATGGTTACAGTTGACAACCTCTCTTAGAGTGATAAGCCGAGCTATAAAAAAGATAAGCTTCTAGCGCTGAAGACTTTACAAAGTTCAGGCTAATGATCTGCCATTTCCACTTCTTGGAACATCATATAGATACCAATTCCCTACAGGGTGCTTTTAATCATCCTTGACTCTCTCACATTCAAGACAACTTGCTATCACTCTTCATTCTCTTTCAGAAATAAAGAGCTTTCACATCGACTAGGAATTTAGTTACTCCTAGATGACCCGATTATGATTAAAAAAGAATTTCCTACCTCACAAGGTTTCATAAATCTAAAAGTTAGGAATATACCAAGTGCATTTTCTACAATTTACTCCCTTTTACAATCCATCAAAGGCCCGTCAAAGACATGATAGAGGTGAACAACCAAAAATATTCTAGTATAGCCACCTCAATAATTTAAATCAATGTCAAAGAATAAGCAATTTCATTTTCAACAATAAGTCAAAAGTTTGAGCTCAATAAATCAAATTTTGACCAACTGGTCGTCAAATAAATAATCTTCAAAATTTGGTGGCTAGACCATTCCAAAAATTAAGGAATAAAACAATAAAAAATTCATGCAAATATTTAAAAATGAATTTCTCCAAAATTTAAGAAGTGTCAAAATCAAAAGATATACTAACTATGCACTATGTGACTGACTGAGTCACTGACAAGGGAGTAGATTATTGTATTACACTCGAGTTTTCTAAAAACTTACAGTGGTTTAAAGACCATGCTACTAGCACAATGAATAAATAAGTCCTTTAAGACTTTCTCTATAGTCAAAATCAAATGATTAAAACACATCCACCATTACATCATGGAAAATTAATCGTTCATCACATAGATGATATTCAAAGATGGTGATACAATGACACACACAAACTTCAGTTGGAGCACACACTTCTTCCTTTCGTTTACAAAACTCTATTTCCTACCTCCCAAAATAGTTTAATTAAATCAAACTAGTCTAAATATCTCGGTGATGATCTCATTCTTCATTGTAATTATTCTTTCTATCTCCATCAAGAAACAAATACATAGCTCTCAACTTTTGTCTAAAAATGCTATGAAAATAATTAATAACTTCTCTTTACAACTGTTACGAATTATCTTGCAACTTCATGCAGTCTCTTAACAAAAGAATGATACTAATCCCAATCTTTTCATCAAAATATTGCCCAAGAGGATCCTCTTCATTTACATCCTTAACTACATATAAGCTTCATGAGTTAATAAGGGAACTCTTATTCTCCTTTAGTTATGCATGATTCTTTGAATATGGCAATTAGTTTTCTGATGAATCTTTAGAAATCAAAAAGCATTTTCCAAGTCTTGTACTATCTTTCCAAGCATTATATGACAATACATCACTACTTGTCCTTTATTGATCCTTTTATCTCTCTCAACTCATTCCAACCCATCTAGGTTTAGACAAGAACACGATTATCTACATATCGCTTGATACAATTTCTAGAATATTCATTACTCAGTTGCTTCTACACTGATTGATTTCTTCTAGATCTTCCCATCCTTAAGTTCTTGAGATATAAAAGCGATCTTGAATTCATATAGACACTGCTCTTCCTGAGCTCTTAGTCTAATAACATTTGATCAAGGTTTTATCTTTTTAATCCAAGTCTCAGAATCTTTCCGTTATGAATCCTTAATAGAGTTAAATTGACTCATGGATTCCTTAATTCCTCAGTTGGTTTACTCTTAACCACTAACTTGATAAGTGTTGGATAATAGTCCTTCTGATAATTTTCTTGGTTAGTCTACTATGCCATTCTCGCATAAAACTAATTTCAATTTTGGACTCTCATAGCATAGTGAGCACATAGGTTCCAGAGCTGAACCTGGTTAGCTCTGATACCACGTGTAACATGCCACTTTTTCTACCAACTAAGATTTACCAAGTTTAACTTTGAAAGTAAATAGATCAAGATACTGATAGCAGAAGCAATACAAATTTTCCTTAAATTCCTTCGATTAAATGCACATTTGAAACATATTCCAAACTCCCATTGCATAAATCAAATTTCATTTCCTCAATAAAAGAATTGAATAATCATCTTTACAACTTTTTTATAATATACATACAAGCTTCAAGAGCTTAAATGAAAAATAAAGATACATGATTGTATACTTGTCTGTCTTTAATATTCCCAGCCACCAACTGAATGAGGGGAAGCATCACTTAAGCGATTTACCTCCAACCAGGGACTAACTACGGTCCCCTGCACATTTACCAAACTGGTAAATGACCCTACCCTTCGACGAAGGGATTGGTTTGGTAACCCCAAATAAAATAGGCCTAATTTGAGCAAGGTGTTGTGTCCTACATTAACTAGCACTATCATACTATGGCTACAACCATCAAAATATGAAATCCCTACTAGAAATGCAAACCTAGATCATAGTGAACCTAGATAGTGTAAACGTTGGCAATTTACACCACTTTGACCAAAGCTTTCTTGTCTCATATTCACCCAACCTTCTATCTCGATTGGGAAAGACAACAATCTCTATACAAAAGTTATTCCCTTACCCATGGATCAACAAATTCCAGGAATAGCCCCACTTAACAAATGCATCATTCTCTACACATAAGATATTCCCTTTCCCATGGATCAACAAATCCAAGGAATATTCCTGCTTAACAATTACGGGTAAGTGAAAGAAGATGGGGAGCCAAAAAGAGGTCTTAAGTGGCCATTTTTTTCTGAAATCAGGAAATACTGGCCTTGGATGAGAAATTGAGCATAGTTACACTCAAAATTTGGAGATGCAACCAAAATGATGTTTGTAGTGCTCCGAGTCTACTTTCTAAACTATTTTTTTTTTTAAAATGGCATAGATTAAGGGGTTCAAAAGAGGGAGCCACATAAATTGGTGTTGTTTCTGTCAAAAAAACATAACATAGCATGTTTTGTGGCTCCCTCAAAAGGTCAACTTTTTTTGGTATTTTTAAAATTGCTTCAATGAGAAATTAGCTAATAGCATGTAGTTTATGCCTAATTTTTCTGATAATTTTTTTATGAATATTTGATTTTTTACTAATTTTCAAAGTGGACACATCCTAAAAAATAAAATTTTGGCCGTGCTACCCCTATAAATTTTAAAAACTAATTGAATATCATTTTTTTCTTTTTTTAATATTTGTAGAATGGAGTCTAGTTTCTAAATATGTAATTTTTTTGAAATTTGAATGAATAGTTAATTTACAATGAAAAAAAGACCAAACAGTGGTTTTTGTCCAAAAACAGACACACAAACAAAAGAAATTAAAGATGAAAGGCTTAACACTGTTAAAATGTGAAAAAAATCACATCGTCAACTAGCTAAGAGAAAGCCTAACATTACCTAGGTGTTCAATTTGTTTGAGCTTGAAACACGTGCAAATCTGAGGTTTAGCACGAACGAAATTATGTGAAATCTTGAAGAATATGGAAAAACACGTCTGTGATTATTCATAAGGCACTCCAAGCCTTTGGGTTGGAAATCCAAAGCAAATCCCAAGCCCAAGGCTTGGGATTCCCAAAGCAAGACATAACGCGAGCACGTTATAACGCCCTCGCATTATGTTTTGCTTTGCATTTTTTCTTTCCCGCAAGTCTATTGTTTGTCATGATTGACATAACGCGAGCGCGTTATAACGCGCTCACGTTATGTTCCCCTTAAATTTTTTTATGTTCAAGGCTATTAATCATGAGGGTTAAGGGATAAGGGATAGGGTTGGAGGGTTTAGGGATAAGGGATTAGGGTTTAAGGTATAGTATCGAGCCCATTGAGGGTCTAGGAATAGGGATAGCATTTAGGGTTTAGGGATGAGGGATTAGAGTTGAGGGATGAAAGATTAAGGTTGAGGGATTAGGGTTTAGGGATAAGATTTAGGGTTAGAGTTGAGGGATTAGGGTTTAAGGTATAGTGTTGAGGGTTTACGGATAGGGTTTAGGGTTGAGGGATTAGAGTGAAGGGTTGAGGGATTAGGATTTGACGTTGAGGGTTGAGGGTTTAGGGTTTAGGGATAGGGTTGAGGGTTGAGGGATCAGAGTTAAGGGTTGAGGGATTAGGGTTTGACATTGAGGGTTGAGGGTTGAGGTTCAAGGGTCAAGGGTTTAGGGATAGGCTTGAGGGTCGAGGGATTAGGGTTAAAGTAGAGTGTGAAGGGTGTAAGGATTAGGGATAGGGTTGGAGGGTTTAGGGATAAGGGATTAGGGTTTAAGGTATAGTATCGAGTCTGTTGAGGGTTTAGGAATAGGGATAAAATTTAGGGTTTAGGGATGAGGGATTAGAGTTGAGGGATGATGGATTAGGGTTGAGGCTTAAGGGATTAGGGTTTAGGGATAAGGTTTAGGGTTGAGGGTTGAGGGATTAGGGTTTAAGGTATAGTGTTGAGGGTTGAGGGTTTAGGGATAGGGTTTAGGGTTGATGGATTAGGGTTTAGGGTTGACGAATTAGCATTTAATGTTGAGGTTAGGGTTAGATTGTCGAGGGTAGAGGGATTAGGGATAGGGTTTAGGGTTGAAGGTTTAAGAATTGAGGGTTGAGGCTTTAGGGATGAGGGTTTAAGGCTTAAGATATAGTGTCAAGTGTTGAGGGTTAGGGATAGGGTTTAAGTTTTAAGGGTTAAGGGTTGAGGGATAGGGATTAGGGTTTAAGGTATAGTGTTGAGGGTTGATGGTTTAGGGATACGGTTTAGGTTTGAGGGATTAGGGTTTAGGGTTTATGAATTAGGGTTTAATGTTGAGAGTTGAGGGTTGAGGGTTGAGGGTTGAGGTTGAGGGATAGGGTTAATGGTCAAGGGATTAGGGTTAAATAAGAGTGTCGAGTGTAGAGGGATTAGGGTTTAAGGTATAGTATCGAGCCTGTTGAGGGTCTAGGAATAGGGATAGCGTTTAGGGTTTAGGGATGAGGGATTAGAGTTGAGGGATGACAGATGACGGATTAGGGTTGAGGGTTGAGGGATTAGGGTTTAGGGATAAGGTTTAGGGTTAGGGTTGAGGGATTAGGGTTTAAGGTATAGTGTTGAGGGTTTAAGGATAGGGTTTAGGGTTGAGGGATTAGAATGAAGGGTTGAGGGATTAGGATTTGACGTTGAGGGTTGAGGGTTTAGGGATAGGGTTGAGGGTCGAGGGATCAGAGTTAAGGGTTGAGGGATTCGGGTTTGATGTTGAGGGTTGAGGGTTGAGGTTCAAGGGTCAAGGGTTTAGGGATAGGGTTGAGGGTCGAGGGATTAGGGTTAAAGTAGAGTGTGGAGGGTATAAGGATTAGGGATAGAGTTGGAGGGTTTAGGGATAAGGGATTAGGGTTTAAGGAATAGTATCGATTCTATTGAGGGTTTAGGAATAGGGATAGCATTTAGGGTTTAGGGATGAGGGATTAGAGTTGAGGGATGATGGATTAGGGTTGAGGGTTGAGGGATTAGGGTTTAGGGATAAGGTTTAGGGTTGAGGATTGAGGGATTAGGGTTTAAGGTATGGTGTTGAGGGTTTAGGGATAGGGTTTAGCGTTGAGGGATTAGAGTGAAGGGTTGAGGGATTAGGATTTGATGTTGAGGGTTGAGGGTTGAGGGTTTAGGGTTTAGGGATAAGGTTGAGGGTCGAGGGATCAGAGTTAAGGGTTGAGGGATTAGGGTTTGACGTTGAGGGTTGAGGGTTGAGGTTTGAGGGTCAATGGTTTAGGGATAGGGTTGAGGGTCAAGGGATTAGGGTTAAAGTAGAGTGTGGAGGGTATAAGGATTAGGGATAGGGTTGGAGGGTTTAGGGATAAGGGATTAGGGTTTAAGGTATAGTATCGAGTCTATTAAGGGTTTAGGAATAGGGATAGCATTTAGGGTTGAGGGTTGAGGGATTAGGGTTGAGGGTTGAGGGATTAGGGTTTAAGGTATGGTGTTGAGGGTTTAGGGATAGGGTTTAGGGTTGAGGGATTAGAGTGAAGGGTTGAGGGATTAGGATTTGACATTGAGGGTTGAGGGTTTAGGGATAGGGTTGAGGGTTGAGGGTCGAGGGAGCAGAGTTAAGGGTTGAGGGATTAGGGTTTGACGTTGAGGGTTGAGGGTTGAGGTTCGAGGGTCAAGGGTTTAGGGATAGGGTTGAGGGTCGAGGGATTAGTGTTAAAGTAGAGTGTGGAGGGTATAAGGATTAAGGATAGGGTTGGAGGGTTTAGGGATAAGGGATTAGGGTTTAAGGTATAGTATCAAGTCTATTGAGGGTTTAGAAATAGGGATAGCATTTAGGGTTTAGGGATGAGGGATTAGAGTTGAGAGATGACGGATTAGGGTTGAGGGTTGAGGGATTAGGGTTTAGGGATAAGGTTTAGGGTTGAGGGCTGAGGGATTAGGGTTTAAGGTATAGTGTTGAGGGTTTCTATAGTCAAATGTAGATTTATGGGTTCAATTATATTGATTGCCTCTCCAGTTTTGGGGTGTGGATGTTTTGGAATCAATCAAGAAGTCTTCAGGAGATTTTATGGAAGTGGATTAGAAATCGCTTGACAAAACCCCTGCTATTTATGCTTGGATAAGGATTTGTCACAAACTAGAACTTCTGCTTCCAAAGAAGATCTGTCTTTCTTCCTCGATGGGCATTTTCTATCAAGAACTTGATTATGAGGGCTTGCCCCTTCATTGTTATGCCTATCATATGGCGGAGCATCTAGCAAGCTCTTGTAGGAAATAGGAAAAGTTCTCCCTCAAAAACCTTGTGGCCATTCAAGTCTGAAGGGGAAGGTTTGGAAAGAGATGTGATCAATGCAAAGGATGTGATCAATCTATAGCAGGACAAAACGCGAGAGCGTTTTGTCTTGCTATAGAAATGGTAAAAAAGTGTTGACCCCCGTGATCCAGGCCCACATGCTCTATTTTCATACTGATTCTGCACGTGCTTCAACAAAAAAGAAGTGCTTTCATGCTGTTGGGAAGTTCACATGCACATTTGACACATTGTACCACCTTTGCATGATCTTTCCACCACCTTTTCTGCTTTGCCAACTTGAGAAGGAGGAAATAACATAGTTTTCACACCAAGTTTGATATATATCTATTCAAGTTTCAATTTTTGTAGTGTTGCAATGTTAATTGTGACTCAATTTTAGGAATTTAACATCATAGATTGGTTAATAGTATTGTTGTTAGTAATTATATTTGAGTGTTATTCAATTTAACATTGAAAAGGAAGCAAGTGGTGAAAAACTCAAATTGTTGAGGAGTTTGATGCAAGAAGAAAAAAACACTACATAATTGGGTACTCTCTCCATTCGAATCTTCATTTTTTAGGTATGTCAAATCTTTACATGCACGTTCTTTACATTTTCCTTATTTCGGATTGAATTACTTTATCATGCTTATCATACATGTTTAAAATAGACACATTCCCAATCAAGAAAGTAGCCTACAATCTCACATGATGCCATGTATATTTTCTACACTTGGGGTCTTTAATAATTATGTGTAATAAACAGACCTTAACATACCATGATGTCAAACTATACAAGAATAAATCCTTACAACATAATAAAAATACAATCCCACTATTATCTTGTATTCATTTCTTAGGAACTAATATTGGTCTCTTTATCATGCTACAGACAAATTCTCCGTCATGCCAAGGAAACGATCAAGAATTAAACCAACACAGGAAGAGATAGAAGCTAAGAATGCAAAGAAAGCAGTGGTTATGAGAGAACTTCGTGAGAAGAGGAAATTGGACACGATAAATAAAGACATACCAATTGAAGAGGAACCACAACCATCACAAAGAGATATGGTATTGGCGGCACAAAGAGAACGAATGCAAAAACTTCGTGGTATGAGAGATTTGAATACCATAGTTGGAGACACGTCCTCTACCGCAAGTCAACATGTAGGGACACCATCTACCACATCTCAAGTTGAGAGTACATCATCACTCACATGTGATGAAGGAGGTACTCCATCATTCCCACCTCAACCTCAAGGTATGTCATCTATTCCATGTTCAATCGAAAGTATGCCATCTAGCCCATCTCATTTAAATATTGATGAAATTCCTAATGTTGAGATGAATTTACCTAACTTAACACCACCTAGAATTTTGCATAGAAAGCCAAAGTATTTGATTGATATTGATGAGAATATTTTGCAGCCAATGGAAGGTAAGATTTCAAAACGCACTTGTAGAAGATATGCTAATAAGATTTGGAGATTGTTCTTTGAAAAGTTAAATGAGACTGCAAGATGTCAACTATTCATTGAAATGATGCGAAGTATAAAGTATAGGTCTATCATGAAGATTCTTGGGTTGAGAACATAAGAGGCTTCAAGTGAAAAATCTATTGTCAAGAATCTAATGAGTGCATATGAGAGTGTGGGTAACACCTCACGCACAAAAGATAGTAATGCAACACGGCGTGTGATTACATCGACTATAGTAAGTAGTCAAACGAGGAAAGCTTGTCTCATTAGAAAGATGAGTCAAGAATTGAGAATTAATAGGAAAACTTTATCAAGAGCCATTGGAAGATGCCAAAGAATTGAGGACACTAATGCCAATGAATTATGGGCATTCTCGGGGAGACTACCATGAAAAGATAAACCAATTGTTGAAGCATTGAGATCACTAATTGAAGACTTTTGGAAGAATTACATAAGGGTATCTCTGAATCAAAGGGATGTGGTAAGAAGGAGAATCGGTAGTCAGAATCGCGAGCCACATCCAAACCATTTTTTGGATGAGACTCAAACACAGTTTTATGGTAAATTTCTAGAGAAGTATCCTCAAATTAAAATTTATCAAAGATAGTTTGAAATGCTAAAACCTTTCTATGTTAAGATAAATCACACACGCACTACTTGTTGTTGTAGATTACATATTGAATTTTCTAACCATTTTGATGCTTATAGGTCTATATGTTTAGATATGCATACTAACAATGATTTGCAGGGTTGTGCCATATGTGCCCCACCAACATCTTCAAGAGACTTCATATCAAGAATTTTATGTGAAAGAGAGGAAGGTTAAATATTCTACAAGAAATTATGCTTGGATGGCACATGTCATCGTTGTGGTGGCTTGCAACATTTGCCACTATGTGAACATATGGAAAGAACACATGCGGTTGGAAACGAACTAGTAGAGTTTGGCAAGTATAAAATAGTGGCATACAATACAAAAGATGGTAAAGAAGCAAAGAAGTGTGAATTGGTTATTGAAAAGGTTCAAGTGTATTAGTTTATGCCTATATTTCATGACAGCATAGTGTATGAGTATGCAAGACATGCCCATAGAGCTCGATGGTTGGACTTGCAATTCAAGTTATGCAAGGAGACATTTCCGGTTGGTAGCATTGTTTCAGTCGTCGACTTTGCAGAGAACTATAGTCTACAACCACAACGTGAGGTGCAATCACAATATTACAACTCCACACAGGTTTCTATTTTTGTGCACATCGCATTCATTCATGCAAATGATAGTGCAGAGGATGACAAAAAGATCATAAGGGAGTATAATTTCTATATTAGTGATGATCACACGCATTCTACGCAGTTTGTGCAAGGTTGCTTTCAGGTGTTCTACAATGATTTGGCTAGAAGGGGCATATCATTCAGTCAGCATATCATATGGTCAGATAACTATGCATCACAATTCAAGAACTCACAGAATTTCTATTGGTTAAGTAGGAGGCATAATTTTACAGGTATTCAACATATGTGGAACTTTTGTGAGACCGGGCATGGAAAGGGGGAGCATGATGGTGCTAGATCATGTATCAAAAGAGCCATAGCATGAGAAGAGTTAAAGTATAAAGACAATGCAAAGTTGAAAGATGCAAAATCGATTGTCGAGTGGTGTAATGCTTCCATGGGTCTAGGTAATGAAGGTAAGTCTTTAGTTCGTAGATTTTTTTGGTTGATAGATGATACTAACATTGCACCATATGAGGACTGTTGTACACTGACAGGATCAAATGAGATGCACTCTTTCAGAAGCTCAATTGCAGGTTCATGGAGTATCCATACACGAAAGATGTCATGGTTTTGTTCTTCCTGTACAATTCAAGTCTGGGATGAGTGCGAGTCAAAGGAGTGGGTTGACAAATGGCAGTTAAGTTATCTTAGCCCACTTGACACGTATCGACCCCCGACAGCACTAGAACTAACACAGATGGAATCATCAGTTGATTTTGACCACATATCAGATTTAGTTCAACCAGGTAATATAGGGCACGTATATGCATCTAAATTCATCTAGTTCAACCAGGTAATGTCATCTTACTTTGTAGTGTTTTTGTAATGTTGACTGATTTCATCTAATTTGCTACACATATCAATGTAGGGCACGTATATGAAGTTATTGCAGATGAAGATAATGAAGAGGGAACAGATTATTACTTATGTCATTGTGTTGAGGCCAAAAAGAAATTAGAGGCCCCTGTTACAGATGGAGAAAACATCGAATACCCTATAGGCTCAGTGGTTATTACTGGAACATGGCTTAGAAGGTACCCACATAAGAGTGTTAATATTTGGCTATTTCAAGACTTTGACACGCATCGAAAGATTCTTCATTACTTGAACCTTGTTGTGGCATCCAATGTTCATTTGATAAAGTATCAGGGTAGACCTTTGAACAAAATCTTGTGGAAGGTACGTGAGTCTGACCATGAAGCAATACTTGACACAATAAAGAGTAGAGCAGACCTGAATGGTTCATTGGATTAATTTGTAAAGTTATGTTACATTGAGTTGTAAGTATGCACATTAATTTGTAAGGTTTTTTTTTTTTTTTCCCCCCTACATTTTTACACATATACACATTTTACATCATCATGTTATGCATTTTTGGTGTCCTGCTCCTAATGCGACCAAACTCATAACTCACCCTACTTCCTCTAGACACCATTTGATGATCTCTCCAACACTCTGGATCCAGGGCACCCAATCATGATGATGACCTATATACCATTCTCCCAAGGTGCTCATAATGAATGAAAAGAAGACCAAGGACGCCCAAGCTTAATAGACTTATTTCTTTCAATTTTGATGATCCAAACTCTTGCAAAACGACATCCACTTTCATGCCTTTAGATCTTCCTTCACATACAAGGTGCCAAATCAAGTTGAAAAATCTACATAAGGGCACCAAAATGGATGAAAGGAGACATGAAATGTGCCTTAGGACTCCATGCTAAGGTTTGAGCCATTAAAGTCTCTTGATATTAGGAGCTCATGATGATGAAACTTAGAGCTTTTTCCTTTCCTATGCGCTCATCTAAGATGTTTGAATGATAAGGAGCACCTCAACCTCTATAATGTACATTGGGCACCAAAATCAAGGTGATTTTAAGTCACTTTGAGTCATTTAGGGTCAGTTTGAGTCTTTGAGTCATGTTGCAAAAAAATGTCAATGTTGTCAAGTTGCACAAAGCAACTTTTGCATTTTTGGTGTCCTGCTCGTGATGCGACCAAACTGACTATTCCAACGCGTCGGGATGGGTACATTTACGCTAGGCATGGTCCTATTTTTCATCCAAACATGTCGAAACAGTCTGAGCTACATTGTACCGATGATATCCCTAAAGAGTCCAAAGTGCAAAAAGGTAGCAATCTTTGACGACATGTTACTCGAAAACCATGTCACTTAGAAACATTCCATCTAAGGAAACGTGATCATGTAGAGTGCCTCTACAATAACCTCTCTCAGTTTTTTATATCTCTAAGGCATTTGCTTGTGGTGAAAGGTTTTCTGCTACCCTAAAAATCGTCAGAAGGAGGCAGTGTAAAGTTGCAAAGGGGTGTAACTTTCGTCCTTCTCGTGATGTGACCAAACTGAATATTCCAACACATTCGGATGGGTACATTTATGCTAGGCATGGTCCTATTTTTCACTCAAACATGTCGAAACAGTCTGAGCTACATTGTACCGACGATATCCCTGAAGAGTCCAAAGTGCAAAAAGGCAGCAATCTTTGACAAGATGTTACTTGAAAACCGTGTCACTTAGAAACATTATGTCTAAGCAAACGTGATCACGTAGAGTGCCTCTACAATAACCTCTCTCAGTTTTTTATATCTCTGAGACATTTGCCCGTGGTGAAAGGTTTTCTACTGCCCCAAAAATCGTCAAGAGGCAGTGTATTAAGTCAGGATGAAAGCCTATTCACGCTAGGTGCCAATCTCAAGTTGCACAATCATGAATGGGCGCCTAGAGCAATAAGGCGCTACATCATGGTTCCAAGACCTTGAAATGGTGCCCAAGCATGTAGGAGGAATTTTCAAGGAGCCAGAATGTTTTTGAAACTCAAGGGAACTAGTCCATAGACTCTATAGCGCCATCTTGATACCATTGAGTCAACTTTAGAACTCAAACATATTGAAACAAGGTCTAGGAAGCTAGGCGCCATCTCTTGCCAGTTCAACCTCTCAGATGCGCCAACATTGGAAAGACTCTTAATGAGCGCCTAAGTTTGAATTGATCTTGTGATTGAAAGTTTGGTGATGTATTGGTGCAAGATGATCTTCAGTTGAAGCAATCTAAGTTCCAGGAAGGGTTTAGAAGTTATCAACCTATTCACTAAGTTAGGCGCACTTTACAAGCTTTCTTACCCAAGAGTTGCACCTCATTAAGACAAGGGGCATCTTAACCTCTGAGACTTTTCCAAAGAAGCGCTTCAGTTTATTAGCACCTTTGGACCTTGTTTTGCATTCTAAAAGAGAAGGCACACTTTAGAGGCATTTCTAACCTAAATTGACGCCTAGGTATAGTCATCTCTCTGGAGCATTACAATGTGTTTTAAAATAAAGGAGGACATTTCATAAGTTGGGGAATTGATCACTGAAGACCTTAGAATGTTTGAATTACTCTAAGCAAGAAGGCACATTTCCATGGAGTAGCATACTCTAGATAGCGCCTAATGCCATCAAGGCGCAATTCCACCCACACTTTGGTGCCTATCATCAAGAAGGGGCATTGGGCATTCCTTGAACAGTTCTAAGTGTTTGAAGTTTGTGAAATCACCAAGGAATGTTGGGCGCCATGTGTATCCTCAACAAGCTTGAGTTTGCGCCTAGACAAGTTGGCGCTTATTTATGTTTTAACTTCCCTCTTGAAGCACCTAACTTGGGAAAAAGTTATCTTGTTGTTAGTCAAGTGTTTGATGTGTTTTGAAGACTCCAAAAGACTTCCTCTTGCTAGGCGCTCTTCTTGGCAACTACAACCTTCAACTGGTGCCTAGATCCTGAAGAAAAACACTTGCAAGTGTGGGCGCACTTTCCTTGTGATGGAGCATCAAACTGGTGCCTAGAAATCATAATGCATGAAGTGAGCGCCTAGGATCTTATTGGTTCAATAGGTGGTTTATAGATAGCTCACATCATTGTCCATCTAGGTGGTCATTTCCCTAAATATTATGATAAGATAATCCTGTTAATGAACTTTGGATTGAATGAGAATCCACATGCTTTGTCTTGACTAGAATAGTTGGGATGGACAAAAATCTATTGATTCTAGGTTGGGTTGTTAAAGGTCAAGAAGTTTTGGTGTCTAATGCCCTCTAAATCTAAATATTCAAAATCATAGTCGTTCAATAAGTTACAACAAATAGTCAGGTAGACAATAGACTATAAGGAACAAGGACTACACATGAATCCAAAACAACACCAGTTAATAAGGACATCACAAGTAACTCAACATTACTTCCAAAGGCATTCACAAAAACAAAGGGGAGAACACAACTAGAGAATGCTAGACTGTAGTAGGGATGAGTGTCTAATGCAGAGCACATAGTGGAAGCATAGAATTATCAACTTTTGAACCTTCAAACTCACTATTGGCGAGACAACATACCATCAGCGAGCTTAAAATTTCATCGGCCGATAGGCCGATGCCACCATGACTCTGTTTGATTTCACTTCTGACAAACATCCCATCATTGACTCTTATTGGTCAGACAGACCGCTATCAGTGACTTTATATCCTTTCACACCGATGTCTTTGTCACTCTGATATGAGACTCTAAGTCCCTCGCCTATCGGTAGGACGTAATACCATCGGCACACTAAAAAACTCTTCTGCTGACACACCGATCTCACCAATGACAACCTTCGAACCACACTCGTTGGTGAGACTCCAAACATCGGTGAACTCTAATCTCGTTGGGCCGATACACCGATGGATTTTGACTGTCGGTGTGACCCCTTCATCGGCGAATCTCTCAACTGCTCTTCCGATGCGCCGATGGGATTATCTTTCAATACACCGATGTCTTCGACTTTGAACTGCACTCTTCGACAAGACAAACCACTATCGGCAAAGCCTAACCAAGGTCTGTCGATACACCGATACGACCAACTTTTGACGTCGATACAAGGTTCTTTTGAAGGCAAAGGGTGCCTAGGCTTATGGGGCTCAATTTGATGTATTTATTGAAAGCTCAAGGTGAATTGATGCTTATTGAAAATGCCACTTAGTCCTTCATTTGCATTCTAGGTGCCATTTCCTATTGACTTATATACTCCTCCTCATGCTAGGGTGCCATAATGAAGTGGTTTAGACAATAGGTGTGCTTCACTTACTAGAGGCTTGTTCTCCTTCCACCTTAGGCACACTTTTATGGTGGAATAGGTGTCAATGGGTGCCTTGTCTTAAATGAATGCTCTCTCTAAGTTGGGCACCCTTTTGAGGCTTTATGAGTTGCAAATTGCGCCTTAACCCTTCATGCTTGTTGCTCAATGTTTGAATGTTTAAGAAAGTCTCCTTTAGGTACTCATCTTAATGACTTTTTCTCAAGGCGCAATCATCCTAATGGCTTGGATATTCATCCTAGTGTTTTAGGATATCAGGCTACCAGACTTAGTCATTTTTAGGATCTCAAACATAAAGAATAACATGATGATTCATTTTTTTGTATTGCATATAGTTGACATTGTATGCTACTCATAAAGAATATTAATATTTTTTGTTCAACATGATGATTCATTTTTTTTTAAATACAACTTTTATCTTTTAGTTCCAAAATGAGGTTTAGGTGATACTTGAATAACAATAGCTTGCTTATTGGATCAACAAACATCCTATGTAATACAATTGGACTTTAAATATTTGAAGTAGCCATCTACAAATATCCATTCAAACGTGGATTTATAATGCAAGTATGGACGCCATCAATAAAAAAGATTTGTATTAACCAAATATCCATATAGGCATACATCAATATATGTCGATATAAGTATAACATATATACAAAATAGCCATATAGGCTTACAAGAATGCCATATAGGCATACAATGTCAACTATATACAATACAAAATATATGTCCACAAATGCCATATAGGCATACAACAAAGGAACACAATAAAAAGTCATTCCCCTCTGGTTGGTGAACAGAATAGATCATGGGCAGCCTTTGATCTTCTAGGGGATGGAGACACGCATGTGGGTGGTCTACTATGAACCCGAGGGATACTCCTATTTAGTTCTTCCTGCATCTTTACCTGTTACAATAAAAAGTATAGACATTAATATATAGAAATTACATGTTATAAAAAATGAAACATTTAACAAAATAATCACTTACCGCTAACATATAATCTATCTCCGCACTTGCCTCAGTAGCAGGAATAGGCCCTGGTGATGTCATGTCCTATAGAACCCATCCAGATAGAAATTAAACTTCAAATCAATAATCTTTTGATTTTTCAAAAATAGACAACTATAACAATGAATGTAAATTAAAATTTACTAATCTGCCTCATACCCCTGTCAATGCCATGGAGCTATGAATCATAGAGGCCACACCCTGTTCTATTGCCCTATGAACATGGGGAGGTGTCTCCGCAGCTTGCATCATCTGGAAATAAAATAACATTATTCAATTACAAAAACTATAATAGTGATGCAAATCATGGCTCCTAACATACACACATGTTCATCTAAACATGGAAGTACACACAATAAAGCACACAAATCACATACAAAAATCTAGTACGTACAATTCATTCATTAAACTATTTATTTTATTACCTCCGTAAAGCTTTGAAGTCCACCATCGCTGGCAGGTGCTGCCGTGAAATCTACAGTATTAACCTATTCAACATCCAAAATCAGATATTAGAATACCATTCATATAACGATGCTATTCACATGTAATATTTATAATTGTTTACTAGTTACATACCCTGACAGTAGATGATCTAGTGTAAAATACAGGTGGAGAACCACTAAAAACTGCATCGACACTATGACCCTGATATTTCATTAAAATCATCAATTTAAATTAGTTAATCTTGCATTTCAAAAATGAAATTTAATAAATTAAATTCAATAAACTTGCTAATATTTACCTAAGTATCAACGCTAAAAGTCTCACTTAGGAGGGTATCTGTCATCACCATCTGCTCAACTGCAGATGTAGCCTATGCACCTGCGTCCTGACTATCCATGGGGTCATAACCATAGGCTGACCCGCAAGCCTGACAAGCATGGGGTGGGACCCTACTCCTTGCACTATCTCCCAACCCACTCTGTGCTGTAGGACCGGCATGCTCTATGATGCTCTGGGTCAAGGCACTAATGGACTGAAGTGTATCGACCTCAACACTCTCCTTCACAATGGAAGGGATAGAAACATGCTCATGGGCTGCTCTGTTGATTACTCGTCTCACTACCCACTGTGGGTCAAGACGTGCCCCTGGTCTATCTTGTGCTGACCTCCCACCTCTACCCTGGAAGTCCCGCATATCAAAATAGTTTGGCACTTTATTGAGGACAAACTCACAGTAGAGTTTCCTCAAAAAGTATTGCGGGACCTCATTATTATTGCATGGAGGATGGTCAAAAACCATCCACCACCTCTACCCAAAATTGTCCCTTATCGCTTGGCTGTTGCACCAATGGATAGGGAACCTCTTGCATGTAATGGGTGGAGGTTGATTTGTTTGTGGGTTTGTGAAAATGGAACACAAGTCTAATTTTGTGATTTGTAATTTTTTCACATCTTGGTATGACAACTTGTCTGCATAATAATCTCTAAACTCTCTCCTCTTATCCGTCCAACTAGTTATTTGCTTGCTAATTGAATCTACATTTGATAACATAGATTCAAGAGATTTAGCAAGCGTGGACCTATGCAAGGTTGAAGTGGAAGGATCTTTCAACCTTACAATTATATCTTCAATTTCTTTTTTGTTGTTTTCAATTTGCCCCATTATATTTTCTTGTGTTCCAAAGGCATGTCGAGGAATGGATGGAGGAGGTTGTTGTTCTGCAAGTATTTCCTCCTCAGGATTTTGTGGATTTTGAGGAGGAGGAGGAGGAGGAGGAGGTGCATTAATATTTCCTGACAATTAACGAAATATACATCAAAAATCAACTCAAACCTACCTATTTAGAAACAAATTCAAACAAAAAAACAAATATAACTCACTCCTTTGGTGTGCTCGATGTTGTGGCAGCATTTTGGTGATGAATCGATAAGGTTTTTGTGTTGAATGGAGCTTTACAAAATGCGAGCGCGCTTTCTAGGGTTTGCAGGCCACGGGCATAGAGGAGAAGAAAGAAATGAAATGAGATAGAAACCTTTTTTTTATTTATAGCAAGTCAAAACGCGAGCTCATGTTATAACGTGCTCGCGTTATGGTTTGGTTTTGACGAGCCTTAGGCTCATCATTACCAAGCCATAATGCGAGCGCCTTATAACGCACTCGCGTTTTGTATTAATTTTTTTAAAAAATAATTTGGCCACTTTTTGGCCCATCTTTTTGCACTTACCCTTACATCAAACTCTATTCTAGGTTATTCCCCCTCTTCCATGGATCACATATCCCAAGTTTCATCATGACACCTATGTCGAAATAACTCTACTTGCAAAATTATAGTTTACTGTCTTTCCCCTTATACAATCAACTAATCATACTCAAACTGATAAATATACATAAAGTCCCATATAGACACAAATCTCTATTACTGAGATTAATTTTACTTTCACAACACAATTTTCACTTACTTAGATATATATATAAATATAAATGCTATTATATAATCAAGTTGACAATCACATTGATAAACAACAATGCATTCAACACAAAATGCCTACAAAACAAAAAAACATAATAAAAAAGAAATTCCCATGCCTAAGAATATAGCTCCAAATGGATCAAAGACTCTTTTTCTTATGTCCTTCCAATACTCTAGATCGCTCCTCCAAATTAAACAATTTACAAAAGCAAAAGACAAACTTTCGACACTAACGTAAAACTCAAATTTGAAAAGAGTAGGCTCTTGATTAGAAAAAGGTGTGAATAAAAATGAGGGAGAGTACCTCTTTTTATACTGCAACCAATTCAAAAATGTTAATATAATGACGACATGCTTAACCAACTTAAAAAATGTTGACACTATGAGGACATGCTTACAAAATCTAAAATTAGTTCATTTTCCATGGCTAAGATAAAAATAAAAGTGTTTGTTAAAAATTTTACCAAGAGGTGCATATATTCCCTAAACCCATGCGCTTACATGAGTGCTCAATAAGGCATGACGTAAGTATTTTTAATACCTTACTTATCCTAACATTTTAACTCCATACCCACGTGCTAAGGTGAGTGCTTATGTTTACTCTTCCTTTGATTTACGTCATGTGCCCTATATGGAGCGCTTTGTATGCCTTAATAATTTAAAAAAGAAAATATATTACCTTTAATAAAGGCCTTTCCCTTTTAAGGAATACGTGCCTTTTTAGATTTTATAACTAAATTTATAACCTAAATAAACCTCTCCCCCTTTTTAAAAGCACTTAAAACCTTTATTTTTATTATAATTTAATCACCTTTTTAGTATGATTTAAACACCTTTAATTCTTATTTTATTAAACTATTCTTTTATTATTTTGTTAAATCGTATTTTATATAAATTCTTATTCTTTTAATTACCATAAAACAATATTTATGAAATTAAATTCCGCAAAAAGATAAAATTATATTTCCACTATTAAGAGAAAATAATAATAATAATATTTATATTAAATATATATATATATATATATATTCACATATGCATATACTATCATCATAAAATCAAATATAACTCATAACCAAAAATGTATTTAACATCAAAGAACACAAAAGAGATGATAACTCTTACGTAGTCCAAATCGACAGCTCCATATCTATGAGCAATACGCTCATGAATATATGTAGGTACATCTACCCACATGTGTTCATGCTCATATCAACTCATGAATAAGAACGTATCATGGACTTGCATGAGCTTTAGTCTCCGAAAGTAAACTTGCTTAGACAACCAAATGTTTAACAACATGAAGGTTTGAACATCCAATCAGCACTCAAGACTCACAACTTAGATCACTTACCACTTCCCACACTAACTCGAATCAACCTAGGTCAGAATAGGATGTGTGTGTGCTACTCAGTTTAGGCTTCTCTTTTACATTTACTAGACCAAATCCTTCTCCTGAGTGATACCTCCCCTCTTTTCTAGAGGGACAACATGTTCCTGCAGCCACTTAGATCATTACCACAGTAGTTAGCTGATCAAAATATCATCATTAATTAACAATAACTACATTTAATACAAGACATTACATTATTCTTTTTCTTGTCATATTGCATTCAAGATAGATAACACACATAGATGCAAAGATTCATAAATTCTTCAATTTTCACAAAATATCCAATCTATAGTAAATGGATAAAAACACATATATAGATGCAGAAATCCATAATCACTCACTTTCCAAACAAATTAACCAATCTAGGTAAATAGTAAGTAGATAGAAACACATGGGGTGTAACATAATTATATAAGGGTTACTGAGCAAGAAAAAATGAAACCCTCATTTCTTTTCATATTCTGGTAAAGATGAACACCTACATGAAACAAACTAGAGAAAAGATAGCCATAGCATGGAGGAGTATTCTGTATACATAAGAATAAAACCCTTGTTTCATATTTGAAAAACCCCCAAGTAAAGATGCATCAGAAGTCAAAGAAAATGCTATAGAACACATATATATCACATCCACGAGAGAAATAGGAGTTTTTATCAAAAAACAAAGATACCAAGTTCATAGTTACAAAACCCTCATCATTTTTTCGAAGCTACAGTGATGTCAAAAGATATACAGGAAAAATAGCAAGAGACTCACCTTTATTGTTGCAGAAGAGAGATGTCATCATGGCCATGACCTCATTGTGAGGATTTCTCAAATATTTTTGTCACAGTTACAAGTTTAAACACAAAGAAATCAAAGAATGGTGTCAAAGAAAGTTACAAAAGAAAGAAACAAGTATGACGGTGGCCATTTGAGCAAGAAAACTATAGAATTAAATGCAAACGCCAGTCAAAGCTTCAATGCCATACTCACCAAACCTCTGCGATTCTTCTTACATAGGAAATGAAATATTTCGAGCACTAAAGAGCCAAGTATATGGAGAAAAAGACCAGAAGCCTCAAACCCTAAGCAGTCGGCTATGGAGAGATTGTAGAGCAACGAGAAGTCAAAAATGCAAAGTAAAAACGAGGTTTCTTTTAGGGTTCTCATTATTTTGTTCGATGAAGATTCTTTTCATTTTAATTTTTGACTTTTCAAATCAAAAAAAAAAATCATTACCTTATTTGAATGAAAGGCATGGTCAAGACTTGAGAGGTATGATCCCTAGTGATCATTGTTTAGAGAGGCTGATAGGTGCCCTTTTTGCATATTATTTCCTAAGTCAAAGAATGGTCGGTATCATTAGAGGGTAAGGCTTATGTCTTAGATACACTTTAAACATTCTTTTTCTCCTTATGGTCGAGATACACTCAAACCTTGCATGGTCAAATGTATAACTTGTCTTCTTGCAATCAAATATTCCTCTTTATGATACATAACTTATGCAGGATGACCGAATATGGTCAAAGGGAGTTTTTATGCCTTGTGATCTTATCACCCAAAGTCAAAGATAAGAAATCATATGAAGACAATATAATGCATGTAGGGGCTTGAGATTAGAGTTTGATTTTTGCATGATGGTGTTTGTATGGGCAAGTGAGGTGGCAGTTTTTTTCTCACATGGAGATATAATGGAGATTTTTGTTTTCTCTTAAAGTCCTATTTTTGCTCAAATCATGCAATTTGTGCAAATTAGGCAAGTGTAATTGGAGAGATAAGGTATTTATTTTCTTTCATCTATCATGCATGTTTTTTACAACTAAATCAATGTAAATGAATAATAAAGTAATATTCTACAAATTACTTTATTATTTTTCACAAGTTGTAAAATCATGAAAATATATAAATTGTAACTAATAGTAAAGTAATTATCTTAATTACTTTATTATTCACTCACATCAATTTTGCAAATGCAAAATCATGCAAATCGATGAGTTGAGTTAATTGAGGCCATTTAGGGACTTTTTGCATGATTTGGGGAGCAATTTGAGGAATCTTGGTCAACTTCTTGGTCAAACATATGGAGAGGATCAACTTGGAGCTATTTTTGCTCAATTTGTGACAATTTGGACCCTTATTTTTAGGGATTTCTTGGTTTGCTTGTGGATCACTTTGGAGAGATTATTTTTAGAGAGGCAGTTAGTTGCAGTTCTATTTTTCATGCCTCTTGGAGAGAGCAAACTATATATTGTAAAGCAAAACTTAGTTTTTGCTAGTTCTTGCATTCTTTTCTCTTTTACACATTGAAAGACAAGAGGTTTTGTAACTCATTTTCTGAATTCTTGCCTTTTTGCTATTTACACTTTGAGAGAGAAAGAGGTTTTGTAACTTATTGATTACAGATTTTATAGAGATTACAGCAGGTTACAGGTTCCATTTTTGTCTCTCTTGCAATATTTTCCTTTAGTTTTTCATTAAAATCAAGTGTTTGTCTTTCCATTGCTGCTACCTATATGGATGATTTGATGAAATTTTAATGTGTTTTAATATTAAAATTATTGTCTCATTCTTATTTGTAAGTGTTAAGCTTATTGATATCACAGGTCTTAGGTTGTGTTACTGAAATCCTTTCTTTCATGTTGTGAAGAATCCTTTTCCTTCATAAAGAATAGTTTTTCCAGCCTTAGAAATATTTATGTGATTATTGTGTCAGAAGTAGATTGTGTAGGTAAGATTTATGAAGTCTATTGTGAATTAGATTTGCAATTTTTCCATCATTACTAGGTGCATCACCAAAATTTTACAGTTTTATTACCTTAGAGATTCTTTCTTACCCTTTTCCACATCAAAAAATCATATTTTCAAATTAAACATTTTAAGGGAACCATCCCATAACCTGGAGGTTCAAACTCATTATAGGTCACCCACAGCCTAAGTTTGTCCCCATGTTTTGAAAGATTGCAGAGTTTCACAGCTTTGCATAAGGGTGCAATCCTCATCGACAACAGTTTTTGGCATGCCCAGTGGGACTTTGAACTAATTTTTAGTTTAAAAAAAACTTATTTTTCTATTGTTTTTGGTATGATCAGCAGTTATTACAGCCTTTCAGAGGTTTTTATTTCAAATACCCAGTGACTCTAACTTTCTGGTTTTGAATATTTCAGATTTTACAGCCTATAAGAAGGATTCACAAGATCAAGTGTAGTTTTTCTAGCTCTTTGAATGAGTAGGCATGTCTACCTTTCATGGGAACATATCATGAAAATGCTACTAATCTACCATCTTATCAGCCATATCAGATTAGCCAAGCTGCTAGTTTTATCCCAAGCAATCATGCAGCAACAATATATTAGCATGCACAATACTCTTACCTCTCACCCACCCCAGTTTAGCCTTGTTGGCAGCCTATACATGAACCAAATCAGCTTCAGGAGTATGTGAAGGAAGAGATCACAAGCATAAAGAGTATGTCACTTAATCTCAATAAAAGCATGAATGAAACAAAAAACACATTGCTAGAAATTACAAAGCAGATAGAGGAGTTCAAGAGGTAGCAAGAATATGAGCAGCAGTAAGAGGAACTAGATTATCAAGCCTATCTTCATGAGCAGGAGTTGGAGGCACAAAGGATACAGTTTAAAGAAGGTCTTAGGAGGGAGATAGCAGCAAAAGAAGAGCAGATGAAGTTTTTGCTTGCACAAATACAAAGGCAAGCAATCCAGACAGCTGCATTCATTCCGGATCAACCTGTTCAAAATGAGGTTAGTAGGTATCAAATTCCAAATTTTAGAAATTGTGATTTTGATCAGGAACCTGTTTGCATTCAGAATCAATCTATTAGCCCTAATTATCAGTCACATCAATTGCCTAAACCAAGTCATCACAGTCTTGAGCAACCATGGCAGCCTTCTTGGACCAAGCATCCTAATTACAAAATGCCAAATCTTATTAAGGCTACCCCTTCCATACCAATCCAAAATCAGGAAGAGGAAAAAGTAGTAGTATTTGAACCAATCAAGATTCGAAGTTGGTATGGTGAACAAGAGCAAAAGGTTTTAGAGCCCAAGCCAATCAAAATTCCAAGTTTCAACCCAACAGCTGAAATGTCTTGCAGTCCTTCTTGTCCCACCAAATCAAAAAAATTAGATGAGGAGCAAGAGGTTACTGTTGTTTCTAATGTGTCCCCAGCTGAAAGTAAGTATAATGCATATGATGTGGAGCAAGAGGTCACTACTGCTCCAAATACTTTACATTTTGAATCATTTGAAAAGTTCTCTAATGTTGTGTATAAGATGAATGAAAGCAGAATATAGAGGTCACAAAGTGAGAGTCTTCAGTTAAAAAAATAGAATACCCAAGTTTCATTGGAGAAAGCCCCGTGTGAGGAGGAAGAACTAGTTTCTTTGTTTGACCAGTTACTAGTTTTGTTGAGCTAGATGAAGAGCTCATACCATAGGCAGAGATAACAGAGCAACAGAAGGATGCAAGTAATTATGATGGTTTGCTGGTTTACCAAGAACAGATTGAGGACAAACATGAAGACACTAGCAATTTGAAGCTTGAATCAACTATTCTATCAGCTGTTCCCAAAAGCCTTCAGAGATCTGATAGTTTTGATGAGTTATTAGCTGTCTTAATGGAGGAATATGATTCATTAACCATGGAGGAGGAATTGACATGGTAGGCTATCATGCAAGGTAAAAGTATTGAGTAGCAAAAGGATGCAATTTATATGGTTTCAGTGTAGGAATATTAGTTGGATGAGAGCATGTTTTTAGGTATCATAGAAATATTTTGTTCTAATATTGATGATTAGCTAATGTTAGATGAGCCAGCAATATGTGATCAATAGGATCAGGTCAAAGAGGTAGGTTTTCCTTCATTCCAATTTGTGAACTAACTTTTTCAAATCAGGTTGAAATTTCAAGTGAAAATAGGACAACATATCTCAATAAGGAAATCATAGCCAAAGATTCATCATTTCAAGAGGATGTCCAATCAGGGACCTAGCTCAATCAGAGTTAGATAAGAAGGTATAGATTGCTAATGTACCAACAGACCAGATTTCAGCCTCAGAACAGCAAAATTAGATCATCTTTTTACCTTATAACAGCAGCATTTGTGACCATGATCAAATGGTGGATGAGTTTACTTTTATCCTTCAAAAAGTTTTGCAACATTCTATAAGGTATGTCCTTATGAATCATATCTTATCAGTAGTAAAAATCTTGTAGGGCATCCTTCCTTAATAAAAAAGGGTAGCTATTTTAACCAAACAGTTATTGGATTTGTTTGACCAACACCTTTGGTTGTTTAGAGTAGGGTAGAGTAGAATTTTCGTTCAATATTTCATTTCCAAGAAGTACTTTTGCACATGTTTCTAGCTATGTCTTAAGCAAGCCAATTTAGTTTCAATTTCAATTTTGTTGCTGCTGTAGTTTTCTATCAGTTTGAGTTGCAGAAAGTTTTGTAAAGTTCAGGGCAGAAGAGACTTTGTGCCCAATGGATTTACAAGGCTACTGGTTCTAAGTTGTTTAGCAGGTAAACACCCCGAGAGGTCACCAGAAATGTTACTAAATTTTGTTCGCATTAATTTATTGGACCTAATTTGTAATTGTTTCACAAGGAGTAAAAGAAAACTTTCAAGTTATTGAATTCAGTGAATTTTTTATGTCTTGACAAGAGGAAAATAGTGACCAGTTGTTATGATAACCCAACAGTCCAATCAGGACTGTGAAATCATCATGATAAGTGAGTTAGATTGTCAAGAAATCAAGCATTCAAGTAAGATAGTTGATCTAAACTACTTTTATCTTTCAAGAGTTATAAGACAATTTGATTATTTAGATGATCATAATTGAAAGCAAGAAAGAAAGATATTCATTTGAACTGTTAATTCATGTCATATTTGGAACATACATTCATTTTTAGTTACTCTATCCTATGCATTGATTGGAAAGAAAATATACATAAATTCAAGTGCATAAGATAAATTAATTGATCATGTTTTAAAGAAGTGTTCAAATGTGTCCCACACAAGCCGTGGGAGTGACTAAGCTATAGATCTGTTGATAAAAGAAATGAGGAAGAACACATGATAATATTAAATATCCACCATTGCCTGAAAGCAAGGTTGATGTCCTTTGTTGATGGTTGATCTCATATTTTCATCTTCAGCTCCAGTTGTATCAAGTGAACCTGCAAAAAAATTTGGGAAAGTCCTGTAAGAGCTCTGGATATTTAAGATTTTCATATGCTTTTATCAAACAGACATATCAACTTGTCACATTATGCATTTCATATGAAAGAGTCAAATCAGACATGTGCCATAAATCAGAACATCATATAGAGGATCAATCAACTCCATAAGGTATGTTTTTATGCTAACTTGTTTGTTCACTGTATAGGTATAGGAAAAGTAATGTTGCCGATTTGAAGACAATAAAACATGTGGAGAAAATATGGCTCCCATAAGGGTTGAGCCCAGCATGTTTTCCCTGTTCTATTCATGTGAAAAGGATATTAGAATAAAGGCAGGATGCATCATTCAAAGATATATCATACATCATAAAATCAACTTGCAAAAAAAGTATGTCATCATGATCATGAAAAGGAGCAGTTGCTCCTATAAACTATGATCCACCTTGATTACAGTTGATTAAATCAGATTAGATATGTTCAAAGTGCCTGAGTCAACTTGACAGATTGCAGAAAATAGAAATACGGCTATGAAAGGTACTTTTCTTATTTATACCATCATTAAAATGCCTTATTGTTGTCATATTTCATGTCACAGTTATCACTTATCTATATAAGTCAAACTTCATAAAATTAGACTTAAGATATGACAGAAGCATGCAAATAAGATGAAGGATAGACTTGTGATCAAACAGTATAGGTGGGTAATCATCCATGACAGCTGATAAAAGCATCTAACAAGTGGCAGATAAAGGAGACCAGAATGTTAAGCTACAAGTTAACAATTATGCCTTGAAGATGATTAAATCTTTTATCATATGATACTTTGAAGCTACATGAAAGAGAAGAAATATGTGCTACAAGAATCTTCTGATACAAAGAAAAAGATTCATAGTGTCAGGTATATGCCATGTGAGTACACAGAAAGTAAAAAGGAGAAGATATAGCTTCAGACTTTTATAAGATCATATGTTTGTTACATCCATGCTTCTATCTAGTACAGGTAACGACATTCATGTCTTTCTTTTCTGTAGTTACAGTCAACTGAAAATGAATGATCAAAGACCAATATTATGAAGAGCTACAACTACAGCAAGTCACTACAGATGGAACTATGGAGTCAACAAGATCAAGTATTCATATTATCTTTTGAATTCAATATAACTGATAAAAATGAAAGAGTGCTTATATAAGTGATAGTATGCAAAGGGGAACACAGAAGGCAAATGATACAAGTGTTCATCTGAAACGTAGTCTTGCTATCTTTTAAAAGGTTACAGGCATATTATTATGCATACAAAAGTGTCATGGACAGAGTGCTATTTTTTTTCATATGCAAGAGAATAGGAGAAGGTATAATATTATTACAAAGTGATGGTAGTGACAGTTAGAGGGTTTTTTGCATGCACAAAAAATAGTAAACCCTTGTCAAAATTGCAAAACCCTAGTGCCATTTTTTTCTTATAGCAAAAAGAAAATGATACAATGCATATATTGTCATAGCCGTAATGAAATAAGGGTTACCGAGCAAGAAAAAATGAAACCCTCGTTTCTTTTTGTATTCTGGTAAAGATGAACACCTACAGGAAGCAAACTGGAGAAAAGATAGTTGTAGCATGGAGGAGCATTCTGTATACATAAGAATAAAACCCTTGTTTCATACTAAAAAAACCCTCAAGTAAAGATGCATCAGAAGTCAAAGAAAATGCTACAGAACACATATGTGCCACGGCCATAAGAGAAAGAGGAGTTTTTATCAAAAAACAAAGATACCCAGTTCATAGTTACAAAACCCTCATCATTTTTTCGAAGCTACAGTGATGTCAAAAGATATATAGGAAAAATAGCAAGAGACTCACCTTTATTGTTGCAGAAGAGAGATGTCATCATGGTCATGAGCTCATTGTGAGGATTCCTCAAATATTTTTGTCGCAGTTACAAGTTTAAACACAAAGAAATCAAAGAATGGTGTCAAAGAAAGTTACAGAAGAAAGAAACTGGTATGGCCATGGCCATTTGAGCAAGAAAAGTATGGAATCAAATGCAAACGCCAGTCAAAGCTTCAATGCCATACTCACCAAGCTTCTGGCATTCTTCTTACACAGGAAATGAAAGATTTCAAGCACCAAAGAGCCAAGTATATGGAGAAAAAGACCAGAAGCCTCAAACCCTAAGTAGTCAGCCATGGAGAGGTTGCAGAGCAACAAGAAGTTAAAAATGCAAAGTAAAAATGAGGTTTCTTTTAAGGTTCTCATTATTTTGTTCGATGAAGCTTCTTTTCATTTTGATTTTTGACTTTGCAAATCAAAAAAAAAATCATTACCTTATTTCAATGAAAGCCATGGTCAAGACTTGAGAGGTATGATCCCTAGTGATCATTGTTTAGAGAGGCCGACAGGTGCCCTTTTTGTATATTATTTCCTAAGTCAAAGAATGGTCGGTATCATTAGAGGGTAAGGTTTATGCGTTAGATGCACTTTAAGCATTCTTTTTCTCCTTATGGTCGACTAGCATATGGTCGAGATACACTCAAACCTTGCATGGTCAAATGTATACCTTGTCTTCTTGCAATCAAATATTCCTCTTTATGATACATAACTCATGCAGGATGACTGAATATGGTCAAAGGGAGTTTTTATGCCTTGTGATATTATCATCCAAAGTCAAAGACAAGAAATCATATGAAGACAATATAATGCATGCAGGGGCTTGAGATTAGAGTTTGATTTTTGCATGATGGTGTTTGTATGGGCAAGTGATGTGGTAGTTTTTTTCTCACATGGAGATATAATGGAGATTTTTCTTTTCTCTTAAAGTCCTATTTTTGCTCAAATCATGTAATTTGTGCAAATTAGGCAAGTGTGATTGAAGAGATAAGGTATTTATTTTCTTTCATCTATCATGCATGTTTTTTTACAACCAAATCAATGTAAATGAATAATAAAGTAAAATTCTACAAATTACTTTATTATTTTTCACAAGTTGTAAAATCATGAAAATATGCAAATTGTAACTAATAGTAAAGTAATTATCTTAGTTACTTTATTGTTCACTCACATCAATTTTGCAAATGCAAAATCATGTAAATTGATGAGTTGAGTTAACTAAGGCCATTTAGGGACATTTTGCATGATTTGGGGAGCAATTTGAGGAATCTTGGTCAACTTCTTGGTCAAACATATGGAGAGGATCAACTTGGAGCTATTTTTGCTCAATTTGTGACAGTTTGGACCCTTATTTTTAGGGATTTCTTAGTTTGCTCGTGGATCACTTTGGAGAGATTATTTTTAGAGAGGTAGTTAGCTACAATTCTATTTTTCATGCCTCTTGGAGAGAGCAAACTATATATTGTAAAGCAAAACTTAGTTTTTTCTTGTTCTTGCATTCTTTTCTCTTTTACACATTGAAAGACAACAGGTTTTGTAACTCATTTTTCAAGTTCTTGTCATTTTGCTCTTTGAGAGAGAGAAGTTTTGTAACTCATTGATTACAGATTTTATAGAGATTACAGCAGGTTACAAGTTCCATTTTTGTCTCTCTTGCAATATTTTCCTTTAGTTTTTCATTGAAATCAAATGTTTGTCTTTCCATTGATGCTACCTATATGGATGATTTGATGAAATTTTAATGTGTTTTAATATTAAAATTATTGTCTCATTCTTATTTGTAAGTGTTAAGCATATTGATATCACAGGTCTTAGGTTGTGTTACTGAAATCTTTTCTTTCATGTTTTGAAGAATCCTTTTCCTTCATAAAGAATAGTTTTTCCAGCCTTCCTTAGAAACATTTATGTGATTATTGTGTCAGAACTGGATTCTGTAGGTAAGATTTCTAAAGTCTATTGTGAATTAGATTTGCAATTTTTCCAAATCAAAAAATCATAGTTTCAAATTAAACATTTTAAGGGAACCAGCCCATAACCTGGAGGTTCAAACTCATTACCCACAACCTGAGTTTGTCCCCATGTTTTGAAGGATTGCAAAGTTTCACAGCTTTGCATAAGGGTGCAATCCTCATCGACAACAATTACAAAATCCAAAAAATCCAAAAACATTACAAAATCCAAAAAATCAAAAAACATTACAAAATCAAAAAATACAAAAACATTTGAAAAAGCAAAAAAATACAAAACACTCACATCATCATCGTGCACCTCATCTTCAACATCATCACATCCATCTCAAACCATTCCCACATCATCAAGTCTTACTAGAACTACATATTCATCTCACCCGCATCTTGAAAGTGCCTTGATCTCATAGACACAGGGTATGTAGGTAGTCTGGAATACAAAGAAAGTATCTAGTACTCATGTACATAAGATGCACCCATCCAACCCCTTTGGATGGTCCCTATTTACTGAACTTGCTAGATTCAACAAATGATACACATGCTAAGCATATGCCTGAAACATCATACTTCATGTAAAAATCATCAATCAACATACCAACTGTAATCATCACACATGGCTTGACTATCCTTTTGCCCACCTTTCAAACTTATCCAACAAAAGCCAAACAATTCACATCCTAGGATATATCATTCCTACAATGGACAAAATCCGTCATCCTATCAACTCTTATCTTCGCAAGAGAATACAATGGCTATTTATACTTTTTCTGTTGGTCTTTTAATTATTGATTTTTATCTTCTTTTCTTGTTTTAGGTCATTTCCAAAGCTACCTTGATCTCATTATATCATGGTAAGTGGCGGACAACACCTAGAATAGACATGGTCATCATTTCTGTATGTTGTGCTTGTGGGTTGATTTCATTACTCCAAGAATAGTATTCAAATCTTGAAGCTAGGGTTGGTTCTAACATAGTGCCTCCCATTTGCATATACAGGTATTCATACCTTCTATGTACTATGAGAACTTATGTTATGAGTGCCCTTCCCTCAGCTAGGCAAGGTTATACTACCTTGGGCATGCATGAAATCAACCTATTCTTTGTGAGTCTAGTCCATGCAAATGCGAGATAAACATCATCACTTAGGTCCTTTCATACCTTCATTAAATATATCCTACTTTTCTATAATAAATCTAGAAATGATCTCAATAGTCTAATGCAAGTACTAAACCTAGCTCACATCATCTTTTACTCCCCATCTAACCATATTATTTGGGCTTAGAATTTTAATCTCCCCCCATCCATTCTAACTTCCCCCTCTCCTAGCTAACACCCCCCCTCTCACTTACCCTTTAACCCACCCAGCCAACCTAACACACCTAAAAACCAAACCCCCCCTCTAATGACGTGGTGTCCATTAAACTAGAATTCCCTAAACCATCCTCACAATCCCCTTTTCCTCCCAACCCATAACCAATCCCCTTTTCCTCCCAACCCATAACCATTTCCCCTCCCTAACCTATCCCCCTACCACCTAGCCCCATCACCCAGGGTTTTAAAATGAATGTAACAAGTGACATGACATGACCACTTCATAAATCATTGCATTAGGTCATTAGTTGCATTATCATAATCACTTAATTATCATTTAATCATTGCATTTTCATTAAATTTTGCATCCACAATATATGTTTATTAATCTGAGCATATATTTTCATTTCATTTTGACTTTACATCCATAATAAATGTTTATTAATCTGAGCATTTATTCTCATTTCACAAACCATTTTACATCCATAATCATAACATGCATCATCATTATCACATCATAACACATACACATCATAAGAAAAACATAAATCATCACAAATACATGATCCATCATCATCATAAACATAACATATACATCATCATGATCAGTATCCATCCCATCCATAGCATAAACATCACACCATCACATAATGCATAAGAACCACCTGCATACATCATGATCTCATAAACAAGACATCCATCCATAAGCCAAAAAGAACGACAACAAATATTAGAAAATATCAAAAAATCCTCACAATTGGATCAATATCTGAATCACACAACTATGTAGTCGACATGAGGTAGCCATCCCGACAAGTACGATCAGTGTAATCATCGATCATTTCACCACATAATACAACATAAATAAAATCATCTATCACATCATCATAAGTAAATCATAACATTACAACATCATCACATGAGCATATAATACATAAACCATAACATTACATCATGATCTGCATCATCATCAAATATATAAACCATCAAAACATACATCATATATATGCATCCATAAATATCACCAACATGCATCCATAACATAAACCATCATGTACAAGTCAAATGCCCTCATCATACATCATCATATGTCATCATATATCATCATATAACATCAAATGTCATCATCATACATCGACGCAAAATAATATACATCACTCAAAATCATACAAGTCATGATACTAAATGCCTCTAAGGGCTCAAAATACATCTATATATATATATATATATATATATATATATATATATATATATATATATATATGTCTCAATATACATCAACCCTGGGTTGATGATCCTCTACCTGACTCAGTGGGTGACCCTGGCCGTGGTTGTTGCTATTGTTGTGGGGGTGGCTACTGAACCTGCTGTGGCTATAGGGGTACCACTAGTGGAGGTGCCATGGGCCGCTGAACAGACTAAATAGACCTAGATTTGCGCGACCCAGACATCCTAGACCCACTATGTTGGCTATAACTAGGAATTTGCTAAACCTGAGGAATGACTATACAATAGGCAGCATGATAATACTCAGCCCGCTAGTTCTGCTCCACAAGTTGTCCCTATAAATGTGAGATTTGAGTCTACATCTATGACAAAACCATACCCATGCCAATACCAACCACTGCACCCTGTAAACTCACCACCTGGGCCTCTACCTGTTGGACCTTAGCCTCCACTCCCTGCCGAAGGGCTCTCTGTATCCCATTCACCTATCAAGGTGGCCACCTGTGCCTGTGCCTGTGCTACCTAAGCCTAGACCTATACCAACTGTGCCTGCAACATGCTAATCTGACCAACTTGCCCATCCGATCCATCCAAGTGCAGCTACTCCTCGAAGCTATAATAGCTCCTGCTGATGTCTCTGCACAATATTCTTCAGGCTTGCCAACTGGCCTCGGAGAGTCCCCACCTCCTCCTCATAATCCACGTGGGTGTGCTGATGTGATGAATGCTCTCTAGGAGTTGCCTCTGCTCCTGCCACTAAGCTACCAGCCTCTGCCCTACCCACTCCCAGAAATGTCATAAAAGCCGCGGGAATATCTTGCTGGTAGTTCCTCTCCCTCACCTGTAAATTAGCTGAGGTGGCCCTCTGTCCCTGCTAATGTGGTAGTGATCATAGGGGTGGCATCAGCCCTCTATCCCCTCCCTACGCCTGCTATGTGGGTGGTCTCTTCTTGGCACCCTGCTGTCGGAGTACTCACTGCCCCTGCACCTGTCCTACCTGTACCTGTTCTACATGTATATGCTGCATAGGTATCTGATGCTGTAGCTACTATGGCTATTGCTACTGTGGGGCTCAATGCCTAGGCCTCACTACCTCCTGCCCCCTACCCCTACTGTGTAGGAACCTATACCTAAGGCACTACCTGTTGCTGTGTCTGCTGCTCTCCCTGCTACACCTACAATGGTGGTATCACCGCTCGTCTACCTCTCCCTCTGCCCCGCCCTCTCATATCCTCTACCTGCTCATATGCTACTGCTGCCAACACCCCAATGGGATCATCATCATCCACCTCCATCTCCTCCACCACTATCTCCTCCTCAACTATATCCCCCTCCTCTCCTGACTGCATGGTCATGTCTAAATCTTCGATCAGATCCATCATATAGGTCGGCTGCCATATCTACCACCACTGATCATACGCAGGTGTAGTCCCTGTGTCTATCACTATCCTCCTCCAATCCCACATTGGTAGCTGTAATGCTGCAAAGTCACCTATCACCACCTGTGGCGCTATGTCTAGTGGCCATCTCTCATCTCGCGGTGTCCATGCAAATACCACCATCCCCTGAGAAATATCCTGTCACAAGCCAAACTAACACATAACCCATGACAGTAGATACATATTGATGGTGTGATCACCTCGACCCATCAAGTACCGTGGCTGGAAGGTATAAGGCATGTGAACATCATCATCATCTAGCCACGACTCTACTCCAATATACGGTCGCCAAGTGACCCCCGAATTAGATCATCCAGCACCTGTCGTCAATAACACAACTGCCCTATGTGAGAGTACTCGATGGGCTGCTGGTACAAAAACACATAGGCCTCAAACTACCATCAATGGTATCCTCCCCTTAGCCTCATGATCGTAATATGCTTGAAGGCCCACATATGTAGCAGTGTGACCTCAGCTGATAGTACTGAATGATAGTGATAGACCACTGTATGTATCTCATGATACAACTGTGCCAACATGCATGGCCCCCATTCATAGACGGTCTCATCCCACACCATCCCCTCTATCATCTCCCCCACCCAACTGGAAAGCCTTGAGCCCACCGATCCGGCATCACCACACCTCCAATCAATACACAAAGAAATAAAGTGATTTGCACCTGCTACCAAAGTCTCCTCATAAGTCATCTCCTATCTATCCCCTAACAACTCTAGCTAGCCTGGGGCAAATTCTATGCCTGAGGCTATCCGTCTCCTCCTCATATGGTATACTACTAAATCCCCATGAATCAGTTGCTTGAGGATGTAATAAACATCCTCAAGGGTGATGGTGATCTCCCCTGTCGGTAGGAGAAAAGAGCATGTCTCAAGATAATAACGCTAGATACAATGGCCTTCATCAATGCTCTATGTGCTCGTAAAACTGGCATATCCGCTATCATCAGCAACCCCAACCTCGCCAATCAACCTCGTGTCAGTCCATCAAATCAAGCTAGCAACTGCATGATTGTGGGTATGCATCACTCTCATGATCCCATGATGAACGATATTGTCACCTACATCCACCAAAATGTTAGTTCAAAAACTTACATTTTCTTCTAAATTAGCATCTCCACACTAATTTTTCTTCTTTTTGGGGCCAAATCAAATTTGGTGCCACTCATTTAACCCATCGCACAAATCCCCAGAATGGCACTGCCCTTACCCTAGATGGCACCACTTTGTAAGACGGTGCCATAGATTTTTGAAAGGGCACCATTCTGAGGAATGACGCCCCTGCCCAGCCAGATTGAGTTGATTTGGCGTGAACTCATCGCATCCAAGCTAAAAGTGCCATTTTAGAAAATGGCACCCCCTTGCTGTTTGGTGTCGATCCACAAGATGGCACCACTTCTCAGGATGGCAATGATTCACATGATGGCATGACACATCTACATGGTGCCGATCTAGATGATGGTGCGACCCCCCAACATGGTGCTACTTTCGGTAATAGCGCCACGAAACCCTCTTTTGGCACCATTGCACCAAAATGCTAACCCTACGCGGAAAAGCACCAAAGTAGACACAGGTGCCAAATGGCCTCATTTTGGCGTTGATCCCCCCTCATTTTGCACTTGGCACAGATCCAAAGGATGGCGCCAATCTGGCCTAAAAATGTGCCAATCAATTTCCCAATGGTGCTAGGCCCTAAATCTACATTTGCTGAAATAATTAATGCGGAAAATTAAAAAAATGATAAAGTTAGGGTTTCAGCCTACCTGCTCGCCAACCTCTGTTGATCTCCCATATGACCGAACGTGCTCAGGCAAGTGCTCAAATCATGGGAACATGGGGTTAGGGTTCACCATTCTCTCCTTCTCTTTTGTCCAAGTGGCTCAATGAGTGCAAATGTGGCACTTTAAAACCCACTTTTTCTATTTATAGAAAGCCATGTCATCTCCAACACACTTTTTCTTCCCCAGGGTGCAAATAATAACCTTTTTCACCCATTTTTCTTCCTGTCAACCTATTTTTCTATCCTCTATCCATTTTTACCTCTGTCTTTTCCTTTCGAGAGCTCACCTCAAAAAAAATTATTTTTTCACCCGACCTCTTGAGGGAGCACCCCTCACTCATTTCATTCCCTCCCGCAACTGGGGCATTTTTCTTTGACTTGATGCCATTTCCCTGCTAGGTCACGACGCCATGTCAAAGAGGGGCAAATGTAGACACCTAAAAATGTCTTCACCACTTAACCAACCTCCAACACCACTAACATCACCAATCGCCCTTCCAATTAATTAATTAAATTTTTATTTAATTAATTATTCATCTCGACACCTAATTATTCATCGTTTTCCCCTTTTAATTAAATTAATTCAATAGTTCCCCCTTCACTAACATTAGCCCAATTAATTGAATAAATGTGCAAATATTTATTTGATTAATTCACCTTTTCCATAAACTTGATTAATTAAATAAATCATGTTTATTTAATTAATTCAACCTACTAATCAGCATATCCCTACCTTAGTTGATTAAATACTTTTTATTTAATTAGCAAGTCTAACCTACATGACCCCAGACCTAGGATTAATTAAATTTAACATTGTTTAATTAATCCTAACCCTCAATTAGCCCATCCACTAATTTACTACAGCCATTTTAATTAGGTTAATCACCTTAATTAAAATGGTCAAACCCTGATTAACACTCCTTCCCACATCCCACAAATAAAAAATTGATATCTATGCCACATAAATCAATTTTTTATACACACATGTCATAATCCTCATTAATAATCTCTTACACCCCTTACACATGTCATAACTCATTTATTTGCACTCTTCCCACAATGAATTTTTAATTCATTGCTAATCCTCCTCTCTTCCCCATGTGAATTTTTAATTCACATCTAATCCATCTCACCCAACCTCATTTAATTCACCCCTTTTCTAAGATGAATTTAAAATTTGTCTTTATTTACAACCCTCCATTTTTTAAGATGAAATCTAAGCCCTCCACCTCACTTGCATCCACAACCATTGATCTCCAAATCTAATCTCCACCCTTGGATCAAATCCTCTCCCAAAAGGCCTATAAATACACCCTCATCTAAGCCATTTGAGCATCCAATTTTAGAGCAAAGTTATCATGTCCAAATATCTCCTTAAATCCATCCATTTGTGAGCTAGGTCTTAGTGTGTTTGCATTTGTGAGAGAATTTCACATTTTAAAAGATCATGGGTAAAGAAAGAGCCTAAGGGTGCAAGGCTCTCCACCTTATCTATGGGTTTTGGATTTCATTGTGAAGGTATAGCTTGTGTTTTATTGCATTTGTCTTGTGTTTTACTTTCATTTTGTTTTCCTGATCCTCAGTACTTATAACTTTGTAAAAAATTTCATGATTATAAACACATATTTCATGCAATAATATTCAGTTTGTGCTATGCAATTGATTTAAAAAGAGAAATTATACATGAGTCATTACATGAGATGAAATAACTGTTATATTCAAAAGAGAAGTGTTAAATGATCCCACACAAGCCGTGGGAGTAACTGTAGGTGATAAGATGCACAATAATGAGTACATTGCAAGAAAAGAAAGCATATAAAAATAAGATGGGACATGTCATTGCCTGAGTCAATGATGAATCCCGTTGTCCACATCAACATCTCTAGTTGTCCTAATGATAGCTCCAAAAGAAGACCTATATGAGGAAGATAAAAATGATGTTAGAGCTCAGGGTTTCATCTATGCCTCTATATACAATAAATCAAAATGTACTTGTTATTCTATATCTGATCAGCAAAGTAGAACAGAGAAACTAAACATCAGATGTAGAGCAATGAAGTAGGAAAGAGAAAGTCAAATCATACAATCAAGAGGAGGCTGATCAACCTTCATATTTTCTCTAACTTGTTTGTTCACTATGTAGGTACAGGTACATAAAGAACCTTCATCAAAGGACTTTGGTTTGCAAAACATTTGCATGAATTAGAAGTACAACAAACTTAGAAGACTTCCTATAAGAGTAGTAGCATAAGTGAAGATCAGGGAAGATATTAGAGGATTGCATCAATATCAGAAGGAGCAATCATATAGTCATAAAAAGGGCATGAAGAAAAGTCTATGTAATAGTCTCCTAGTCCAAGAGTATGACTAAGGATTTGCAAGTATGAATCAGGGTAGTTGCAAGTTTGAGAAGCCCATAGGTTTGTGAGCTGGTTGTCTCATGATCACTATGAATTAGAGGCCACAATCCACAAACATTACTTCAAAGGAAGGATCACAAAATATAGTGTTGACTGTCAAACTGCTAAAGAAAGGGAGCAAGTATGACTATGATTTATAAGGAATATAATATAATGTGATACTGAAAAAGAATAATGGTTAAGAGGTCTACCCAGCAAAGGAAGACTACCAATATCATCATAGTGCAGAGCCATGGAATACAATAATCATGATCATTGAAAACAACAACCAACACTGTTATAGGAGCAGTGTTAATCATTGATAGTCTTCATGAGAAGGGACATCATAAAACATTCATCAGATGATGGTCATGATGGACTATGTTTACAGTCTTAAGAAATGATATTTAAAAGGACAATAAGACAAGGTAGTAACTAGGTTAGTAAATAGTCATAAGGAGATAAAGAGGAGGACACTATCTAATAGCAGTCAAAGGAGACTACACAATGGGTATGCAAGGACATGACTAGCCAAGGAGCACAATCACACAATAATGTGAGCAAGGAATGATAGGCAACAAGTACAAACATAGTCACTTGCATCAAATAAGAGAACAGTCATAAATATGCCTGTTACAGTCACATGGGTTTAAGTTGCAGACATTTAACTTGTGACCTATAGAGAAAAGAAGATTATCATAAGATGTGAAGACAATCATCTAAAAACTGTGCAAGGTGTGCAAACAGTCATGAAGGGTCTACTACTATTAGGGACTGCAAAAATAGAAGGGACAGTCTACATGCAAGCCACTGTGGGCTAAGAAAGGATAGTATGTGATATGAAGTTTACTTGAGATCAATGAGACTTATTGGCAATAATGAAGGACAATGATTTAGCAACAAACAGTAGAGAGCCATAATAGTCACAACATAGAGCAAGTAGCATGACCTTATAGGATCTACCCACATTGTGCAAGAAGATGAAATAAATAAGTAACCTTCTACTGTCATGAGAAATACAATGGTTGTAGCAGCATGTAAAAGTACAAATCCTCATGGCCATAACATGTAGATAACAGAAAGAAAATTTTCATAGTCATGTGGAAGCTGAAGCAAGGTGAAAAAAGTTACAGAATCTAAGAAGAGGTAAGTATGTGAAGGATCATTAATGGTCTAAAAGTTGAATGCCATACAAAGGTTTTAGATGTTGCACCACTAAGTTTTAGTACAATCACAAAATTGGAATAAGGTTAAACTTAAATGCCGCGACTCACCAAAGTCTTCAGTTATAAGAAAAGCCTTGATAGTGAACCAAAAGCAAGTAGAGAAAGGGAACAATAGATACAAGATTTGGAGAGTAGAGTAGTAAAGGGAAAGTAAGAGCTTGGAGACAATAAAAAAACACAATGAGGACAAAAGAAAAGTAGTCATTAGTAGGTATAGAAAGTAGTACTAAAAGAAGGCAGAAAGAATCAACTCAAACAAATGAATGCTACAATTTTGTAATCATAATGGAAAGCTTTTACATCATAAACTATGAAGACAAAAATCATGAATAGTCATCACATCATAGAGCAGTATATCAAAAGCATGAAGAGCCTAAAGAACCATAGAAGACAGACTGTAGACTTGTTTAACCAACATATGATGTAGAAAGACTTATATCTTCATTATTTGTTGAGTGCAAGTTTGAACAACATTAGTGAGTAGAGATTGTTAATAGAAGTTCTTAATACAAGAATAGGCTACAATAATATAGGGACAACAAAAGAAGAGAAGACTATTTTTGATAGGTACTCTCCAACAAGTCATGGAGGAACAATAGCAAAGGAACAAGATAGTTTTCTTTAGTTAGAAATAAGCCCATTAAACCCTCCATCAAGATCAGTAAATAGAATGACATAAAAGTCATTATGAGGAAATGCCAAGAACATCAGTAACATTGGCAGTCATGCCAACAAAGGGAGGTTAAGAAAGAGTCTTTGTCACCTTTTTCTTAGAACAACTTCATAAGGCCACACAAAGGCTATGACAAAGATCAAGGGAATAAAAATGGAACAACATGCATAAGGTATTGGGCAGTTACTAAAGGGGACAGTTACATGAGGACTATCATACCTTGACAGTAGGTTTGGTAGAAGTCATAGAGGAAACCTTAGCTAAAGGTATGGGACAGTTAGAAATATCATAACAATGTCACCATTAGCATCATACATGAGACAAGCAAGAGGTTTTCATACCAAATCCGGTCCTATCCATTGTCAAGCAGTACATTGAGTCCTTGTGGGGAAATGCCTATCATAGTGGGTTTGTCAGGATGCTTTAGAATGACAAAGATTAACAATTTCTAAGATGGCAAAGGTCAAAGTCATGGGGTCTAGTGCATATAGGGGTTGAAATCAAATGTAGTTGATACAGAGAACTTGGAACCTAAATATGCACAAAATCATTACAATAGTGTGGATTCTTCAACCCATGGTTTAAGTCAAAACTTAAAACTAATCATGAAGAGGTAGAAAATAATCATCTCAAATAGAGCAAAGAAGAATACAGTTATTCAAAGTATATCAAGTAAAAAGAAAATCTTTTCCATTATTTTCACAGCAAAGAGCAGTATTCAGGCAGAGAGCCTTCATAAAAAGGACAATATGCTACAAATACAATGACATAAGAGTTTGTTTAAATTCCATCATCTAAATGTCATCAAAATGAAAGGTTTCATAGTGTAGGAGAACTTAGTGATCTTTTGACTATAATCTCAAAAGAAGTTTTACTTTACCAAAGCCTGTAAAGTACAACATAGCAATAGTCTACACTGAATGTCAAAGTATTAGAGACAAGGGTTTTGACAATAATGAAGACACAGTCTAATGAGTAAGACAATGCACTGGTCTAATGGAGAATTAAGCTATAAAATTCTATGGAAAGATTATACATAGAGTAAAGGACATAGAGTCCACAGTTTGAAGAGCACACTCCATCATGAAAAGCAGAGAAAAACCAAGGGTTTTCCTTCTTCATTATCTCACAGAAAAGGAGAGTACTAGTATATGAAGAAGTCATAGCAAATAATGGAGGAAACTTACCAAGCAGAGTTGCTTGAGGACTCTTCTGTAGCAGCTAGGAAGCCCTCAACACAATTCCAAACCCTCTCATAGCGGCAGAATAGAGAAGCTCAATGGGAAGAAACAAAATGAAATGAAGTTTAGGGCTAAGTGAAATTTCTCTTTTCTTTCAAAGCCCTAATCGTGGGATAGGTTCTTTTGACTTTTATTTTTAAGAGATCCTCATAAATCAAATGGAGCCATGGTCTATGACTTTCAAATTCATTATGCCTAGTAAAAAAAATGCATGAGCCCATGGAGACATGTATTTATAATGTCAATTTGAGCAAATTGAAGAGGGTTTTTATATGACCAAGGGCAGATTTGCTTATTTTTCAGAGTCAAAGGATAAATTGAAGGTATTATTTTTTGCATGGAGGATGGAAGAGGGGTTATTCTTCTTTTTACCTTAGGGGGCTATTGTTGTAGTGGAAAAAACCCCTTATATTTTTGCATAAATAATTGGCAAAAATATTGTATGTTAAAAACTATTAAGAGCAATAATGTTAAATAAATTGCCTTAATACTTGTTATGTAATAACCATAGAGAGAAAAAACATGCATTACATAACAGTTATTAAATCAATCACATTAATTGCATTTAATAATTGTTAAAATAGGTTATTTTTTGCCCCTTAATCATGCAAAAATAGGAGAGAAGTTGAACTGAAGTACAGGCTCATGCAGGGAGAGATATTTTGAGTTCTATTTTTGATTTTGGGTCAAACATGCCTGTTTTTGGCTATTTCTTTGTCAAGGATTTTGAGACTTAGAGTTCTGAGCTATTTTTGCTCATCTTGGAGGAGTTTTGGGGCCTAAATTTTAGACTTTTTACTTGTGCTCGCCCAACAACTTGGAGTTTCTTTTTCAGACTCATTCATGCATATTTTTGAGTCCAGTTGAATTGGAGTTGACTTCCCATCCACTTTTGGAGACAAATTTTGTATTATAGGGAAAAAAGCTCATGCTTTTTTCTTAGTTCTTTCTTTTTCCCTAGCTTTGCACATTGTAGGGAGAGAGATTGTCTTGTAACTCAGCCATTTTTATAGTTTTTATAGTAGCAACAATCTATTTCCAGTAGTTTATTGTTATTTTGCAGAGATTCCTTCCATTGTTATTGCTGGTGAAAATTATTATTGGCCACAGTTGCAGCAAGACGTGAGGAAATTTGTGCAAATTTGTAGAGTGTGTTAGATGGCAAAAGGAACAAGTCAGAATACAGGGCTATATCATCCATTACCTGTACCGGAGAAGCCATGGGATGATATTAGTATGGATTTTGTTCTTGGTTTACCAAGGACACAGAGAGGACATGATTCCATTTTTGTGGTGGTGGACAGATTCTCGAAGATGATATTAGAAGGCTTCTTATGATGAGCCTTGTGGAGGACATTTTGCAGCTAAACAGACAGCCTTTAAAATCCTCACAACATGTTATTACTGGCCAACGCTTCACAAAGATGTTGTCAAGTACACTAGGAGCTGTGATAGATGCCAGAGAATGGGGAGGCCTACTAGAAGTGATGAGATGCCTTTGTAGCCACAAATCTGACTTTGGCTGGACACTTTGGTTGAGATAAGACCATTGCTATTGTTGGTAAAAATTATTATTGGCCACAGTTGCAGCAAGATGTGAGGAAATTTGTGCAAAGTTGTAGAGTGTGTTAGATGGCAAAAGGAACAAGTCAGAATATAGGGCTATATCAGCCATTACCTGTACGGGAGAAGCCATGGGATGATATTAGTATGGATTTTGTTCTTGGTTTACCAAGGACACAAAGAGGACATGATTCCATTTTTGTGGTGGCGGATAGACTCTCAAAGATGGCACATTTTATTCCTTGCAAGAAGACTAATGATGTTGTTCATATTGCAGAGTTATTTTTTAGGGAGGTGGTGAGGTTACATGGTCTACCTAAGAGCATGGTTTCAGATCAAGATACATAGTTTGTTGGTTATTTTTGGAGGACATTGTGGAAGAAGTTGAAGACAGATTTGAAGTTCAGTTCTGCACACCATCCACAGACTGATGGATAGACAGAAGTGGTGAATAGGAGTTTGGGTAACCTACTACGATGCTTAGTAGGAGATAAGCCCAAGGGATGGGATTTGATTTTACCACAAGAAAAATTTGCTTACAACAATTTTGTCAATAGGAGTACTGGTAAATCGCCTTTCCAGATTGTATATGGCAATAGTCCAAGAAATGCTTCAGAATTAAGAAAGCTGGACAAAGGAGAAAAGACAAGTGCCGAGGCTAAAGACTTTGCAAAACACCTGAAGAATTTGCATGAAGAGGTGAGAAAGCATATTAATAAGATGAATATTTAGTACAAGGCTAAGGCAGATTAGAAGAGGAGATATAAGGAGTTCCAGGTAGGAGATGAAGTCATGGTTCACTTGAGGAAAGAAAGGTTCCCAATTGGAACATACAATAAGTTGAAAATGAAGAAATTTGGACTGTGCAGAATCTTGAAGAAGCATGATTCAGGAAATGTATATGAGGTAGAACTACCGAGTGGGATCAATATTTCCCCTGTTTTCAACATTACTGATTTAACAAAATAGCATAAAGGTGGCACAGAGGATGGACCAACAGAAGAACAGTGGAGTATTCTGGCATCTACTTCAACAGAGGAGATAGAAGAGATCTTGGATAGCCGTGTACGAAGAAGTACTCGGAACAGGCAATATCAAGAATATATGATGAAATGGAAGGGAAGGCTTGTTGAAGATTCTTCTTGGTTGTCTAAGGTAGAGGTTGATCGTTTAAGTTTTCCTCAAACAAACACCTGAGACGTGACAGGGTCACTTCTCAAATTACCTTGGGTGTCTAATGCAGGAGCATCCAGTGGTGTAAGGGTAATCTTGTATCACCCAAAAAGATGTTCTTCAAAATCATTACATTTGTTTTCATTTCTTTCCATAATTAGTATTTTGGGTTCCATAATCTCTTGAATAATGATGTAGGACTTTCAGTTTTTCCAAAACTGTTAAAAATAGCAAACTACCAGTTTTGGAAAGTTTACCTGCCATTTCAAGAAAGTTTACATTTGGGTATAGATTGAAGCAAAAACTTACAGAAAGATTCATAACAGAAATATAAGATCTTTGGCAAAGGAATCAAGCAAAGATCATTTGTGAGCTGAAAGATATTAAAGTTTTTGTTTTCTAAAAAGCCCCTGAAAATTTCTGAAATGAGATATGAGGCACTAAAACATCCCATAACATCTCAAAAAGTTGATGGAAATCCATTTACAAATTTCCAATTGATAGTTCACATCATGAGCTTTCTAGCGCTTAAAACGGTTCATCAATCGGACACCCAGATCAAAAGTTATACTTCCCAGAAGTTGACCTACTTTTGGAGGGAGTTACAAATTTTGAAATTTAGCTGAAGACCACCAAAAAGTGCTATTGATGACTATTGATGACTATGGAGGATTGATTCCTCTGATTGTAATTGAGCTTCTATAATGTAATGAGTTGCCTAGATCAATAAAGAAATATTCTATTTCTTGTGTTCTATTTTTTTTGTTGTGTGTTTTATGATTTACCCTCTTCGTCAACTACCTACACAGTCTTCAGATGGTGTGGTTGATGATTATTTTTTTGATGGGCATTTATTTACTCTCACTACACATACTCCATGGTATGCAGATATAGCCAATTATTTGGTTACAGGGCAAATTCCAGGATATTTCTCTCCAAGGGAGAAGAGGTAGCTAGTGCATAAATGTTTCTTACTCCTGGATTTCTGGATTTCTATTCTACATTGGACTAGACAATATTATGTGAAGATGTATCAGGGAGGATGAAGTATTTGGTGTAATGAAGGCTTCTCATGATGAGCCTTGTGGAGGACATTTTGCAGCTAAATGGATAGCCTTGAAAATCCTCACAACATGTTATTACTGGCCAACGCTTCACAAAGATGTTGTCAAGTACACTAGGAGCTATAATAGATGTCAGAGAATGGGGAGGCCTACTAGAAGTGATGAGATGCCTTTGCAACCACAAATCTCACTAGCACCTTTTGACAAGTAGGGTTTGGATTTTGTGGGGCCTATATCTCCTTCATCAAACAACAAAGAATATATCCTGGTATGTACAGATTACTTAACTAAATGGGTAGAAGTGAAAGCATTACAGTTTGCCAGAGATGGCAATGTGACCAAATTCTTGTATGAAGACATCTTCACTAGGTATGGTGTTCCAAGAGAACTAGTAACTGACCAGGGACCACAGTTTATATCTGATTTAATAACAAAATTGGTTGCAGAATACCAGATCAGGCATAAGAAATCCACTCCCTACCATCCATAGGGTAATGGTCAGGTAGAAGTTACTAATAGAGAAATTGAAAACATTGTGACTAAGACAGTGCAGCTTCACCGAAGAGATTGGGTTTCTAGGCTCCCTGAAGCTGTTTGGGCATATAGAACAACTTGGAAGACAACTACAGGGTTTACACCTTATGAGATGGTCTATGGCAAGACTGCAATCCTGCCTATTGAATTTGAACATAAAACCCTGAGGACAACAATGGACCTAGGAATGGATCTGACCACTGCACAATAGGAAAGGCTACTACATTTGAATGCCTTGGATGAAATGAGACTGGAAGCCAGACATCATACAGTGGTCATACAGAAGCAAAGGGAAAAATGGCATGATAAGTATATAAAAACAAAGGAATTCATTGTAGGAGACTGGGCACTACTTTATGATTCAAGGTATAAGGACTTCAAGGGAAAGCTTCAGTCACATTGGTTAGGTCCATATGAAATCCAACAAGTTTTCCCTAGTGGTACAGTTCAACTGCAAACTATTGATGAAGTTCAGTTTTTACTATTGGTCAATGGACATAGGCTCAAATTGTACAAGAAGCCACTTCAGAGAGATGACTTTCTGGTATCTCTATATGCTCAGTATGCTCCTCTTGATACTCCTAATTCAGATGTTGTGACACCAGTAGATACTGATTCAGCTGCTGTAACACCAGACAATGCACATTCCGATGTTGATACAACAACAATGTCTAGTGTTGTGGAGGTTGAGTTGCACTACTCAACCCCTGTTATTGAAAATTAAATTTCTTTATTTTCCTCACATGCACACACTGCATAATTTCCATGGTTATAACTAGGAATCTCCACCAGAACCTGTTTTTCACTTCTTTAGTTGGGACCTGTTATATTATGTTTACATTTACATAGTCGGGACCTGTGCTGCAGGTGCTCATAGCAACACCTGTCTACTGTTCTGTTCCATTTCTTGGTGAACACTACCTCACTTCTCCTGCCCATTCTATCAACCTGTATTCCTTTCAAATTTATCCATTCACATTATTCCAAGTGTCAATTCGCATTTATGAGTTGGTGCTTCCATCTACCATCTTGCACTATTCCATTATCACTCTGTAACCATACATCCAACTTCCCATTTGCCGCATGCATATTTTATCACCTCACCAGTGTTGTTCACAACTTCCAAGGTATGTTAATTATTTCATTTCGATAGATATGTACAATCAACACCTTTCTATTAATACACTTAGATTTCTTTTTTACATTCATGTTTATTCATAATTTATTTCATGCATGCGATGTCTATTTCCACCATTTCTTTTTATCACTCCTTCTCCATCCATAAAACCTGCCATATGAAGTGTGGTCACTTCATCATTAAGTTGGGGGGAGGGGTTTCCTTTCAAATGATTGTCATTTAATCATTCTTGCCTTTACATTTTTGCCTTTCAAAACCTTGTTTAAAACCCTGCCTTTTGAGAAAACTAGACAAATACTCTGCGCTATGAACTCACCTCTGTCAAATAATGAATTAATACCTTAAGGAGTTATGGAGTTATAGTGGAGAAGCAGGAAAGAGGCAAATTGAAAGACTAGTTTTTTAGGGTGGTGAGCTGAAGCAGTAGAAATTGGTTAGCAGAAGTTGGCATTGTGTAAAGAATTGACATTGCAGAGTTCTAATTCACAGTCTTAATGGGAGGAAACATAATTAGAAGGGAACCCTTGGGAACCCTCAGCACACAAGGAAATATTGGAGGATGTGTTGGTTCTTCCACTCTTTACTAGAGTGGGTTGGCTTGATTACTTCCTCAAATTGACAGAATATGACGATGACATGGTAAAAGAATTTGCACTTACTCTGTAATATGATGAAGCAATGGTTAGAGGGTTGACAGTAGACACTTTCAAGCTTGTGATTGCTCAAGTTTTAGGGTTGCCTAGAACAGGGTTTGAGTATCCAGTCAGGGCTAATGCAGCTGCAGCCAGGGAGAAGTTTTGTGAAAGAGGTGAACATCTAGATTCTACCATACAAGGTACTAAACGATTATCTCGTCCATATTTTTGGGGGAAATGTGTTTTCTATATTATCAAATATATCACTTGTGATGGTAGATATAATATGTTGTATACTGCACATCTTAAACTGCTCAACCATTTGAGACATGATAAACTTGTCAATGTTCCCAATTATTTGTATAGTATGTTGAGAAGACTGTCTTCAGAGTATCAGAGGCAACAAGCAGACACAACTCTTTCTCACCATTGTTTAATAGCTTTGTTAGTAAAAAGGAGTTTAAGGATTCAGTACAAACAGATTGAGTGGGAAGCCTTTAAACAATGTGTAGATATCTCAACACTCTTGGAAGCACCGGAACCAAAAGGAGATATTCCACATGAAACTGAACCCCCTGTTGATACTGAGCAGGAAGAAACACAACCTAAGAACCCTCCAGAGTTTAGGCATGTATCAGTTGAAGAGCCCTCAACCTCTATTCCTAAGACAAAAAGAACCACTTCCTCAACATCTAGGAAGAAAACAAAGAGTCAGCAGGAGAACAATAAAAAGGTAGAAAAACATGAGACAGTTACTCCTAGGTGATCAGGGAGGTTGAGGAAACAAGGTGCTAAAGAGAAAGTTGTTGAGCACCAAGGAGAAGAAGACAAAAATAAAGGCTAGAAAGATAGTGATCCACCTCCTCTGAATCTAGATTCAGATAGGGGAGAAAACCCTCTTGAGGATGTTTCTGCTGACGCTTGAGCAAATGATAATATGTCTGCTAGAAAAAGAAGGTACATTTCTTCTTCTGATTCTGAATCAAAAGATCCATTTATTGCCAGAAAAATGGGAAAACCTGTGCTAGATGACATTGCTAAGGAAATTTTTGATGCCCCTGAAAAAGGGAATGATGAAAATTTTGAAGGTGAAAAGGAATTGATAGAAGACAGAGATATCAGGGAGGAGTTACAGGAAGCCCTAGACAGAATAAGGCAACTTGAGGAGTAGGTAAGGGGTTATGAAGAAAGAGATAGAGAAAAAGAAAAGAGGATTCAAGATTTGGAGGAGAAGATCCAAACTTATGGCCATGGTTCTAACTTAGATTTGTTAGCACAGTTGGCTGAAAATAAAACAAAGATTGAGGAAGTAGTACTTACTCTCCAACCTCCTATGGTAAAAACCCCAAAATACCATACTACATTGTCCTTGGGTTTTGAACTAATGAAATTGAATGATGAAAATAGGCAAGAGAAGGAAAACTGGGAAAAAGAGAAGCATAACCTCAATGAATCTATTGCAGAAAAGGATTTGAAGATTGAACAGTTAGAGAAAAAGTTGACAGAGGTTATTGAAAGGGTCAAGCAGATTATGGGATGCAAACCTCCATCAAGACTGTATGCACTATTTTTGAAGGAAAAATTTCTTAGTTTTCAGTTTAACAGGTTTATCAATGATCAACCCAACTTACATTCAAGGTTTATCTTTTGTAATTACTTCAAAGAGGTCAGTCTAGAAGAACAAGACCAGTTGTGTGAGTATTACCTACACAATTATATAATGGATGAAGATACACAATGGAATCCCTGCATTTATGTTGGAGACCTCCAGGTCAGAGCATTAATGTCATATTTCAAAAATGAACAACTCAGAGGGTTATTGATGGACCAATATGAAGAGCAAGAAAAGAAAGTACCACTGCAACTGAGGAAGGAAGCCTTGGAGCCTGAAATCATCTTCACCCAATGGTTAACATTGTTGTCTCATAAAGGACCAAGTAAGGTGATCATGGATTTAAGACTTAGAGACTACAGAAGAATATAGAGAATGGCAGTGTCTATCATCCAAAATTGTCAGAGCTATGTGCAGAGCAGATGGGACAGTTTAACTGTAGAGTTGCAAAGAAAGGAACCACATTCTTTCCACAACTTCATGAATATGCTTGAAATATTGCACAGATATATCCAGATATCAGAACAGAAGGGAGTATCATGCTTACCTCTCACTTATCAGCCTCCTATCTTTCTTTATCCAGTGCCAAATTGGATAGGGAGGAAAAGTGAGCAGTGGAGGCATGCTGAGCTGATTAGGATGGAAAGGCTTGCATACTCTAATGGGTTCTACCTCAAGAAAGGAAAAAGAGTTGGAGAGGACACAGACCTCAGAAGAATTACCCTGCATTATAACCTTTTGCCATAGGTGTCTAGTTCTTTAATTTTGCTTAGGGACAAGAAAAAGTCTAAGTTGGGGGGAATGTTGGGATGAAATATTGGCCTCCATTTATATTGTTTTCATATGTTTTAAGACCTTTTCTATATGGTTCTGCAAAGACTTCACATACATTATCTCTATTTTATGTTGTTTCATATATACTATCCAAAGACTTTGACCCTGTGCTGATAAATGAAATCAGGTGGTTATATTATCAAATGGATGATTTAAATTATTGATATGCATGAAATATAGATAGGATTTCATAAGTTTATTATGAGAGGTTGTTTTGCATATATGTTGGAATGATTAACCCTGTGCAGCCAGATAAAGAATCCAAGGAGGAGTAATTACAACAAGATGTAGAACAGAGGAATCAGTGAGAATGTGGTCCAAGTGTCAGACATAGCAATTAGTGGAGACAAACGTGGTCATCATGGGAGAATAAACACAGGGGAGAAAGAAGACTTATTCTAGGAGTCTCACCGAAGTTTATGATTCTTATTTATGAGCTGTTATGGTTAGAATTTCTATTTGGATAGGACTTTGTTTCCTTTGTTCCAGTTAATAAGTTGATCTCAAAAACAATATCCTGATGTCCAGGAATGAATTGATGATCGTAGTTAGTTAGAAGGATGCATAAGACTCTCCCATCTTTATATAAGTTTAGGGATGAGTTTGTTGATTAAGTTGGTTGTTATGTTTTACTTTCCATATAGCCGTTACTTTGTTACAGTTACCAGTTATTCCAAACATGTTATAATTTTGAATAAAATCTGAAGAAGATTCTATCTTTGATATGGTTTGAATTCAACTGTATGTTATGGGATGTGTGAAGATCTAAAGTAGATTTAATCTCCAGAAAAACTGAGATAGTTCCTTGAGCTAGCCACTCAAGGTACTAACTCTCACTTTGCATGTTTTCTTATTTATTCCTGCCTTTCTAGTTAAACTGTTTCATTCCATCTCATGTGCTGTATTGTGAAGCAAGTAAGAACTCTTGATTGATATTTCCAGTAATTGTGATTTATGAGTAGAGTGCACATTTTTAATCCTCTGGAGGTTAGTGTTAGCCATTTTCATCATTTTGAGTTGGTTAGATTAAAACTATAATTTTCTATTAAATACAGTTATCTTCAACTTCTGCTGAAGGTACCCGTAGCAACTGGAAGTTTAGACTATTTTTTTATGTTTTCCATTTATGTTTACTGTTTTACATTTCTATGCATTCTAGTAAGTAGGACTGGATAAAATAGGAATTGTATAAGATTAGCTTAGATTAGAAAGCAGTCTTGAAGGCATAGATAATGCAGGCATCATCATAACCTTACGCTCCTTGGTTGATAATTCAATGTAGGAATGCAATGATAGTGGATTGTTCAGTTAGGTTAAACCCTGAATTTTATTTAAGTCTACAACACATTAGTTTTCCTCTACAACCATCACTCACAAAATGGAAGGTTTATCCCTCCATTCTCTCACACTTGCCTATAAATTCACTCACAACCATGTCATTTGCATGGATGAGCTTCTAAGTACCATTACTCTACCAAAATTCTTCCTCATCATCCATCACCATCACATCTATCTTCATCCATCAAATCTCTATCATCATTGTGCTATATATTGTGAGCAACCAACAATCTAACTATTCGAACAATCAACATGCATGCATCATCAATCATCTGAGGTATTCGTAAAATTTGGGTACGAAGGTAATTTGCATGTTATGTTTTATCTTTCGATTTATCCAAATTTCTCATTTACAATTGCAAGAAAAGAAAGCATATAAAAGCAAGATGGGACCCGTCATTGCCTGAGTGAATATCGAATCCCGTTGTCTGCATCAACATCTCCAATTGTCCTAGTGATAGCTCCAAAAGAAAACCTACAGGAGGAAGAGAAAAATGATGTTAAAGCTCGGGGTCTCATCTCTATCTCTATATACAATAAATCAAAATGTACTTGCTATTCTACATTTGATCAGCAAAGTAGAACAAATAAACTAAACATTAGATGCAGAGGAATGAAGTAGGAAACAGAAAGTCAAATCATATAATCAAGAGGAGGCTAATCAGCCTTCATATTTTCTCTAACTTGTTTGTTCACTATGTAGGTACAGGTACACAAAGAACATTCATTAAAGGACTTTGGTTTGCAAAACATTTGCATGAATTAGAAGTACAACAGACTTACAAGACTTCCTATAGGAGTAGTAGCATCAGTGAAGATAAGGGAAGACATTAGAGGATTGCATCAATATCAAAAGGAGCAATCATATAGTCATAAAAAGGGCATGAAGAATAGTCTGTTAAAGTCTCCCAGTCCAAGAGTATGACTAATGATTTGCAAGTATGAATCAGGGTAGTTGCAAGTCTAAGAAGCCCATAGGTTTGTGAGTTGGTTGTCTCATGATCAGTATGAATTAGAGGCCACAATCCACAATCATTACTTCAAAGGAAGGATCACAAAATACAATGTTGACTATCAAACTGCTAAAGAAAGGGAGCAAGTATGACTATGATTGTATGAGGAATATAATATAATGTGATACTGAGAAAGAGTAATGGTTAGGAGGTCTGCCTAGCAAAGGAAGACTACCAATATCATCATAGTGCAGAGCCATGGAATACAATAATCATGATAATTGAAAACAACAACCAACATTGTTATAGGAGCAGTGTTAATCATTGACAGTCTTCATGAGAAGGGACAACATAAAACAATCATCAGATGATGGTCATGATGGACTGTGTTTATAGTCTTAATAAATGAGGTTTAAAAGGACAGTAAGACAAGGCAGTAACCGGGTCAGTGAATGGTCATAAGGAGACAAAGAGGAGGACACTATCTAATAGAAGACAAAGGAGACTACACAATGGGTATGCAAGGACATGACTAGCCAAGGAGCACAATCACAAAATAATGTGAGCAAGGAATGATAGGCAGCAAACACAAACATAGTCACTTGCATCAAACAAGAGAACAATCATAAATATGTCTGTTATAGTCACATGGATTTAAGCTGCAGACATTTACCTTTGTGACCTATAGAGAAAATAAGATGATCATAAGATGTGAAGACAATCATCTAAAAACTATGCAAGGTGTGCAAACAGTCATGAAGGGTCTACTATAATCACAGAAGGGGTAGTCTACATGCAAGCCACTGTGGGCTAAGAAAGGATAGTATTTGATATGAAGTTTATTTGGGATCAATGAGACTTATTGACAATAATGAAGGACAATGATTTAGCAACAATCAATAGAGAGCCACAACAGTCACAACATAGAGCAAGTAGCATGGCCTTATAAGATCTGCCCGCGTTGTGCAAGAAGATGAAATAAACAAGTAACCTTATGTTGTCATGAGAAATATAATGGCTGTAGCAACATGTAAAAGTATAAATCCTCATGGCCATAACATGCAAATAACAGAAAGAAAATTTTCATAGTCATGTGGAAGCTGAACTACGGTGAAAAAATCTACAGAAGCTAAGAAGAGTTAAGTATGTGAAGGATCATTAATGGTCTAAAAGGTGAATGCCAAATAAAGGTTTTAGATGTTGCACCACTAAGTTCTAGTATAATCACAAAATTTGATTCAGGCTTAAACTTAAATGCCATGACTCACCAAAGTCTTGAGTTATAAGGAAAGCCTTGACAGTTAACCAAAAGCAAGTAGAGAAAGGGAATAACAGATACAAGATTTGGAGAACAGACTAGTAAAGGGAAAGTAAGAGCTTGGAGACAGTCAAAAAACACAATGAGGACAAAAGAAAAGCAATCATTAGTAGGTATAGAAAGTAGTACTAAAAGAAGGCATAGTACAACAACTCAAACAAATGAATGCTATAATTTTGTAATCATAATAGCACGATTTTACATCATAAACTATGAAGATAGCAATCATGAACAATCATCATGAATGGAGCAGTATATCAAAAGCATGAAGAGCCTGAAGAACCATAGAAGACAAACTGTATACTTGTTTAACCAAGATATGATGCAGAAAGACTTTTATCTTTATTATTTGTTGAGTGCAAGTTTGAATAACATTAGTGAGCATAGATTTTTATTAGAGGTTGTTAATACAAGAATAGGTTGTAATAATATAGGGAAAACAAAAGAAGAGAAGATTGTTTTTGATAGGCACACTCCAACAAGTCATGGAGGAATAGTAACAAAGGAACAAGATAGTTTTCTTTAGTTAGAAATAAGCCCATTAAACCCTCCATCAAGATCAGTAAATATAATGAGATAATAGTCATTATGAGGAAAATGCCAAGAACATCAATAACAATGGCAGTCATGCCAACAAAGGGAGGTTAGGAGAGAGTCTTTGTCATCCTTTTCTTCGAACAACTTCATAAGGCCACACAAAGGCTATGACAAAGATCAAGGGAATAAAAATGGAACAACATGCATAAGGTATTGGGTAGTTACTAAAGGGAGAAATTACATGAGGACTATCATACCTTGATAGTAGGTTTGGTAGCAGTCATAGAAGAAACCTTAGCTAAAGGTATGGGACAGTTAGAAAGATCATAATAGTGTCACCATTAGCATTAGACATGAGACAGTCAAGAGGTTTTCATATCAAATGTGGTCCTATCCATTGTCAAGGAGTATATTGAGTCCTTGTGGGGAAATGCCTATCATAGTGGGTTTGTCATGATGCTTTATAATGACAAAGATTAACAATTTCTAAGATGGCAAAGGTCAAAGTCATGGGGTCTAGTGCATACAGGGGTTGAAATCAAATGTAGTCGGTACAGAGAACTTGGAGCCTAAGTATGCAATATATCATTACATTAGTTTGGATTCTTCAACCCATGGTTTAAGTCAAAACTTAAAACTAATCATGAAGAGGTAGAAAATAATCATCTCAAATAGAGCAAAGAAGAATACAATTATTCAAAGTATATCAAGTGAAACGAAAAGCTTTTCCATTATTTTCATAGCAAAGAGAAGTATTCAGGCACAAAGGCTTCATAAAAAGGACAATATGCTACAAATACAATTACATAAGAGTTTGTTTGAATTCCATCCTCTGAAGGTCATCAAAATGAAAGGTTTCATAGTGTAGGAGAACTCAGTGACCTTTTGACTGTAATCTCAAAAGAAGTTTTACTTTACCAAGGCCTGCAAAATACAACATAGAAATAGTCTACACTGAATGTCAAAGTATAAGAGACAAGGGTTTTGAAAATAATGAAGACACATTCTAATGAGTAAGACAGTGCATTGGTCTAATGGATAATTAAGCTACAAAATTGCATGGAAAGATTATACACAGAGTAAAGGACATAGAGCCCACGATTTGAAGAGCACATTCCATCATGAAAAGCAAAGAAAAAGAGAGGGTTTTACTTCTTCATTATCTCGCAAAAAAGGAGAGTACCGGTATATGAAGAAATCACAGCAAATAATGGAGGAAACTTACCAGGCAGAGTGGCTAGAGGACTCTTTTATAGCCTCTAGGAAGCCCTCAACATAGTTTCGAACCCTCTCATGGCAGCACAACTGAGAAGGTCAATGGGAAGAAACAAAATTAAATGAAGTTTATGGTTAAGTGAAGTTTTTCTTTTCTTTCAAATCCCTAGTCGTGGGATAGGTTCTTTTGACTTTTATTTTTAAAAGATCCTCATAAATCAAATGGAGCCCATGGTCTAAGACTTTCAAAGTCATTATGCCTAGTAAAAACAATGCATGAGCCCGTGGAGACATGTAGTTATAAGGTCAATTTGAGCAAATTAAAGAGGGTTTTTATATGACCAAGGGCAAATTTACTTATTTTTCTGAGTCAAAGGACAGATTGAAGGTATTGCTTTTTGCATGGAGGATGGAAGAGGGGTTATTCTTCTTTTTACCTTATGGGTCTATTGTTGTAGTGGAAAAAACTCCTTATATTTCTGCATAAATAATTGGCAAAAATATTGTATGTTAACAACTATTAAGAACAATAATGCTAAATAAATTACCTTAATATTTTTTTTTAATAACCATAAAGAGAAAAAAACATGCATTACATAACAGTTATTAAATCAATCACATTAATTGCATTTAATAATTGTTACAATATGTTATTTTTCGCCCCATAATCATGCAAAAATAGGAGAGGAGTTGAACTGAAGTACAGGCTCATGTAAGGAGAGATATTTTGAGTTCTATTTTTTACGTTGGGTCAAACATGCCTATTTTTGGTAGTTTCTTGGTCAAGGACTTTGAGACTTGGAGTTATGAGTTATTTTTGCTCATCTTGGAGGAGTTTTGGGGCCCAAATTTTAGGCTTTTTACTTGTACTCACCCAACAACTTGAAGTTGTTTTTTCAGACTCATTCATGCATATTTTGGAGTATAGTTGAACTGGAGTTGACTTCCCATCCACTTTCGGAGATAGATTTTGTATTATAGGGAAAAAAGCTCATGCTTTTTTCTTAGTTCTTGCTTTTTCCCTAGCTTTGCACATTACAGAGAGGGAGAGAGATTGTCTTGTAACTCAGCTATTTTTATAGTTTTTACAATAGCAACAGTCTATTTTCCAGTAGTTTATTGTTATTTTGTAGAGATTCCTTCCATTTTCTAATACAATCAGGGGTTCTTCTATCTAAATCTAGGTGTCTTGTTTATTTTTGTGAGTGATTTGATAGGAATTTTCTATGTTTTGCTTCAAAACCTCTAAATTCTTTGTCTCATTTATTGGATACAAGTATACAAACTTTAGTTTATTATAGGTCACAACTTATGCAAGAATTCTCATGCCTTTCTGTGAATTATTTATGTGGTGAATTTGATTAGTTTGGATTGTACGAACATGTGTATTAGAAAGTGTTTGTGTGTCATATTGTAGATTTAAAGTTAAAATATTAGTGCATCACTCCCTTTAGGATAGATTTTCAATTCAGTTTCAGTTTATATAGTATTCTTCTATCTCTTTTCTTCATCAAGATACATATCCAAAGGGGCATTTAAAGGGAGAAAACTCTTCTAGAGGTTTGTTCTTGTAATAGGCAAACCCATAGTCTAAAAATGTTCCCATGTTGCACGGGATTGCCAAGCGTGTAAAGTCTTAGCATTCAGGGAGCAATCCTTCGTGACAATATTTTTTGGCACACCCGGTGGGACTCTAAACTAAGTTTTAGGCCACTTCAACACATTTTTCTTTGTTGTTTGGTATGCACACCAGAGTTTCAACCTCTTAGATGTAAAAACAACATACTTGGTGACTCAAAATTCTAATTTTTTATAGATCTAGTGAATTTAACACATGAGAAAGGTCCAAACGAGAGGAAGTTCAACTCCATTTGAGTATCTACAACTGTCACCTCCAAGGAGAAGAGGTAGAACAATAGTAAGAACACCCAATCCAATAGGGAGAACTCAATCTACTCCTCCAAGGCTTAGGACTGCAAGGTTTGATCAAGGAAATTTGGTGATAAATCTTCAAATATAGACTCCATAGAGTCCCCAAACTCCTCAAACTCCATAGACACCTCAAGCTCCACCAATGGTGAGAAGATATCCTTTTGTGCAATTCAATACAAGCAGCCCATTGCTTCTTGTAGCACATGATGACATTCCGGTGGCAGCCTTGAGAGGCTTACCATTTTTCACGGGTGAAGACCAAACTACTCCAATTGAACATATAAAAGATGTGGCTACGTATGTTCAGTCCATCACATAACGCAAGAGAATGTTGCAGTGAGATTACTGGTTGCATCTCTGAAGGGTAAGGCCCTTCAATGGTTTAGATGATTGGCAGTAGGCTCAATCACATCATGGGATCTGTTAGGGGATGCATTGAACAAGCAATTCAAAGACAAGTCTGACAATTTGTTGTTGGTTGAACAACTTAGCACAATAAAGAGAGCTCCATAGGAGTATATGGTTGATTTCAACTTCCATTTTCAACGAACTTGGGATAGAATACCAACAACGGTAAGACCTACTGATGAACATGCATTTCTATACTTTCTTAGAGCTTTAAATAGTGATATAGCAGTAATGGTGCAATCAATGGGTGGTACAACACTGTCAGGTGCTTATGCAATGGCCATAAGAGCTGAAAACAACCTCATTCAAGCTGGTAAAATAGCCCCAAGGCTATCAATGCCTATTTTTCTAGAGATACAACCCATTACAAATCCCACCCCTTGCTACTCTACATGTTGTACCAGCCCTAAATTATCAGGTTTTAGCCCAAACTAATTCTATCCCAGCCCCATCCCAGGAGTTGCAAAAACTTAAAGGGATGTTCCAAGAACAAGCAAGGCTATTAAAAATAGTTAGCAATAAATTAGTGAGTATAGAGAAGCATCCGAATCAGGTTTACAAGCCTTATCAGCCCCCATACCAAAATAAGCAGCAAAACTACCAAAACTAGCGGCAAAATAACCAGAATAACCAGCAAAGTAACTAGCAGAACAGACCTTCTTATCAGCCTGAATCCCAAGGCCAGAGAAGGAACTTAAATACAAGGCCTTATCTGCCTTACAACCAACATGTCAGCTCATCTAGAGAGTTAATACCAGTGTAAAAAAATATGGCACAAGAGTACGATTGGTGTTACCCCTATAACCAACCACACAACCAATCAACCTACTCAAATGGCATGATTAATCAGGCCTTGATGGTACAAAATAATGCTATTGTCCAACAAAGTGTTGTACAAGAAGTTTCAAAACAACAAGATTATAATTCTGAACAGCAGCAATCAGATGCAACATTCATGAATTGGTAGGGTGAGGAGTTTTGTGGGGTTAATCATACGCAGGGGCAAAATCAATCTGCCCAGTCCATAGCAACTAACACAAGAGCCAAAAAGAGAGTTATAGATATAGGATATCAAGCTGGAAGAGGCCAAAATCAGGCTCAATCAAGCCAGCAAGGTGTTGCTGGTCCATCACAAAAGTCAAATATTCATGTCTTCCCAAGAGGACAACCCGTCCCAACTTAGAATCAGCTAAGAGGGCAGCCATAACAAATACAATAACAAACAGACCATGCTACTTCAAAGGGGTAGCCAAAGGTTGGTTCATGTTCTTTTAATATTATTGATTATATGAAAAAGATGAATGTAAGCATGTCTTTGTGGGACTCATTATCTTTCCCAGGACAGAAAGATTTGTTACAAAAGGCCTTATCTAATACCTCTGTGACTAATGAGACCACTCAAGACCAGTCAGGAGACCAGCCTAGGGTAGTGCTTGCAAATGACCTACCAGTTTAGAATGAATAGCAAGATAAAGATATCAAACCTATGCCATTTTCTGTTTCATTAATCATTGGTAAAAATCTTGTGCATAACTATATGATTGATTCAGGTGCTAGTACATCAGTAATGACAAAATAGATAGTGGACAAGCTAGGATTGACTTATGAACCAATGTCCAAACCTGTGACACAGTTAGAAGGTTCATCCATCAATACCCTTGGAGTGATAAAGAACATGAATCTTACCTTGCATGCTTGCCCAAATTTTGCAATCTCGCAAGATATATATGTCATAGATCTACCCCCATACTTTACCTTGTGCCTTTCCAAGGATTTCAAAACAAAATTGGGAGGTTATTTGTCAACTGACTTGTCCCATATGTGTTTTAGGACATGTATGGTACAAGAGTGACTGTAAAGTCTAAAAATGTTGCTAAGGACCACATTGAACCTTATGTTCCTAGTGTTGTTAATGCTAATTTGACCTATCATGAGGAGGAACAACCTATTGTTCATGAGAACAGCACCCCAATTGAGAGCATAGCAGACCTATTTTTAGATGAATGGGCATCAGAAAACCATGAAGATGACCCTTACAAGCAAATGGAAGACGCTAGTTCAGGTATCTATATGATCCATGAATAGAATCAACCTATTCCTAACCTTATGAAAGGTGAAAATTAGCAGCAACAACAAGAAGAACAACCAAAAAATGAGTTGTGGTAGTTGTATTTTGATGGTGCATGAAGCAAGGTTGGAGCAGGAGGTGGATCTATGCTCATTTCACCTGAAAATGTGAAGTATTATGTTGCTTTCAGATTTTCATTTAGTTGTACAAACAATATAGCAGAGTATGAGGCCCTCATTCATGGCTTGCAATAGGCCAGGAAGAAGAACATTAAGTGTTTGCAGGTATTTGGTGATAGTGAGCTTGTGGAAAACCAAGTAAAAAACATTAATGTCACCAAAAATTACTTGTAAAGTCATATAAGCACAGAGTTTGGAACTTAATTGAAGATTTTGATGCATTTAACCTACTGTCCATGCCTAGAAATCAGAATAAACATGCTGATAAACTTGCACCCATGGGGTCTGAATTTGATATACCCAAAGGAATCAAAAATACTAAACAATAGTAGTATGTGAAGGTGGTTGTAAGGCCATCAGTACTTGATAATATCATACATTGGTAGGTTTTTGAAAGTGATGACTAGATAGCAAATTTTCTCATTGAGGAAGCTAAGTTTTTAGCTGGTAATCAACAGAAATTGCAAAAGCAATTTCAGGACCAGATTGTACAACTTAAAACAAATAAGTTACCAAAAGGCTTGGTGACTCTAGAATCAATTTTCAATTCAGATGATTAGTTAAGGAAGGAAAAAGCTAACATACTTATCAAGCAGGACCACTATGAGGCAGTGGAGATTTTCAAATCCAAACTTCTCAAGTTAGGCAAGGTATGTACAACTGAAGATAAGCATGCTTTTGTGTTATTATGCCAAGAATTTGATGATATTTTTGCATGGGAGTACAAAGACCTTAAAGGTTTTAACCCCGAGCTAGCTCAACATAGTATAGAGCTAGAACCGAGTGCAAAACTAGTGAGGTAGAAGCAAAGGCCTCTTAACCCCAAGTTGGAGGTTATGATGAAAATAAAATTGAACAAACTGATTCAAAGCAGCATCATTTTTCCAATCAAACACACCTCCTGGGTGTCCAATCTAGTGCCTGTTAGAAAGAAGAATGGTGAGATCAGGCTGTGTGTTGATTTCAAGGACCTGAATAGGGCATCATTGAAAGATCACTATCTGCTGCCCTCAATGGAGTAGATTCTGCAAGTGGTTTCAGGTTCTGAAAGATTTTCTTTGTTGGATGGCTTTTCAGGGTACAACCAAATTTTGGTTAAGGAGGAAGACTAGTACAAGACAATGTTCACAACCAAATGGGGTACTATGGCTTATCAAAAGATGTCATTTAGGTTGTCGAATGTAGGAGCCACCTTTCAAAGAGCCATGGATATGGGTTTTCAGGGTATAATGAATAAATTTATTTTGATGTATCTAGATGACATAACTATTTTCTTCAGGGATGCCAAAGATCACTTTTCTCATCTCAGACAGGTCTTTGAAAGATGTAGGGAATATGGAGTCTCACTAAACCCAAAAAAATGCATATTTGTTGTTCATGAGGGCAAGTTACTAGGTCATATTGTTTCCAAAAAAGGGATAACAATCGATCCAAAAAGAGTAAGTGTTATTTCTGCCTTACCCTTACCAGCCCATAAGAAGGGACTGCAAAGTCTCTTAGGAAGAATCAATTTTGTTAGATGGTTTATTCCCAATATTGCAAGTTTATTGAAGCCTCTAATAGCCATGTTGAAAAAGAACATTGGTTTTAGCTGGACTAAAGAAGGAAAGGATAGCTTTGAAGACATCAAAGTAGCTATAGCAGCAACTCCAACATTAATAAACCTAGACTTTTCAAAAGATTTTGTTTTGTGTGCCTATGGAGGAGTTGACACTATCTCTGCTATGTTGACCCAGCAGAACAAGGAAGGCCAGGAGCAACCAATAGCCTTTTTCAGCCAGGGGTTAGAAGGCTATGAGCAAAGGTACACATTTGTTGAAAAGCATGTACTTGCTGTAATAAGAAGTCTTAAAAAATTTAGGCACATGTTATCAAACAACAAGATTTAGCTGATGGCTTCCCATCCAAGCGTGAAAGAGTTCTTACTGAGCAAAGATTTGGCAGATAAAAGAACTGGTTCGATAACTAGAGTGATGGAGTATGGTGTTGACATCAAGGTTACCAAGCTGATTCGGGGTAAAGGACTATGTGAACAACTAGTTGAAATAGCTAAAAATGATGCAAAACTGCCAGAACAAGTGGTTTAATGACTAATAATGATGATGTACCTATTGTCCCAGCCAGCAACATTAGTTGGACGCGAGATATGATGCATTATTTGCAAACTAGAGAGTTCCCAGTAGGGATAACTGCAACAAAAAGAAGGTATTATAGGTTGCAAGCCATTCCATATGTTATTGTCAATGATATTTTGTTCAGAAAAGACTACAATGGAGTGCTCTTAAGATGCCTTGAAACAGATCAGATTGATAAAGTACTGCATGAATTTCATGATGGACCAGTTGGTGGTCACTTTGCAGCCTGCACAATAGCCTTAAAGATCATGAAGGCTAGATATTACTGGCCATCTCTTTTCAAGGATGTGCATACCTAGGTAAGAAAAGTGCGTGGAGTGTTCTATTTTTGTAGGCAAACATAAATTAGCAACCATGCCACTACAACCCATTTTAGTTGATCAGCCCTTTACCAAGTGGGGTCTTGATTTCATTGGAGCAATTAAACCACCTTCAAGTTCTAGTCACAAGTGGATATTGACTGCCACAAATTATTTTACTAAGTGGACAGAGGCAATAACTTTGAAAGGAGCTAATGAGAGTGTTGTTTTGAACTTCTATGAAGACTTAGTAGCCAAGTTTGGTGTACCAAATACAATCATTTCAGATAATGCATTGGCTTTTGTTGGCCTAAAAATAACTAATTGGGCCATCAAACATAGTGTTTACCTAAGCACTTCATCAAATTACTACCATCAGGGGAATGGGCAAGCTGAATCCACTAATAAAAACCTCATTAGGATTATCAAACAGACAATAGAAGATAACCAGAGAGCCTAGCATTCAAAGTTGAAATCAACCCTATGGGCTAATAGAGTGACTCCCAAAAGGTCAACATGTCAATCTCCTTTTGTACTTGTTTATGGTAAAGAGGCTAAACTACCTATCTCAACTGAGCTACCAGCCCTAAGTCTCGTGAAAGAACTTGAGTTCATGGAGGATGGTCCTATGTAGGTACATTTGGCTGAGCTAGTAGAGTTGGAAGAAATAAGGAAGCAAGCAACACAACAATTGGAGATGTACTAGATGCAAATGAAAAGAACATTTGACGGGTGGGCAACATTCAAAGTTTTCAAAGGAGACATTGTTCTTGATGAAGGGGATAAATCATAAAACACACAATAACAAAAATTGCACACAGAAAATAGAATGATATTTTATTAATATGGGCAAAACATTACATGACAGAAGCTCAAATACAATCAGAGGATGAATCCCCTACAGGGTGCAACACATTACAGCTCCCTCCCCTAAGACTCTAGAATCATCAGCCTTCTGTAACCCCAAATCAGCTAGGGTTTCTATTTTCCCACCTATTCTTGACTCTACACTTTCCCCCTTAACTCCCCCCTATCCTAAGGGTTCCCAAAAATGGTTATATATAGCCCTTTTTGGCGGCCACCAGCTTAATTTTGAAATTTGCATCTCCCTCCAAAAATAGGTCAACTTCGCGGGGCCATAACTTTCAATCTGACCGTTGGATTTTCAATTATAATACCTTTATGGAAAGCTCTCGAAAAGACGATGGTGTAGAAGTACTACCTAAAGGTAGACTACTTGGGTTTCCTACCAAATTTCAGGCCCGTCTGGAGCCTCTAAGTGCCTCAAATTTGACTTTGAATATTTCAATAGGATTTTTAGAATTTGAAATTTTAATATCTCACAAATGACAAATGATATTGAAGTGATTTCTTCACCATTAGATTCAATTCACCATTATGGAGGTCTGTGTAAGATTTTGTATCGAACCATGCACAAATGCAAACTTACTAAAAATAGTAACCCGACCAAATTTAGCTCTTATTGAAAAGAAACAACATTTTTTTTTTGGTTGATGCAAGATTGCTCTTACACCTTAGATGCTCCTGCATTAGACACCCAGGGTAATTTGAAAAGTGACCCTATCACTTCTCATGAGTTAAAGGGAAACCAAAATGGTTAGCCTCAGTCTTAGATAACCATGATGAATCTTCAACATGCCTTCCTTTCCATTTCACCAAGTATTCTGTATACTGCCTGTTTCTTGTACTCTTACCCCACGGCTATCCAAAATCACTTCTATCTCCTCTGTTGAAGTAGATGCCGGAATACTCCACTGTTCTTCTGTTGGTCCATCCTTTGTTCCACCTTCATGATATTCTGATAAATCAGCAATGTTGAAAACAGGGGAAATGTTGATCTCACTTGGCAGCTCTACCTCATATGCATTTCCTGAATCATGTTTCTTCAAAATTTTGCATGGTCCAAATTTCTTCATTTTCAGCTTATTGTATGTTCCAATTGGGAACCTTTCTTTTCTGAAGTGAACCATGACTTCATCTCCTACCTAAAATTCCTTATATCTTCTCTTCTGATCCGCCTTAGCCTTGTATTGAATATTCATCTTATTAATGTGCTTTGTCACCTCTTCATGCAAATTCTTCATTTGTTCTGCAAAGTCTTCAGCCTCGGCACTTGTCTTTCCTCCTTTGTCCAGATTCCTGAACTCTGAAGCATTTCTTGGACTATTCCCATATACAATCTAGAATGGTGATTTACCAGTACTCCTATTGACAGAATTGTTGTAAGTAAATTCTACCTGTGGTAAAATCAAATCCCATCCCTTGGGCTTATCTCGCATCGTAGCAGGTTACCCAAACTCCTATTCACCACTTCAATCTGTCCATCAGTCTGTGGATGGTGTGTAGAACTAAACTTCAAATCTGTCTTCAACTCTTCCACAATGTCCTCCAAAAATAACCAACAAACTTGGTATCTCGATCTGAAACTATGCTCTTTGGTAGACCGTGTAATATCACCACCTCCCTGAAAAATAACTCTGCAATATGAACAACATCATTAGTTTTCTTGCAAGGAATAAAATGCACCATCTTCGAGAATCTATCCACCACCACAAAAATGGAATCATGTCCTCTCTGTGTCCTTGGTATATGAAGAACAAAATCCATGCTAATATCATCCCATCATCCCATGGCTTCTCTGGTATAGGTAATGGCTGATATAGCCCTGTATTCTGACTTGTTCCTTTTGCAATCTGACACACTCTACAACTCTGTACAAATTTCCTCACATCTTGCTGCAACTGTGGCCAGTAATAATGTTCACCAACAATAGCAATGGTCTTATCTCAACCAAAGTGTCCAGCTAATCCTCCACTATGCTTCTCCTTAATCAAGTTCTCTCTCATGGAACTCCTCGAAATGCACAACTGGCTTCCTCTAAACAACATGCCATCTTGGATTATGTAATCCAACCATTTTGTCATGTCCAAAATAACAGGTTCCAAACAAGCTTTCCAAGCCTCTGCAAAATCTAGATCTTTAGAATACAAACTTTTGAGTTCATCAAACCCAACAACCTCTATCTTCATTTCTATCAACAAATTTTGCCTTTTGCTCAAGGCATCTGCAACTCTGTTGGACTTCCCACTCCTATGCTTCAAAACAAAAGTATAACTCTACAAAAACTCAACCCATTTTAATTGCCTTTGATTTAACTTTCCTTGACTATTAAGATACTGCAAAGCCTGATGATCAGTATATAAAACAAACTCTTTTAGAAACAAATAATGTCTCCATTTCTTCAACACCTGAACTATTGCATAAAACTCCTGATCATAAACAAAATACTTTTTCTTGGCATCATTAAGATTCTCACTAAAATAGGCAATGGGCTTACCTTCTTGACTCAGAACAGCTCCTATACCACTACCACTAGTATCACAATCTACTTGAAATACCTTATTGAAATCTAGAAGTGCCAAAACAGGTTGTTCTATGACTTTCTGCTTCAATGTATCAAAGCTCTTGTCTGCTCCTTTAGTCCATCTAAACTATTTTCTATCCCCTCTCATTGTCTTAGTCAGGGGTGCACAAATACTACTAAAATTCCTGATAAACTTTCTGTAAAAACATGCCAAACCATGAAAAGATCTTACCTTGGAAGCACTCCTTGACGTAATCCATTCAATAATAGCCCTCACCTTCTCTGGGTCCATCTTAAGACCTTCCTCTGAGACAATAATTCCCAAGTATACCAACTCCTTTTTTACAAAACTACATTTCTTTAGGTTGATCAACAATTTCTCCTCTCTCAGCTTCTCCAAAACTCTTCTGATATGCATCATATGCTCATCCCAAGTCTTATTGAAAATCAAAATATCATCTAAATAAACAATAACAAAACTTCCCAAAAAAAATTTCAATACCTCGTTCATGAGCCACACGAATGTGCTCGGTGCATCGGTTAGCCCAAATGGCATGACTAACCACTCATACAAACCTTCCTTTGTCTTGAAGGCTATCTTCCACTCGTCTCCTCTGATACGGATCTGCTGATACCCACTCTTCAAGTCAATGTTTGTGAAGTACTTGGATCCACTCAAACAGTCCATTATGTCATCCATTCTTGGCAATGGAAACCTATACTTGATTGTGATCTTATTGATGGCCCGAGAATCTGTACACATTCTCCATTCTCCATCTTTCTTTGGTGCTAGTATTGCAGGTACCACACGTGGACTTAGGCTCTCCCTTATCAGTCCTTCCTTAACAGCTCTTGAACTTGTCTGTTTAGCTCTTCACTCTTTGCAGGAGTCATTCTGTGGGCTGCCTTATTCGGCAAACTAGCTCTTGGTATCAAATCCATTTGGTGACTTATCTTCCTCACCGGTGGTAAACCTTCTGGTACATTATCAAAGATAATATCCTAAAAGTCTTCCAACATATTTGAGACTTCTGCTGGTACATCTTCACATTTCTCTTGACTAACCTTAGGAATCAATGCAAAGCAACTGTGCTCATGCTTCATACCCTCCAAAAATTTTCTACCATCTACCAAGCAAATTCTGGCAGTACTACATACCTTTTCTTCCACCTCCTTCAAGGGATTCAACTTATGACAAACTCCATCCTTTGTTAGGGAGTATGTGTTTACACGGCGATCATGGACAGCGCTCCTATCATACTGCCACAGCCTCCCCAATAACATATGACATGCATCCATTGGTATGATGTCACATAGCACCTCATCATGGTAGTCACCAATCTTGAACTTCACTAAACACTACTCGTTGACCAAAGCTCTATGGTCCTTCTGCAACCATGCAATCTAATATGGATGTGGATGCTTTCTTCTTGTCAACTTCAACTTGTCAACCATCTCCTCTGAAACAAGATTATTAGTGCTTCCACTATCAATAATAATATCACAACACTTACCTTCACATTTGCACCTTGTGCAGAATAAACTCTTCCTCTGATTGGGCTCTTTCTCCTCATTCAACAAAGTTCTTCTGACAACTAGGGTTTCTCCCCTTTTAGCATCTTCAAAGCGCTCAGATTGTGCATCTTCATCTATATGTGTAACTTGTGCATTACCTTCAGGTCTTCTATTCATCCTTCCTTGATGTTACAGATACTCGTATGCTCAATGCCCTTCTTCTCCACATTGGAAATAGGTTCCTCTGAAACCTCCTGTTCTGGGTCCTTGCCCAAGTCTGCCTCTTCCTCTTCCTCTTTGCTCACCATTGTTTTGGTCATGAGGCTGGTAGGTATTATCTCCGCTCTGATTTCGACCGGTTCCAAATTCTTCAATTTTCTTTGAATCTTCATTTCGGCCCCCATAGGGTCTTCCACCAGTCCTTCCACCTTGACCTCTTCCCCTTTGCTTGCTGTCAAATCTTTTATTCAGCTTCTCTTCCACCTTCAGGTAAAACTTGTATGCATCTTCTATGGTGGTCATTCTGACCAGGCTCAGCTCCTCTTGAATACTTGGCCTCAACCCATTAATGTAACAGGCTACCTTCTCCTTGTTGGCCTCTCCATGGCCTGTCCTGATAGTGACCTTATAAAAATCTTCTGTATACTCCTTAACAAACTTGTTACCTTGCTTCAATCCTTCCAACTTCTTCAGCAACTCCATCTCATAGTCAACAGGAATGAACTGCTTCTTCAATTTCTCCACCATCTGATCTCATCTAGTAATCTTTGCTTTTCCTCTTCTATTTCTCTCTAACTGGACCTCCTTCCACCAAATATTTGCATGGCCCTTCAACTTTGTTTTTGCAAACTTGACTCGATTTGGGTCCTCCACGTTTCATACTCGAAATTCTCCTCCATGTCATTGATCCAATCAATAAGCTATTCTGGATTCAAATCTCTAGAATATGTAGAAACCTCAATCCTGGGCCTCTTTCCAATCTTAGAAATGGCCTTCAACAACCTAACTTCTACAAGATCTCCTACAGCTTCTTGTTCTTCCTCAGATAGCTCTTCTTCAGCTTCATCTTTGCTTTCTTCTCTTGTTCTCGGCTCAAACCCTTTTCGCAGCTCCTCTTGTAATGCATCAATTTGTCCTTGCAGGGCTATAAAACTATCTTCCATCAAAGCATTCCTCCTAATACAATTTCTTCGTGGAGGCATCTTGATCTCCATAGGAAACCCACAACCTCAGGTCCTGTCGCAAACTACCTCATGGTCAGCGATCTGTCTACACACTCAGGAACCCTTGCTCTGATACTACTTGATGAAGGGGGTAAATCATAAAACACACAATAACAAAAATTGCACACAGAAAATAGAATGATATTTTATTAATATGGGCAAAACATTACATTACAGAAGCTCAAATACAATCAGAGGATGAATCCCCTATAGGTTACAACACATTACAGTTCCCTCCCCTAAGACTCTGGAATCATCAGCCTTCTGTAGCCCCAAATCAGCTAGGGTTTCTGTTTTCCCACCTATTCTTGACTCTACACTTTCCCCCTTAACACCCCCCTACCCTAAGGGTTCCCAAAAAATTGTCATATATAGCCCTTTTTGGCGGCCACCAGCTTAATTTCGAAATTTGCATCTCCCTCCAAAAATAGGTCAACTTCGCGAGGCCGTAACTTTCGATCCAACTATTGGATTTTCAATTATAATACCTTTTCGAAAAGCTCTCGAAAAGATGATGGTGCACAAGCAGTACCTAAAGGTAGACTACTTGGGTTTCTTACCAAATTTCAGGCCCATCCAGAGCTTCTAAGTGCCTCAAATTTGACTTCGAATATTTCAATAGGATTTTTGGAATTTGAAATTTTAATATTTCACAAATGACAAATGATACTGAAGTGATTTCTTCACCATTAGCTTCAATTCACCATTTTGGAGGTTCGTGTAAGATTTTGTATCCAACCGTGCACAAATGCAAACTTACTAAAAATAGTAACCCTGCCAAATTTAGCCCTTATTGAAAAGAAAAAACTTTTTTTTTGGTTGATGCAAGATTGCTCTTACACCCTGGATGCTCCTGTGTCAATTCTTAAGTGGGATGAGCTAAAAAGTAGACCTGGTAAGAATAACAAGTTTGATGCTATGTTGGCAGGCCAATTCATGATTGTTGAATGTAAATAGTACAATACTTTTCAACTAGCTACAATGGAAGGAGAGGTGTTACCCATCCCAGTTAATGGGATTCACCTCAAACACTATTTTTGAGAAGCAAAAAAGTTGCAATTGTATCATAGTAGTAGTTTTTCAGTTAAATAAGTGTTGGTTGCACAGTAGTTTCATTTCAATTTTGTTTTTCCAAGAAGTGTTGATGCACAACTGGCTGGTCATGTTTGAAGCTAACATTGTTTTGTTTTAGTTTTGTTTCTGCTACTATTGTTTTCAGGTAGCTATGTTTTCAAATAGTTTTCTGAGTTGCAAGAGCTAAGGAAGACTGTATTACCCAATGGACATACTAGGCAACTGGCCTTGATAGTTTTAGCAGGCAAAACTGGCGTAGAGGTCACCAGAAATGTTACCAAATTGTGCTTGGTAGCCCAATTAGGTTGGGTTGTAACAGTTGTTTTCTAATGCATTCAGGAAGCAAGTGACTTCAAAAGAAGAGGTAAAAGAAAGCTTAAGTTCATGAGCTATCCAGTCAATATCTATTGTCTTGATGAAGAACTGTTAATGATCATGCTACCAAGATCATGTAACAACTCAAATAGAGTTGTTACACGAACTAGATAAAATGAAGAGTGCCCTAGCAAGGCAGGAGGTATTCAAAGGATGACAGGTGAACTTGAAGCTAAACTAGCTCTTTCTATATCATGTTTCAGATGTGTTCATTGCAATCCATCCATTATAGTTTGGTATAGTTTCAGAAAGGTACTTATGACTTTGTCAAATTTTTCATCATTATAAACACATATTTCATGCAATAATATTTAGTTTGTGCTATGCAATTAATTTACAAAGAGATATTATACATGAGTCATTGCATGAGATGAAATAATTGTTATATGCAAAAGAGAAGTGTTTATATGATCCCACACAAGCTGTGGGAGTAACTGTAGTTGATAAGATGCACAATAACCAGTACCAATCTTGCACCTCATGTATCCATACCAATGCAAACCTATTCTCAACCACCTATCACCTCTAACTATTCTCAACCACTTATCACCTCCACTAATTATCAACCACCCTATAATTTCACAACCACAACATCCAATCCATTTTCTTCAAATCCACAAGCCAATTCTTCATCCAATGATACTATCCTAAATCAGATTTTATAGAGTATGTCTTCTTTACAACAAAAAGTGACAAACTTGATTAATTCTTCTTCTCAGCCTACTTTACCAACATATCATGTGCGTAGCCCTTTATCTTATGCAATTATAAGAACTCCAATGCCTAACAAATTTGAGACCCCCCACTTGGAAAAATATGGCACGATAAAGGTGATCCTAATACTCATGTGGTAGCATTCACAACAATGTGTAGTGATTACTTCTTTAATGAGAAATTGCTAGCAAAACTCTTTCCTCGGTCTCTCAAAGATATTGCTTTGGAATGGTTTTGCTCTCTACCTCCTAATTCAATCAATTCGTTCTCACAACTAGTTGATCAATTCTTGCAACATTTTCCAAGCAAACATTGGACTCACTATTTCGTTGATTGATTCGGTTCATTGTAAACAAGGCTTGAAAGATAAATTGACAGAGTTCATTAGTCAATATCAAGGTCTCATCTCACAAATACAATATCTGATTAAGGATGCAGATCTTGAGAAGGTATTCGTTACAAATCTACAACCGAACATACATGAGAAGATATTATTGATAAAGTATAGCTCTTTTCAACATTTATGCATAGCTCTCTGGGATTACCAAATTATAGCTAGTCAGTTTGAGAATCACACTTCATCAACTCCTGTTGGTCAATCCATAGCTGGACAATCTCAAAATTTATTTAAGAAGAACAATAGGAATTTCATCAAGATCAATGGGCAACATTTGAATAACTTTCACTCACAAGTGTCTGTTATTTCAAAGCCTCCCTGAGCAACATTTCAATTCAAACAAGAACGACGACAATTTACTCCATTATTAGATTCTCTCCATTTGGTAATGAATCAAGCAGTGAATAAAAATATTTTGAATCTTCCTCCTACTCATCCTTTCGACAGTTCAAGTCCACAAGGACCTTCATTCAATGCTAATGCTAATTGTCACTATCACAGCTCTCTGGGACATGATACTGAAATATGTATGCATCTTAAACATGAAATTCAAGACCTCATCGACTGTAATACGATACAAGTTACTATTGTGAATGACAATGGAAATAAGTCAGTAGCGCCTCCAAATCAAAATCTACAAATCTTCATTGATCCTTTTCCTAAGCATACTAACAATAATATGGTGGAACAGAATATAATAGAGCTTGAAGATGATTATCTTGACTATGATGACATAGTGGGTATGTTAGAAGTGGATAAGATGACAACTAAAGATTTACCTCACCCACATGGAAAAGGTATCTATGCTGAGGTTCCTCCTCCATTATCCCTTTATGGATTAGGTGATAACCAACATGCATAAGATATGCAATTGGAACAGCCTATATGTCATCGCTTGAAGCCATAGAAAGTGGTGTCGATTAGAAGCATTCCATTTCATTGTGAAAAGCCCATTAATCAAAGTAAGAAGGCAAAAGGAAGAAAAAGAGCAAGGTGACTATCATCGGTGGGAAATAGCAATGATTCCCCTCCTCATAAGCAGCAAAAGATTTCAAACATATAGGTTATTGAGAAGCAAGCATCAATCAGGTATGATTTCTTCACACAATCTGTCACACTTGATAGAGCACCTCTCTAATATGCTCACAAATTGGCCTCTTCTTAGATACATATATTTACATATGTTGTGTTGTGTTCCCCCGTGTTGTAAACCTAAGTCACTTTTGTCTCCTCTCTCATTTTTATTGTTTACATTTTTTAGTGGCTTTACTAGTCGATGGATGACGAAAAACAAACAAATACTGATAAGGAACGTGTGTCCCTTCAGCAAGAAATAAAAAATGGACCTAGTCCATATATGAAGATGGGTTTGATATAATATATCTGATGCTTGACTAGTAGAATCACTCTATGTTGTGATTTGTGTTGTGAAATCTCTTGTAACAAATATTTTACAATACTCTCAATCTACTTCAATGCACTTTGGATGGCTTTGTATCTCACCTTGTTGCTACACTCAGTTTTGAGATATTTGAAGTATAGCCCAATGGCTACACTCCGTTTCAAACTTGTGAGTGTAGCCTTGGTCTTTGATAAATGATTTCATGCATAGCTTCTACAAATTGATTTGGTTGTTATCTTAGAGAAATCTTTTCTAACCAAAGCTTATCTATTGCAAATCATATCGATGTGTTTGTGGGAACATACGACGATCGTGGCACATGTCAGATTTAGGGGCATGGGCTTTACAAAATCTCTTGTTCTCTTGCGTGTTTTCACTCTACCTTAATGTTCTTGATACTAGTAAGCGAGATCAACCACCTTAAGGTGGGGGAAAATATAATGGTATCTATCTAATTATCGTTTGACACTAACAAAACATGTTTGAAAGCCCTCACAATGAGGCAGGATGATGTATCTCTTGAGCTAGTGCACATCCTTTTAAAAAGCAAGCAAAAAGCCCTCATCATGAGGCGGGATGTGTTGAAAGGCACAAGACAACTGAGAGGGGGTGAACCATTTGTATCAAAAATTTAACTTCTCTACACAATATCACTTTCACATTCACTTAGTTTAACTCATTATTCTGTTATGAGCATTTAACATAAATAGCAGAATCCAAACATAAACACATCAACACCATACACACATGAACACTAGATTTTTTATGTGGAAAACCCTAAACAGGGAAAAACCATGGTGAGTGTTAGCTCACAATAAAATGTAGTAGCAATACCAAATATTAAAAGAGGCTCACTGCCCAAATGAAAGGCTCAATGTTAGGGTTGGCTCACTGCCGGGGTTGGCTCACTGCCGAGGGTGGCTCACTGCCAAGGGTTGGCTTACTGTCAAGGGAGGCTCACTGCTAGGATGAACTAATATAGTAGCATCTACACCATGCCTGATTTTAGTTCAATTGAAGCACAATATCTCCTCTGCTCTGCTCTACTTTTACAACTCACACTTTATCTTCTCAGCTTTGCACAATCACACCTCAATCATGAATTCATTACATACATTTATACCTATCATCAACCTTGGAATGTACATCAAGGTTGGCATTACATTCTACAACCATTGGGACTATCTCCAAGGTCGGCATATATACATGCATCAAATTAGGACTAGACCTAAACAAACTTGCAAAGCAAATGAATGAAGGATGAACACATCATAGCTTAGCTCAGACCCAAATACATCTTCACATGCTTGGATACACTTCTACAATCCATGAATCACCTCCACAACAAGTGTGACTAACCAGGTCGGCCAGAACAAGTGCACAAAATCAATAACACTTAGATACATGCTTCCAAGATCTTATTGCAGCTTGCGGATCAAGCACACACCTTCAATACATTCTAGAGACATCCACAAACAATATAGAATCATTTGGGAGCCAAAAAATCCAACCGTAATGGATCTCACTTGAAGGTAACAAATATCACTTAAAGATACATCTCAGACTACTTCTCAACAGACACTGTCAAACTCTGCTAGTCAATTACTTGCTTTTTGGAGCACTAAATGACAAATACTTTGGAATGAAGATAGCTAAGGACCTTATAAGCTTAAGTCCAAAACCACAAGACCAAATTCCAACCTGCGGAGAAATGCGGAGCAAAATACTATCTCTCTGTCACTTTGCAACCATTGCCAGGCACAGTCTTCAAATTGGTGAATATAACTTTTTCTGCAAAATGATCTGGACCACCAAATTTGAGATTTAGCATCTTCAAACACTTCTCTAAATCATATCCAAAGCTCATACCCCAATCTTCAATACAAAGAAAATACGGAGCAAAATACTACGACAGTGTTCTTCAATCAATCAACAAACAACAATATCAGAAGATGCAATTGGCACCAATGACAACACAAACATGTTGACATCAATGACAACACCAGTTAGCACATTGTTACCATTTTTCACTTACAACTCAAACTGGTAGAGCTGGTGCAGCAAATTCATTTTTAAAGTGAAGGTTAACATTCTTTTGTTATAAATTATTTGCATAGTTGATTGTGTTTCAGTGATATTGCAGTTCAGTTGTTCAAGAAAAGAAAAGATTTTTGGATAAGTCATGTAGCTGATGGAAGACAAATCAACATGTGGTGTAAAATGAGGCTCCCACAAGGGTTGAGCCCAACATGCTACCCTTAATCTCAAAAGGGATGGAATAAAAAGGAAAGATCATTATTCATATTGCCTAAACTAGATAACTAAACTCGAGGAGTATCAAAGCAATCAGATGCATTGGTTTCTAGTTCATAACACACTCATGATTGTAGTTCAAGAAATGAAATGAAACCATCAGGATGAACTAAACCTAATCTAGGACAGCATTTCATGCATAAAAATAGTTGTCATCATTGCTTCAACTTCTGTTGAGGAAATAGAATTTACTGGTATTTCATCTATGTATCTTTCATGGTATTTATATGCAGCAAAGGTAGTTGGAACATCAAATACATTTCAAACATTTGTATGTCAAATAGTTGCCAATGGATAACATCTTTTAGATATTTATGATTGCTTTAGCCACATCATAGCATCAGAAAAAAATATCAAATATATGCATGGTGGAACAAACTGAAGAGTGCATAAGGGTAGCCAGAATGATAAAATTGCAAGGTACACATAGATGCATATTCCCCAAGCTACATGAAGTAACATGAACATTATCACTGAAAGTGGAATAGTAGAGATAATTTAAAACGGTAAATATTTCATATTCTTTTCAAGAAGCAATTGTATGTTCATTATAAGTATCACAGATGCATATATGGAATAGCTGAAAAAATCATAGATTGCAGATATATACAGTGTCACTTCATCATGAAGGAGCAAGATAATAAAAGCCAAATGAAGCTCAATCATAAGTTCTCTTCCATATGATGGTGTCGCTACAAAATAAAATGTTGATTAGAAGTTTCATCATTCAATAGTGTTGTTATGCTTTCATTTGAAACATCGAATGTATGTTGCAGGATCATCTCCAATGATCAAATGATCTATAGGTTTCATCAATGGAGGTTTTCACAACTATGTAACAGCCAATGAAAAATGCCATGTCATAGTGGAGTATGTGACCATATAAGGTATGCATATCAAAAGTTCAATAAATGCACTTCAATAAAATGGTGGTCATCAATGATGATGTATGGAATAGCTAAGACAACCACAGTGAATGAAATAGAATGAAGATTACATCATATGATTACAGAGTAAGCATGTTTAGCATATACAAACAAATAAGTCTTAGACCAGTAGAGAGATGAAGGAGTTTCCATCAAATGTGTCATGATACAGAGGAGTTTCTTCATCATATCGAGCCATGCATGTTTACATAATGACCAAATAATGATGGAGAAAGTGAGTTTTATTTAGGCCATTCCAGGATAAAATAAAGAACTACACAACCATAGCCACGGCCCCATGGCTATAGATACAATTATATATCAAAAGGAAGAGCTCGAAGTATTGTGTAAGAGAAGCCACAACCTCGAGAGGAGGAGTCTTGATATATATTTGAACACAAATGCATACAGATAGCCACAGTTGAAGGATGGAGTGTATATTTCTTTTCATGACAAGATAACCCATTAGGGTTTCAACTGAAACAAAGTGCTTAGAAATAATACTACAGCCGCAGCCCTTCAAGAGAAGTAAACATAGATCAAGCACAGCGTATCATATATAAGCTCAATATATAAGAGATGAGGGTTTTTGAAGCATGGAAGGAGGTATATTTCACCAATGGCCAGATAGAGGATAGCACATCAAAGGTTTTTAACCTTCATTCATAGATGCATAGAGATATATTATGCCAGCCATGACCTCTTGAAAGGATAGAAACAAAAATAGACATACCTAAGGAACAAAAGCATCACATACAGAAATAGAAATGTATTTTCCACAGAAAGTTATTGCTTGGAGGTCATCATTTCATACAAAACCCTCTCATCATTTTGAGCCCAAATCCAAACACAGAAAGCATTCTCCATTATGGGTTTCGAGCCATGGAAATTTAACCTAGTCGCGGTCTGTATAACATGAAATATATAGAGGTTTTCTTTTACAATAGTAGCAAAGAGAATGTAGATGACAAAGTGTGCACAGAATGTCATTGAGCTAGCCATGGCCAAATATGCAATCTTTCCTTAAAGGTTCAAAAACCCATTTCATTTTATGTCAAATAAGTTTAGCTACAGGATAAAGAGTATATGGCCACAAGTTTTAAACCACAAAAGATACAGAATGCCATGGAAATGATGAATCAACCAAGAGATTTATCTAAAGTTCGAGCTCATAAAAGACTCACCTTGCTAAGTACTCACAATCGAGGTTTCTTCTTCTTTTGTCTCATTTTGTTTTGCTCCAGATAAAGCTCACAGTTGCAGTGAATGGTAGCCAAGACACCAAGGAAGAACAGAGTAATAGTGACATGAATAGCAGAAAAAATACAAACATACAAAAAGCAATGAAATGTGTTAGAATTAATGTAGAGGTTGTGACTGTAGAAGCCTTTCTATCTCAGGAATTGAAAGGAAATTGAAAATATAAGCCACATATGCCTAAGACAGAGTCTTACCCTTCAAAACCTACAAAAAATCTAATGGAAATCATGCTTAGAATGCCAGGAGGTCAAAGATTCTCAAGAGGAAACCCTAGGGTTTCATGGCGGCTACATAGCCTCATTTTCCACCGAATGCAAAAGGGTAAAATGAGCCCGATAAGATAGGATGAGTTGGTTTTGTGTTAGGGTTTCGATGAAGCCCTAACTCAATTGTGAATTTTTTCACATTCATTTCTTTTTTGAGGCACAAACTAATGCCTTCATGGTGTTAAGTGTCCATTGCCTAATGCCTAAGTCCCGTGACTTAGTGTGAGTTCGAGCCTCAAGGGTTCCCTCTTTTCTTTTGACACTTCAAAACCATGTTTGATCACCATGCCTAGGAGTTCATGCATTAGAACATATTGTCACTTTTGCATGTAGATCTCATACCCTTGAGTTTTGCAAACATGGAGGATAGGCTTAAAAGCCTTTTCATTTTATTTTTTGCAAAAACACCATATTATGCCCTTGATATTTTTATGATTTTTTATAGAAAAATCAAGTATTGTAATTGGAATATACTTGGCGAAATAAGGAAAATATAAGCCTTGTGTTATTGTTTTGTAAAATCAAATCGAACTGGGGTATAAAACACAACTGCTACATTGTAAGGTTTTATTTTAAAGAAATAGTTTATAAATTTCTTTAAAATCAAAACTATTTTAAGCAGTTAGAGGCAAATAAAACAAATAAAATCTTGCTTTCTTTTTTTGCTTTCTCTAGGCAAATGAGGACAAAATAAGAGCCTTTAGGGGTCGGATAGGGCCTGATTTTAAAGCAGATTTGGTGGGGCCACCTAAGGGAACAGTTTGACATCTACTATTTTCAGTTTGGAGGTAGTTTGGTGAGATTTTTATCATCTTTTTAATGGAGCTCAAAAATGGATTTCCTTCATCTATTTTTAGGAGCTTTTTTGGAGAGATTTTTTGGAGGCATTTATAGGAGAAAAACATATTTTTTCCTCAGTCAGTTGATATTTCTTGTTTCTTCTCTCTTGAGCATAAGAAGAGAGTTTGTAAACTAATTTTGGCTCATATTTTTTAGAGTTAGATGTAACCCTTTCATTTCAATACATCAAAGTATTCTTGTTTCACATTTGTTGCCTTCTTTATAATTTTGATTTGATGTCTTCACTGTGATTATGATGTCTAATCCTCTAATTATGTCTCGATGTTATTGAAATTTGTGTAGCTATTGCCCATCTAATCCAGGTTGTGTTGTGTTTAAATTAAACCTTCATACGAAGTACTTTTGGATGGTTGGACTTAGGTGAAACTGAGAAGGTTATAGGCTTGAGAGTTGTTTGTGGGTAAATATTTAGATTTTAGAATCATCTTTAGATAAAAAATAGAATTTCATTTCAGCTATTCCTCTTCCCTTTTCTCAGACAAGTCAATAGTTTAAAAAAATCATAAGGAGAACCAACTCACTCTGGAGATTCACTCTTGCTATAGGAAACCCACATCCTGAGAGTGTTTCCATGTGTCAACAGATAGCTAAGTCATCTATAAGCTTAGCATAGGGTGCATATCTGATTGATAACAATTTTTGGCATGCCCGGTGGGACTCTGAAAGTGATTTCAGAGAAGTTTTATACCCTCATAGCTCTTGTTCTGGTATATGTAGCAGCATTCCAGCCTTTGGAGGTTTTTACAATATACCTGGTGACTCATTTTCTCTGGTCTTGGATGTAGATTAGTGTTACCAACTTATGAAAACCAGATCTAGTTTTGATCCATTTGAATATTTATAGCTATCTCTGCCAAGAAGAAGAGGTAGATCAGCAAGTAGAACAACTGATTCAGCGAGGAGGTCAAAATCAACACCTCCAACTTCAACACGAAGAAGTAGAAGTTCGGTGCTGATAGTTCAAATACCCATAATGGCTAGGTAGTACGCATTTGCCCCCTTTAATGGAGGCAGCCCACTGCAACTTGCTCAGCATGATGATATTCTAGTTATAGCCCTTAAAGGACTACCATATTTCACCAGAGAAGACCATACTATAAATGTTGAGCACATTCAGGATGTGGCAACTCTTTGTTCCGTACATAATGTCACTCAGGAAAATGTAGCAATCAGACTCTTGGCTGCATCATTGTAGGGTAAAGCCTTACAATGGTTCAGAAGATTTGTTGAAAATTCAATAACGTCATGGGATCTACTGGGAGATGGATTGCACAAGCACTTCAAAGATAAATTTGATCATCTCTCATTGCTGGAGCAATTGAGCACCATCAAAAGGGCACCCCATGAACACATGGCAGATTTTAATTACCAATTTTAGAGAACATGGGATAGGATTCCCACAATGGTAAAACCCCTGCCAAGGCATGCATTTTTGTTTTATCTTAAAGCTTTGAACAATGAAATTTTTGTAATGATCTAGTCTATGGGAGGAACCACCCTTCCTAATTCTTTCGAGATTGTTGTTAGAGCAAAAAACTGCCTTATCCAAGTAAGGAAGATAGCCCCAAGGCCTCCCTTACCCATTTTCCTAGAAATCCAGCCATCTGTGCCAATAGCAGTGCCTCCTTTGGTTGTTTTCCCACCTGTTCTAGTAATAACCCATCAGCCTGCAGCCCAAGAACCCACTGCACCAGTCCAGGATTTCCAAACACTTAATAACACACTGAAAACCCTTAGTAATGAAATTGTTAATATCAAGAAGTAGTTTGGTCAAGAGTATAGGCCTTACCAAGCCCTGTATCAGCCCAATCAATAGTATAGGCAACCTTTCCAAGTTGATCCTTAGAGTTAATGAAGAAATTACAACCCTTGACCCTTCCAATCTTACAATCCAAATGCGACCAGCACCTCGAAGGAGCTTGTGCCCACTCAGAACAACTTAGCTCAAGATAGTGACTAGTGTTATCCATGTCACCAACCCCATAATCAAGTTGTGTGCACAAATGGTGTAAGAAATCAGGCACTTATGGTGCAGAATAGTTATTCAAGTTTGAAATGTGTCTCTGGTGAAGTTTTAGCTCAGCAAAATAATGTTGATGTGACCCTAATGAACTGGGAAGATAGTGATTTATGTGGTATAAATTACCCCCAAAGCCAAAATCAGAAAAATACACCTGTTTCAGCCAACACAAGGTCAAAACAGAGGGCTGCAGATCTTAATCAGCAAGCTGCAGTGATACAACAACAGCCTACGAGAGATAAATTTCAGACTTTTCTGTCACAAGTTGCCCTGTATCATAGCAAAAAGTGAAAATTCTACAAAGGGATCAAACTGTACCGGGAAAAGATCAGTCCAAAGTACAATCACAGCCTTCACAAAGGCAGAACGATGTTGTTGTTGCAAAAGGATAGCAAAAGGTAAATCCTATTTCTTTCAACATAGTAGATCATCTTAAGAAAACTACAGTGAGTATGTCAGTTATGGATACATTGTGTATTCCTGGCCAAAAGAATCTGCTACAAGAGGCATTAGCTGAACTTTCTATTTCTAAGTGTTCTAATCAAGGAAAGGCCAAAGTTGTACTTGCCAACAGTTCAGGAATCAAGAGTGGACAGCCAGCAAACAAGGTAAAACCTCCTCCTTTCTACCTAAGTCTGATTATTGGTGACAAGCTTGTTCATAATTGCATGATAGATTCCAGAGCAAGCAATTCTGTCATGCCCAAGAGTCTAGCTAATTCATTAGGATTGGTTTATGAGCCCCTTGCAAAAGGAGTAGTCCAGCTAGACAGGTTTGCACTTAGTACTGCAGGAATAATAAAAAATCTACCACTTACACTACACTCTTGTCCTAATTTTTCCATCCATCAGGATATTTATATCATTGATTTGCCACCTAGTTTTGCTATATGTCTTTCTAGGGAGTTTACTGCCAAATTGGGTGGGTTTTTATCATCCAATCGGTCCCATTTGTTTTTAGAACAAGGTATGGTATGAAAATAACCATACAATCTGAACCACTTGCAAAGGATCATGTTGAGCCCTATGTTCCCAGCCTAATAAATGCTAACCTCTATATCACCCATGGGCAACAAGATGAAACCATGAACCTAGATCCCAATGCACCTATAGAAGACATAAATTTAGATGATTAGGCAGTTGAAGATCATGAAAGTGACCCTTTCCATCACACGAATGAGGTAGGATTAGGCATTTACATGATACAGGAACCTGATGCAGTGATTCCTAATCTAATTAAGGACCAAAGTTAGTCAGAACAGTGAGAAGATCATCTTTGGAAGTTGTACTTTGACGGATCAAGGAACAAAACAAGAGCTGGTGGAGGGAATATGTTGATTTCACTTGAAGGAGACAAGTATTATGTAGCATTGAGCTTCACTTTCAGCTGCACAAACAATGTGGCTGAGTATGAGGCCCTGATTCATGGCTTGGAATGGGCCCAGAAAAAAGGTATCAAATCTATCCAAGTTTATGGTGATTCTGAATTGATTGTTAATCAGGTTAGGAATCTGAATGTTACTAAGAATGACTTGCTAAAAAGGTACAAGCATCGAGTTTGGGACTCAATTGAAAATTTTGATGCTTTTAATTTACTTTCAATTCCCAGAAGTCAAAACAAGTATGCAGATAAGCTTGTTGCCTTAGGATATCAGTTTGAGATTCTTGATTAGATTCATAACATTGAGGTACAGCCATATGTAAAAGTAGTTGTCAGACCTTATGTACCTGACAATAGTGTTTCCTAGAAAGTATTCGATAGTGATGAGCAAATCTTAAGTTTTTTTAGTACAGAAGTTGAATTTGTAGCTGATAATCCTTATAAATACTAGTAGCAATTTGAAGACCAAATTGTATAGTTGAAATCCAATAAGTTGCCCAAGGGACTGGTGACACTAGAATCAATATTTAACTCAGATGATCATTTTAGAAAGGATAAGTACAGCATGACGGTGAAACAAGAGCACTATGAGGCAGTGGAGATAATCAAGGATAAGCTACTGAAACTAGGAAAGGTATGTACTAAAGAAGAGCAGTTGTCCTTTGTTTAGTTATGTCAAGAATCTTCTGATGTTTCTGCATGCAAATATAAAGACTTAAGGGGGTATGATCGTAGTTTAGTCCAACACACCATTGAATTAGAGCCTAATGCCAAACCTGTTAGGCAAAAACAAAGACCCCTGAATCCAAAACTTGAGCATTTAATGAAAGCTGAGTTAAACAAACTGATTGAGAGCAGTATCATATTCCCAATAAAACATACCTCCTAGGTTTCCAACTTGGTCCCAGTCATAAAGAAGAATGGAGAAATCTAACTTTGTGTCAATTTTCATGATCTAAATCAGGCCTCATTGAAAGACCACTACCCTCTTCCTTCCATGGAACAAATATTGCAAATTGTTTCTGGTTCTGATAGATATTCCTTGTTAGATGGTTACTCAGGTTACAACCAGATTCTGGTCAAGGAGGATGACCAATATAAAACTGCATTCACAACTAAGTGGGGTACCATGGCCTATCAGAAAATGCCATTTGGTTTGTCCAATGCAGGGGCAACCTTCTAGAGGGCAATGGATATGGCCTTCCATGGTCTTATGAACAAAATAGTGCTGGTGTATTTAGATGACATTGTTTAGGGAAAATTTTGATAATTTGTTTACTCTAGGTCAAATGTACCAATTTCACCACTAAACATTGGGGAGACAAGAATCCAGGTTGTGGACAAGCTTCTAATCACTTTGGCTCCCTTTTATGCTCGCGTGGTTATGAAACCTAAGGCCCTAATCAAGATTTTATCAAGTATTGTACTGTCAACCAAGCAAAACCCTAATTATGCCCCAAATCAAACAATATACAGAAACTAATGAAGTATCTAGTAAAACTAATCACAAAAGTGTAGAGGAGGGGTTTCAAACAGTGTACCCAGAATTTGAGGGCTACTTGGACTAGGGTGCCTACCCCAATGTCCTATAAATTCCTGAATAGGAAAATCTTCTATACGGGATGTCTGGGACTGCTACAAGGTTCCCAGATCCCAGATAAAACACCTGGTTGGACTTGGGAACCTGCCCCAATGTCCCACAAGTCTTAGAATCCAAAAATCTAAAAGTCTGTCACGACTGTACCTGCAATATCCTTCTTCTTGTAGCTTCTTTTCGTCGAAACCTGTGAAACACGATCTGCACATACAAAAGAAGGAAATTGTTGCGGCTATATAGGAGTTTGCCTCAGTCAAGCCATGTCTTTAGTATTTCTACCTCAACAATAGCCAGAGATAAAGATTTACAGAAGTGTGTGAAAACCTAACAATGTGTTATGCATAAAATCAAACCCTAGATGTCTCAATCAAGGGGAGATCAACAACTTGCTTTGCATCAATAAATACATACAACTTCATCTCAAGGAGATGAAACAAATGAAGACTTGCATGAACAAGAAGGCAAATCAGCAATGTTCACAAAGGATCTCCAAGCTTGTTGTTGGAGGCTTAAACCCTTCTCCTGATCATACAAAAGGTGTACAAACCCTAGGCAGAGCAAGATAGACTCAAGATCTTGATTCCTAACCTTCATCCATTGTCTCCAAGATAGCAAATAAAGAATACTTTGAATAGCTTCCACAAGTCACTGATCTTCAATGGTATTTACAACAGAGTTTTGGCATCAAGCTTGCATAAGAATTGTGTGTGATAAAATGATTTGCAAATGTCTTTTTATATCTAGCTTTAGGGAATTCAAATTTTGAAGTAACGTCTCGATATCGTGCGAAAACTGAGAATTTGAAAACGAAATCCTGAGGCACTCAGCAGGAACCGACACCCTGCCAAAATTCAAAATCTCATGAAATCAGGGAGGACTATGGTGTGGACGCCCAAGTCCAAGCCCCCAATTTCAGCTTCGATCTGCATTTTTGGGGGTCCTAGGGACCCTAATCTCAAATCTCTTTCCGGGTTCTATCAATTAGTTACCTCAAAAAGTGAATAAACTGCTCCTAGACTAAGTCAGTTAGGGTTTCGGGAAGGCCGAAAAAGAAAAGGTTGAGAGACCACCAAGAGTGAGGAGCTAAACTGAGGGAAATTGTACTATTCCATACATGATGACAATTTTTGACATTACATTTAACCCCCACTTTAGTGGCCACATGACACTATGTGCAAATGCAACTAAAGGAAAGTAAATATATCAATCATGAAAAGGATACCCAAAAGGATACTATAGAGGAAGTTGAAGCGTTGTCGATGAACAGGAAGAAGCCCCTAGTTCTGCAATCTGGCAAGACCACAAAGTTAGGAACCGCATCCTGCAAAGGAACACTTGTAAGAAAAATTAAAATCAAATCAACTTGCGACCACCACCAATGAGTTAGTATCAAAATGCTAAGGGGGTTGAATGGTGAAACATGGTGAGGGAGGAAATCGAGGGAGATAAATGCCCCCCTTGTTTCTGCTTGCTTAGTCCGAGAGTAGAAATAAGGAGATATCCACACGTCGATTTCAAGGGAAATGTGTTATGAGGGTCATTTGAAGAAACAACTCTCAAACACAACACATTGGGTAAGAATGAGAGTGGAACCAAGATTCCAATGCAACAAATGGCACTGAAATCAGAGTTCGACAGCTCAAAAAAAAGGGCTCCAAAGTGAAAGAGCACACTTTTTGCACCTAGTTAGGGATAGGATTTCTCACTCACATTATGTAAAAAGGGAGTTGTCACTTATCACTTAACTCATTCTTGTTTCTTGTTATTGTAGAGAGAGAGAGGAGGAGAATAGGAGAGTGACCCTGCTGAGCCGATGTCCATAGCATCTACCACGACTGGAGATGCTCTGAGCCCGAGTGGTAGAGAGACACTTTGAGGCTGAGGTAGGGTCCTAATTCCATCCCTCTATCGTCTTTCGTCATATTTTTCTTTTATTTTTATTGATGTCTATGCCAAGAGGGGAAGGTGGACAGAGTTCCCAAACAGGGGCGCCCGGGTCCACCTAGGGCGCCCTAGTCCTACAGGAGTGCCAGTGTACTTCTAGGGTGCCCTAGTCTTCCTGGGGCACCCTAGTCCTTAGAGGACATAGGCCCTAGGCTCAGGCACTCTATTTAGTTTTTGATAGCTTACTTTTGGTTTCTAGAGGGGATTCTGATGCTTTTGCTTTCTTTCTGATCTGCAGGATGTTCCTAAGATGCGGGAGCACACAGGTGGTCGTCTGATGGCACTTCTGCGAGAGTGCACTAGCACTTTAACTACCGCAGAGAGAGCACTTACAGACGGTGGGCCTATGGTGGGTGTTTGAGATGCCCACAATCAGATTCCACTGCATGATGCTTATGGCACTAATGGAGAGATAAGATGCAGATACATCCACATTCCATTTACCAACTGGTGAGATTACCATCACACTAGAGGATGTATTCAGGATCCTTCGACTTCCTATCTGAGGAGAGACAGTGAGGGTTGTTGGATATCGCTCAGAGGAGTATACTTGCGAGAGTCAGTTGTATTATTTGGGTCGCACCGTATCACAGGCAGAGTGAGGACACATTCAACTCTGATTGCTAGAGCAGGGATGCAGAGGCATTCCCTTACTACAAAGGATTATGATTGTCACAGTCACCGTAGCCATCACACCAGATGGATGAGGCACTCACCTTCATGGGGGTCTCGTTCATACTATTAGAGTGATGGAGGCGCATCAGACTGTCTACGCATGGGGGTGTAGTATGATTACGCACCTATATCACGACTTAGGGTGATATGTCCACTACGACATGCAGAGTTTGATGGTCTACACATTGTACAAGTTAGGGCCTTTGAGCACATCAAGTGCACATGACTGATGGGTTTCCCTACTGAGGTAGCGTTCACCCATCCACACGTCTATGCCTACCCACTAGTCAGGTGTTGGAGGCACGACAATCTGTTATACTAGAGAGTAGTATTTGACAGATTACAACCTGGTGACATCATCTAGAGACCGTATCGTGGCTTCATCAGATGACCTAGCGAGCAGAGGCAGTTAGCTTGGATGCAAAGGGATCAGCTAATGGTCGGTCACCTCAATCACACTATATCTTGGTTCTACTATGACTGGGTGGCACGACAATTTAGACAGGTACAGGATATTCCTGTAGTTCATCTGAGCTATGCACGTGCAGCTTGGAGTGCAGCCAGAGTCAATACTGTCTGACGGTTGACTATAGCAGACGTACCACTTAGCGACAACGAAGGTCTTGAGGATCTAGAGCTGGTATCAGGTGCAGATGATGTCAAGTGTACTTGAACATATTAGACCTGGTGGCACACAACACGGCTTGCACCTATCTTTCCACCTAGGCACCCTATAGGAGATGCCTGACCTTGGGCTGGTCACGCCAGTGACACAAGGGTGGAGGACGATGTCAGTGACTTTGCGGGATACTATGATCTTGAGGAGGGTATGGAGGAAGACAAAGAATGAGTCTGAGGAGGTCCCATCATAGTACATTTGCAGAGCGAGATCGCGACAAAGCCAGTAGGAGGCAGACACTAACAAGGAGATCAAGTGGAGACCGCAATCCAAGGCTCGTGGTCCTACTCTTGCAGACGATGTGAGGCCTAGTCAGACAGAGTGAGGGGAGAGTAGCAAGCCTAGGCCCCTAGCTACAGATCATATGGCAGAGCTTGTCACACTGTTGGCAATCCGAGATCCATCTTGGTGAGATGGAGATCAAGGTAAGGTTTGATTTATTGTATATGTTTTGGTATAATTTATTTTTTATGATTTTTATATGGGAGTCTAACATCTATCTCATTCTCTATTTTGCAGTTGGGACTGATGCATGGTGAGACTTTGTGAGTCACGTGATAGGAGACATATTACTGACATATGCCTCAGAGTAGTGGGTGCAAGTAGATCATTTGCCATGATCAACCGCTGGGCAGCATGCTGAGTTATTTATGCCTGTCATCAGATACAGGACTGCTATAGAGGCCACGCTAGAGTAGTTTGCACAAGAGAGAGAGGAGTTTTGACAAAGAGCTGAGTGCACTGAGGCTGAGCTCAGGGCACAGCGAGAGTAGATGGTAGCGGTTCCTACATCAGAGGGAGAGCCAACTGTTAGTGAGTTCTTACTGCAGGAGGTCCAGCAGATAAGAGCTGACAGAGACAGGGTTCAGGCTGAGAGAGACTAGTATTGGAGGATGTACCAGGAGGCACATGAGGGGATGATAGAGATGAGAAGCAAAATTAGGGGGTTATGATCACGAAGTGTCTCTAGGAGTCATTCGCAATCCATAGCCACACATGGTCAGGCTTTTGTCACTCGCACACCACGAGGGCCTAAGGGTATAGGCGATCGAGGCTCAGCTATGTGATTCCTAGACTTTAGGCACTATGACATCCCATTTCATTTTGAGGGATAGTCAACTCAAATGTATACATGAAACTGAGATATATATATATATAATGTTTATTTCTTTTGATCTATGTGTAATGGCTTTTGATCTATCACAGGTGATTTTTGTAAAAATGCAACTAGTGATGATGTCTAAATTGTATAATTAATACTACTGTGATTTACTAACCATTCTAAAAGGAACATGTAGTAGAAAACACAATGATTAATTATCTTACACATAACTTTTTAACTTCCATGCTATATTCAATTAATACAAAAGTGATCTAAGCAGTTATTACTTAAACACAATGCAACAATGATCAACTGAACAAAGATATAATGCAAAATGAATTAAGACAAAACAATACTATCTTGTCAAAATTGAAGCTAATCTATGTGCTAAATTATCTTATAAACATTTAACATTAAATCTTTAAGTATAAAATCTTTTAAGGTGTACGACATTAATAGGTTGTTTAAGTGACATACCTTGCTCATCAACTAATTTATATGCTTTGGATCCAAAGGTTTTAGTGATTATGTATGGTCCAAGCCAATTAGGGCTGAACTTACATTTTTCACCAGGTGATGCATTTACATTGCATTGATTTTCATAAAGAACCAAGTCCCCAACATTAAATGAATGTTGTATGACTTGCACATTATAGGCTCGTTGTACACTTTTTTGATAAGCCTTGAGATGTTCAAGAGCGTTAACACGTCTTTCATCAAGCATCTCAAGTTCCTGTAATCTTTTCTCTCATTCTATGTCATCATCCATGATGTCTCTTAGGGAAATTCACAAAGAAGGAATTTCTATCTCCAAGGGCATTATTGCGTCCGCGCCATAGACAAGATTATATGGTGTGTTACCCGTACCTGTTCGAATACTTGTTCTGTAAGCCCATAGTGCATAGGATAATTGCATATGCCAATCTTTTTGATGTTTATTAACAGTTTTCCTTAGAATCTGTCTAATAACTTTGTTTGAAGCTTCTACTTGGCCATTTGATTGAGGGTAATAAGGCATAGAGAAGTGATGTTGTATATGATATTTTTAAGGAAATTTTTCACATCCTTGTTCTTAAATGGTGTACCATTGTCTGAAACTAAGGAGGAAGGTATTCCAAATTGAGAAATTATGTTATCTTGTATGAATCAACAGATTACATCAGCGGTCATGGATCTCAACGAGACTGCTTCAACCCATTTTGTAAAATAATCAGTAGCAGTAATGATAAATGTATGTCCTTGAGAAGAGGGTGGGGAAATTTTACCTACGAGATCCAAGCCCCAGATAGAAAATGGCCATGGTGACACCTGGGCACAAAGCTCTTGAGCAGGAACATGGATGAGGTGCTTATGTTGTTGACATTGCGGGCATCTCTTAACATAAGTGAAGGAATCTTGTTCCATATGCTGCCAATAAAACCCCATATGTAACAACTTTTGCACCAATGATTTTCCACCAAAATGCCCTCCACAGGCACCAGAGTGAGCTTCTTCTAAAGCTATTAGAATCTCTGCATTACTTAAACATCAGAGTAAAACACCATTATAACTTTGTCGATACAAGACGTTTGATAATATAATGTATCATGCTTCTAGCTTACGTAAACAGTGTCGGGCATTCTTAGATGTCGAGTCTGGAATGGTTCCATCACGTAAATAGTTGAATATATAGGAGAACCATTCATTAGTATATGTATTACCACAGAGTTTTGAATTCGCCACTATAGGGCTTTCAATTATCGGTGTCTTAAGATTATGAACAATGAAGGTAAATTCCTTGGGAGAACCATCAGGGGATATAAGGGAAGCTGTGCTTGCCATTGTATCTGCATGCCAGTTATCTTTCCTAGGAATGGTATTGATTGTATATGATTCGAATTGTTTTAAGAGAGATAATGCAAACTCACAATATGAGATAGCTTATCGTGCTTAGTTTGATACGATCCTATTATATGTTTAACAATTAACTAAGAATCTTTGTATATTGTAATATTCTTGATATTAAGAGCCAAAGCTGCACAAAGTCCAGCTATAAGAGCTTCATATTCAACTATGTTGTTTGTGCATAAGAAATCTAAATAGTAAGATAAGGGAATTGGCTTACCCACGGGAGGTATTAATATAATACCAACTCCAGAGCCAGTTCAACATTTTGATCCATCGAAGTATAACTCCCATTTCTCATTCGTAGAGATTGTTAGAATCTGTTCATCAGGAAAAGCATCGACATTTTGTATAGAAAAGGGTGAGGGAGCTTCAGCTAACTGGTCAGCTATCACTTGCCCTTTAATTTCTTTTTGTGAAATAAATTTGAGATCAAATTCTGTTAACGGCATATCCCATTTACCAAGATGACCCGATAAATCTATTCTTATGAAGAGATGTTTTAAAGGGTCAAACTTTACCATTACATGCACTTTAGTATTTAAGAGGTAATGTCTAAGCTTTTGAGTGGCAAACACTAAAGCTAGGAAATTCTTCTCTATAACTGTGTATCGCACTTCATAATCGAGCAAAGTATGACTAATGTAATAGACAGCACATTCTTTGCCTTCATCATTATGTTGTGCTAACAAAGTTGCTAAGGCATTGTTAGATGCTGAGATGTATAATAGAAATGGTTTATCAAAAACAATAGGTTGTAAAACAAGCAGATTACCTAAGTAATCCTTTAATTCATCAAAAGCTTTTTGACGTTCAGAATTCTATTGAAAGTGAGAATCTTTCTTCAGTAGTTGCATAAAGGGGTGAGTCCTATCTGCGAGCTGTGAAACAAATCGGCGAATGGAGTGTATCTTTCCATGTAAACTATGAAGTTGAGATATGTTCTTAGGTATTGGCATATTAACAATCGCATCTATCTTTTTTGTGTCAACTTCTATACCTCGATTTGAAACAATAAATCCAAGTAACTTTCCACTATCCACGCCAAAAACACACTTATGGGGATTCAATCGCATATTATATTTTCGTATGCGCTTAAATATTTGTCAAAGATTTGTAACATGATCCTTACGATGGATAGATTTTGCTTGGATGTCATCAACATAATCTTCTAAAATATTGTGCATATAACCATGAAATATAAGAGTCATCACCTGTTGGTAAGTAGCTCCTGCATTCTTAAGTCCAAACGGCATGACTACCCAACAAAATGTACCCCGAGGTGTTAGAAAGGCTATTTTATATTGATCAAGAGGGTTTATAGGGATTTGATTATATCCTGAAAATCCATCCATGAAAGATAGTAACTCGTGTCCGGCCATGGAATCAACGATCATATCGATATTAGGAAGTAGAAAATTATCTTTCAAAGATGCCAAATTTAAATCCTAGAAATCTGTGCACATTCTTATATGACCATTGGGTTTAGTGACGACAACAATATTTGAGATCCACAGAGAGTAATCGATAGGTGAAATAAAACTAGATTGTAAGAGTTTTTCTATTTTAGTTTTAACAAGAAAAGCAATCTTAGGATTCATCTTATGAATCTTTTGTTTGATAGGCTTAACATCTAGTTTCAATACAATATTATGTGTTACAATCTGAGGATCTATACCAGGCATGTCTGAATAATTCCAAGCGAATAATTCTAAGAATTCACTCAATAATTTGGTCATTTCTTATTTTTCTTCCACATCTAAACAATCACCAATAGGGATAACTTTTTCAGGATTATCCTTATTCAAAACAACATCAATAGTCATTCCATTGAGGAGAATACTATGGTCACGGGGATTGTAGGATTGTAATTGTTCTTCAATTTCTTCATTATGCTCTACTGTAGCAGTTATTGTGTTAGTAGTCTTTCTAAAATATGCTTCATTGTTTAAACAATAAGGTAGGCCACGTTTATGGTGATAACGAGGAATACCATCATAAGCACCTAAGAATTCCATTATCGCTTTATTCGTCGTAAACATATCTAATGGAAGTGATCCTAGAGGACAATTAGTGTCAATCATCTCAGGGAATATCAAACTAAGTGTTGATATTGTATTCAAATTTAGAGTAGGGCATTTGCGGCCTTTAGATTCCTTAAAAGGATTATATCCAATGCCACTTGAGTAATGTTGCGAAGTGGATTCTATAGGGACTTTGATTCCTTGTTGATTTTTACCACAACCATTACCTACGTAGTCACAATTTTTGTAAAGGATTCGAAATCCGCTGCCATAGAGAGAGAGACCATTTCTTTAGACAAAGGCGGAGCTTCATAAGTCTCATAATCAGTAGTATAATTGAGAGTATTATCCTTATTTGTCAACAAAGAGATCTTGTGTTTATCATTCGAAGCATATGATGTGATCGATGCAATATTTGATGTTTCAGGGATGAGGTTTTTAAGTTTATACTCTCCTATGGAGGAAGATGCAAAATCTAGCGAACCCCAGTCATCACCAACAAGTGCATTCAATTTCTTGGGCTCTCGCATGATGTTTTTAGAGGCAAGAGGAGCTGACAATTCAGCTTTTAGATTGTTTAAAATCTTGGGACCAACAACATGCTTATGCACTTCCATTTGCAAACAATTGTCTGGTTCAGGATCTAAATGGATAGTATGCAATTTTCCTTTAAAGATAAACTTAATCGAACAATGTAAAGTAGAAGGAACTGCTCCTAACACATGTATCCAAGGTCTACCCAGAATCATGTTGTAAGATAGAGAACAAGGCATGACATGAATCAAGGTAGGTACCATCACAGGTCCAACCTGTATAGGTAAAGTTATAGTACCCACAGATTGTCATCCAACATTATCAAATCCACAAATACTTAATGATTTTGGTTTAACAGCAGATATATCAACTTTAACCTTATGTAATAAATCAATACCGCAAACATTAAGGGCTGACCCATTATCAATCATAACTCTCTTAACCAATGTTTTGTTGATCGTAATGAAGATTACCAATGGATCATACTACTTCTGAACCTCAAGAGATGGCAACTCATGTTGTTGGAATAAAATGTATGTTTTTGTTGCATGCATACAATCTAGTAAAGCGGCAACATCATTTGGTTTAATAGCAGGAGGAACAATCACCTTTTGTAAAGCTTCTTGTAGCATTCCATGGTAAGTAGGTGAAGTTTGTATAAGTTCCCAAAGAGATATCTTCGCAGGAGTAGCGCGAATCTTCTCTACAAGATCATAGTCTTTACCACCTTTATATGTTAAACGAGGTGCTTGAGGATGCATAGGTTGAGAAGTTGGTAAAGATATCAAAACATTCATTTGTTGTGTACTTTGTTTGTTATTCTAAGTATTATATGCATGAGCAACCACATTATGATTGGTTTGTTGTAAGTTTTGTTTCACAATTTGTTTTGCACAATCATAAATGTGATTAGGAGATTGAGACGAAGATGAAAGACCTTTAACAACAAGCACAATCTTAGAGGTTGATTGAACCACATTTGCACATAGAGTAACCACAATTTTTGGTTTTTCCATCTCTTCTTTAGATTTAGGCAAATAAATCGCATTTACAAATCTTTGAAATAGTGACGGCGTAGAGGCCATAGTGGAATGTTCAATCGAGATAAAGTCCTCAAGGGCTTCATCTAACATATCGAAGTCATCATGACTAAACGGCTCATCATAAGCATGAAAATCTTGCAAAAAATAATCTGACATTCTAACATGCTCTAGTTAAACCAAGATTTAAATGCGCAATGATGGCCTTTGCAAATGAAATACAACTTTCAACAATAAAATGCTAATTTCCAACTCTTTTAGTGAAAAGATAAAGAATATAATCCACAAGTTAACATATACAATTTCACTACAGAGTTTTTTCAATCCAATTATGCTTTAGAACAACAAATTATTTCAGATCTGAAGTTTAAAAGGATGCAAATTCTTTAAATCTCGGGTTCACCAAAATGTTTAGGGAAAAATTTGATAATTTGTTTACTCTAGGTTAAATGTACCAATTTCACCTCTAAACATTGGGGAGACAAGAATCGAGCTTGTGGACAAGCTTCTAATCACTTTGCCTCCCTTTTATGCTCACGTGGTTATGAAACCTAAGGCCCTAATAAAGATTTTATCAAGTATTGCACTCTTAACCAAGAAAAACCCTAATTATGCCCCAAATCAAACAATATACAAAAACTAATGAAGTATCTGGTAAAACTAATCATAGAAGTGCAGAGGAGGGGTTTCAAAGACAGTGTACCTAGAATTTAAGGGCTACCTAGACTAGGGCGCCCACCCCAATGTCCTGCAAATTCCTGAATAAGGAAATCTTCTGCACAGGATGTCTGAGACTGCTACAAGGTTCCCAGATCCCAGATAAAACACCTGGTTGGACTAGGGTGCCCGCCCCAATGTCCCACAAGTCTCAGAAGCTAAAAATTTGAAAGTCTATCGTGACTGTACCCGCAATATCCTTCTTGTTGTAGCTTCTTTTTGCCAGAACCTGCGAAACACGATCTACACATACAAAAGAAGGAAATTGTTGCAGCTATATAGGAGCTTGCCTCAATCAAGCCCTGTCTTTGATATTTCTACCTCAACAATAGCTAGAGATAAAGATTTTTAGAAGTGCGTGCAAACCTAACAATGTCTTATGCATAAAATCAAACCCTAGATGTCTCAATCAAGGGAAGATCAACAACTTGCTTTGCATCAATAAATACATACAACTTCACCTCAAGGAGATGAAACAAATGAAGACTTGCATGAACAAGAAGGCGAATCAACAATGTCTGCGGAGGATCTCCAAGCTTGTTGTTGGAGGCTTCAAACCTTCTCCTGATCATGCAAAAGGTGTACCAATCAAGAACATGAAGAGAAAAGAGAAACAATACTGAATAATAGTGTACCAATCGTTGTACCAACTCCTACAAACAGTTGGGTGTAGCAGATGATGTACTATCTGTAGACTGGTCAATGCCCCAAAGGTTTGGATAGGGCAGGGAGAAGATATTCTAGGTTACAAGCTATTCCTTATGCTATCATTGATGGTATTTTATATAGGAGAGATTTTAATGGTGTATTTCTGAGATGTATTGAACTAGTTCAAGTTGATAAACTATTAGAGGAGTTTCACAAATGACCTTTAGGAGGTCACTTTGCATCTAGGACAACTGCCTTAAAGATTATGCATGCTGGTTATTACTGCCCTGACTTGTTTAAAGATGATTTTTCTTGGGTGAGAAGATGTAAGAAGTGTTCATTATTTGCAGGTAAGCAGAGGCTTGTAGCCTTACCTCTGCATCATATTAAAGTTGAACAACCATTTGCAAAATGGGGTCTGGATTTCATAGGACCAATAAACCCACTTTCAAGTGTAGGCCACAAGTGGATCTTGACTACCATAGACTATTTCACCAAGTGGACCGAGGCTGTTGCTTTAAAAGAAGCAAATGAATCTATTGTTTTAAGTTTCTATCAGGATTTGGTATCAAGGTTTGGTACACTAGATTCAATTATCTCTGACAATGGTTTGGCTTTTATTGGATTGAGAATTTTAGATTGGTCTATCAAAAATAACATCTTTTTGAATACTTCCTCTAACTATTACCCACAGGGTAATGGGCAAGCCAAATCCACCAACAAGAATCTGATAAGAATCATCAAGAAGATTGTCGAAGACAACCAAAGAACATGGCACAAGAAGTTGAAGCTAACTCTTTGGGCTGATAGAATTACACCCAAGAGAGCTACTAGTTGTTCTCCGTATGTGCTTACTTATGGTAAGGAGCCTAGATTGTCTGTTTTAGTTGAATTACCAACTTTGACTTCCATCAAAGAACTTGAGCTGCTAGAGGAACAACCTTTAGTAGTCAGGCTAGCTCATCTTATGGAACTAGAAGAGACCAGAAAAGAAGCCTTGAGGAAGCTTGATATACATGAAGCTCAAATGAAGAATGCTTTTGATAAGAGGGCAAGACCAAGAAGCTTCATTGTCGGTGATTTGGTTTTCAAATGGAATGAACTGAGAAGCAGACCTGGAAAGCATTCCAAGTTTGATGCAATTTGGGATGGGCCTTATATGATCACAGAGTGCAAAGAAAACAATGCATTTCAGCTATCCAAGTTAAGTGAAGAGGTGCTGTCTATCCCAATAACTGGGATCCACCTCAAACATTGCCTCTGAAGATAAGTACTACCTTGTATCATAGTAGAGTAGTGTTGTAGTTAATAAGTACTTCATGCACATTTGCTTTCAGCATTTTTGTTTCCCTAAGTGCTGCTGCACATTTCTATTGGCCATCAGGGCCTATCAGTTTAGTTTGTTTTCAGTTTTCTGTTGTTGTTTGAACTAGTTGGAGAGCTAAATTTTAGTGTTTTCTAAGTTTGAGAAGAACAGAGTATGACTCAATGCCCAATCAATATTCAAGGCAATTGATCCGATGCTTAGCAGGCAAGCATATAACAGAAGTCAACAGAAATGTTACCATTTTTTACTTACAGCTCAAACTGGTAGAGCTGGTACAACAAATTCATTTTTAAAGTGAAGGTTAGCATTCTTCTATTATAAGTTATTTGCATAGTTGATTGTGTTTCAGTGATATTGTAGTTTAGTTGTTCAAGAAAAGAAAAGATTTTTATATCATTCATTGCATTACAGAACATTTACAGGAGAGATAAGTATTGCATTCACTACAATGATTATTCATTTACAAATTGAAATACATAAAAGGATAAACATTGCATTGAAAGAAATAATGATAGATCAAATGTCCCACACAAGCCGTGAGAATAGCTGAACAAATGCAAATATAGGAAAAATGCTATGCATCTAAAGATAAGGGAGAGAAGGTCATAGCCATCATTTCCTTGTAAAGTATTCAATCTATGAGGTTGCCATCTTGTTCATGCTCCTGATCTCGATAAGAACTTACAAAAAAATGGGAAAGGTCCTGTTAGAGCTCCAATTATGAGATCTCTATGTCCTATAAGAAGAGGCATAACACATTGCCTATAATGTACTGATCAAATGAACATCATTCACATGAAAGAGGAACTGAAAGAGAAACAACCATTGAACTTCATTGTTTTTATCTAATCTGTTTGTTTCATGTGCAGGTATAGGAAAAGTCATGTAGCTTGTTGGTATTTATTTCTGAATCAGCATAGGGTTTGCCAACTCCAATGCACAGGCAGATTCAGCCAACGAATACGGGAGGTTGCGTGAGTTGCCTCCCCTTCACTTCTAGTTCTGCCGCACCAAGGGGGGTATCCCTATTAGCTAAAGATTTGACACTTTGACTCACCCAATGATAGAAAGATTTAGCTTTTCAAAATAGGCAGAATACTCTCATGTGTGGACCAAGATTTGTATGACAAATCACAAGGTTAGCAACATTCTTGGACATATTTGTCTAGTTAAGAATGAGAGTATGCAGGGGGTTCCTAATCCTACTCCTACAACTAACAGGTTGGAATAATGGAATGGTTTGAATTTGATGGTTTGGATGCAAGACAGGGGTTTTGGATCATAACTACTTCACAAGGGCAGACCGGTGCCTATCCCAGGGCAAGGAGTCAACTAGACGTATACAAGAGAGTGGCTTGCAACTGGCATTCAAGTTTCAAGGGGTAGGACTAATGCTTGTCTTGCAAACATCACCCAAGGATGGGTATTTAACTGTCCATACTTACAAATATCCTTGTTGACATACATTCTTCTCCATACCCGAACCTAAAACAATTTAATCCACTCCTTGAATGGAAGTTAAAGATTAAGCATGTGATACAACAAAACTATACCCTAGAATCTGAGAAACCCTTAGCAACCAAATTCAAATGAAGAAATTGCATGCAACAAGTGGAGACAGATAGATAAACACATGCAATAATGCATTTTTCATATACAATGACAAGAAACTGAACATATGTGCAAGATACAACTCAGATGCAACACATAAACTCCACAAAGATGAAACAAACAGGAAATGCTCTATTTTTTGTTATTTTTCCCCCAAAATTACCCAAGTCTTCAATCACCGAAAAATGAGTAACACAGTCCCTCTTATACAACAAGGAAGTGTACTCAATACATTAATTACATGGCAACTCAAAATTTCTGCCAGATACAATGCATCGTGTGAAATGGCACTCAAAAACTGAATGCAGCAGAGAGACAAAGAGGAGGGAGTAGGTATGTTCAAGATCTGCACCACCGCTCAAGGATTTTCTTCATCAATCAGGTGGTTGACCTGTCAACTCCATTGAACATCCTCTGCAAACTGCCATCAATGCCTCAGCTACCTGCGGCCTCTTTGAAATGCAGCAACGACGTACCTCTGAAAGTTTCCCACTTAAAAACAGTCGCATACGCTCAGGAAAAAAATCCTTCACTGCAGGTTCAAATCAAGACCATCGATCATCCTCCCGTCGTTGCGATCAACGGCACCCAAAAAAATGTTGAAAAGTCATCGGCCAGTGAAATCGTGCCATGTAGGCACCTCATATTTTTATTACTGGCTTTTCCCTTCGATTTTGCCTTTTTCGCCCTTGTATATGCATGCTCAAATGCATATACAATCGCTTACCTTTGGCTTTCAAAAACCCTTTGTATGTGTAAGAGCAAATGCATATACAACTGCTCATCATACAAGGCAGACCCCAAACTGTTATAGAGCAAATTGGAATTCTAATCGGGTCCGGCTTGCATGTCCATTTTGCACTTATCGCTTTGTACATGCAAAAGCATATACAAGCACTTTGTATACAAGCCAGACCTCAAATTTTATAGAACAATTTGAGAATCGGTTCAAATCCGGCTTGTATCCCTTTCATTGCACATCGGCTTGTATATCAGCATATACAAGCGCCTTATACAACCTACAGACCTCAAATACTTATTCACTGTACTTCACTCCTTCATCGCGTCCGGGTTGTATGTCACCTCTTTGTATATCAGGTTGTATGTTGCACATACAAACCCAACATACATGCAAACTGCAGATCTCGCCACATCATAAGGCAAATTTGAAACATCCTGGAATCTGGCTTGCATCTCACGAATGTATATTTTGTTTGTATGTCAAAAATACAAAGGCAAATATACAAACCTCCCTAACATACAAACAGGGAATCTTACTGGAATATTCGATATGCATATTCCCCTTGTATGTTGAACATTTACAACTCCACTTGCATATACCCGCGGGCCCCACCGAATGCACCTCCACTGCACTATTCACTTTGCATGTGCACCCTTACCAATTATATCTTTTTTGCTTTGTATGTTGCAGAACATACAAGATCACTTTGTACATTGCACTGTTCACTTTGCATATGAGGCGGACCCCTCTATATTTTGCTTGTATCTTGGAGATACAAAGACCTTTGCATGTCTACAGACCCCACTGCATGTATCTCCCCCGTACTATTGCAAAAGCATCTGCGCCCTTGTATATTTTTCAATGCATATCTATATGCAACCCGATATACACAACGGGAATATTCCCAAGAATCTACAAAAGATTCCCCCTTTATATATGCACATTCTAAGCCTGATATGCATTCAAAAATGCATCTAACTCATTTTTTCAAAGGGCGATGGAGATTTCTGACCCGCCAATGCACATTTTACCTACATGTATATACAAACACCCTTGTATATACAAAAACACTTGCACCTTAACTAATTTTGCATTTTTTCAACTGCAAAGGCCAAAAGTGCTAGAATTTTTTGGACATTTTGGAAGGTGCCGGTAAATACAAAATGCTTGAAACTTGAATGTTCATGCAGGTACCACCAGTGGCTCTGTCTGGGGATGCATGCCTCTTGCAGACATGGTGAGAACTTCAGAGCTCTGGGATGCAGACCAGTCCCTTATCCATTGGGCACAAAGTCAAACATTGCACCAACCTGTATCAAAAAACACATTCATTAAAATTTACTTGGTGGCCCAGGGCCACCAAAAAGGAAAAACCAAAATTTTCCTTTGTCAAACACTTGATTCTATTTTAATTTCTTCAAATGAAGCTTGAAAGCATTTAACCACTTGCAGCACCCAGCATTGCAATTATTTGTGCTGATGCCCTCAACGAGTCTACATCAAAATTCAAAAGCATCTACCATTCTCAGCAGTAAACTATCATCATCATATGAGTTATTGATGTTTCTTGGAAAAATGACAAACTCACATGAAACAAATGAATCCACATCAGAATTTTGCCTTTCTTCAAAAAATAAAAGCTCCTCTGTATCAAACATGCAATATTCAGGCACAAGCAACATCTCATAATAAAATTTATCTTTATAAGTATGCAGATATTCATCATCATTGTGCTCAGCAATCCTATCATTTATGTACACCTGGAATGTCTCAAAAGAAGGCAAAAATACTTCAGAATGCAGCTCTATGTCAAAACCCTCATAGTTACCCCTGCAACCAGCACTATCCCCAATTGTGTGAGCACACACATCTGCAACCTGTCCATTCACTTCTGAATAGTGACCCTATTTTTTCTCTTCACCACTACCCTGATAATCAAAAACAAATTTTTCAACCTCTGCACTATGAAGGTGGTCAGAATCTTCAAGGAAACATTCATATTCAGCATCCATATATATTTCATCATCTAAAAGGCTCACATATGCATCTAAATGCTGACAGTCACTAACATATTCACTGTTGTCCCTTGAAACAGCATCTTCTTTATTCAGAGTGAAGCTCTGCATATCCATTTCACACAAATAATTAGGCATAACTGGGATATGCATATTGCTACAGGATGCAACCTCATGTATATCTTTCATTTCATCATTTGAAGAGCATTTTGGATCTGCAGGCTTTTCTTCTAGAGGCTAACAATAATCTTTGTCTTCACCATCATAGGATGTGCCTACATTTTCTATAACATTTTCTCCATGCATCACATCATGGCTGCACATACTATTCTGAAATATATTTTCTTCTACACAATCATCTTTCAGTAAACATACAGGGAGAGCTGAATATTCACTTTGATAACTGTTCTGACAACTTGCAGCCATGAAACCCACTGGCATTCCATATTTCTGATTATTTTCAATATCCATAGCAAATTGGTAAGCCTGGTGAAGTGTGGCTGGTTCTTTATCTCTCAATAAATAACTCATTTTTTTATCAAATGCAGCCAAATAAATTGTCAAGCATAATACATTATTGGGTCTCATATACTCAGGGATTTTCTTGAGCAACTTAATAAACCTAAGATTAAAGGCTGGAACCAGTTCCTCATCTTCCTTTTGGATATTCATAAAATGTATGATCAATGAGGCCACATCAAACCTTTCACCAAACTGCCCTAGGAATGCAACTTCTAAATCTACCCATGAAGAAACTGAACAAACAGGCAGGTCTAAAAACCAAACCCTAGCATCATCTTCTAATGACTGAACAAAGAGTCTCATTACATCTTCATTCTCTACATCATAATCTTCTATTAAATTACAAAAACTTTGCAGATGTTTGTTTGCTGATTCAGAATCTGATCCACTATACTTTGGCAAACATTTTCTAATTTTATTGGGAATAGCATTTGGGTAACCACATACTCCTTCAAAATTTAGGGCTTTATATCTTTCAATAACAAATGGTCTTCTTTGAGAGCACAACCAGGATTGCTGCTCTAAATTCTTCATTTTATTTTTATTTTTATTTTTTCAAAAGGTGAATACCTCGAAATACGTTGCAGCACGATAAGTTCAATCAACAGAGTCGCCACCTCTCACAGAGAGGACAGAATATCAACAAGGCACTTTTGTTTTCTGGATTCACCACGCTAGCAAAGCACCACATGGTCATTTTTGGGTCTTGCTGCAACAACATCGCTGGAAACTAGATTTTCCAGCCCTCGAATTACTTGACTCTTTCTCTCCCCAGTAGAGTCGCCATCTGTTGGTATTTATTTCCGAATTAGCATAGGGTTTGCCAACTCCAATGCACAGGCAGATTTGGCCAATGAATACGGGAGGTTGCGTGAGCTGCCTCCCCTTCACTTCTAGTTTTGTCGTACCAAGGGGGTACCCCTATTAGCTAAAGATTTGACACTTTGACTCACCCAATGACAGAAAGATTTAGCTTTTTAGAACAGACAGAATACTCTCATGTGTGGACCAAGATTTGTATGACAAATCACAAGGTTAGCAACATTCTTGGACATATTTGTCTCGCTAAGGATGAGAGTATGCAGGGGGTTCCTAATCCTACTCCTACAACTAACAGGTTGGAATAATGGAATGGTTTGAATTTGATGGTTTGGATGCAAGACAGGGGTTTTGGATCATAACTACTTCACAAGGGCAGACTGGTGCCTATCCCAGGACAAGGAGTCAACTAGACGTATACAAGAGAGTGGCTTGCAACTGGCATTCGAGTTTCAAGGGGTAGGACTGATGCTTGTCTTACAAACATCACCCAAGGATGGGTATTTAACTATCCATACTTACAGATATCCCTATTGACATACATTCTTCTCCATACCTGAACCTAAAACAATTTAATCCACTCCTTGAATGGAAGTTAAAGATTAAGCATGTGATACAACAAAACTATACCCTAGAATCTAAGAAACCCTTAGCAACCAAATTCAAAAGAAGAAATTGCATGCAACAAGTGGAGACAGACAGATAAACACATGCAATAATGCATTTTTCATATACAATGACAAGAAACTAAACATATGTGCAAGATACAACTCAGATGCAACACATAAACTCCACAAAGATGAAACAAATAGAAAATGCTCTGTTTTTTGTTATTTTTCCCCCAAAATTACCCAAGTCTTCAATCACCGAAAAATGATTAACACAGTCCCTCTTATACAACAAGGAAGTGTACTCAATACATTAATTACATGGCAACTCAAAATTTCTGCCAGATACCATGCATCGTGTGAAATGGTGCTCAAAAATTGAATGCAGTAGAGAGACAAAGAGGAGGGAGCAGGTATGTTCGGGATCTACACCGCTACTCAAGGATTTTCTTCATCAATCGGGTGGTTGACCTATCAACTCCATCGATCATCCTCTACAAACTGCCATCAACACCTCAGCTACCCGTGACCTCTCTGAAATGCAGCAACGATGTACCTCTGAAAGTTTTCTGCTCAAAAATGGCTGCATATGCTCAGGAAAAAATCCTTCGCTACAGGTTCAAAACAAGACCGTCGATCATCCTCCCGTCGTTGAAATCAACGTCACCCAAAAAATGTTGAAAAGTCACCGGCCAGTGAAATCGTGCCACATAGGCACCTCATATTTCTATCGCTGGCTTTTCCCTTCGATTTTGCCTTTTTCACCCTTGTATATGCATGCTCAAATGTATGTACAATCGCTTATCTTTGGCTTTCAAAAACCCTTTGTATGTGCAAGAGCAAATGCATATACAATTGCTCATCATACAAGGCGGACCCCAAACTGTTATAGAGCAAATTGGAATTCTAATCGGGTCCGGCTTGCATGTCCATTTTGCACTTATCGCTTTGTACATGCAAAATCATATACAAGCCAGACCTCAAATTTTATAGAACAATTTGAGAATCGGTTCAAATCCAGCTTGTATCCCTTTCATTGCACATCGGCTTGTATATCGGCATATACAAGCGCCTTATACAACCTACAGACCTCAAATACTTATTCACTGTATTTCACTCCTTCATCGCATCCAGGTTGTATGTCACCTCTTTGTATATCGGGTTGTATGTTGCACATACAAACCCAACATACATGCAAACTGCAGATCTTGCCACATCATAAGGCAAATTTGAAACATCCTGGAATCTGGCTTGCATCTCGCAAATGTATATTTTGTTTGTATGTTGAAAATACAAAGGCAAACATACAAACCTCCCTAACATACAAATAGGGAACCTTACTAGAATATTCGATATGCATATTCCCCTTGTATGTTGAACATTTACAACTCCACTTGCATATACCCGCGGGCCCCACCGAATGCACCTCCGCTGCATTTTTCACTTTGCATGTGCGCCCTTACCAATTATATCTTTTTTGCTTTGTATGTTGCGGAACATACAAGATCACTTTGTACATTGCACTGTTCACTTTGCATATGAGGTGGACCCCTCTATATTTTGCTTGTATCTTGGAGATACAAAGACCTTTGCATGTCTGCGGACCCCATTGCATGTATCTCCCCCGCACTGTTGCAAAAGCATCTGCGCCCTTGTATATTTTTCAATGCATATCTATATGCAACCCAATATACAAAGCAGGAATATTCCTGGGAATCTGCAAAAGATTCCCCCTTTGTATATGCACATTCTAAGCCTGATATGCATTCAGAAATGCATCTAACTCATCTTTTCAAAGGGCGATGGAGATTTCTGACCCGCCAATGCACATTTTACCTACATGTATATAAAAACACCCTTGTATATATAAAAACACTTGCACCTTAACTGATTTTGGCATTTTTTCAACTGCAGAGGCCAAAAGTGCTAGAATTTTTTGGACATTTTGGAAGGTGCCGGCAAATACAAAATGCTTGAAACCTAAATGTTCATGTAGGCACCACCATAGCTGATGGAAGACAAATTAGCATGTGATGTAAAATGAGGCTCCCACAAGGGTTGATCCCAGCATACTGCCCTTAATCTCAAAAGGGATGGAATGAAAAGGAAAGATCATTATTCATATTGCCTAAATTGGATAACTAAACTCAAGGAGAATCAAAGCAATCAGATGCATTGGTTTCTAGTTCAGAACACACTCATGATTACAGTTCAAGAAATGAAATGAAACCATCAGGATGAACTGAACTCATCTAGGACAACATTTAATGCATAAAAATAGTTGTCATCATTGCTTCAACTGTAATTGAGGAAATGGAATTCATAGGTATTTCATCTATGTATCTTTCATGGTATTTGTATGCAGCAAAGGCAGTTAGAACATCAAATACATTTCAAACATTTGTATGTCAAATAGTTTCCAATGGATAACAACTTTTGGATATTTATGATTGCTTTAGCCACATCATAGCATCAGAAATAAATATCAGATATATGCATGGTGGAGCAAACTGAAGAATGCATGAGGGCAACCATAATGATAAAATTGCAAGGTACACACATATGCATATTGCCCAAGCTACATGAAGTAAAATGAACATTATCATGAAAGTGGAATAGCAAAGACAATTTGGAACAATAAATATTTCATATTCTTTTCAAGAAGCAATTGTATGTTCATCATAAGTATCACAGATGCATATATGCAACAGCTAAAAAAATCATAGATTGCGGATATATACAGTGTCACTTCATCATGAAGGAGCAAGATAATAAAAGCCAAATGTAGCTCAATCATAAGTTCTCTTCCATATGATGGTGTTTCTACAAAATAAAATGTTGATCAGAAGTGTCATCATTCAATAATGTTGTTATGCTTTTATTTTGAAACATCGAATGTATGCTACAGGATCATCTCCAGTGATCAAATGATCTACAGGTTTCATCAATGGAGGTTTTCACAACTATATAACAACCAATGAAAAATGCCATGTCATAGTGGAGTATGTGACCATATCACGTATATGCATATAAAAAGTTCAATAAATGCACTTCAAGAAAATGGTGGTCATCAATGATGATGTGTGGAACAACTAAGACAACCACAGTGAATGAAATAGAATGAAGATTGCATCATATGATTACAGAGTAAGCATGTTTAGCTTATACAAACAAATAAGTCTCAGACCAGCAGAGAGATGAATAAGTTTCCATCAAATGTGTCATGATATAGAGGATTTTCTTCATCATTCGAGCCATGCATGTTTAAATAATGACCAAATAATGATGCAGAAAGTGAGTTTTATTCAGGCCATCCTAGGATAAAATAAAGAACTACATGACCATAGCCACAGCCCCATGGCTACAGATACAATTATTTATCAAAAGGAAGAGCTTAGAGTATTATGTAAGAGAAGCCACCACCTCGAGAGGAGGAGCCTTGATATATATTTGAACACAAATGCATACAAATAGCCACAGTTGAAGGATGGAGTGTATATTTCTTTTCATGAAAAGATAACCCATTAGGGTTTCAACTAAAACAAAGTGCTCAAAAATAATGCTACAGCTGTGGCCCTTCAAGAGAAGTAAACATAGATCAAGCACAGAGTATCATATATAAGCTCAATATATAAGAGATGAGGGATTTTGAAGCATGGAAAGAGGGTATATTTCACCAATGGCCAGACAAAGGATAGCACATCAAAGGTTTTTAACCTTCATTCACAGATGCATAGAGATATATTATGCCAGCTGCGGCCTCTTGAAGGAATAGATATAGAAATAGACATACCTAAGGCACAAAAGCGTCACATACAGAAATAGAAGTGTATTTTCCATAAAAAGTTACTGCCTGGAGGTCATCATTTCATACAAAACCCTCTCATCATTTTGAGCCCAAAGACAAACACAAAAAGCATTCTCCATTATGGGTTTTGAGCCATGAAAATTTAACCCAGCCACAGTTTGTATAACATGAAATATGCAGAGGTTTTCTTTTACAATAGTAGCAAAGAGAATGTACATGACAAAGTGTGCACAAAATGTCATTGAGCTAGCCGTGGCCAAATATGCATTCTTTCCTTAAAGGTTCAAAAACCCATTTCATTATATATCAAATAAGTTCAGCTACAAGATAAAGAGTATATGGTCATGAGTTTTAAACCACAAAAGCAACATAATGCCATGGAAATGATGAATCAACCAAGAGATTTATCTAAAGTTCAAGCTTATAAAAGACTCACCTTGTTAAGTATTCACAGTTGAGGTTTCTTCTTCTTTTGTCTCATTTTGTTTTGCTCCAGATAAAGCTCACAGTTGCAGTGAATGGCGGCCAAGACACCAAGGAAGAATGAAGTAATAGTGACATGAATAGAAGAAAAAATACAAACATATAGAAAGCAATGAAATGTGTCAGAATTAATGCAGAGGTCATGGCTGTAGAAGCCTTTCTATCTCAGGAATTGAAAGGAAATTGAAAATATAAGCCACATATGCCTAAGATAGAGTCTTACCCTTTGAAATCTACAAAAAATCTAATGGAAATCGTCCTCAGAATGCTAGGAGGTCAAAGATTCACAAGAGGAAACCCTAGGGTTTCATGGCGGCTACAGAGCCTCATTTTCCACCAAATGCAAAAGGGCAAAATGAGCCCGATAAGAGATGATGAGTTGGTTTTGTGTTATTTCGATGAAGCCCTAACTCAATTGTGAATTTTGTCACATTCATTTCTTTTTTGAGGCACAAACTAATGCCTTCATGGTGTTAAGTGTCCATTGCCTAATGCCTAAGTCTCGTGACTTAGTGTGAGGTCGAGCCTCAAGGGTTCCCTCTTTTCTTTTGACACTTTAAAACCATGTTTGATTACCATGCCTAGGAGTTCATGCATTAGAACATATTGTCACTTTTGCATGTAGATCTCATACCCTTGAGTTTTGCAGACATGGAGGATAGGCTTAAAGGCCTTTTCATTTCATTTTTTGCAAAAACACCATATTATGCCCTTGATATTTTTATGATTTTTTATAGAAAAATCAAGGATTGTAATTGCAATATACTTGGCAAAATAAGGAAAATATAAGCCTTGTATTATTGTTTTGTAAAATCAAATCGAACTAGGGTATAAAACACAACTGCTACATTGTAAGGTTTTATTTTAAAGCAATAGTTTATAAATTGCTTTAAAATCAAAACTATTTTAAGCAGTTAGAGGCAAATAAAACAAATAAAATCTTGCTTTTTTTATGGTTTCTCTAGGCAAATGAGGACAAAATAAGAGCCTTTAGGGGTCAAATAGGGCCTAATTTTAAAGCAGATTTGGTAGGGCCACCTAAGGGAACAGTTTGACATCTCCTATTTTTAGTTTGGAGGCAGTTTGGTGAAATTTTTATCAACTTTTTGATGGAGTTCGAAAATGGATTTCCTTCATCTATTTTTAGGAGCTTTTTTGGAGAGATTTTTTGGAGGCATTTATAGGAGAAAAACTTAGTTTTTTCTCGGTCAATTGATATTTCTTTTTCTTCTCTCTTGAGCACATGTAGAGAGTTTGTAAACTAATTTTGCCTCATATTTTTCAAAGTTAGATGTACCCCTTTCATTTAAATACAGCAAAGCATTCATGTTTCACATTTGTTGCCTCCTTTATAACTTTGATTTGATGTTTTCACTGTGATTATGATGTCTAATCCTCTGATTATGTCTAGATGTTATTGAAATCTATGTAGCTATTGCCCATCTAATCCAGGTTGTGTGTTGTGTTTAAATTAAACCTTCATACGAAGTACTTTTGGATTGTTGGACTTAGGTGAAACTGAGGAGGTTATAGGCTTGAGAGTTGTTTGTGGGTAAATATTTAGATTTTAGAATCATCTTTAGATAAAAAGTAGAATTTCATTTCAACTATTCCTCTTCCCTTTTCTCAGACAAGTCAATAGTTTAAAAAAATCATAAGGAGAACCAGTTCACTCTGGAGATTCACTCTCTCTTTAGGAAACCCACATCCTGAGAGTGTTTCCATGTGTCAACAAATAGCTAAGTCATTTGTAAGGTTAGCATAGGGTGCATATCTGATTGGTAACACACATACTTGCAACAAGATGACATATCTCTTGAGCTAGTGCATATCCTTTTATATACAAATCCCTCATCATGAGGCAGAATGGTGTATCTCTTAAGCTCGTGCACATTCTTTTATACAAAGTCCTCATCATGAGGCAGGGTTGGATCTTGAGTCATTCACCCTTAAGCATGTCTTTGGCAGTTGTGGTAGTGTAGCTCAACCGTCAAGTGTTTTTGGCATGTTTTAGATAGTGGAGTAGTGATGAGCTCCTCCCTATTGCTCATGTTTGTCATGTATAAGACATATAGTGTGTCTATGGCATACTATGCAGAAATCGTGTATTCTGTGTGTCTTTCACGTATTTTATGTCTTCTCTACATGTCTTGCATGTTTTTTTGGCATACTCTAAAGTTGTGTGGCGATGAGTGCCTCCCTACGTTATATGTGTTTTGTGTGTCTCCACATGTGTGTTTTGTTTACTTTAGTTAGCATTTCATATATTTAAATATGTAATTGCTTAATCATGTCTTCTCTTTATGTCTTCTTTGTGTATTGCATGACTATATTCATGTCTTTTGTTGGTTCCCAAGTCTGCAAATTGCAAAACCCTAAAAGTATACCAGGCTTTATGATCAGGTTCAACAACTAATTTGGCCAACGAACATAATTAACCAAAATGGTTAGAATTTTGTTCTCTTTAGGCTCTGCTATGCCTAGGTGGGTGTACCTCAATCACCAATGCTTATTATTTTTTTGAATTAAATGGTGATATTTTAAGCAGATCAAAACCTCATACAATTTCCTTTTAACAATCTATTCCTCACTGGCATGAGGGTTTGGAATAGATTACTTCCTACAACTAAAAACCAAAATATACAATGATTTTATTTGTTCTAGAGCATAACTTTGATCAATGCCTTATTTGTTGGGTATCAAATTCATAATGAGTTTTTGCTCATCCAATGGTCTTAAATTCTAACTATTTAGCACTATTCTTGTTTATGCCTTGCATAAAAGTGCAAGTAATTTCAACCATGAAAACCATTCTTCTTAATCAAAACTAAATTTTCTGAGTCACAGCAACATATTCAATAGAATTTAATCTCTATTTGAGAGAACCCATCAAAAATATTACACAAAAGCATTTAAAGATGCAACAACAAATCAATAAGTACTTGACAAATTGATTCATATGATTAAAAGAAAACAATTTGGAGATAGTTTCACAATTTCTTTTCATTTAAATTGATAAATAGTTGAAACCATTTTCAGAGCAAATTCATTTCTGCACAATCTCATCCCAAATCTTCACAGGTACACCATACTGTTCTACCCCTTTCTTTTCCTTCTTGATTTTATCTTTCATATATACTTTCTATTTCTAAGGGTTATGACCATTCACATATCCATTTAGTGCAACTTTGCATTATCTTTTGGAACTAAAAATATTTAATTTTATCTCTCTTTAGCTTCGCATCCCTGTGAAAAATAATTTTGCCAATAATACATTATCCTTCTTTTGTCGGCAATTTTATATTTACCCGTATGCATTTTCACCCAATTTGGTAAACATATATTTCGGGTAAAAACATTTACCCACTCCAAAACTTTTATTTTCACTTAACTCCCTAGTGGAAATATTTCACTTTTTAATGAAAATATTTTACAATTATATTACATTTCCAAAATAATGTCACGTTGTGATTAATATTAATAAGTTTTCCCTTTCAAGTGTAGAAATAGTCACCACCTTTTTATTGCAATAAAATTTTATGCTTCATTGTATTGTTTATGCTTCCACATTTTCTATGCTCGTGCAACACCGCAAATTACCTTTGACGTTATGGCACAGTTGCCGCAGGGCTCCGGAATACTTCATGCTTAATTATTTTCCTACCGCCATCTTGCACATACCTTGATTGATTTATGCGGTATTACGATCAATATTTAGATTGCATCTCCAACTCCGGCAAGCCCACATACATTTTAGGGTTTTTTATTTGGCTAAATTGCGGGGATGTGGGAAAAGCATTTAAGTTATTACAATACTGCACCATGTTTGGGGTTTTAGACAAGGTCCTTTAGGGGATGCGGGAGAGCCTTCTCTTCTTCTCTTGTTCCATCAAATGAGACTTCTATGCGCTGCTTCAGTCTTTGCAATCTTTTTTCTTGTAATGGTGTTAAATCAATAGAAATTCTATCATCACTTTCTCTTCTTTGGGCACAAACACAAGAAAGGATTCATCTAATCCACATTTCTGACCTAGTTATAATATCAATAGAAGTGTTATGACTGCTTTCTATGCTGCGTGAAAGATGATGTGTGACTGCCACAAAAGATGCACTATCATCCATTGGCTCTGTTACCAAATTGTGCTTCGCAGCCCAATTAAGTTGGGTTGTAACAGTTGTTTTCTAATTCTTTCAGGAAGCAAGTGACTTCAAAAGAAGAGGTAAAGGAAATCTCAAGTTCATGAGCCATCCAATCAATATCTATTGTCTTGATGAAGAACTATTAATGATCATGCTACCAAGATCATGTAACAACTCAAATAGAGTTGTTACACGATCTAGATCAAATGAAGAGTGCCCCAGCAAAGCAGGAGGTATCCAAAGGATGACAGGTGAACTTGAAGCTAAACTACTTCTTTACAGATCATGTTTCAGATGCATTCATTGCAGTCCATTCATTGTAGTTTGGTATAGTTTCAGAAAGGTACTTATAACTTTGTCAAATTTTTCATGATTATAAACACATATTTCATGCAATAATATTCAGTTTGTGCTATGTAATTGATTTACAAAGAGAAATTATACATGATTCATTGCATGAGATGAAATAATTGTTATATTCAAAAGAGAAGTGTTTATATGATCCCATACAAGCTGTGGGAGTAACTACAGGTGATAAGATGCACAATAACGAGTACATTGTTGTAGACACCCAAAAATGTCCACCTTGTCATAACATTACATCTTGTATCATATTTTTCCCTAGGTACCCATTTCATCACCATCATAACCCCTTCGCCATCCTAACTAGCATCTTCCTCTAATAAATTAAATAAATCCAACATTTATTTAATTTAATCCCATCCCTTTTACCATTATTAAATAAACAAATTTTATTTATTTATTTAACCCTTCTACCTCTTAAATAAAATAAAATAAATCTTTTATTTTATTTCTATTTATCACTTTATCCTCATTTTCCTCATGATTTAAATAATATTAAATTATTTAAATCATTAACTTACCTTCCATATCTATCTCTTGGGATGACTCAACTCATCTCTTTCACCTTCCATTTTCATCTTGACTCATCTCTCAAATCATTCCAACCACATTCTAATTTCCTCCCAAGTTAACTCTAATCACCTTCTAAATCATCTCTCAAGTGAACTCTTCCATCTTCTATTTCCTCTTCCAATTTGCACAAGCAACTTTCTAATTAAACCATCACTCACAAAATGGAAAGTTTATCCCTCCATTCTCTCACACTTGCCTATAAATTCACTCATAACCATGTCATTTGCATAGATGAGCTTTTAAGTACCGTTACTCTACCAAATTTCTTACTCATCATCCATCACCCTCACATCTATCTTCATCCATCAAATCTCTATCATCGTTGTGCTGCAGATTGTGAGCAACCAACAATCCAACCATTCAAACAATCAACATGCATGCATCATCAATCATCCGAGGTATTCGTAAAAATTGGGTAAGAAGGTAATTTGCATGTTATGTTTTATCTTTTGATTTTATCCAAATTTCTTGTTTACAAAATGGCATGCCCGATGGGACCCCTCACTTGATCTTTTTTGCAGGTTTTTGCTTTAAAAATTTACATTATTTCTAACCCTCGTTGTCAAGTTTTACAAGGAATCTACTGCATGTGATCTCCTGGGCTAAATCTGACATCGTTGTTGTGTCCAAAAGGTCGATTCCAAGTTCATTGACTATAAATTTGCCTAAACTTGATGACTGTAAAATTCCTTGAAAAAAATTTTTGATTTTTTTTTAATTTGCAGACCGTACGGATCTATCGTACGACTTGCATAGAGACTCAGTTGACTATACTGATTCTGTGTTTGCATGTTAAGTTTTTGATTTATATTTGAAGGTTTGGACTTTATGTATTATCATAGGTGTTATGCAAGATTAATGGTCTATTTGGTATTCGACTATGTTTTTACCTGATTATCCTAAACCCTAAGTAACTGCCAGTCGAAGCTTAAACAAACCTCCCTTCGAAGAATTAATATCACCAAATCTAAGCCTTAGATCACTATCAACTTTTGCAATCTACTCCCCATTGACTGACTGACCACCTTATATACCCTGCAGATCTTCATTTACTATCATCACCTACTCCTTTGAAGCCCTAAGTGCCATTTTCTTTTCTGCGAAACCCTAGCCTATTTGTCATTGGTTAATTGTCAATTGTTTATCCTTCATTTAAATCCCTCTGTCGATTGTTACTCCTGGTCAATGTCGATTTGTCGTTGTTGATTCATCTTCCTTCGACCATCGCAACCCTTGAAACCGATGTCGATTTGTCGCTATCGATTGGTTGATGTTGAAACCGCTTGCATTCAAGACAGTCAACACCCGTATATGCTATTGTCACCACTGTATCTTCCCTTGTTGACCGCACTCGTAGTCTCACAAAACCCTCAACCTCGCATTTTCTTTGTCTTTGTCGCAGTTGATCTTAGTTCTCTATTATGGTCAACCATTACAATCTATCCTGTCACTTTGACCTCCTTATCAACCACTACAATCTATTCAACCTCCGTTATCGACCATTGATCCATCTATTCGGACCTCCATCAACCCAGATCCATCTGCTCAAGGTCGTTGTCAAAGTCTTAGTTGGTGTCTTTGTGAATGGTGTAGTTTGTGTTAGTCATAGTTGCTACCTTAGTCTTAGTCGTTATCCTAAGTCTTAAGTTGCAGTTTAAATCCCGCTCATGTTTGATATAATAATCAGTCGGTGTCGGCATTGAAAGGTTCAAACTTGGAATTAAAAGCCCAAGATTTGAGTCAAAGTTTGAGTTGGCTTGCACACTCTAAGTCAATTTTTAAAGCCTAAGTTGACTTTTGTCTAATTTTTTGACGTTGTTGTGACAATCAACCTTTGTATCTACAAAACCCTAGACATGGTTCATTCGACATAGCCTTTGTGTTTTTCTTTAGGTTTCAATTTTAGGTTTTGACTTCAACATCTAGGGTTTTTGAGGGTTTAAGTTTTTAGGCTTGGATCTTAAAATTTCTAAAGGGGAGCGGGGGTCTTTTTCAAACCATCAATGTAAATCATTCTTCCACAAAGCAGCACATGACCAAAAAATTAAAAAAATCTTGCAAATAGGAAAATACAAAAAGTCAACCTGTGGTCAACTAGTCAAACCAGGTTTCTTCTACATGCCATAAGGGGGGTACTTTTTTCTTTTTACCATAGCAAGAGCATACAGAGGCCAAATCATGCAAATGAATACTCGTCGGAAAGCTGATTCCACGAACTTCATAATGGAGTAGGTTTGATCAGGAAATATTATCATTTTATTAGCTCTTTTATAGTCAAAGTTCAGCTATTTTCAGGCTTCAATCTATGATTTTTCTTGAAAACTAATGGTTTCTTGGTGCAGCTTGTCACATACGCTTGTCAAAGAATGGAGGATGAAAACATACTAACATATCTTTTGTAGATCCAATCGGTCCAAGTTTCTAAACAAACTTTTATACTAAAGTAGGCACACTTAAGTTTGGTGTTTTAAAATGAACCCAAAACTCAAACACTTCGATTAGGTGCTCTAAAATGAACTATCTATTTTCATTGTGTCTGATTTTCATTTCTTGGGCTTGCTTGCTTTGATTGTGTGTAACCTAATTTAGCAATAGAAGTATCCTCTCCCCCTGCCTATCCAACGGATCTGGGGTGCATGAGAAACTATTATTAAGTCTAGAGGGCCTGCCTTCCCATTGTGAGAAGGCGTACGACCCAAGCAGAAATGGGCTAAAGCCAAGCCATTCCAAGCCACTATATAAATAATGTGGTTGTGACGAAAGTCAAAAACAACAGGTGTTGTTCCGCTATACCGATGAATGTTTCCCCTAAAACCCTACAATGCCTAACCTCTGTAGGCTGGGAAGCCTCCTTAACAGAGTGAATCGCTACATGTATAGCCACCTAAACGGAAGCCCTTACTAGAAACCTCTATGTAGCAGCCAAAAACCCCTATCTGTCGGTACAAGAGGACAGCTAATTAGGCCTCAAATAGTCATCCCATATTTTTATGGCTCTTAGAAGAGAGGAAAGTACATCAAGATCTACGCGTCTTGAGGACTTAGAACTTGGTGTGCCTAAGAAGTGAGTGTGTTGTAAGGGGGAGCCCATGCCCCAATTTCCTATAGCTATCCACTATGAGTAGGCGTGGTTGGAGAAATCCAAGTGGGAACCCAATAGCTATTGTCTCTACCTAGCCTAGGTTATTACATTGTTTGTGAGTGGTTTGTGTATGAGTGTCTGCCATCTTGTTTGCTTGCCATAAAATTGCCAAAAAAAAAAGTTGTCAAAACAAAATCCTTGTCACAAAACAATCTCATCCTAACACACATCTTAAGCCACATCATCCATACCCTCTAATCCTAATTATCTTATTCAGTTATCATTCTAATTTCATCCTAATCGCTTTATCCTAACCATTAACCAATCGACTTCATCCATTTTTATATCAAAATCATATCTTGAGCACCCCACATCCTCATACCATAATCTACCACCTCTAAACATGGACATGACATTCCCAAACAAGGCCTATGAGAATGATCCTTATGGTGTCCTAAGAATGCTTGATACCCTTGAGTGGTTATATAGAAATGAACAAGTCCCTACACTACCAAAACACCAACAATTCCCGCAACATCAAGCCATAAGCCAATACCAACAATCCCAAATCCAATCATCAAACCAACTAATTCCATCTCATTCCTATGTAGCATCCCCTTCTGTTTCACACCAATCTAACCCATCAACATATCATAATAATTCCATATCAACTTATCTTATTCCTTAGCAATCTAATCCATCTGCATTTCAAATCACTTCCACATCACCTCATCCTACATCTTTTCATATCGATGCCACATCACCTTATCCTACATCCTTCCATAACAATTCAACATCACCTTATCGCACATCTTTTCATAATAATGCCACATCACCATACCCTACTTCTTCCAATATCTACCATTATCCACAACAACCCGAACCCCAAGACCTTTTACCTACACATCCTACCATTTCATCTCTTCATCAAACACATTCACAAGACTATCAATGGCCCCCACAACATGAACATGCAAGTCCAAGTAGCCCATTGTACATAAATCAAGTGAACCCAAGTCCACTTTTGCAACAATACCTAATAGACTTAAGTCTGCCTATTCAACAAGATATAATAATCTTTGACTCAAGTCTAAGTGACCCTTTGTACATAAATCAAGTATCCTTAAGTCCGCCTATGTTGCAAGACTTAATTGGCTTTGATGAGGGAGATACCAACCTAGAGCAAGCATCATATGAACATCCCTCACCATCCGATCACATGCCAACATATGAGCCTACTAGTCCCATTTTGACACCATCATGTGATCCCATTCCTAGTCTATTGACCCACCAACCACCTAATCCATCTAGTCCTACTATCCCTCCATCCAATCCTATTTCCAATCCATCCAAGCACATTATCTCTTCATCCAATCCAAATTCCAATCCATCTAACTTCATTATCCCTCCATCCTATCCAAATCCTACTTCTAAGCCTACAACATTCTCCACCATTATCGTCCATCCCTTATATTGTCCATTCACACATACCCTAATGAAGGATGTGATCCAATGGCTAGGAACAACTTGTCGCCATGTCAAACACCTATCTTAGCACTTAGCAATGAGCCTTCAAATTTCATGCTTATCCCTCCAACTCCATCATGTGAACCACAAACCATCGAGCCTGCTCAAGAGCCTCCCATCATAAGCCCAAGTCTAAGTCCATCATAATCTCTTATGGATGAATACCAAGAACCCTTTAAACTCATCCAAGAGCCTCATACCTCCATTCAAGCAACCCAAGAGGTATATCAAGAGCATGATCCTAAGTATGTGAAAACATTAGTCCCTAATCCAATTCAAGATCAAATCCCTTACATTCCACTTATGCTACCCATCCATAATATTTACCTTTTTTAGGATCAAGATGAAATTATCTATGAAGAAGCTATCCATGAGCACCTCGATCTTATCCATAATCCTATACCACTCCATGAGCAAGATATCCAAATTGCTCCTATCCATCCTCTGTCTAACCCTAATGAGACAATTTCCACTTCTCATAATGAGACATGTGCCTCCCAAGAACACACAAGCATAGAAGATCAAACATATACCTTGGATCCTAATGAGCATAATAAAGATCCTAATCATCCTCCTTCCACATCCACTATCGACCCTATCACAACTCCACCATCATTTCCTATTAGTCTATCCACCTTTATCCATGAGTGTTCCTCCTTACAACACCAACAACCTTTATCCACTTCACTTTCTCCATCCAATAATGAGCTCATTTCTAGTGTTCCACCTACACATAGTCCCATAGTCAATCGCATCCTCCAAAACATGAACTATCAAGGTAAGGGTTTAGGCCCTCTTGAACAAGGTATTTTCGAGCCAATCTGTGTCAAGGTTCCTCCACACTCATTTTCCCTTGGATACACACCCCAAGGACAATAATATAACAATGTTGGTACCACCTCAACACATCTTAAGTCCACCACTTTTTATCGCAAATACCATCATACTCCTAAGACATATGTCGCCATTCCGCCTCCCTCATCCTAAAAATGTCAAAAGCATGTGACCATACATCTTCCACCATCAAATTTACCTCTGCTCCTCCCAACTCCTAACATCCCGCCATCCAATATACCTCCACTACTTCCAACACCTTATCTACCTATCCATAAATCCTCTAAAAACCCTAATCGTGACCAACAAATGCACACATTGTCTAAACAAGGAGCTTCTATCCACCCCATGGGATTCAAAAGTAAAAATTTGGATGCCTACACTCATAAAGCCAAAAATCCTACAAATCCTAATGCCTTAGGGTACAAAAGCCAAGAATCAAAGAAACATCCATCTCAAAAGATGCATACACCCACACACCTCAAAGCAAAAATGAAAAAGGTGTGGGTCCCCAAGCAACAAGTAATTACCGCAAAAGCTGCACAAAAGCTACATATATCCAAGCCCATAGCTCCGCAAACAAAGTCTAAAAGCAAAATGGTATGGGTTCCTAAGCAAAAAGCCATCAAGTCAAATGAGGCATCCACCTCTCGAAAATCCCTATCATCCACTTCCATCCAAAAATCCCATTCCATCCAAAATTCTCAAATCCTTTCATCCCACATGAAAAGCAAAAATCATAAAAATACAAAGTCTATGTGGGTCTCTAAATGCCTAAATCACCCATCCCCTAAGCGAACAACACCATTGCTTCCTACACCACCATCCAACCAAAAGCTTCAACGTTTATCATGGTGTGTGCAATCCTTGGTCATTGTTCCCTTCCATCCCACAATTCTCCATACCTCCATCTCCCCACCTTTCATCCATTATCCTACATATCTTCCTCATCACTTCCCTATGGTCCATGTTTTTGCATAAGCCCTCCATCTATAAGTCCTACATAATCCATACATAATCCATATCATAAACCACCATCTTCTCTACGTAATCCACTATCGCACCTTTCATAATCCACTATCTATCTAATCCCTTTTCCTCTCATGTAATCCCCTTACCAACATCTATGAGTGCACTTGACATGATCCATGTGATGACATCCTTCTAGCGGGACTATCACCTTTCATGGAACTAGACACTTGAGTCCCTCCTGTCCATATCCCCCCTATCCTATCCAAAACATTAAAAAAAAAAGATTAAAAAAAAAACAAACAAAAAAAAAGAAAAAAAATGGAAAAAGTAAAGAGAAATCCCTTCATCCAATGGTGAAAACCTGGCAAACAGGTGTCACGCTTAAGTTGATCTTCTATGTCACCTACACTTGGAGGCATCTTGTCTCATCCACCATATCATTTTCAACTTATCTTATCATTTCCCATCCTATCATATCCTCTCTTACAATGTCCTTATCCATCCACATACACATACCTATCCTATTGAGTACATCTATCCTCCCTTCCTCCTTTTGATCTTGATAAATTGGGGGCAAAATGTTGAAACATGCTTGGAAAAAACTCTTGATGTACCTTATCCCTTCCAATCCATCCTGTCATCCTATCATAATCCCATTGTCATCATCCCAATCCTATCACTATCCTATCATCCTGAGCCTTGTCATGAAAAATCCCAAGCATACTATCTAGAATGGGGCATGTTATTCTGATGCGACATAGTCTTTGAGATCACATCCTTGCTCTCTTACGCACACATACACATCCCTTATTGCCCATCCTTTCATCCATCCAATCCTACCTACCTACCTCCTTGCACCTAGACTTGGTCCTCCCTTGTCATTGGTATCTAGCATAAAGGCTACCCAAATTGTAAATCCATTGACATCCTAAAACATAGCAAAAATACAAAGAATCGTAAAATTTCCTGAAAAATACAAAAAATCGTAAAATGTCTTGAAAAAATCCAAAAAAATCATAAAAAGTCTTGAAAAAATACAAAAAAATCATAAAAAGTCTTGAAAAAATATTAAAAAAATCATAAAAAATCCTAAAAAAATACAAAAAAATCATAAAAAGTCCTGAAAAATATTTAAAAAATCATAAAAGTCCTGAAAAAATCCAAAAAATCGTAAAAAGTCCTGAAGTAATACAAAAAAATCAAATATCCAACAAAAATACAAACAATAAAATCAAATCAATCTCCCAAATCAATTCTTCCAATCAGTCAAATCAATTCTTCTAAATACATCAATCAACCCTTTAATCAATTCAATCATCATTCATCAAATCACTTTCTTCTAATCAATCAAATTAATCATTTCATCCAATCATCAATCAAATCAATCATTTCATCCAATCATCAATCAAAACTCATCTAGTGACCACAAAACTGAATAGACATGCTGACATATGTCTTTCTACCACACAGGATTGCAAGATCATTTCTAGGTTTCAAAATTTTAATCATCAAAGTTGTCCTCTAGGGCATATTTGCAAAGTGTGGACATAAAAACTCACCAAGACTCAACTAATTTGGGTTTTGAAAATTGATCAAATCAAGTCCAAGTAGATTGTGGAACTAGGAAAATATACTGACATATTCAACATATGAGTATGTCCAGCAAATGGTAGCTCATGACAATGAACACACTTCAATTTATCATGCTCCCAACTTTAGGTTACACAAACAAATCCGACATGGGTGTTTCTAAGTGTTGTAACTGCAAGTTGAAGACATAATGGCACTTCAAATTGCAAAAAAAATTGAAGGTACCAACATCTTCTCCATGTATTGTGTGCTTCACTATCTTCTCCATGTATTGTGTGCTTCCTTACTGTATTCATTGTGTCTTATGTGACTGTTAAGTGTTTGCTTATGTTTGCCTAAGCTTGGGGGCTAGCGATAGTCTTCAAACTTAGGGTGTGTTTGATGTTTCTGATGTGCTTTGACTATACTTTAATTCATGTATGAATCACAAGGTCATACATACATTAAAGTGGGGGCTAAATGTTATGGAGTAAAAAGTGGCCACATGCCTTTTTACCTCCTAGTTTAGCTCCTAGGTCCTATTTGCTTCCTTATACTTAATTATACATTACAATTGATCATCTCAAAAGATACTTCCTAACACCCAGGACATTTTGGACCCTTGGGGTCTCCTTTATCTTAAGACTGACCTAATTTAGGCCCCTAGACTTGGGCGCCAACTACCCAAGCCTCTCCTAATTGGTCAAGGCTAACTTTGGGTATATCGACTTGGGCCCTTCCAAAATGTTTCTCCTTGTCAGCTCGTGTGATTTAAATTCATAAATGTTAGTGAGAAAGCAAATATAAGTGAGTTTATGACTTCATTTTAAACCTAGATGGATAAAGCAAACTTATGGTATTGGAGCAAAGAGCATTCAAGGCATTCATTGTGTATTGGTTGCATATTTGTGTTTGTATTTGTGTGTTTGTTGTAGATATGGCATCATCATCCATCTCCTTGTGAGTTGAAGAGCTTTCATCCTCCCAAGGGCTTTATCTCTGAGGTGACATCATTGCTATTTGAATCATTTCATCATTTGGATTATCTTTAGCCTCTATGCTAACCCAAGATTTGACTGAGGCAAATCCATAAACACCACAACCCCCAAACCCATCTCTTATCGTCTTGTGTGCAGGTTACAATAATAGGTTTTGAGAAAATTGGAGCTACAGGGAAGCAATGCAAGAAACAGAGTTTCAGGATCTGAAAATAGTTCCAAAAAATCTCCCTGAATAGACTTGGGCGGTTGCTGCCCTAGTCTACAGAGCCTCAAGCTTTTGGATCTAAGTTCTGAGCATCATTAGTAGCATTTCATTAGTTTTGACCTCCAGTAGAATCCAACATCTGGACTTGGGCAGTTGTCGAATTTGTCCTCCGATATCTCTGCTTTCGGAAGATAGGTTTTGACATCTTACTAATCCTCTATGTACTTTTGGTTTCCAAATTTCTATTATCGATCATCTATTTCAAGATGATTATCTTTTAACTAGGGTTTCCTTCATACTTAGCCTAGGGTTTGATGAAAGCTTGGTTGGATCTTATCTTTCTTTGACAAACAAGAGCACAAAGATCGGTAGTTGAGCCCTCTTCCATCTTGTAGTGGCTTGGCTCGATCTTTGTCCTTGAATGTTAGAGTCAAAGGATGGTTTGATCTAGTGTACTCACACATTCCATCTCCTCTTAACACCAAGAATGTACTTTGTAACCCCTAAATCCTTCATATTAAATGTGCCAAAAAGATAAGTTTTGAGCTCCCTAATCATCACCTTACTATTACCAATAAACAACATGTCATCCACATACAAGACAATGATTAGAATCTAATCATCAATCATTTTAATATAAACATAATGATTTTCCTCACTCCTAACAAAACCATTTTTTAGTGCAAAAACATCAAATTTTTAGTACCAAATGTAGGGTGACTATTTTAGACCATACAATGACTATTTCAACCTACAAACCAAATATTCCTTCCCCTTCACAACAAAACCACTAAACTCTCACATATAAATCTCCTCTTCAAGATCCTTATGCAAGAAAATAATTTTAACATCTATTTATTCCATTTCAAAATTACATGCTAAAGCAATGGATAATTTAGGAATCTAATAGAAGATATCCTAGCAACAAGAGAATATTTTTCCAAAATCAACTCCCTCTCTCTAAGAGTAGCCCTTGGCCACTAGTCTATCCTTGTACCACTCTAACTATCCATCTTCTCTAATATTATTCTTATATACCCACTTACAACCAATGGGTTTTCTTCCCTTGGGAAAACTAACAAGATCCTAGGTGTCACATCTATCAAAGTCCATCATCTCCTCCTACATGGCTTGCATCTATGACTCATTATCCTTTGAATAGAGAGCCTCCCTAAAAGATCTTGGTTCATCATCAATATATAATTTAAAGGAAATACACAAAGGAAATATTGTGGGTTATACTTGTCAATTAGATTCTTTTGTCTTGTGAATCTTCTCAAGGTTGGAGAAAGGGGCTCTACCTATTCTTCTACACGCCCAAGATGCTCATCCTACTCTTCCTACTTAGAACTCTCACCTGAACCCTCTTTTTCCTCTCCTTCCTCTAATACATTATTCTATTCTTCCACATGTGCATCTTCCTACTTCTCAACCTTAGTCTCAAAATGCACAATTTTCCTTCTTTCTCCTTTGGCTATACAATATATGAAAATTATTTAAACTCCCTAAAAATCACATCTATAGAATAGATCATTTTTTTGTGTTAGTAGATTTAAAAGCTTAAAACCTTTTACTTCTCACCATAACCAACAAAGATACATTTCTATGCTTTTGGATCCACTTTAGATTTCTTTTGTTTAGGCACATGAACATAAGCCTCAAAACCAAATATTATTAAATGTGAAACATAAGGTTTCATACTTATCTATACTTCATAAGGAGTTTTATCAATAAGAGTCAAATAAGGAGATCTATTACTCAAGTGACAAGCAGTACTTACAACCTCTACATAAAATAACCAATCTAGTTGTGTACCACTTATCATACTTTTAGCTCTTTCTATTAAAGTTTGATTCATTCTCTTTGTAACCCCATTGTGTTGTGTGTAGGGGATTGCCTTCCACTTAACAATACCTACATTCTTACAGAACTCATCAAATTTCCTAGAGAAACATTCACCACCATTGTCAAATCTCAACACCTATATCTTGTGATTTGATTATTTCTCAACCAAAGATTTAAATTGCTTAAAAATAGAGATAGTTCAAATTTTGAATGCATAAAATAAACCTAGGTTTATATAGAGGCATCATCAATTACTATAATATAATAATGAGACTTTCCCATAGAACCCACATCCATTGGACCAAACACATCAGCATGAATGATTTCTACTAACCTCTTTTCTCTATAGCTTCCAATAGGAAATGAAGATCTATTCTATTTACCAAACACACAATGTTCAAAAAATCAAATTTACCATCAGATTAATTAAAAAAATCATAAACCATATTTTTATTAAGAATGGTGTAAAGACCCTTTTATCAATGTGGTCCAAATCTCAGTGCCACAACATACATGCATTTTCAATATTACCAGTTACATTGGTAGAATTACAAAATGTGGAGGCACTTAGCCTAAACAAAGTCTCTATCCAAGATCCTTTATCTACCACTATATTCCCTCTCACCAAACTACAACCAAACTTGCCAAATGTGGCATGCACTCTAGAATCATTCAACTTGGATACATAAATTAATTTCCTGGCAAGTTTTGGAATGTGCAAAACATTATGGGTATATGCACAAAGTTGTGGGACTAAAAATTCACCACTTGGCTTGTTGGTCCCATGCAAGGGAAAATGCAAGTGCATTATAACGCACTCGCATTATACTATGCTATAAAGTGAAAAAAAAAAAAGCAAAAGACAAACCCGCGGCCATTTCTGTATTTTTGCAAGAAAAAACCAGTTATAAGAGCGCGAGCATGTTAGAGGAAGGAGAATCAAGCAAGTTCTAAGGTAATTGACATTTTCACCATGCCACCTCACCAATCTTGCTCCCAAGGATGTCATGAACGAAATGTAGAGGGTGTAGCAGCCGAAGAAGGTAGGGTTTGCTTTATTTTTGTGAGTTTGAAAAGAAATCTTTACTTTTGCAATGTTTGATTGGTTTTTTTATGTTAAATTTATAGTCAATGAGGTACCATAGAACACTAATCTAACAGAGGAGGTTGAGAACAATCCACAAAACCCTTAAAATCCTCAAAACTCCACCTTCACATCCTCACCATGAAAGAGACACACAGGAGAACTATTTAGGGCAAATTGAAGAAAACAAAAAACATCTTCAAACCCTAATTGAAATGTTAAATAGTCCAAGTGCAAGCATCGATCATAGGAGAGCCATTGCCAAGTCATTAGGGGTGATTGTTTCTCATATTGAATCAGTGACAAACCAAATCACTGAATGGAATGACTATAGGGAGAGGTGTCGGCAATACTATGCTAAAAAATTATCTTACCAACAAGTGAAGGACAAAAAAATTACTAAATCTACATTATGTTCACATTTTATCAATTCTAAAACTGGCCAAACATTAGAAAAGACTTGCAAATGCTTCCTAATTCATTGGTGTGTGAACCAATATATATCCCAAAACTTTTGGGATAGATAGCACGTAGTATTTGATGAGTGTCCATGTAATAACAATGAGGTATAACAATATTTCTTGAGGAAACTCCATTGGGAGTTCATCCTCAAGGCGATTCCTAATTACTTTGACATTAGAGAGTTCTAGGGTAGAGGTGGTGGCTCTACCCAAGATAGAGAGGGGGAACAATGAAACTAGAACTGCATACCTAGACCCCTGGTGAGGCTAGTACGTGTCTCACTCCCTTCGACTTTGAAGGAGAGTTTTGAGGTGGAGACATTGCATTCATTGATTTCTCTCACGTAGTCTCTAGCATAGCACGATGATGATCTCACCCAGCCCAATGAGGGTGAGAGTAGCAGTAATCATAAGTTTGTCCCCACATCTTTGCATTTCATGTGGGAACTTGTGAGATTATGGGATGTAGGACTCTCGACAGGATGCTACAACATAGTGGCAGCAGCCAGTGATAGACACTTCCATATTAAATGTTCCTGTTCTCATAGATGATGTCTTATAGCCTACATTTGGTATTGACTCCTAGGTAAATTTTTACAAGGTTCATCTTGATTTAATATATTTGTATTTGAAATTTGTAATTAATTTTATATGACTATCTATGACTATCTATATATTATAAGTCAAAATTAATGTATGTAATTGTCTGCACAATGAAATTCCAAGGTTAGAGTCTTCATCCTGCCTCTGTTAGTCATCTAGTGACGGCTTATGAGAGGAGGTTGAGTCAGAAGGTATGTAATTTATCACATGATTGTAAATATAGTACATCTATCAATGGTAATCTTATTTAGTGACAATTTGATAATTTCAAGAGGGAGCTTCACCAACACCTCCACGATTTCCTTGGTCCCCTGGACATAGAACCACTTTTATGAAGGTAAATTTAACCATTTGTAATCAGTATGCATTTAAATAATGTTATGTATCTATTTTAGTCAAACAACCTTGAACTCTATTTTCAAATGTTGAATATGGAGACTCCTCATCTTCGTCAATCAGTGGAGGCAGGCATTGTTGCAACTATGTTGTCTTCAAATCCTTTGATCGAGGTATGAGCCAGTAACATATAAATATCATTTTCTATTTCTTGTTTTATCTCATTTCATTTGATGTACATATATGATATTTATGTTTAATCAATAGTGCTTCTTAATGCTTCTCACAGGAGGTCACAACTCCAACCTATCCAACTACAGATGAAGAGAGAGAAAATATGATCAAGAGGAATCATCAACTGCAGTAAGTGATCGATTACATATGTGATGTTACATATTTCATGTTTTCTATATTAATGTGCATATTGCTTGATTGTATTAACAGGTGGAGCTGCAAAAATCTCTGTTAAGGAGGTCTAGTCAATAGGAGAGAGAGGATGAGTCACTAATTGGCTCTCCATCTTCATAGCCAACCAAGGGCTGCCGATTATTTCATAACAGGTCATAGGAACTAGATTTTGGGACAATTTTTTATGCCTATATGGCTTTGTATACATACTTTTGTATGTTACCGATGTATATCTTTGTATATGCCTGTATGGCTTTATGTGTACATGCCTATATGGATTTATATATAGACTAGATGTTATGCACATGAAATTATGTATATGATAGTTTACATTAAATATTTAATATGATGATCAATTATCATTACATGAATTTGGTTTTACACGTGCCAATTGCATTTGCTTGAAAGTTTAAAAATCCTTTTCAAATAATCTATTTTATGCATATCTTGCAATCATTGCATTCCATGAGACTGTGCATTTCTTTGAGGTGTCATGTCAAATAGTTCATGTGCCTTATCTATTCTTCCACACTTTGCATACATGTCTACAAGGGTAGCTGCAAATACTACATGTGACAAAATTCCTATATCCTTTATGCTTTGATGGTTGTCCACACCATGTTCTGCAAATCCCATTTTGGCATAGGCAAGGAGGATGTTGGATAAGGTTGTGGAATTTGGTTTTAGAAGTGTTTGTTGTTGTCAAAGGCGAAAATAATTATCACTAATCACAATAACAATATCAGAATATATCGAGATATTTTAAACATATATGCTTCTATGGTCCATACCCTATTCCAAAGATCCTAATTTGGCACGGGTAGGAAGGATGCTTGCAAAGGTTATGGAATTTGTTTTTACACATGTCAATTACATTTGCTTGAAAGTTTATAAAGCCTTTTCAAAAAATCCATTTTCTGTATATCGTGCAATCATTGCATTCCATGAGATGGCATCTCTTTGAGGTATCATGCCAAACTATTCACATGCCTTGTCTATGCTTCCACACTTTGCATCTATGGCTACAAGGGTAGGTACAAATACAACATGTGACAAAATTCATATATCCTTTATGCTTTGATGGTTGTCTATACCCTATTCCGAAGATCCCATTTTGGCATAGGCAAGGAGGATGGTGGCTAAGGTTGTGGAATTTGGATTTACATCCACCAATTGCATTTTCTTGAAAGTTTGTTTTGTGCATTTTCTTGAAATATTCTAGAGCCTTTTTGAAACAAATCTTTTTGTGCATATCTTGCAATCATTTCATTCCATGAGACGACATTTCTTTGAGGTATCATGTCAAATAGTTTATGTGCCTTGTCCATGCTTCCACACTTTGCATACATGACCCTAGGGCATCTGGAACTATATTTTTCAAAATTCACATATCCTTTATGCTTTGATGGATGTCCATACCTTATTCTGAAGATCCCATATGGGCATAGACAAGGAGGATGTTGGTTGAGCTTGTGAAATTTGGCTTTACTCCTGCCAATTGCATTTGCTTGAAAGTTTCTAAAGCCTTTTCAACAAATCTATTTTGTGCATATCTTGCAATCATTGCATTCCATGAGATGGCATCACTTTGAGGTGTTCTGTTGAATAGTTCATGTGCCTTATCTATGCTTCCACATTTTGCATTCATGTCTTTGAGGGAAGTTTCAACTACAACATATGACAAAATTCCTATATCCTTCATGCTTTGATGAATGTACATACCCTGTTCCAAAGATCTCATTTTTGTACAAGCAGGGAGGGTGTTGGAAAAGGTTGAGGAATTTGGCTTTACACCCACCAAAATTGCATTTTATTGAAAGTTTCTAAATCCTTTTCAACAAATCCATTTTGTGCATATCCTGCAATCATTGCATTCCATGAGATGGCATCTCTTTGAGGTGCTCTTTCGACGAACAGTTCATGTGCCTTGTCTATGCTTCCACAATTTGCATTCATCTCTTCGAGGGTTGTTACAACTACAACATATGACAAAATTCCTTTATCCTTCATGTTTTGATAGATGTCCTTACCCTGTTCCTAAGATCTCATTTTCCCGCAGACAAGGAGGATGCTGGAAAAGGTTGAGGAATTTGGCTTTACACCTACTAATTGCATTTTCTTGAAAATTTCTAAAGCCTTTTCAACAAATCCATTTTGTGCATATCCTGCAATCATTGATTCCATTTGATTCACATTCATTGAGATAAGTATTTCTATATTGCCTTTTGTGATTCACTATCACTATGTTTCCAATTTTATCAATGGTTGTAGGTTTGAAACTTGGTTGAGTGACTAATTGTCTTTGACAATTTTGTTATGGTTAAGTTCTTTATTTATTTATTTTTTTACTTCAATTCTTGATTGTCTCAATGTAATCATTATGAAATTTGGATTTACCTTGATGCTTCATTTATTTTTATGTTAAGGTGTAAGGAATATGATATGTTTTAACCTCCTACACATGTGACATCATAATGATTATTTCTTAGCCAGCTATCTTATCTTTGAAATTAAATTTATGCTATGTTGTCGACATCTACTTAGGGGAGCAACCTGTCCTAACTCTAGGGTTTCTAGATTATGTGAGTTAAAACATATGTTAATCCTATATACAGGAATATTCAAGGCATCCAGATAGTTTTTTACTAGTTTAAGCAGTGGAAGCATATTGTGTTAAGAATGAGCATGTCTTTAGCAAGGAGTCCCTCTCATATCCATGATCTATGGTTTGGTCATGGTACAATGCACTATATTCTTAGGGTCTCAATTAGTTGACTATATGATTTGTCCTTTGATGGTGTTGCATTTTTCATAAGAATCTAATCCTTTTATTTGGTTATGTATCTTGGGTGAAAGATGGAGTACTGAGGAAAATGAATCTAATATTTTATGGTCAACATACCATTTATCAAATCTTGATGGAATTCCCTTCTATAGTTATTTTGTTTAATTCACATCAAGATGCTAATAATGGGCATCAAGGGATTGGAATTAAAGAAGTTGGGATGTTGTTACTATTCATGTCACCTGTGATTGTCTTATATCTACATCATTGTACCCCTTATAACTCTTCATTCAAGATTTATAAATACACCTATACCATCCATATAAGACTACCCAAACAATGACAATACTGTAGCATATTTTGTGGTTTGATTTCCATTAGGGTGAAGATGAAATTAGTTTTTCTTCATAAGTTAATGGTGCTATGGTGAAATACCATGAATTAGTCTTAGGGAGAAAAGGGGGTAGTGGTTATCCTACAAATCCTCACATGCCATAACCATGCTATAAAACTTTTCACTATCACTATGTCATGGTTAGTGATCATGTTATGAAAGAAGGAAGTGGTATGTAGATTCCTATTAGCATGAGGAAATCATACAAGAGTCTTTAGATGAATATTCATGCTACATGATTGTCATAGGTGATAGATAAAAGGATGGACTATTATGAGGAGTTGCATGGGACTATCTCAAATTTATGAAACTCAATGTGTTTAGGATTGTCACCTTTGGATCACTGATGTATTGTATTGTTTGAATCATGAGAGATGGTGGATGAGTGTCTCCATAAAATTCATCTAAGGTAAAAGAAATTTAAGGTGGGCACCTTAGTGTTGTCCTAGATTATAAAATACAAGGAGGAATGTTATGCATTCATAATACCCTAGGTCAGTTATATAGAGTTTTGCATGCTCTATTGTCATATAATGATTGAGTTTTGCATGTTTCCAATAGATTACCATACTATTCCTAGGTTATTCATCCCTTGAGAAGTCATTCCTAACTTTTGGATTAACATTTTAAAACATCATAAGATGGGATTGAATGAATAAGAGTTGATGTATGAGTAAGAGGGGATGCTAATAATTTCAAATACTATCATGAAGACTAAAAGCTAGTTAACAGTCTACTAGGACAGCCATAATGTTAAATATTGTCACTTTTGTGAACTTACAACTATCATAGGAAATTGGCACTATGTCAAAACTAGAATAATGGTGTCACTAAAATTTTAGCTATGGTCATAATATTATCATCACAAATTACCAAATATCTAGTACTCAAATCTAAATGGAGAAGTTATGGGGAGGTTAGGGTATATAAAAATATTAAGTCACACATGTATGAGTAGGTATATACAAAGCTATAGGAAATATTTTAGAGGTTGGTCACACATGTAAGTGCCATTTTAAATAAGCCCTGCTCTATTTGGCCTAAAGAGACCCTGTTTTAGTGTATTTTTGAGAATTCTTGTGTTGGGTGAGTGATTTCTGCAGGGGAAGTGTTTAGACATGTTATATATACCTATTTACACCTTCCCTATCAATCTCAGGGTTTGAATCCATGTGCAAGTCTCTGTTGTTACATTACACTCCCCAAAATAGGCCTAATTTGACTATAACAACCCAGTTTTTTCCTAGTCTGTACAAAACAACCCTATCATTCTCTTGCAAAACAAGGAAGAGAGTAAGAGAGAGAGAGACATTTGGCATGATTTTCATGTCCTCATTTCACCTTTCTACATTTTCTTTACACCTGCCACTTTGCATGCATGTCTATCAGAGCAATTGCAACTACAACATCTGACAAAATTACCATATCCTTTATGCTTTTATGGATGTAATTAGAACACATTCCATACCTCATGGGGTTGAGTTGACTATGTCAATGCATCAGGTTGGGCGAGTGAATGCTAGGGGGGTATCTTTTCAGTGGCGAAGCCTCCTGGTCATTATTGGCTACATCGAACGTAAACAATCTCTCAAGAGCCCTAAGACAAAAAAAAGTGTCAAACTTTGGACTGGCTATTCCATCAAACTGTGACATCTAGGAACATATTTTTTTCATGTATAGGCTGATGTTAGGTCTATCTATAAATACCTACCTCTATTTTTTAAAATTAATTTCATTTGCCTATGGTGGCAAGGAACGTATTGTTCCAAAATGCTTCAGTTTCATGCAGTGGAAAGGTGCTACGAGTGACATTTTGCATTCCACATCTCGTCGAGCCAAACCGATAGTGTCAACACATTGAGGTGGGTGGATAAATTCCAAGGGAGGTCTCTTTTCATGCGCCAAGTGTCCCAATCATTCGAGGCAGCAGGCTACCGACAAAGTCACTTAAGATCCCTAAGACCAAAAAATTATAAAACTTTGATAGAGCATTTCATAGAATTCATGGCATTTGGGAATGTTTTGTTTAGACCTATAGGTGCATGTGGGGTCTACCCAAAATAACCTCTCTTGATTTCAATCAACTCCAATCCATTTAACAATGCCGAAATCAAATGTATTCTTCCAAAATGCTTCAATTTCATGCAGTGGAAAGGTGCTAGGAGTGACATTTTGCATTCCATAGTTTGTGGGGCTGAACCAACTATGCCAACACATCAGGGTGGGCAAGTAAATGATAGGGGAGGTCTCATTTCATGTACCAAGTGTCCCAATCATTCGGGGCAGCAGGCTACCGATAAAGTCATTTAAGATCATAAGAGAAAAAAATGCCAAACTTTGATGGAGAAGTTCTTAGAGGTCGTGACAGATGGAAATATTTTGTTTGAACCTACAGGTGCATATGGGGTCCATCCACAATAACTTATCTCAGTTTTGGTTAACTTCAATCTATTTAACCCTGCTGAAATCAAATGCATTCTTGCAAAATGCTTTAGTTTCATGCAGTGGAAAGGTGCTAGGAGTGACATTTTACATTCCATAGATCATGGGGCTGAACTGACTATGCCAACACATCGAGGTGGGTGGGTAAATTCTAAGGGAGGTCTTGTTTCATGCGCCAAGTGTCTCATTCGTTCTGGGTTGCAAGCTACCAGCAAAGTCAAAAGGTGCTAGGAGTGAAATTTTGCATTCCACAGGTCATGGTGTTGAACCAATTGTGCCAACATGTTGGTGTGGGTGGGTAAATGCTAGGTGAGGTCTCATTTTGTGCACTAAGTGTCTCAGTCATTCCGCATTGTAAGCTACTGATAAAGTCAAAAGGTGCTAGGTGTGACATTTTGCATTCCAGAGCTTGTGGGGCCAAACCAACTGTACCAATGCATCGGGGTGGGCGGGTAAATGTCAAGGGAGGTTTCATTTCATGTGCCAAGTGTCACAGTCATTCGAGGTAGTAGGCTACTAGCAAAGTCACTTAATATCTCTAAGACCAAAAATTTGCCAAAATTTGACGGAGCAGTTCTCAGAATTCATGGCAGCTCAGAATGTTTTATTTAGACCTACAAGTTCATATAGGTTCCTTCTACAATAACCTCTCTTAGTTTTGGTCAACTCCAATTTGTTTGGCCGTGTTGAAATCAAATGCATTCTTGCAAAATGCTTTAGTTTCATGCAGTGGAAAGGTGCCAGGAGTGAAATTTTGCATTCCATAGCTCATGGGGATGAACCAATCATGCCAATGCATCGAGGTGGGTAGGTAAATTCTAGGCAAGGTCTCATTTTATGCATCAAGTGTCCCAGTCGTTCGGGGTAGCAGGCTACCGACAAAGTCACTTAAGATCCTAAGTGGCAAAAAACTACCAAACTTTGAAGGAGCAGTTCTTAGAAGTTGTGGTAGTTGGGAATGTTTTGTTCAAACCTACAAGTGCATATGGGGTCCATCCACAATAACATCTCTTAGTTTTGGTTAACTCCAATCTGTTTGATCGTGCTGAAATCAAATGCATTCTTGCAAAATGCTTCAATTTCATGCAGCACAACCTTGTCAGGTGCCATATTTTTTGTTCTTCTCATCATGGGGCCAAACTGACCATGCCAATGTATTAAGTGGGTGGGTATATGCTAGGAGAGGTCTCGTTTCATGTTCTGAGTGTCCCAATCATTCTGAGTTGTAAGCTACTAGCAAAGTAACTTTGTCGGTAGCTTATAGCCCAAAATGATTGGGACACTTAGCACATGAAACAAGAACTAGTACAAAAACAACAATATGTGATTAAAAAAACTACTAAAAACTGCTTATAAATGACTAAACTTAGTCACGTGACCATTAGTAGTTTATTTTCAATCATTTATAACGTGACCAAATTTATGAATAAACCAATTTTAGTCATTTTGATTGATCGATTTGGTAGTAAATTTAGTCGTTAATTTAGTCATTGATTTAGTCATATTATTCACTAAGCTTGGTCACGTGACCATTAGTAGTTTATTGCCATTCATTTATTTGCTTGTTTTGATTGATCAATTTGGTAGTATATTTTTAGTCATTGATTTAGTCATATTTATTCACTGATTTCTATCAATTGGTAGTATATTTATTCACTGATTTCTGTCAACTGGTAGTATATTTAGTCATATTTATTCACTGATTTCTTTCAGTTGGTAGTATATTTAGTCAATCGGTAGTTTATTTAATTATTTTTGTTCAAGTGCTGGAAATGAGACAATGCTTTTGAGGTTTAAACACAAAACACAGAAAAACATAATCAATCATTCATTTGCACATAATGGAACAACTATTAAGAAGGCAAATACTAAAATTTTATTGAAAAAGGGTGTTCTTACAACAAATACAAGACTTAAATATGTGTCTTTTCTTTGAAAAATGTGTTACAAAGTGTGTTTCTCAGTGCTGTGACTGAGAAAACTGAGTTACAAAGTGTGAGGATTGTACTCTCTGCAAAGAAATTTAGGCTTTTTAAGGTATACAGCTTGCCATTCGAAAGCTATGATATCTGCCCTTTTGGTACTATATGCACAAGTTTCATGAGAGTCTTCATTCATTGAATAGACTTTAATGGAAGTTTGTCCTCTACAATGCATAAACTGCCCCCATGACTATCCATGCAAACTTTGATTAATAACACTTTTCACATCATGCACTTTGATGGTTATTTCACTTGACACTATCATGGTAGCTTCACCCTTTGCCTTTGATCCTTTATCTTTTCAAGAACCACTGTGGACTATCATCAAAGCTCCTACTCTCTACCTTGCTAGACTGCTCAACACAAGTCTGGTCTATACTCTCACCTTGAAACACTTATCTTTTTATGCCAATCAAGATCTCAAAAATGCTTATCCTTGTATGCTCTGGAAGTCACTATGACAATCCAGGATCAAGGTGTTGCAATTCAAAAAGACAGTGATCTTGCATCCACAAAAGACTACAGATGGTGAACTGTGCTTACTTTGTCATGCACCCCCTTCTTTAGACATTGACAACACTATTGAATTCCTATTGGATTGGTTTGCTATGTCATTTATTTGATGTTGACTTATTAGATGAATGTTTGATATAGCTCCTGAATTGACAAAGATGTATCAAAACTCGCTAAATATTGCTAATTGTTGCATTACTTCTTATTCTTTGTTGCATCTCCTATCTTTATCTGCACAAATAGAACCCAACAATGCAATAAGTAAATTGCCCCTTTGTATCAGAAAGCAAATAAGTAACTTACTTTAACATTTTCTTTGAAAGAAAGTAAATAAGTAACTTACTGAACTTTGGTATTTGCAACACTCTCCTATCCCACTGGACTTAGTACTTTCACCATTCTGTGATCTACAAGAACTATACTATACATTACATAAGAAAATAGGGTTGGTGCTTCTCAACAAACTATCCAATTGAGTTATTAACATGTGTCAATTAGACTGTTATTAACAAAAACAGATCCAAACTATGTACATGGTGATAATATAATATTGAAAAAAACAAAAAGCATCAAAAAAGAATGACAAGTTTTGGTTTAATGTCCAATACTTAGCATTTAGTTAGATCTAACCATTAGAAATCAATTGTTACCATTTTGAAATTACAAATTATACTCAGTTGGATTCATTCATGAATCATAATCATTAGAAATATAATTTTACATTTGCAAGTATTCTGATGACAAAAACTACAATAAATGCTCATGTATAAAGTAGGATGTGTCTTGTTACAAATGTGCCATACAGACCTTCTTAGGGCTATACAGACCCTTAAAATGACTATACAAGATTTAAAGTTCTTATGCAAACCTTCTACTATTTGATAGAGCTTATAAATGACTATATAGGCCTAAATGTGCCTCTTGATGGCTTTGTATACCTTGAGTTAGATAGATCCAATCCTCCTGGCCCCATTTTGCTCTTCTAATTGGAAAACAAGTGGACCATCTGTCTCCATCCTTAGTAAGTTTTGCTGCAAAAGCCTACTTCATGCAAGTTGTTAAATGACAATGGATTACCTTCAGCATCTCCATTTCTTCTTTAGTAGGGAAAAACTTTATAAGGTTCTCAACTTGGTCAACATCTAAAATGGAGCTATCCAAAGCCAAAAATGCACTCTGGTAATTCATAGCAACAAAGAAAAAGTTAGTCTAGTTCATTACATTTTGTGTTTGCATTTATCATTCAGCAGCAGAGCATGAAGAGGGTTGCAACAGCCACTAAACATAGGAAGACATTTAATCTGTTGATAGTAAGGAATACTGAGAGGGGGGGTGAATCAGTATTCCACAAAACCACTTCTTAACAAGTTTATTAATCCAATCTTCAAAATTAATAATATGAAAGAAGAATAAACATAGGAATAGCAACCATAAAGATATAACACATGAACACTAGGATTTTTACATGGAAAACCCTAAAAGGGAAAAACCACGGTGAGTGTTAGCTCATAATATATTAATATAGCACAATACCAGATTACAAGAAGGCTCACTGCCTAGAGAAATGCTCACTGCAAGAAAGGCTCATTGCCAAGATACGCTCATTGCATAGAGAAAGAAAGAAGAAGGAAGAATGGATCACTTCCAAGTTGAACTACTCAGATTGCATCTATACATGCATGGTTACAGCTCCAATAAAGCACATAAATACTGTCTCAAAACTCTTCATCTGATTGCTCTGCTTCACTGCTCTGCTTTTACATGGGAATAAGATCTCTTCTTCTGCTCTTTATTTCTTCAACAAGATCACCTTCCTCTGTATGTCACACACACACACACACACATATCACTCTCGCACCACACACCCCAAACACTAAATTTGATCTCTTATATATATATATATATATATATATATATATATATATATATATATATATATATATTCGTAACACTTAAAACTTCATATTAGGTTGGCCTAATAAAGTGACGCATGCACTCATACCTTAAGTAGCTTGTCGACCAAATTCATATACCAAGACTCCTAGCAGACTCAAACGACACTTGAATTGCATTCACATATGTTGGCCTCAAATATTGAACAACTTAGGATTAAGTTCTAAATAGTAGAACTTACTACATACAATTCAAACTTATCATGTCAGCCTCTAACTCAGACTACCATTGATTTAGTTCATCTGTCAAACTACATCTTTTACTACCGACCACATTACTTGGCTTAAAATCATGTCGAAGACTCCTCAGACATCACAAATCATACCTTCCAAACCACAAAGAAAAATATCCTTTAGCGGAAAAATGCGGACCATTAGAACTTAGACACTGTCACAGTCAAACTCTGTCAAACAGTGTAGCGATACTCAGCAGCTTGTAGTTATCTTTCTGGTGGACTTCAGAACCTACAACTCTAGATTTAGGCAATTCATACAAGTTGTGATAGGTAAAAATCAGGTTAATAAGATCAAGCATACACATGAAAACCTAATCCTACCACCATCAAAGAATCAAATCCAAGTGAAATCAAAAGCATGCAATTCAAGAACAAGATCACCTAGATTTGTATGATTCCTTGTTTGTGATGTGGATTACTTCTTCAACAATGAACAATTATGAAGATCAAAGCTGCCATGATGGATGGATGATAATGATAATATGCTAGATGGATGCTAAAGTGCCTAATATGCTCAAGATGATAATGTAGACGCTATATGAAAATGATGGATAGATGTAGTATGGAATGAGAGGGTGTTTATATAGACTTCAACCACAATCAATCAACGGTAGAGATTTGGTGGCTATGTGAATGGCTAAGATGAATTGATAGTCATAGGTGAATGTGTAGGTGACAAGTGGAGGGAAGACAAGGCTCATGTGTGATTGTGTACATAAAAAGTACTATATGTGAAAGATATTAAATAAAAGATGTAGTACCACACATGTTTTTAAATAAAAGAGGCACACATGTCAGCTCATGAAGATAAATGATAAGAGAAATTAATTAAATAAATAAAATTTATTTAATTAATTAGAAAGTGGGATTATGAAGGGAATTTTAATTAAATAAATAAGATTTATTTAATTAAAATAGATAGAATGAAGATAATTAAATAATTAAAGATTTTT